>OX155902.1:16712732-17958232 GCA_944588485.1 Phosphuga atrata | reverse complement strand
CTGATTCTACTACTACATCTGAGAATATTGATTTCAAAAACAATACAAACGTCAGTAAAAAAACAACAGTTCAGCAGAAAACATATGCTACCCCATCTCAAGTATCGTCAAAAGAAAAAATAGCTATTTTAAATAGCGAACTTCGTTCAAAAGAATTAAGAAGGGATGCTGGATTAGCCGAAGTTGGTGTTCAAAGGCAAATTAATAATTTGCGACAGGAAATAGCAAGAGAACGAAAACTTTTGAAAAAAAAAAGAAAATAATGCTAATCGACAAAAAAAAAGTTTAGATCATCACAAAAATTAAAAAAAGCCACAGAAATTCCTGGGGTCGATGAAATCTTAAAATTACAGAAAACGCCTGGTAGACCGAAGTTGGAAGAAAATCAACCAGAACTATTTAAGACTATTCTTGATATTGCGATGTTCTCAAGAGGTGCTGATCCAAAACGACGGACTGAAGTAGTTCACTGTGTTCGTACATTGAATGTACTTCATGATAGATTGCTCGAGCTCGGTTTCACACTCAGTCGTAGTGCAACATATTTAAGATTGCTACCAAGGAACAGTACAACTATTGAAGGTAAAAGACATTTGAATACTGTTCCTGTAAAATTAAGTAGAGCACGAGCAGATTCACATAAAAAAACATCCTGCTGAACAGTTTACTACATCAACAATAATAAGCTTGGAAGAAATAGCTTCTCTTTTGGGTCCTGGACAAGCAGGGTGGATATCCCAAGCTGATAAAAATAAAGTCCCATTAGGTCTTCCAGCAGCCAACAAACAAACTCCTTTACTTATGCATAGTGAATACGAAGTAACATTACCCGATCATAATTGGGTTGTAGCTTCACGTCATAAATTAACTCCTTCTGTATATGCAGGGATAAAAATTGAACCTCAAGGTAATTATTTTAATCAACTATAATAAAAATATGAAAACTTCTTTTTGCTAATCAATTTTTTATATTTAATATAAGGATTAGATCGTCCAGAAGCGGTAGGATACTCTGGACCAACTTATATTGTTGTTAGAAGTGGCAAGCATTCATCAAGTACAGCAGCAACACATAGTGAAGACTTTGAAGCTCTAATTGATTTGGAAATCTTTAAAGACTTTTTAAAAACTCCTGATTATCAAGTAAAGCCAGTTTTAGTTTTTAGCGTCGATGGAGGACCAGACGAAAATCCGCGCTATCAGAAGACTATTAGTTTTGCCATAAAACATTTTAAGAACTATAACTTTGATGCTCTATTTCTCGTTACAAATGCACAAGGAAGAAGTGCATATAATAGAGTGGAAAGAAGGATGGCACCTCTCAGTAAACAATTATCAGGTCTGATTTTGGAGCATGATCATTTTGGAAATCATTTAGAAATAACGGACTATTGATGATGATCTTGAGCTCCAAAATTTTGAACATGCAGGCCAATTGCTTGCCAAAATATGGTCGAAAGTGGTTATTGATGGTTATCCTGTTTTTGCTGAATACAATCATAATAAAGGAACATTACTATTTCCCGAAACGGTCGATACACGCTGGTATACTACGCACATTAGAGAATCTCAATATTTCTCACAAATTTGCAAGTGCAATAATGAAAAATGTTGTGGGAAAGCTAGAAGTAATATTGTCTTTTTATTGAAAGAGCAATTTCTTCCACCTCCTTATCCTCTTTATCAGACAGAAAAAGGTGCCCTGACAATTCCTCTACCTAACTCTAAAGAATTATTCAAATTTGCTCCATTACTTGTTAGACTTGCGGTTAAAATGACTCCAAAACATGATTATAAGGAATACCTTATGATTTGTATTGTCCGAGCGTATTTGGAGATTATATTAACGAACGAATTTGCGATCAATGTGGTATATATTTTGCTACTAAATCTTCACTTGCGACATATCATAAGATTCATGGTCGTAAACGTCGTACGATTAAAATAAAACCAAAAAGGATTGCCGCTCAGCGAGAAGATGAAATGTTATGTGTAATTGATTCAAAAACCGAATTCGACGATCTACAATGGTTACCAAAATGACGTCGAGGAATAGAAATAATTGGAGATGTACTTGAATGGTTAGCGGGTCCATGGTCAGAAGATACTATTCTTTGATTGTTCAATATTATTATTTCTTTTTGAGTAAAATTATTAAATAAATGTATATCCTTTCTTTTTTTTAATATTTAAATTTATGAAAATTAATAAACACTATAAATCAAAATGTATTGTTTTTAAACTAATTTGTTGCAACACAGATATAAAATCACTTGTCTTGTATATTTTCAAAAATATTTATAATGTTACGTAACAAGCAATGAACAGGGGGGAGGTCCCAGAAACGTTACTATGAGTTATGGTAGGGTAGGGGGGGGGGGGGCAATTAAAAAAAAAGCGTTACGTAATACTTGAATGTTCCCTAAGGCCTTTGATAGCATTAATTGGAACTGGTTCTGGATAATCCTGAAGGAAATGGGAGTACCGGATCATCTGTCACTTTTAATTCAGAATCTATACATAAAGTAATCGTAAGAGTTGACAATTAACTATCTAAGCCCTGTAAAAGAGAAAAAGAAGTTCGTCAAGGATGTATCCTGTCGCCTCTTCTATTTAGCATCTATGGAGAATATATTCTGAGAATGGTGACCGACGGATGGAACGGCGGAATTGCAGTTGGTGGAATAAAGATATCTAATCTTCGTTATGCGGAAGATACCGTCTTACTAGCAAATACCCAAGAGGAACTTCTGGAAATCTTGCATAAACTGGAAATGGAAAGTAATAATGGAAAGGTGTGAAAACCTTGTGTGACAACTACCGCCTGATCTCTCTGGTTTCACACGCTAGTAAAATAATGCTCTCTATAATACATGAAAGATTATAAACGTATCTAGAATGGCAAATCCCACCAGAGCAGCCATAAAGGCATAGCAAAGAACCTTGGCTTGGCCATCAATTAATCAAAGACCAAAGTTATGATCATCGACAGGGTCCAGAATAATATGCCAGACATCCTTCACATGGGTCAATGCCAAGTCGTGAGCCAATATATCTATCTGGGAGCACAGATTTCAAATGAGGGTGGCTGTTCTCAGGAAATCATTCGTAGATGTGAAATCGCTAGACGGACAGTGAAAAGTCTCAAAAAAACATGGAAAGATAGTGCTATCACTTTAAACACAAAAAAAAACTATCATTAAAACACTGATATTCCCGGAACTTCTATACGGAGCAGAAACATGGTCGATGAAGGCTGTCGATCGCAGGAAAATGGACGCGTTTGAACTATGGTGCTGGAGAAGAATCCTACGAGTTTCCTGGACAGCAAGAAGAACTAATGCGTCCATCATCCAAGAAGTAAACGAACCCTAAAAGTTATCCCAAATAGTGCAAGCTCGAATCCTTAGATACTTCGGGCACATTCAGGGGAGAGACGACGACAAGTTGGAGCGACTAATAGTTCAAGGTCGGGTAGAAGGTACTAGGTCCCGAGGTAGGTCTCCTGCACGCTGGATTGATCAAATAAGGGCATCCACTGACTTAACGGGGTGTAAGGGGTTATGAGAATATCATGATAACCCAAAAGCCAACCTCGCCTGCCCGCGGTGCACCCTGCTAGATAACTAAAGAGGCTCTGACGTCCGAATATTGGCGGGATAACCATAGAATCACAGGACAGAAATACCCTGTGGAAGAATAAAGCTTGTCCACCTGAGCTCTCAGAAGGAAACCTACCCAAACCAGGCATGTTTGATAGCCATCATCAAACTCGGGTGCGGTGGATTAATAACCTGCCCATCTTAAACTCTTTATTAACGAAACCACTACAGATACTAACCGGACGGATTCTAAGATGACGACTTTGGCGAACAAAAATACGCGGACACGAATAGGAATATCGCAGGAAAAACGTGGAACGAGGTGAAACGCCTCGCTCAGAATAGAGTCAGATGGCAGGTCTTTGTAGAGGCCTTATGCTTCGCCTAGGACTTAGAGGACAACAACAACACTGACTTAACAATCAACCCTGGAGCACTCAGCGCCTACAACCGTGGAAAATGGCAAGATTTTGTAAAGCGAGTAACGAAGTAATACGAAGCTTGATCACGACTCTTCTATCAAGAGGAAAGCAAAGAAGAAGAAGAAGTTTATTGGATTGAAATTATTTAGTATTGTTTGAAATTATTTAGTATTGTTTTGGGATTTTGAGCTGAAATTGGAAGTCTTCTGAAAATAAAGCAGAAAGTATGGTATCATAACTCAACTTATCTAATTCAACTTGTGATATTAATTCAGCAATTTTTAATTTTGCTTTCACTTGCAATACCGATGATAACGTTTTAACTGTTTTGGCATATCCCGAAAATAATAAATCTATTGCATCCACATCACTTGCATTAGGACTAGATTTATTTTTTTCCTTTATATATTTGATTGCAGCATTAGTTTGAGACTCTTGGAAAGCTTGTTCATTATGTTTTGAACGTTTATTGCGTCTTGATGAAATAGGAGCTTCTGCAGATGTTAAAGATTGTTCTGCTTCAATAAAAACGTTATTTATGTCAAAGTCTGAGGATGGCTCTTCTAGTTGAATATCACTTGAACGTGATAGGAATTTGCTTTCTGTTTCACCATCGGCATTTTCGGTCCCAGTTATATTTCTAATATTTGAAGCAGTTTGTGCAAAAGACATAAATGGCGGATTGCTTCCATATGTTTGGCCCATTTCCATTTATAAACCTTTTCTCGTGTACCTTGACCTGTAGTAATTTTTAAGGATCTTAAGTGCTGTCCTTAAGATTCTTCCACTTTTTTAGCACATCTTTTGCAAAAAAAGGTAAATAGGAAGGAATAGGAATATCGAAATTAAACTTCAATTCAAATTGTTTTTTAATAAGTAATTTGTAAAAAATTATTTTTTGTAATATTTTCCAAGAGCCCCTTACTCTATTTCCCCACTAGTTTACTAAATGTTTATACCAAATTCTACTCTTTTTTGATTTTCTTTTTTTTTAGATTCTTGGCGACTGGTGATAGTTCTTATACTATTGGTCATAGTTACAGGGTTGAATTTTCAACTGTAAGTGTAATTGTACGTGAAGTATGTCAGTCAATTAACTTAACAATGGAGCAAATATATTTAGCAGAACCCACTACTGAAACATGGAAAGAATCTGCAGAAAAATTTAAAAAGTTGTAGAATTTTCCTAATTGTGTTGGAAGTTTGGATGGAAAACACGTAACCATTAAATGCCCAAAAAAAGTGGTTCTAATTATTACTGCTATCTTAATAAATTTTCTATTGTCCTGATGGCCATTGTTGACGCAGACTATAAATTTATATGTGTAGACATAGGTGGATATGGGTAAAATAGTGATGGGGGAATTTTTGAAAAATACAATATTTAATGAGGCCTAATATGGGACCATATTTAATGAGGCCTTGCCCCTATAAACAATCACGAGAAGATAATCGTAAAGAAAAATTTAATACAAGATTATGTAAAGCGTTTGGGGTCGCTGAAAATGCTTTTGGCATTTTAGCACAAAAATGGCGAATATTTTATCGAGCAATTGATTTATCTGTAAAAACTACCATTTTGGTAATCAAAACCACTTGCATTGTACACAACTTTTTAAGAATGGAAAAAACTGGTCACAATAAGTACTTCGATTATTTAGAACCACTAGAACCATCTCTAAATGCGTTCCAATCTTTGGGTCGAGATCCTAGACGTGCAACTTCTTGCGCATTCGAAACTCGTGAAAAGTTTGTAGCTTATTTTAATAATTAATTTTAGTAAATTTTATAAATCAACAATATATAAAAAACATAAAATTTGTTTACAATTCTAATCCTATTTGCTGCCGCATCTTGCACTTTTTTCTGATGTTTTTATCGTCTTCATTGGCCAGATCATATAATATAGGATGTTTTTTAATATTCTCAATTAATTTTTCTGTAATCGTCATTTTTTCAAAACTCAGCGACAGCGAAATTAACCGCGCATGCAGCGTTCTTGGGCATACAATGGTAGTTTTCCAATTACAGCACCAGAGCGCCCAATGCGGCACTATGGTCAGTATCAAGTGTTCCAACATCAGCAACGCCTCGCACCGACGAGCACAAGGAAAAGCTCTACTCTCGGATGTAATGCGCAAGTGGTACCAATAAGTTAACATGAAATTTTAAGTGTTTTTTTCATTGGGTTGGCATAATTGATGTGTATTTCATTATTTTTGTCAAAAAGAGTATAAATACTGAATTGTTGTTAATAAATATTTATTTTGCAACCAATATATGAACCGTGTATGAAGAATCAGGTATAACAGTTACTTTCAATGTATTTTCCTTTCTGTTGTTTAATTATTGTAAAACTTTAGCGAATTAAAATTCTTTCTATTGTTCAGTTATTAAAAGGTAAATTTATTTTTCAGATTCTCATTTTTGTAAGCATTGCGGTGATGTCATTGAGAGTAAATCTGCAGCTAGCATACATAAATGTTTTCTCGATCACACGAACATTTATGCTATCGATACATATAGTCGGGTTTTATTTGTGTTACCAGAAGAAAATGAAGAACGTAAGTCATACTCGTAAATTTATAGTTTGGCTATGATAATAACTTGGATAAAGAGCCTAGTGATCCTGAAGACTCATCATCGTCCAATAATCAACCAAAACGTTTGTACAGTACTTTTTTTATTAGTAGTATTTTTCTATTACTCATTGACATTTAATTACAGGCGCTGTATGGACTAGGGAAGCAACTTTGGCTATGCCAAGTTTATACGAAGCAAAATTGCACTTAATTAAAAATCCCAGCAATAAGACAAATTTCAACAACAGACAAATAAAACAGATTTCAGAAGGCCTTAAAGATTTGAAGATACAGGTAAACTAATGTTTTACTAATTTTTTTTTAACTTCAGTGATTTTTTTTATTGAGATATACATTTACAGATGACAGAGAATCAAGTCCGCTTGAAATCTGCTCGTTTACAGTCAAAATATAAATAATGCTTGGATAACAATCGGAAAAGTGGAAGGGCTCATTACGTTTGAATACTATACTCAATCCGAGGAAATTTTTCACAAAGAAAAAAAGGTATCTGATTGCCATACATTGTCATCATCAATTTAAAAAAAAACCGTAAAAAAAAGACATAGCAATGAAGCATCTAAAATAGAAAAACCTGTATCCTTCCTTCGTGAAAGTCGAAAATGCTCTTTAAATTCCATGTCACTCTAAGATTTTACAATTGATAGATAATCTTCTACTCGCTGTTTTCTATTGACTGTCACTAAATACTGAATTAATGGTGCAATTAATACATCAGCTGCATCGTCGTACAAATTTTCGATAAAAATATCACCTAATGAAGAATGACTTGATTCATACAAAGTGTTATTATCACTTGAATCATCATCATTATCTGCTGGATCAGATTATTCCAATAAAAAAATATATATTCTTTTGTAACTCATTTTGAAACTTTATTTAAACAAATTTAAAAAAATAATAAATATGCATTATTAGTAATATTAGACAATGTGATGAAGTATTTACACACCACACATTATTTATGTGATAAAGATTGCCAAATCTACGAATTTTTCTCGAAAACCTAAAGTGAGACTAATGCAGTCTATTGTCGCATTTAAAAACTAATCTGTTCCAACAAAGCCTCTGCTAATGCGGCATTTTGCGGCACTGAGTCGCACTTTGCTCAGGTAATTGGAAAACAACGATTACTTACCGCAAGGGTCTGAACAAGAAGGTTGTTCTGGTAATGGCGCCAAATTCAAAAATGCATTTAAATAAAATAGGGCGCTTGGAACTTGCGCGCGATGTCAGCCATGTGTCATTTGTTTTTATCAGAATCAATTATTTTGAAATTAACCCTCCGGTACATACCATAGTACGGATACGACCCAAGGCCTACTCTTTTCTATCTTACCCCCACCACAATGGGCAGACTAGTGAGCCGCTTTAGCTATCTTATCAGTCATTCTTCCTAAAGATCTGAACAAGTTTGTGACTCTGAGGGACGTACCATCTTCAGTCTAGTGTTACATCATTAAAACATGTTTCCCGGTTGGGTCGAATCCGACCTCACCATAGTGTTTACGATTTTTTTTCATGATTTTTTTAATGTTCTCAACATTATTTTTAGATTTTTTTAACCATTGTCATATTATTTTTATTTTTATAACTGTTGAGATGAGTGGAGTTTTGAAAAATTCTGGTCTAAACACAAAGGTCATGTTTTCTCCAACTTTTGGATGGCCAATAACGAGATGCACTATGAGGAAAGAAAGATTCCTTTTCATTTTGAGACACATGAGATTTGACTGCATTCAAACTACAGCGTTTAGGCTGTTTTGGGAATTATTTGAAAAAAAGTGTACCAACCTTTACACACCATCAGAATATGTTAGGATTGACGTAAAGCTTCGAAGTTTTCGTGGACGTTGTCCATTTAAGATGTATATTCCCAGCCAACCCGACAAGTGTGGGTTAAAAATTGTGTCTATTTGTGATACCAGAAGTTCCTACTTTTTCGGTGGGATTCCTTATGTAGGAAAACAAACTATTACACCAAAAAATTACTTACCAATTTCAACGCAATATGTTTTGAAGCTCACAGGACCACTATATGGCACAAACAAAAATGTTACTGCAGATAATTGGTTTTCATCATTTCAGTTCTTCAGAACTTCTTGTTGAGACATAATATGATTATAATTAGCATATAACAATACTATAAGTGTTATATACATTTTTTTATGCATAAGCAATGTTGCAATGTTTAAAGTTCCTTGCAAATTATGCCTTTTATTCTACCAAATAAGACAGAAAAACAATGGTTCAAATGGGGGTGGGTCGGATCCGACCCAACCATAGTACTAATGTCCCGACACTTTAAATATGTTATGGTTAAAAATAAGTTTATATCTTTTTTTCTATTTTGTGTGTTTATAATTGAGTCATTAAAGCACTCATATGGGTCGGCGAGTGAGATTTTTGAAGATTGGCACCGTTGAAATTCAGAGCCTGTAAGTGTCAAATTTTCATCAAGATAGTTTTGAGGTTATGTGATGTGTGCAAATCGGGAATACACAAATTTAATTAGTGAATGCTAATAAACGTAATAACACATTTAATTTAAATTATGTCCTTGAATGGTATACATTTGTTGTAGTGCCATTGGATGTTTTTTGAGCAGTAACACAGGGATATTATGTAGTGCTACTATTTCTGTTGCTATCAAATTGCAACTGTGGGACACTATAAAAGAACATCCAGGTAAGTTGATATTTGCTTGCTCTAACCCAAGCATTTTCGACACTTCAATTTTTTTTTTTAGGAAGCGTCACATACCCCTCCGCAACAGCAGAAGACTTGCATGATTTTTTATCGTTGCCAACTTTATTTTTTAGGGGATGGTACCATGGACTTGAAAAAATACTATTTTGACATGTATTTTAGAAAAAAAATAGTACGCATAGAATTTTCAATAAAACAATAGTAAATGATTTAATTACTTAATATTATTATGTATAGCTTTAAATCAATATATAATAATTAGGATGCAACATTTTAATATTTGGTATTTAAATACGAACATGGAATGCTTTTCTGAACCTAGGTTACCAGAATTTAGACACTAATTTGTCAATTAAGAAGTTTATATAGAAGTTTAGATAGATATACACTGCTCAAAACAATTAGCGGGTCACTAATTTGTGCCTCCACAAAATTCAAACGGGAAATTACATGTAAATAAAACATCTGAAATATGCTCTACTCAATTGTTTCAATTGACACATAGGCAATTATCAGCATCGCATACTTCCGGAGTATCCGTAATAATTAACAAGAACTACCAAAACTAAAGTGAAATAATGAATTCCAAATTTGATTCAAAGAGCCTTGAAGGAAGGCCTTGTTCAGATCAAAATACAGACGAAAATGTTTGCAACTTACAGTTTGACTTAAGTTAAGTAAAAATGAGTCATCTCAGTGAAGTGGAAGTTGTTCGTGCTATAACATTAATTGAAAATGGCGAAAGCTTTCAACACTTTCAAGAAAAAAAAAGAAAGCTTTCAAGAAACTTCAACGTAAACTTGTCTGTTACTCGATTGTGGAGCAGGTACTTCAATACAGGTCAACATACCAGGCGCGGTGGGCAAGGTAGCAAAGGAAAAACAACTCAAAATCAAGACCAATTTTTACTGATTTCGAGTCTCGCAATAGATTTTCTACGAAAAGACCTCTTAATTTCCCTTAGGACGACGCGTGGGCTCACTTTATCCGACCAGACAATTAGAAATAGGTTTAAGGGAATCAAATTTGAGCGCAAGACGACCCGTCTGAAAACCTTCTTTGACACGACGCCACAGAATAGCAAGGATGAATTTTGGTCGTGAATATTTCGCGTGGAAACTTCGTCATAGGAAGTCAGTGCTCTTCTCGGATGAATCAAGGTTCCTTATTACTCGTTACGATGACCGAGTACCTGTTTATAGACGCCCATGAGAACGCTACACAGCTGCTACTGTCCAGGATGTGGTTCCTGTGTCATATGGAATAGGTTAAAAAATTTTGTTAATGCAGGATAACGCAAGACTGCTTCGATTGCGGTAAATCGATTACGCGGGGAATCGTCGTATAGGCCAGTGGTGCGCAAAACAGGGGACGCGACCCCCAAAGGGGTCGATAGAGAACTTTTGGGTCCGAGAATTCATAAAATATTTTAGGCTTTTCCGATTAATTAAGTCTCTGTGATAAGCCAGAAAATGCGAGAAAATATATTTCTTTAAAATTATTATTTACCAAGTCCATGGATTTAGAAATGTGTTTGAAAGAGTTTTCCTTGCTGGTTGTAAATACACAAATTACATTTTGCCAGCCGCTTCGGTTCGCTAGATATGACTTGATATAATTGGCAAAATCGAGCGAAATTTCGCGGTATTTGGTCAAATGAGCAGAGAACTGAGAAACTAATTTATATTTTTAAGGAAATCTTAAGTACATCCGTAGGGAAATGACCACCGGAATAACGATGCCGTTATTTTTTAATTATCTGCAACCGTTCTCGAGATGAAGTCAAAATTCTGGAAAATTTGAAATCAGAATTTCGCAATAAAAAATTAAATCTTTCCAAACAATTTATACATCGATTTGCTCGTATTTCCGTTTAGTTTCAGTGTTCCGAAAATTATTTTGTTGGGATTTGTAGTTTCCGAAAGGTTTGTAAAAAACCGAAAACGCACCATTTTATGATCAAAACGATAGATTTTTTGGCGATGTTTTCGAAAAATTTCGGGGTCTTTTTCTCAGTTTTTCCGAAAGAAATGGAAGTGCTGAACACGATTTTATTTCGTTTTTCCTATCCAAGAGATAGGCTATTTTCCATTTCCTTTAAAAGTTTTAGCCGTTGCCTCCCACTTATTGCATGTTTTTCGTGCAGAATATTTTAACGGAATTAGCCTGCCGCATCTTCTAAAACTAAATTTGTGGAAATCGCGTCAAAACAGCCCGAGAAGTGAATTAAAATGTGAAGGTCCTCCAGAACAGTGATGGAAAAACCGTGGATCGCCCAAGAAGGGTCGATAGAGATTTTTTATGCATAAAGAAATTAGGGCTTTTCATGTGTATCAGGTAGTAGTAAAACAGTGAAATGTCAATATAAGCCAATTAAAAAAACTTCTACTTCCTATCCCGGGGTGGCGATAAAATTTTATACAAAATGTTTGGTCGCAAGTGAAAATAGTTTGCGCACTAGTGATATAGGCGACGAGTTAACAGGCTAGTACGCTGCGTATTTCTAAGTTAAGTACGAGTGGGTCAGTCAAAAAATTTTTGAATGCCTTCATTGAAAATCTAAAGAGGAAGTTTTTTGTTATTTTTCTATTTTCTTATAAAGATTTGGAAAGATCGTATATTTTGCTTACGATTTCGAATACATGATAGTACATAAGATCCGCTCCAAAAATGTCGTATAAATACGATTTAAATCGTACGGTTGGCAACACTGGCACCATGGTCGACCAAATGTGTTGCACTACTTCTTCATATACAATGTCCAGTATATAAAGATCAGAGTTTGGTAATTTAAGAAATGTCACAATGTCTTTTTATATTCTCCCCATAATATTAATATCGATTGGACTATTAATACAATGACACGATCATTGTTTATTAGGGATGGGGGATTTTTTTTTCTTAGAAATGGCATAAAAGAGCACAAAATACAAAAAATAATAATGGCCATGGGTAATGTCATTGAACACAAAGAGAACAAACCACTTAACATGCGCGCAAGTTCAGTGTCACTAACTCCCAAAAATATTTACCCCTAAAGCCAAAGTCAAAAAATACCTATTCTATAAAAAGCTATTCGGTAAAAAATAATAAATTAATAATAATTAATATTCTATAATATTTTTTAATATTATTTATTTATAAATTACTTAATACTTAAAATATAATTTCGTTTTCGTCTGGTTCTGACTTTTTGAAATCATACATGTTGACATTAAATAAACTTAACATGTTAGGGGATGGATAAAATGTTGTGCAAGATCCACCATTTCGTTGCAATGTGTATCGGACCATCATCAAACTCTGTAATATTTCAATAGATAGTCTATTCCGTAACTTATTTTTCACAATATTGTAGATGGAGAATGCGCGTTCGACACTTGCGTTTGAAATTGGCACCGTGACAAATGCTAGTCCGAATTTTGAGACATTTTCAAAACGTTTACAGCCAGATGCGTCACAATCGTTATAAACTTCAAAATAAAAATCAGCTGAAGTAGAAGTATTCGACCATATTGTTAGATCTCATTTTAAAATCGATACGCAGCTCTTTTATAAAACGATAGATACAGCGTAATTTTGATGCTCAGACAGTTGGTCCTGCGCCGGCGAGTGTAGGCAGCAGAGAATACATCGGTTTGACAGAGTCAAGTCGACAATTCAAATATAATAAAAATTGAAATCTAATATCAGGTGTGGGGTACACGTGTGATTTCGAGTAGCTAAAGTGTTAGTATTAAAATGGAAGAATTAAGCCGATCGTTAGGAGCCATAGCAAAAGTCTTGGAGGACCTTCAAAGACGCACAAAGGATCAGCCTTTGACGCCGTCGACCATTCCCTCCGTTTCCCAAATGCCTGTTTCTTTGGCTCTTCCAAGTTTCGACCCAGAAAGCACGGACAGCAGTGTCTGGTTGTTAAAAATTGATGCACTGCATGGCAGCCGACCGACGAAACCTGGGAAAATTTTAAATTAGACTTTTCCGTTTCATTTCCCAAGCAGAAAAATTTGGGAAAACTTTTAGCTGATGCAGTGAATTATCCGAGTACAGATGCACGTAGTTATGTGGAATACGCAAGGGTTAAATTAGAAAAATGAAAGTCTTTACGAGCAAATTGGTCGGATGCTGATCTAATTAAAATGATTTCGCATGCTATTGATGATACCGCCGTGAGAACGGCAGCTTATAACTCCGGTACGTCTTCTGATTGCATTCTTGGCAAATTATGTGAAAATCTCCCCCGAAAAACCCTCCATAAATATGTCAATTTCCAGAAAAATAACGTTTTCACAAACATCGTACGCTACTGAATTACGTACTTGTTTTTCGTGTGGCAAAACTGGTCACATTTCGCGAGATGGTAAAGTTTCAAATCAAAATTTTGAAGCTCCGTTAATAAATGAAAATAGCCCAAAAAAAACCCTTTTGTAGATACTTTAAGAAATTAGGTCATAAAGTTGAAAATTGCTTTCGTCGTCAAAACCAACATTGGCGTAAAGTAAGTAAGCAAGAGAACGCTTTGTTGAATAGTTTTTCGCTAAATAATAAATGTTTTAAAACGTTGCCGATGACGATTTGCGGTTATAATACTAACTGCCTAATTGACACAGGTTCAACTTGTTCCTTAATAGATGAATTATTGGTGGATAGATTAAAACTAACAAAAATTCCCCGCGTTACTCCGTTGCAATGGTTCGATGGTACAGTACGTAACTCATTTTTTTTAACAAAAGCCTTGTGGAACTACCTGAGGTGAAAGTTGAGCTGGACCTTGTGATTGTGCCACATAATCACTCTCACTATGACATTATTATAGGGGAAAATATTTACGAACATAATGTGAATCTGTTAAAAGATGAGAACTATTTAAAAATTCTTACTAAGAACCCTGTCAGTACAGTTGCAGTAAACTCTATGGTTACGGTTGCGAAACACAAACAAAAACAAGAATACACAAAACAAATGAAAAAATGTACGATGATAACTTATGAAAATACTTAGGTTACGTAGCTTCATGTTGATTTTCTTCTCTCCCTGGTTCGTCGACGTTTATACATTTTACATTTTACAATACATTTTACTTATACGATAACATTTTACAATTAACAATAAAACATTCGATTTGCATAATCATTATCATTCAAACAGCTTAAGAATATAACATTCTAGAGACACGATGGAAATACTGCACAATGCACGTATTTGCGATGGGTCGCATTAGATTCACACATTATCAGAACACTGGAAGACACGATGCAAAATACTACACGTATTTGCGATGGGTCCTTCCAAGTGATCAGTTCACAAACAGAGACACGATGGAAATACTGCACAAAGCACGTACTTGCGATGGGGCTGTTCAAGTCTAAGATCTAAGGGGGTATTCTAGTCTAGAGACCCGAAGTTTAGGTGATTTTTGAAGTGCCGTAAAAAAAAGGCAATCAATATTTTTACTATCATTTTTTTATGAGTTATTTATTAACATTTCAAGAATACAGAAAAAAAATAAAAAATTAAAAAAGTTGAAAATTCAAAAAAAATAACAGCTGATGAAGTGAGGGGCCTCAAAAAATTGGCACGTGATCATGCTCACGATTCCAACCCGCCTAGCAATCTGAAAGAAAAAAAAAAAAGATTATTAGTCTAGAGTGATGTCGCTATGTCATGAACTAAGGAAAAGTTGAAAAAAAATGTTTTCACAAAATGGCCGCTGCCTGAAAAAAAAGCAATTTTTGTACTACTTTTTTTGACTTTTTCGAATTTTTTAAAAATAGTAAAAATTGAAATTTGGGGATGCGGCTAGTTCATAGTTCATGACATAGACAAGTCTATAAAGAAGACTCACAAAAAATTTCAAGAAAATCGGTCCAGTAGAACTTGAGAAATCGTGGGCATCGTCTTGAAAAAGACAGTTTCGAGAAAAACGCGTTTAAAAGTTTTTTAAAGTTTTGCGTCAAGTTTTTCGCAGTCTAAGTCATGAAATTATATTTAAGACTTACATTTATTTAATCTGCCATTCCTGCTTCATACATCGGACCTTCCTCTTCTTCGAAAAAACTATTTTCCGCGTTTTTCTCTTCCAATCGAGCAGTTCTGGCCTCCTTGGACGCGCGGGATGCTCGTATCTCGGAGCGGTCAATCCGGGCGTTGTCTCGTTTCATAGCAAAAGAATGAGCTTCAGGACCAATTTTGATTCCCGTAAGCGTCATTATTTTTAAAATAGGAATGAAGCCTTCGTTAAAAATACAAACAGCAAGAAATGTAGCTATCTCAATTATTTTAGCTCCGGAATGAATATGTTTTGGCGCGAAAGTCCAAATCAAAGAGTTTAGAGACTCATTATTATTTTGAGTTTCTGAACCTAAACATCGAGTCAATAACTCCTCTGATGATAAACTCTCGTAAATTGGCTTTATGATTTTTAAAACTTTATCACACAGAGGAGGATTTTCGTGGTCAAACTCCTCTAATGTACCTTCAGATGCAGCTTTTTGCCACTTACACCAACTGTCCGCACCAGGTGGGCAATACATATGCTGGGGATTTTCATTTTAAGAACTATTATGGTAGTAAGTAGCCCAAATTGCATTTTTCATGTCCTCAACAGAATCAGGGTGCCGGCGAATCGCTAAACCGTAATATAAAGACAACTTATTTATGACTTTATCAGTTAATTTGCCTTCACCTTTTCCACCAATCCCTTTATTATCTTTTTTCGCTTTTCGTAGCCTTGCACCCATTCTTTTCTGGACATGTCCTACGCACTCTTTTTTTTTATAAATGGGTCACCATCGTAAGGATCCATATCGAGTATACCCTTGAATGTCTTAGTGTCACCATCTCCAATATATTTTACATATTTCACTCCGTTTTTTTCAACCGATCTACAGAACATTGCGACAATAGCATCAACTTCCATTTTACCTGCACTTCCTTTATGGTTCATTGTACACAATTCTTCATGGTCTTCATACCAATCGTTATACGCAGAAATATCCGACTTTTTCTTATTTTTCCAAACATTACAGCCTTGACAGAAACTGGATTTGACAACTGTATCGATAACCTTCTTGCTATTTTTTGCTACAAGTGTAGTAACTCCAAATAAAGAATTAAAACCTTTTTTTTCCATGTCCCATCGCCAGAAACAGTAAAATCCGTTGGACTAGCATTAGAATTATAAGCGGAAATTAAATCTTTTTCTTCACTTACAGCTTTGGAAATAATGAGGTTATAAATTGCAGATGCGACCGTATATATATTTTTGATACAAGCGTAGTAAGTACCGATTGATATTCCTTGACAAATATCCATCATACCGCAGAAGATATTTAATCCTTCCCTGCCAACTCCCAAAAGCCGCATGGCAAATATCATTCTTCGGTTTACTTCAAAAGATTTGTCGATCAATGGACATGATGGTATATATTGTACTCTATCGCAACTGCATTGTAATGCAATATTAAAACCTAGTCCGCGATGAGACGTTCGTGAAAATTTAATCTCTTTGTTGCATGTAGAACACAAAACTAAAGAAGATATTGCTGAAAAAAACGTGAAAAACTCCAAAACACAGTAGCCGTAATTATTTTCAATTATCACTTCTTCATCATTTGATTTCCTCAATTTTGCTGCTGATGCACTCGTACAACTGGTGTCTTCTTCCTTTTCCGTGTATCTATTGCCGTGAAATTGCCTTTTCTTTGATCGACTTGGACGCATAATCCTTTGCGCAGAGGATTTTTTATCCATTTTATTTAAAAAAATTAGAATTATCACTCACTCACAATTATCACTTTATTTCACTCACAACACATACATCCACGTGGTTTGGAAGTTAGAATTCAACTGTTAGCAGCTAGATGCAACGTCTCTAACGTCTTTAGTACGATTAGTTCTGGCCGAGTCAGTTTGGATGCCGCGTCAGCAAAATGCCTATATCTCCGAAAATAATTCGAATTTTGAAAAATCCTCTTGTAAGGCATATTCTTGAATAGCTAAACTTTGAAAATATGAAAAAAAAACGATTTTTTTTCGAATTTCTAGACTAGAATACCCCCTTAACGCGGCAAAAAAATAAGTTGACGCTCAGACAGTTGGTCCTGCACCGGCGAGTGCAGGCAGCAGAGAATACATCAGTCTGACAGAGTCAAGTCGACAATTCAAATATAATAAAAATTGAAATCTAATAATATTTTGTTACACAATTGGTGCCACTCAGACTCTATGTCACTTTTGGTGCCATATATATATATATATATATATATATATGAGTTCGCTGAATGTGGTTCAATATAGGTTTTATGTCGGGTTTGACTTGTGATGTAGCAACTTTTGGGAGCAAATCAGCAATTGCTTTTAACATAGATAAATTATCTGGAAGCCTTTTTGGATCTGCTCTGCCAGACAACATAAAAAGTTCTTGCATCTTTCTCTGACATCCAGCAAGTCAATTGGCTTAAGCTCCTGTGATACGTTTTGAAAATCAAAACCGAAATACATTGAAGCTGTATGAATTAGATGCTTCTGAAAATTAAATTCTACTAATTCGGAGTCCACCAATTTCTCCAATGTGGAAGGTACAACAAGTCGACTTGGTAAATTTTTATATAATAAAAGTAAATCTGCATCGTCTTAATGTCGTGAAGCTGTTCTGCCATATAACACTTGTCATCAGATTTAGCAATTTAAAATAGCAACTTTAATTCCTCCCACTGCTCCAATATTGTGTTAATAGCTTTATAGCGAGCGAGCCAGCGGGTTCCGCTAAGTCCTTGAATTTTTTTTTTGATCCTTGTTATCATTCATGGTTTCATATAGTGCTTTATATTAGTCCAAACGTTTGGGGCTGTATGAAAACCAATTATGGGTTTCTCTCACAAGAAATTCTAATTGCCGTGGTATAATTCACCCGCTTCTTCCGCACATAAATACAAGGAGTGGCTAACACATTTGATAATAATTAAACCAAGCAGTTCTCTTTTGAATATAGCAGTCACCGAATTATATTTGCTCCATCAACGCCAAGTCCGATCACATTTTCAACTTTTAAGCCATCCTTTTTAAGTTGATTTGTAATAGCAATTTATAGCATTATACACAATAACATATTATAGCAATTTGTAAGCCATCCTTTTTAAGTTGATTTGTAATAGTTCAAGTACACTTTTTGCATCACATTCTATGAATTTTATTATTCTATAAAAAGTTGTGACAACTTGCCTTGTCTTGTGTGAAAAAAAGCGCACCATAATGCATACCACTTTTTGTGTAGAAAGATCAGTGCTTTCGTGGATAATTATGGAATATGACAAACCTCCTATTACTCCAATAAAGCTTCAAGCATTGACGAACCAAGCACATTTTTTATTAACATCGAACACTTAGTGCGATGAAGTTTGAGGTTCTTTAGAGCATCTGATGAAGGATCCAACTGAGGAAGTATATTGATGACATGATCTACTGTTAACAAAGAACAGTGCTCGGCGATATAGACAGCGATTTTCAACTCAGCGATTTTTTATTTTTTCCGACAATACTGGTTTATATATATATATATATATATATATATATATATATATATATATATATATATATATATATATATATGAGAAATAGATATACATGCCTTTGCTGATTTATCCCAGGCTGTGGCTTTTTTATGTTTTTTCAGTTTTAGCCTGTGTTCGCGCCAATTTAGCGCATCCAGATTTTTAAATTTAGTTATTTGAATTAACTTCGGCTCCGATCAATAGAATGGGAAAAGGTGTATCGATCGGTGTCGAAGTCGCGCGAGTTAATAATCATTTTCGCGAATTGATTAAATTAATCGGTTCGCGGGTAGAGTCGAAGAAGCAGGCTCGGCGAGTGCGAACGAAAAGAACGAGAGACAAAAGCGTGAAACCCACGCCGACTGGCACATGTGCGTGTTCTAGAATTTCCAGCCAAATCAGACAGGGGGTGATCACGAGCCCAGGGCTGAGGCGGAATACAACGTCCCGAAGACGCCGATTTAAGGGATTCCCTGTACCCATTATTCCCATTCCTCCCTTAAAAGAAGCGCCGGAAGGACAATTCTACGTGGCGGAGACGTTGGCAGCCCATACAGGTAAGTGATTTAATCAGCCTGTGGTTTTGCTTGGGAATTTGAAATTTAGAGAGACACGGTCCGAACATTGGTCCTTCGAACCGGATCGGGGTCAGTTAGTTGAATACGTCCATGTGCTCGGGCGCTGTGGGATTTGCCATTTTGTTTCCGGTCCCGGCGGAAACATACCGGGCGTAGTGCATTATTGTTGTAATATTGTTGTAATAATTAATTGTAATAAATAATTAATTGATTATATAGTTATCATTTCGTGTTGATTAAGTTTGCGCGGATATTCCGATTGTTGTTGTAATAATTAACTGATTATATAGTTAATTATTTCGTTGTTGATTATTAAGTTTGCGCGGATATTCCGATTCGTGGTAATAAGTAACTGATTATATAGTTCATCATTTCGTTTTTGATTATTTCCTTTATCTGGTTATCCAGTCTTTTCGTAATAATTGATTGGATATAGTTATTCATTTTCATTGGTTATTTAATTTGTTTGACTTATTTTATCAACTTTCGTTAGTTTTTCTATCCTTAGTAGTTTCATTACTGATCGTCGTTGTTTCATAATGGATAAGCGAGAGAGGTCTTTAAAAATTATGATTAGTCGGAAAGAAAACTTCTTTGCGAGGGTACAGCGCCTCTATGATTTTTCCACTCAGATCAGCGGCGCCACATCTTTAAGCCATTTCAAGACATCGTACCCCCGGTTGGCTCAATCTCTGATGGAGTATAATGACCTGGAAATGCGTATCAATGATTTAGAATTGGAGCTGAACCAGGAATTTGTTCCCTCTTTCGATATGGCCATTCAGGACTTAGTAGATTGCATTGAGCAGGTGGCCTCGACTGTCTGTGGTACCCCGAAAACGTCAACATCGGTCCTATCTCCATCGCGGATAGATGCCCCGAAACTGAAACGGTTAGAAATTCCCAAGTTCGATGGTTCCCGGGGGCGTGGGGCTCCGTTTCACGAATTGTTTCGTAATTTAGTGCACGACAATCCTTACATGTCTGACCTAGACAAAATGCAATACCTCGTTACCAGTTTGGCCGGGCCTACATCGAACATTTGTAAACATGTGGCGCCCACCGGGTCGCACTACCGTCCCACCTGGGAAGCTTTGGTGCACCGGTATAACGATCCTCGAGCGTTAGGTGACGCTTATTTAGGAAAGATATTTGGATTTAAACCGCTCCAAATGGAGTCTTGCCAGGGATTAAGTTCCGTTCTGGATGAATTTTGTGCTCCTATTTCTGCGTTACTTCGGCTGGGTCTCGCCGATTTGAAGGCGAGAATTACGACTTTCCAAAGTGTATTCCGCGACTTCCTAGCGTGTATAAGAAAAGAGTTATTGTTGAAAACTATCAGTTCTACCACTTGACGGCTGAAGGAAAAGCCATCTCTAAATTTATCCGGTTTTTCTTTTTAAAATCGAATAGTGCTCATTGAGGCCTATTGAAATGTACTGCATGAACATAAAAATGTCGTCTACTTTTCTGCTTCGTCTTCGAAAAATCATATGCCTCATTTCCTTGGGTTTGCATTAAATAATTTTAAAACAGATCTATAGCTCACTTTCTTTTAACAAACGCATTAAGTTTTATGTAGTTTACATAAGGTTTATATAGATTGTACATGTTTCTATTGAAATTGACATATTTGTGGTCGATAGCATTGACACAGGATTTTATTTAGTAAAGATATTCTTGCAAATATATTTTTTTGTCTAATTTTCCGGAGTCTCAGATTTTCATCTAAAAGTTGTGTCATTTTAATTTTTCCAAAGCGAACCGTTTTGGCGGAAGAGCCCATTTAAACCAAACATTTAAACAATGTAAATTGAGAAACGAAATTCAGAGAAGGTTTTTCATTCAGAGAAGGGTGTACGTACCCACCCCTAGGATAAATTTTTGGATTTTATATTTTTACTTTTGCGACTAAACCGAAGGTTTTTACAAAATTTGCAAAAAATACGTTTTTGTAGACATCGAAATCCTACATACGGATATTCCGGTTATAATTTTCTAGCTAAAGGCGTTCACGAGATATTTTCAAGTAAGCTTTGAAGAAAAAATCAGTCCTCACGACGTCCCCATTGTAGTGCGAGCGTTCAAATTTTGTCAACTGATACTTCTGGTGCATACACACATTCAGTAAAAGTTTCATTGAAATCCCTCAAACGGTAATACATTTTTTTGTAAGTTTTTAATATTTTGAAATTTTCGTGTACGTTTTTAGTTGAAATTTGTGATTGACATGTCTGGATTTGTTTAAAAAGTTATTTTAGTAAGTTTCACACTATGTGGAACAATAAAATTTCACACATATGTAGAGAATTAGTCAATCTATGATATCCCTTAGTTACTTTTGCAAAATATTTTATCTGGCAGCGGTCGCCGCCCCTCAAACTCAAAGTCGCACACGAGGTCTGGCATTCAAATAACTATAGATTGAAAACTTGGTCAGTTGTATTCAAAATTCCTTCAGTTATATGCAATATAAGACAGTGTTGCAAGGACCATTGGTTTAACCCCGGTTAGATTATGTTGCCCGCCGCGAAGCGGGCAGATAAATCACGACAACACACGCGGGGCAGCGCGAACTCTCGATCCAATATAAGACAGTGTTGCAAGGACCGTTGGTTTGACCTCGGTTAGATTAGGTTGCCAGTCGCGAAGTGGGCAGATTAATCAAGACAACATACGCGCGGCAGCGCGTTCTTTCCATCCAATATAAGACAGTGTTGCAAGGACCGTCGGTTTAACCCCGGTTAGATTAGGTTGCCCGCCGCGAAGTGGGCAGATAAATCAAGACAACGTACGCGGGGCACCTCAAACTCTCGATCCAATATAGGACAGTGTTGCAAGGACCGTTGGATTAACCCCAGTTAGATTAGGTTTCCCGCCGCGAAGCGGACTTATAAATCAAGAAAACATACGCGCGGAAGCTCGAACTCTCGATCTAATATAGGACAGTGGCGCAAGGACCGTTGGTTTAACCCCGGTTAGATTAGGTTGCCCGCCGCGAAGCGGACAGATAAATCAAGACAACATACGCGTGGCAGCGCGAACTCTCGATCCAATATAGGACAGTTTTGCAAGGACCGTTGGTTTAACCCCGGTTAGATCAGGTTGGACACCGCGAAGCGGCAGATAAATCAAGACCCTCAAACTCGTACATAACAAAAATTAATATTATCAAATAACTATAAATTGAAAGCTGCAACGATATATTGAAATTTCTTTCAGATCTACGTAGATTTTTCTATTGAAATTGACGTTTTGGTATCTTTGTGGTCGATAGCCTTGACACAGGATTGTTTTTAAAAAGGAAATATTTATTGAAAACTTGCAAATCTATTTTTTTGTCCAACTCTTCAAAGTCTACCAAAAACACAACTCTAAAACTGTAATAGATATTAATTAAGATCATAGATATTTCTATAGGCGAAGCAATTTGACCATTTTGGAATTTTCATAGCCGATAACCTTGACACTGGATTTTTTTAAACAAAGAAATACATGAAAATTAAGTTGACATTAACGTCAGTTGAGTAATTTATTAGTTATTATTTTTTTGGTGAAACTTTAAGTAACATAATTTTGCTAAGTGTTGCTAATTTTCTAAAAGCAAACTTACTTTAATTGGAGGAGTGATATTGGAAATCAAGAGTTGTCAACCTTCATAAAAGGGGGTTACTATATATGATGAAGTGACGTTAGTAACTAAGTCACCAACTTGATAAAAACAATATATGTTGGTGATGTTGAACGTCAAAGTTGACAACATCAATGTCACTTATTTAATTTAAAGGTTATGACATTTTAAATGAGATTTTTAGTATCTTTTACGCCACAGCTGATTTTTTTTGCGTCCATGTAAGTCTTAGTAACTAACATCACATCGTTAGATATAGTAACATTTTTATGAACGTTGGGAACTTTTCATTTCCAATATCACTGCTTTAATTATAGTAACTTTGATTTCAGACAAATGGAAACACTATATGATTAAGTTCATTTCAAAAGTGTTTAATTATATTATTTTACAAACGTGACAGCATTAAAATCATTTGAGACAAATGAATTATTAGCAAATGTTTTGTTTAGCAGGAGTTGTACCTCTTGCAACTCCCCTTTTTGTGCACACACATACAACTTAAGCTGATGCTGAAAGCGCCACAAGAATCGCGCATCTTGCGATACTGCTTCTTACTCTTTCATATACAACTTCACGTTCCAAATATATCATGTGGTATCATGTATCAGTGTCCCGCAACTGAAAATTCATTACACAATTCCACCCTCATCAATTATTCCACATTTAGCAACTATTCCGTTGTTTTCAACTCTTCCATCCACAAAAACTATTCCATTTAGAAAAATACGATCCACATGTTCTAGTTGTTACTAAAATGAAAAACGCCTACGCTCTAAGTACCAGTGCCTTAGAAAATTCTATTACAAATAGATAAAAACAACTTGCGGTTACGACTTTAATTGGCTAAATATTAGATGGCTGAGGTTTGAGAGAAATTAATTTTAAAATTACCTTTTTAATTACCTTTACAATTTCAATTTAAAGAAACACTAAATACCGACACACCCTTATATAAAGTAGATATATACAAAAAAGCAAGAACAACTGGGCCACTTGTACAATATTTGACAAGACCCACTCTATCCATCTACCGACTAGTTCTACCATACATTTCGCCAATTTACCACCATTACTACAAAAATCTGCCCATAGATATTCCAAGTCTTTCAAGCACACTTAAAGCTGGTGAGCGTTCATCTGGCACTATACGCATGTCACTATAACAGTGATGTAACTCTAAAAAAAAAAGTTTATCAATACACTAACTACGCGGAGAGACTCGGGCTGCACTGACTGCAGCCCGGATGAGTATATTGCGTATACGACCGCAATAAATTGCACAATACACACATACAGAGCGCCTATAGAGGTATTTATTACCTACAATTCAAAAAATAAATATACTACTAAGGGAAAAATATGTTTTTGTAAAATAATTGTATACTAATGTAATAGTTTATAACAATTAAAAAAATGCTTTCATTTTGGCGGGAGGGCTGCAGCTCTGCAGCCCTTATGGGCGAGCCTCCACTGTTTCCAAGACAAACGAAGTATGGGGTGGCAAAAATGTTCACAACACATCCCCGTCACTTCGACGATACTTCTCATTTAAAAAAGTTCAAAGAAGCTTCATTGTGCGAATTTCAGTGTTTCAAAAGACACTTCCCTGACGCTTTAACAACACTTTGTCGATACTATGACGACATTTCATTTTCAAAAGGATTTACAGAAAGCTCAGACAGACAAGACTGGATAGAAAAGACTAGTCAGAGAAGGCTAGATAGGCAAGACTAGGCAGACACAACTAGCAGGCTCCTCTTTCCCACTGGGCACCCTGGGCACTTGCCAAAGGGCCCCGCGATCTATAGGGGCCCCCTAGTTCCTGCCAGATCACAAACGAACGAAGCGAAGCGTGTATCCGGTTACATATAACCGGTTTTTTACTTCACGAAAAACCGAAAACCGGTTTTTGAAATTTCATCGGTTTTTTGGATGCCCTAGTGGTGATCAGCGTGTAATGGTAGCCAAGCATGGCTCTCACTACCCGATATAACTCCCATTACCCCATGAACTTTCATAATATATTTTCATGTCATTACAGATACATATAACTTCTTTTTATATGAGATGCCACGTAAAGTATGGTTAAATTTTCGAGAAAGAGTAAATATTATGGCTTCCATTTCCAATATGAGTATTAAATAGGCTCTCATTACCCGCATATGCCAGGTAATGGGAGGTACTGACTTTTTTTATAAAATCATTATTATATCTTAATAAATTACTGTAATTCATTATAACTGTGATTAAAATATACTTTAATAATCAAGGTAAGAGATAATTAAAAATTATTAGAATGTTAACAAATGTGGTTTTTATCAAAATTTTCCCTTAGTAGCCTCCCATTAACCTGTTTTCCCCTAATTATATACAGTTAATATTAAGAAAATACAAGACATTGCGACAATTAAATAAATCAACGAAAAGCAAGCCTACTTCAAGTACTATAACTAATATTCCTAGTGAACTTCCAAGAGGCAAACGATTTAGGTCACCTACAAAAGGAAACATTGACGATAATATCATTCAGAAGAAAAATAAAGTATGTAAATTATATATTATTTGATAGTTTATTTATATTTTATAATGTGTATTATATGTGTATTATATCATCCAATAATACTTCTATAATTTTATCAATTAATTAGAATCATTAAAATTTTAACTAATGTAAAAAAGTAAAATCATCAGAATCTAATGGAAAATTGAATATTTTACTAATAACTTAAATTATTAGACTGGTGTTACTAAACAAGAAAGTGTAGATCATAGGGATGCCTGGAACGATTATAAATAATATAGTTGCTTCGAAAAATAAATCTTTAAAACGGAATAGAGAAATAAAACCAAAAAGCCCGACAAAAAAAGAATTAAAAAAACTGTTAGAGAATATGCCACTTCAATTAGAAGCGATGAAGGCACAAGGTATGTAAATCTGTGCAATAAATCACTGTATTTCGCAGTAAAACTTCAACGTTCTTAAAAATTAATTTTCAAAAATTGAAAAAAAAAAAAACAATAATAACGCTTCTTCTGACACAACTGAATCGGCTTCTGATCCATCCGTTAAAGACGTCGAAGAAACTGATGTCCCGACTGTTGGTCCAAGCTTTGTGAATCATCCATCAATGATAGAAGAAACATCAATGACAGAAGATTGAAGAAGAAACAAATTTTGCCAATGAAGAAGAAAATGCTAATAATATTACGTTAGAAGACAACACAGAAAAACATAATTTGGATGACTTTTATAATGAGGATGTACAATTGTTAGGTCCTAACCATTGTAACAAGATGGTGAATATAGGCAACAATATTTATTGCATAGAAATAAAATTGAACACGGCCCACATATGCGGCGAAGGCACAATTATAGTAAGAACATTGATGGATGGGATATTTAGCAGGAAAGATATCCTTAACTGCACATACAGCGGTCAGCCTCCTCGAAACTTGGGCAAACTTGGTGAACCAATATTCTATCGAGCGTTGCATAGCAAGGCAAAAGCAACAATAATTGAATCTTAAACTATGCCGAACAAAAAGGTTGGAAAAAGAAAATAAAAAATGAGAGTGCTCCCTACAAGTGGGTGAGTTACAGTAGACTCAGAAGATAGGAGAAATCAAAAGATCCCAACAAAAAAATTTAGAGTTACAAAAAAGGAACTATGTTTAATCTGCTCTTAACAATTGTCAAGAGAATACATTTTAGTAGTTTTGTTTTTTAGTTATTATCGTTGTGTTCTATGTTATAATAATATATATATATATATATATATATATATATATATATATATATATATATATATATATATATATATATATTGTCATATACAACTTTATATATGTACAGTGGTACCTCGACTTACGAGTGTTATAAGTTAAATGTCTTTATCGAATTACATCTCGGAAAAACTTAAAATTATACATGAAGCCACCCTCTGCATATAACCACAAAGATGGCTTTGTCTGTAAATTACATAAGACAATATATGGTCTGAAACAATCTCCCCGAGAATGGAACACAACATTTAATGACTATGTCATCAATATAGGTCTATATAGATCACAAGTCGACAAATGCCTCTACTACAATCACTCGATGGATTTAAAACTATACCTACTCGTATACGTAGATGATCTAGACATAGCAGGAAACTCATGAAGCCAAATCGACAGTCCGAAATCTGAGAATTTATAAAAATTAGTGAAGTTCTCCGACAAACTTCACTAATTTTTGGGAATCAACATAAAAAAAACCATTGAAGAACTGCACAAGAGCCTACCGATCTACCTTAGCTTTATCTTTTTAAAAGGTTTAATATGGAAAACTGCAAAGTTGTTAAGAACTATCGAACTCAAACCAACAATCTACGATAAACAAGAAGAACAATACCGAATATACCATACCGTGAGCAAATTGAATGTTTTCTGTACGCATCGTTGACAATGAGGCTGGACTTAAGTGTGACTGCCCACTACTATAGTCGACATCAAGAAAAGCCGACCAATACGGTATGGAAAGGACTCAAGAGGATTCCTAGATACCTACAACCATCTTTCGACCACGGACTGTGTTATCGCAAGGATTCAGAAGAAATCGTGACATGTTTTGCTGACGCTGATTGGGGAAGCGACACCGATAGACAATCGACATCTGGCTTCTTCTCTTTTATCTGATTTCTTCTTCTTGCTACGACTTTTCGGAAAGTAAGTTCGACCACCATAAGGCAACCATGCGTAGCTCTATCTTCCACGGAGGCAGAATATATATCACTCTGCTCAGCAACGGCAGAACTATGTGGCTACGACAACTTCTCACTGATCTTAAAGTAGACTTTGAACTTCCACTCCGGATCTATGAAGATAGTCAAGCCTGTATCGTTTTAATTCACAAATGGGAACATAAAAGATTGAAGCATATAGATGTAAAATACAATTTTGTAAAAGATTTATTTGAAAAAGATTTTATAAGAATACTCTATGTAAATACGAAGAACCAAATTGCAGCCATATTTACAAAACCATTATGTCTCAAGAAATATTTGTTAACCCATGTTGTAAATTAGGAATCGTCGAAATTAAATGATGTTTATTTTTTTTAGTTTTGGTTTATAGAACCAGTTTTCTTTTTTTTTTGATAACTGGAACACCATTAAACTTTAATATACAATGGAGGAGGATTGTTGAGAATACAATATCATATTAAAGTAGCAAACTTCAGTTCAGATGGCAGCACCTTATATTAAAAGTAATAGGTTTCCGTTTTCACAATTATTGATCCAATTCGCTCCATGTTCTTACACATGTTATCATTGGTCTGTTTGTTAAGAATACTATTTTACTTGTTGCAGTATTATGCTAATAGCTTATATTTTGGGTACATTTCACACTTTGCAAGCGATCAATTTATGGTTTTTCTCTAATTACATCGAACCTCATCGGATACTTGACGAGTCGTGTCGTGATCGTAGTGTGAGCAAGTTGTATAGTTAAGAATAATAAAAATTAGTATAGTTAAGAAGGGAGGACAAGGAAGGAGCCTCCACGAACATTGTCGGCAACAGCCAATCCTTCCAACACCGGATCGAAAAACAAAAATGATTACCAATGGCTCTTATCAGAGCCACAACTGGTAACAATCTCGATTAACATCGAGGGAATAACAAGCCAAAAGGAGACTTTGCTTAGTGACCTGTGCAGGGATGAAAACTGCGACATACTATTGGTCCAGGAAACACATCACGGAATAGCAAGGCGGCGCCCAAAGATAGAGGGCGATTGATACTCGAGAGACCACACGATCGCTACGGTAGCGCAATTTTTTCCAACTCAAGGGTAAACGTACAATCCGCTGAATTGTCGGAAAATAATGACATCGAAGTACTGACAATTGGAACTCCCAGGATTCTCTGTAACATCTGTGTACAAACCACCTAACGCAGATTTCATATTCGAAGAGCCATGCAACTTAAAGACCCGCAAACAAGAGTGGTCATGGGTGATTTTAACTGTCATAGCACCAGCTGGGGTTATTGTGCGACAGATAATAATGGCGAAGCTCTAGAACAATGGGCAGAAACTAACAATCTGATGCTAATCCACGACCCAAAACAACCAGCCTCATTTGACAGCGGCCGATGGAGAAGAGGATACAACCCCGACAACACATTCGTATCCAAGAATATTGATGCCCAATGTAGGAAATTAGTCAGCCAACCCATACCGAAGTCACAACACCGACCAATTATATGCCTTACCGAAGCTTAAGTCAAACCCCAGGCTGTACCTTTCAAAAGACGTTTTAATTTAAAAAAAGCGAAATGGGACCCATACAAGGCAGAACTGGACAGGGCTCTCGCACAAATTACACCGACACCGGAGAACTACAAATTCGTAGACACAGTAAAGCAAATAAACATAACTTTACACCACGAATGCCACTAGTTAACTACATCAAGGGAGAAGCGAATTTCTCTATTGAACACGATGCTACTGAATTGGATTTTGTCTTCAAACTCTTTCCCAAAAGCTTATTCATTTACATCGCCCGATGTACGAACGAAAGGATAGAAACGTTAAATGAAGATCTCGAGAAAAATGAAGCAACTTCATCACCAGGCAGTCGAAACGCTGAAGTCAAAACGCATCATATGACTGACAAATTTGAAATCTTGACAGTAGTTGGAGTAATAGAACAAAAGCTACAATCGTGTACCTCAAATGGCCCACTATTGGTCAGTCAATAGTTCGCTGGGAAATGCAGCCATTCAAAAAGCGATGAGTAGGGATCACTTCCTCTTTTTGATTTCAAAATTATACTTCAATTCCCCGAAGAAGGCTGCAGATGCTTCGAAATTATATTATATTGAGGATGTAGCTTCTTGCTTGAAGTACACTTTTCTGAAGAGTTTCACTGACAGCACAAGGCAGTCAGTAGACGAGTCAATGATAAAATTCAAGGGAAGGAGCAGCCTGAAACAGTACCAACCCCTGAAACCAGTAAAGAGGGGTATCACAGTTTGGGAACGCTGCGATTCTAAAACGGGATACGTATACGACTTTAACATTTACGCTGGGAAAGAATCTTCAGTGACCGAAGGAACTCTAGGAGAACGCGTCGTGAAAAAGCTTGTTTCAACAGTGAAGATTCCCCAAATCATAATCTGTTTTAACCGATTCTTCACTTCTGTGAAGCTGACGTATACCCTGTCCCATGGATGTGTCGGCACCTACATGAAAGGACGAAAAAATTCGCCAACATTTCAGAATGCAAGAAGAGCAGAAATTCAGAGAGGTGACTCGATTTTTCAAGCAACAAGCGAGAGAATAATTGCAGTGAAATGGATGGACACTAGGGAGGTTTTCGTCATGTCGAATTGCCATAGTAATGAATTAAGTACGGCGATTAGAACTCTAAAAGATGGTTCTCAGAAGGAATTCTCCTGTCCATCAATGGTATCCTTTTACAATGAGTTCATGGGTGGAGTTGACCTCCCTGACCAACTAGGAACGTGCTACGAGGTGGATCGCAAATCCAAAAAATGGTGGAAAAAGGTATTCCACAGATTACTGATGACCTTGATTGTAAATGCTCATGTTGTTCATCAAGACATTACTGACCGAAAACGTCCTTAAACTACCATTCCTCGTTGCTGCTGCTGAAAATCTTCTGAGACTTGGAAGTGCAAATAGGGAAGCGAATACGTGAATACGAATAGTCATCGTCATCGCGATCGTCTAATGAAAATATAAGACTATCGAATGTTAGAGAACATTTCCCAACTGAGGGAAAAACGCGAAGATGTGCGTGGTGCGCAAAAAAACAAAAAAGAGGCACGATGAAAAATGCTATGCATCTCTTGCAACGGGGCACTGTGCAAGAAATGTTTCAAGTCTTATCACATCCTCAAGAAATTCAGACTTTAGATGCTACTTTCTATCCTAGAATTATTTTTTTTGTCTTAGATTTCCTTCCATAATCGTTCTTATTTTACATTTATATATATATATATATATATATATATATATATATATATATATATATATATATATATATATATATATATATATATATATATATATATATATACTCCGTCAGAAGTGGGGAGAATGGTCAAGACTCACTAAGAAAGTAAGTAAAGCAACTAAGAGAAATGGAAGAAAGAAGAGAAAGAAAGGAAATAAAAAATAATATTGTGATTCATGGGGTAAAAGGAGAGAGATGGTTAGAAGACGCTAAGAGGTTATTGGAAGAAAGATTTGGAGTAAAAGAAGGTGTAGGAAGCATATTCAAGGTAGGAGACAAAGGTTCGAACCAAGGGCCAATTGTCGCAAAATTGCTAAGTTGGGAGGTAAAGAGAGTAGTCATGCAAAATAAATATAAGCTGAAGGGGTCTGATATATGTATCCAAGACGATATTACTAAGAAAGAACGGGAAATTCAAAAGGATTTGCGACAGAAAGCAAAGATTATAAAAGATAGAGGGCACCAAGTGAAGATCAAAAGGGTGGAAGAGATATCAAACATTAATAATGAAGCGGAACTGTGGCAGTTCCTGGAAAAACGGAGGTAGAGGACAAGGAGTGACAGACAAATTTGAGATAGAGGATTGTAAACTGCAATAGTAGGAGGAGGGGGGGTGGTAGATCAAGAAGAACCGATGAGGCACGAACTCGGTATCAGGATAGTGGAAAAAGAGGAATTTTCTGTGGAGGAGGTGGTAAATATGGCAAAATCCTTAAAGAAAAGAAAGGCGGCAGGTCAAGTCATGGTACTGAATGAGGCTTAGATGATGGCAAATGAGCAATGTTTAGAGAGAGTGACAGACGAATTCAATAGAATATGGCGGAAGGAAGTTGGAATTTCAAACAGTTGGACGGTAGGGGAAGTGATACCTATCTACAAAAGTGGTGAGAGGGATGAAATGAGAAACTATAGGGATATAACACTCATGGATTCATCCTATAAAATGTATACGAAATTATTGGAAAGGCGTTTGGGGGAGGAAGTGGAAGGAAAAATGTTGCTACCAGAAACGCAAGCAGGTTTTAGAGAAGGAAACTACTGAACATTTAATAAGCCTGAGGTATATTATCGACCAGAAATTAGCAAGTCCGAAGGGTAAGCTCTTTGCTCTGTTCCTAGACTTAAAGGCTGCATATGACACGGTAAATAGGAAAATGTTTGGAAAATGGTGGGAATGTATGGAAAATATCTGGAAAACTGAAAGATGGTATCGAGCGTCTGTATAAAGAAAAGTGGTGTAGGGTCAAAGTGAGAGAGTAAGTCGAGCGCTTTCAAAGTAGACATGGGTCTGAAGCAAGGTTGCCCGCTTAGCCCGGCACTCTTCAATATATATGTGGCAGATTTGGAAAAGGTCTTGGCTGCTGGACAAGCAGGGGGAGTGGTGGTGGGGAGGAGAAAATTATGCAGTCTGGCGTATGCGGATGATGTGGTAATACTGGCAAAATCGGCAGGAGAATTGAAAGAAATGATTGAGATTGGAGAGATTTTTTGATAAAAGGAAACTGACTGTAAATGTAGATAAAACAAAATGGATAAGGTTTAAGAAAGGTGGGGTGTGCAGGAAGGAGAGGTTCGAATTGAAGGGAATTGAGATTGAGCAGGTTGGACATTTTAAGTATTTAGGGTTTGTATTTGGGAGTGGGTGTGGTAATAAAGAGCATATAGAGTACGTGGCAAAAAAAAGCGTGGGTGGCGGCAGAAAGGTTCTTGAAGGTATGGGGAAAAGAGTTTAGCACAAATTACCGGGCGAAGGAGATGATATGGAAGGCTTGTTGGCGGAGTATATTGATGTATGGAGCAGAAATATGGGGGGTGAAGGAAGAAGAAGGCGTGGAAAAGTTGCAACTACAATTCTTTAAAAAGGCCCTGAAATTAGACAGATCAACTCCTTCCTACATGGTACTGCAGTAGCTAAATGCATTTAAATTAAGAATTGAAGCAAGCCGATGAGTAGCAAGGTATGAATGTAAAGTGAATGGAATGACTGAGGAAAGAATTGTAAAAGAAGTGTTCAGGGTAGTAAGTTTGGAAGGAATTAATGTTAGGAAAGAGACAAATTGAGGAAGGAATAGAAGGAAACTGTATGAAGAAGGTGGTATGTGTATCATGGAAATGGAGAGGCTTAGGAGGGAAGGCCGGCGAGTTGACGAATGGCTAGTGGTAAGGCTGAAGGAAGTTGAACTGCAAGAACGTCAAAGGAAATTAATGGAGAGTAGATATAGTAAGGACTATGTGGAAGTACAAATATTTGAAGAGCTACCTAAATACTTAAAATCAACAATGGGCATGAATGCCCAGTCAGTAATTGCCAGGTTTAAATGCGGCTGTGAAGAAAGAGGGCGAAAGTATTGGATGGATGATAAATAAGAGTTGTGGTGTATGTGGGGTAGGGAAAGACGTGTGGGTGCATTGGTTTGTGGAGTGCAAAAAAGGAGAGTGGACCGAAAGAGAGAGAGTGTTAGGGTCGAAATGGAAACAGTGCATGAATGAGGATGGTAGTGGTTTGGTAATGATGGAAAGGATAAAAGGATGGAAGGAATAGGGAACGGAAACAGAGGAATGTCCAGTGTAGTTTTTTTCTCTAGGTAAAAATAATGAACCCAACAACTATTATCACGTTGAGGTAGGGTGGAAATGGTGTGGAGAGAATAGGGGTGGTCGAGTAGTAGGTGTAAGCTTGCAATCAAAAGCAGGAGAGGGACATATGCTGTCCCAGCACTATCGTCTCTAGGATTACGACCGGGACATACCCTGTCTCTGCGTTCAGGTGTTCTGGGTTTACGGCGGGACATACGTATGTCCCACCAAGGAAGCTTGTAAATTAATTCTTGTCGTTGATGTGTCGTTATGAGATCAATTATGTGTCTCTTAGACTTTCAGACAGAAAAGTTATTTCATCGTAATAATCACTTGGAGAAGAAATATCTGTTCCCGAGGCGCATCTGAGGCGCACTAAACTGATTTTTTTCGCCGTATTGAAAGGGTTTTTTAGGACTTTACTATTTCCTTTTAAACTACAAATTACATATTTTCCTTGTCTATATCTACCCCCACTCCGCTATTGAGCAGAATATCCTGATTATGGCATTTCTTTATGAATAGTCGGTCATTATTGGTGACTTTAACGGCAACAAATCAAAAATCTGCATACTTAATTCCATCCTTGACAATTCTGATTTTATCCACATGCAAACCAATCCAACATTCCTCTTGGCTTTAAGCAACGAGTCGACCCCTGACCTGATTCTCCATACCCAAAACTTTATCAAGAATATATCTGATATCGCCCTAACCCGTGATCTTGGATCCGACCACTTAACTGTTGTTCCGTCGTTAAATTATTTTTAATATTATTCTAGTGTTAATGTATTTTCATAATATAAATTTTATATATTGCTCCCTGATGAAAATAGGGCTAATACGTCCCTGTTAGTAGTTTGGAAAGGGGGGGTCTCGCGCGCAGGCGGTGTGCGCACCAACGCCTGAGCGCCATTACTATTATTACGCCATTACTTAATTATTCTCATAATATGGCTAATACAGAAATAAAAGCATTAACAACTAAGCGTGCCGGTGCCAAACGATCTTTAAACGCGTATTCCAAATTTTTAAATAAATTCAATCCAGAATCTGATGTTCCTGTTCTTGAAAAAAGATTTCGTGAAATAGAGGAAGTTCGTAATAAATTCGTATCATATCAAGACAGGCTTGAAGGATTGCTCGACGAATCAGATGCCCTTTTTGCACATCGCGAAGAGTTTGAAGACGCTTACTTCAGCGCCTTTGGTACTGCCACTAAACTTCTAGAGCAATACTCATTCTATACTAGAGCTTATTCTCCACCGGCCATTACAACGGAATCATTAACTAATAATTCTACAGATTTATTGAATGATTTATAGTGGAATCGACTAATCCACAACGGCAGGGGCAACAACCCGTTAATGATAATAATGTACCTTCTCCACAAGAAAGTATACAAAATTTAGACGTTCTCAGTCAGCAACTTTTATTGTCTCAATTATCCAAAAACTCGCTTGACAATTTTCATTTGTCATCCTTGCCTACAATTCAGTTGCCAACTTTCAGTGGATCCTATGATACTTGGTTAGGCTTTCGTGATTTATTTAACTCGCTTGTTCACAAAGATCTTAACATTCCTACTGTGAAAAAATTATTCTACTTAAAAGGATGTTTAAAAGGTGAAGCAGCCGATATCATTTCAGCTATTGAATCCTCAGACGAAAATTACATTGTGGCTTGGGATCTTCTAAAGGAAAGATATGATGATCGAAAATATATACGTTATTGTCACATTAAAGCTCTTGTAGATATGCCATCCATATCAAAAGACCATTCTTTTCGTGCATTTTTAGATTGCCTTCAAAAACATCTACGCGCTCTTCAATCGCTGGGAGAACCCATAAACTCGTGGGACTTCATATTAATTGTGTTATTACGGCAAAAATTGACTCTTTCGCTCGCGACCGATGGGAAGATTGCAGTAGTGGTATAGAACACCCCACCTTAAATAACTTAATAGATTTTCTAAAAAGGTGTGCGCAGGTAGAAGGAGTTCAAATTCCAAAACCCGCACCCGTAAAGCCTAATACTAATATTAGATCTAATATTAGTTCACAACAAACCTTTGCTGCTTCCACTCAGGAGCAGTCTTGTGTATACTGTAATGAAACTAATCATCTAGTTTACAAATGCAGCAAATTTGCGGCTTTAGATTCTCATGCCCGTTACGAGGCATCGAAAAGAGGTAGTTGGTGTACTAATTGTCTAAAAAAGGGACACAGAGCGTCCATATGTATCTCCCAATCCTGTCGAATTTGCAAACAAAAACATCATACTCTTTTACATTTTGAAAAAACAAATAATTCTTCTAATCAGCCAGCAAACTCTCAAGTTTCTTCGCATTTTGTGTCTAATAATACTAGCTTGCAAGCTCAAGTAAGTTCACATGCTCTACTGGCTACCGCCTTGGTTGACATGCTAAATCATCAAGGGAAAACTAAAACCATTCGTGTATTTTCAGATGCAGGCTCTCAGGCACATTTCATAACTGAATTGCAAATTTTTTGAATCTAATTAAAAAACCAGCTAATATTTATGTTACTGGAATTGATGATACCTCCACTAGCGTAAAGCATTCTGCTCGTGCGACATTGCAATCTCGATGCAATAATTACAGGGAATCTGCTGAATTTTTAATCGTACCTCAAATTAGTCAGGCGATTCCGTCTATCAATATTGATCAAGCAGGTCTCGACATACCTAAAAACATTAAATTAGCTGATCCCGAATTCTTTAAGTCTTCAAAGGTTGACGCTTTGATTGGCGTTAAATTATTTTATAAATTGCTTGTTGTAGGACAAATATCATTAAAAAATCACCCCCATGCAATTCTTCAAAAAACTCAGCTGGGTTGGGTTGTCTCTGGTGAAATCAGTACACATTCTCAACCTTCGCTCGTATCTTGCCATATTTCTATAGATTCAGATCCTCCTGATGTAAATTTAACCCGTTTTTGGGAGCTTGAAGAACTGTCAACTACTGTTTTCAACTACAAACTACTGTTTTGTCCCCTGAGGAAAAGGCTTGTGAAGAGCATTACGCTCTTAACACAACGAGAAATACTGATGGAAGGTATGAAGTACGTTTACCATTTAATAATAAAAAATCTGGTTTAGGTGAGTCGCATTCTGCTGCATTAAAGCGCTTCTATGCTCTAGAGCGCAAATTTCAGCAGAAACCTGAGGTGCGACGTGATTATATTGCATTTTTAAATGAATATTTAGCATTGGGTCATATGTCTCTTGCAGAAGACCAAAATACCACTGATAAAGGTTTCTTTCTTCCCCATCATGCTGTGTTGAAGGAAGATAGTATAACAACAAAAACTCGCGTTGTCTTTGATGGTTCAGCCAAAACTTCAAGTGGCATTTCATTGAATGATACCCTTATGGTAGGTCCCAAATTACAGGACGATTTGTTCTGTATTCTTTAGTGATTTCGGTCTCATGCTTATGTGTTAACTGCTGATGCTGAAAAAATGTATCGCCAGGTTCGCGTTAACTCTGAAGATACTCAGTATCAAAAGGTTCTCTATCGACGAGATACTTCTGAACCCATTCAAATTTATATACTTGAAACTGCCACATATGGTACAGCTTGTGCGTCTTATTTAGTCATAAAAACATTATACCAACTTGCCAATGATGAGGAAGATAATTTTCCGATTGCAGCTCGAATATTGCGTAGAGACTTTTATGTAGATGATGTGCTCACAGGTGCACAAACAATTTCCGAGGCAATTATTCTACGCGATCAACTTATAGCTTTATTAAAAAAGGGTGGATTTTGCTTAAGAAAATGGGCCTCAAATCATCCGTTTTTACTTATTGAGGATCAAGAGCATCCAAATAGCGCACATATGTCACTAGATCCTGATTCATCTATAAAGACATTAGGTATTAGGTGGAACTTGTGAGAAGATTACTTCTTTTACGTTGCCAATCTCTCGCTTTCCAAAACTATTACAAAAAAGACTATCCTATCTCAAATTTCAAAGTTGTTTGATCCTCTTGGTCTCCTTGGTCCGATCATCGTGCATGCGAAAATTCTCATGCAGCTCCTGTGGAAGGCCGGAGTAGCGTGGGATGAATCTATTCCTGTCGAGATTCATTCGTCTTGGTCTGCTTATGTGGTCCAGCTACCATTAATAGAAAATTTACGTTTTCCTCGCGGAATTGCCATACCTGACCCAACTATAGTACAGCTGCATGGATTTTGCGATGCTAGTGAAAAGGCTTATGGTGCCTGTTTGTACTACGTTCCATTAATGCTCAAGGGGTGTATATACGTCTGATCTCTTTCAAGTCACGTGTTGCTCCTGTCAAACCTCTGTCATTACCGAGATTAGAGCTTTGCGCCTCAGTATTACTTGCTCGTCTTTATCATACCATAAAACGAATCATACCTGTGGTCAGACTCGACAATTCTGTTACATTGGATAAATACGCCAGCTCATCGCTTAAAAACATTCGTATCGAATCGTGTATCGGAAGTTCAAACCATTACTGAATCGTGTCATTGGCGGCACGTTTTATCTCAAGACAATCCTGCAGATCTTATATCTCGAGGACAGCTTCCGTCGGAATTTATTGAATGTTCCATTTGGAGTAACGGACCTTCATGGTTGACTCAGAAAAGCTCAGCATGGCCTAACGGAGTTCTTACTCCTATGGATGTTACAGAATTAAAACCCATTATTCCCAAAATTGCTTGCATGAAAATTGAAATTCAAAATCATAATGTCATCGAAAAATACAGCTCCTTCGATAAGCTACAGAGAGTTGTGGCATATATTCTGCGCTTTGTTCACAATACTAAGAAACTCAGCTCACAGCGTGAACTCGGTCCATTAGCTCACAATCTGATCATACGATTAGTCCAGTCCAATTGCTTTAAAAAATAAATTGAATCAATCAAAAGTGGGGAGTCACTTCTTTTATCTAGCAAGTTAATTGCATTAAATCCAATTATGAATGAAAACGGTACTTTACGTGTTGGAGGTAGGCTCATTCATTCTTCTATTGCTGAAGAGCAGCGTCACCCGATTTTGTTACCTGCTCAACACCATGTGACTAAGCTAATTATAGAAACTGAGCATTCGCGACTTAAACATGCCGGTATGCAGGCAACTTTATACTCGGTTCGTCAAACTTACTGGCCTCTAAATGGCCGCAGCATCACGCGTAGCTTAATTCGCAAATGCATAACCTGTTTCCGTGCGAAACCGCGCCTTGCCGATCACCCAATGGGAATTCTTCCCATTCAGCGAGTCACTTCGTCGCGACCCTTCTTGCGTGTTGGAGTTGACTATTGTGGACCCTTTCATATTAAAGAAAAACGTCATCGCAATCGCGGCCGCATAAAAGTTTACGTGGCAGTATACATATGCATGTGCACAAATGCTGTTCATTTGGAGCTTGTCAGTGATCTTACCACTGAAGCCTTTATAGCCAGCCTCAAGCGGATTTCTTCAAGACGAGGAGTAGCAGTAGAAATTCATTCAGATAATGCTACTAACTTTGCCGGAGCTAAAAGTGAGCTTAACGAGCTCTATGATTTATTTAATTCTAAAGCTCATCAAAATACTATTATTAAAACCTTACTAACCTTTGAACAATTAGAAACATACATGATTGAGATAGAAGCAATACTAAATTCAAGACCCATCTCTCCTATGTCATCTGATCCTAATGACCTTCTTCCTCTGACTCTAGCCCATTTCCTCATAGGTAGTCCGTTGACATCTTTTCCACAGGTTGATTTCACAGATACCCCAATCAATCGTCTGTCAGCTTGGCAACACGCTCAGCAGCTCAAGCAACATTTTTGGATACGGTGGCATAAAGAATATATCCATCAGCTCATAAAATTCCGTGGATCACGGCGCTAGTCAACGAATATCAAGGTTGGAACTTTAGTACTCATCTTTGAAGAGAATTTACCCCCTCTACAGTGGGCTCTTGGACGCATCACAGCCATTCACCCCGGAAAGGATGGAATTGTAAGAGTAGTCACGCTGAGGACCAAAGTGGGCGAATATGACCGCTGCGTTAAGAAACTTTGCCCACTTCCAATCGATGAAGAAAACAACGACTTCACTCCACTAGTTTGAACTAAACAGTTCAAGGGGGCCGGCATGTTCCGTCGTTAAATTATTTTTAATATTATTCTAGTGTTAATGTATTTTCATAATATAAATTTTATATATTGCTCCCTGTTGAAAATAGGGCTAATACGTCCCTGTTAGTAGTTTTGGGAAGGGGGGTCTCGCGCGCAGGCGGTGTGCGCACCAACGCCTGACGCCTTTTGTTTGATCAATACAATCATACTACTACAATAATACTACTACAATCAATAACGTGAAAGTTTTTGTTTTTATGACCTAATCTGATAATATATATTTTTCATTGTTCACCGTGATTGAATTTTTTTTGTACCTAAAGGAGCAGTTATTAAAAGTGTCAAAGCGATAGTGTTCTCAACTTAATTATTCCATTCACTTAATTCTTTTGCCAGCATCATAAGACTTTTTTGGTGCAAATATAAGTTTTAATTTGCACGTAACATCAAAAGCTCGCGGTAAACCAATCGCGAGTCCTCACAACTGTCTTCTTCTCATTACTCCTTATCTATGCCCCCCTCCCTCAAATCTCTGTCCCTGCGCCTAAACTAAATAAAACCCATATTCCCAATATTAACCTCGACATCCAAAATTATATTTCCTTTCTAAATTCTGACGACATGAACTCCGACAGACCGACAGACAGACAGTAAACCTCGACATCAAAACTGAAATAAACAGACGAAATAAAAATATTCATCAACTTATCGTCCAGTTCCGCTCCTATCGTTGACTCACTGTTTTTCAGGAAATTGAAAAAGACCAGGGAAAAACCCACTGGACAAATATCAAAAAGTTATCGAAATATAAACCGTCCTCGCAAATCCCAGACCTCTCTTTCAATAATACAATATTCTCCAGTGACTCCGACAAAGCTTTACCTTTAGCAGAGCACTTAAAAAAATCATTTCCACCTTCAGACTCCCCGGACTTTGACAAACCTAACTTCGGCCGAATAAATCACTGGTTTACTGACTTCTTCAAGACAATCCCTCTCGATAACCTTGATAAAATTTCCCTTGAAGAATTCCATTCTGCCCTCTTCCATAATAAAAAATCCTCCTTTCGTCCGATTTTATCAACAAATACCTCATTAGACTCGTCTTCAAAGACATCCACTCCTTCATAACAAAAATTGTCAACTTCTGCCTCTTGAAACGTGCCTTTTCAAGTAGCTGGAAAGGCAGCACAATTGTCACAATCCCTAAACCCGGCTAAAATAATTCCTTCCCCAGCAGTTATCGTACAATCTCTCCCCTCCCTGTCCTTGAAAAAATCCTTGACCGTATCCTTAAAACCCGATTATGGAATTCCGTCTTTACCACATCCCCAAATATCAATTCGGTTTCAAGCCCTCCCATTCCACTATCCATCCTCTATTCATCCAAACCAGCAACATCCAATCCTCATACCTCCGCCAAATAAAAAATCCGCAGCCCTCTTCCTGGACATCAACAAAGCAACTGATAGCGTCTGGTATGCCGGCCTTTTGTTCAAAATGTCGCTAATCAATGTCATTCCTTACCTTATCCACATAATAAAAATATCCTTTTCAACAGATTCTCAAAAATGAAAATCAACTCCATCTTAACTCACGCATTTTCCCCTCTCCAGGGTCACCACTTTCCCCTCTCCAATACAAGATGCATATCATGACATTTACAACTTCGACCTACTAGACAAATCCCACATTGAATTATCATTCTACATACTACAATACGCTGAAGACACTACATTTCGCACAGCAACTTCCTCAAATCCACCATCGACCTACTCCAAAACCTTACCAATAAAACCCTTACATGGTTCAACCTGTGGAGATTATCTCCAAATCCATCCAAATTGCCAACTCGTCATCCCAAACCACCAAATATCCTTAAATTCACCACACTTCGATAGGTCTATAAAGCTGGCACTCTCACTCTTCAAAATTCAAATTTGATAACACCAGAATTATGTGCTCTTTATGTGCCGCAATCGCGATGTTTGTGCTCGAAGCCTTCAATTAAATAATCAATTTTTACTAGTGGGGGTGCTAACTTAACAGTCAAGCTAGCACCCACCCATCCGAAAAAATGGGACACCGATACCAAATAAGCACTAAAATTATGTGCTATTTATGTGCTTTTCAAATACCCTAGAGCGGATTCGCAAACTCAACCCCTTGTGCGAAAAACTCACCCCGAACGGAATGAGCCATAAGAGGCGAAATCTATAATAATCGAGCACACAAGTTTTAACCAACGCGATATTGTTGCAATGATTATTTTGTTCTCCAGAAATGATATTAAATGATTTTTTTGTGCTCGCACCCTTGTACGAAAAATTCAACCGAGCGGGAAGAGTCATAAGAGGTGAAATCTTTAATAATCGAGAACAGAAATTTAACCGGTGCGAAATAGTTGCAATAAATATTTGCTCTCTAGATATGCTATTCGCGATTTTTGTGCTCGCGCTCTTGTACGAAAAACTCACCCTGAACTGTTTTAGCCTTAAAAAGTGAAATCTTGAATAATCGAAAACATACATTTTAAATGAAGCAAAATTGTTTCAATAATTATGTGCTTTCCAGATATGCTATTTACGATTTTTGCGTTCTAACCCTTGTGCGATAAACTCACCCCAAACAATCTCTACTTATCGAGCACAAAAGTTTTATCCAAAGCGATATTGTTGCAATGATTATGTGTTCTCCAGATATGATATTCGGGATTTTTGTGCTTGCACCCTTGTACGCAAAATTCACCCCGAACGCTATGAGTCATAAGAGGTGAAATCTTTAATAATCGAGCAGAACAATTTTAACCTTAAATGACGCAAAACTGTTTCAATAATTATGTGCTCTCCAGATATGCTATTTACGTTTTTTGCGCTCAGACCCTTGTGCGAAAAACTCACCCCGAACGGAATGAGCCATAAGAGGTGAAACCTATAATAATAGAGCACAGAAATTTTAACGGAATCAAAATTGTTGCAATAATATTGTCCTATCCAGATATGATATTCGTGATTTTTGTGCTCGCACCCCTGTACGAAAAACTCACCCCGAACTGTATTAGCCTTAAGAGGTGAAATCTTTAATAAACGAGAACAGAAAATTTAACTGACACGAAATTGTTTCAATAATTATGTACTCTCCAAATATGATATTTGCGAACTTGGTGCTCGCACCCTAATATTCGATTACAAGAATGATCCACAATTTGGATTTGACCCGTTCTTTGTCCTTTACTGGACGAATTACCAGCTCAACGTATACAGGCAGTATACAAAATCCGGATATACCTGCCATAGTATCGATAGTACCGCAAGTATCGTGAAGAAAAAGGGCCGACAATTCTAAATCTGGCGCAATTTATATATGTACTATACGAATGCGTTATTCGTACCAATGATGGGCTTCAGTACTCCAAGTACTCCATTCAGTACTTCCTCGCTGAATGGGTTAGGTCGGGCGCTGTTCATCCGAACGAAGTAGTCTGTGATTCGTCGCAAGCCCTCATAACAGCTGCTATCAGGACGTTTACAAATTGTAAAATCATAACAGAGTATGCCTGTGCGCTGAGAAACTAGCCTCTTCCGGACTGCTACATTCGTATAAACGTGGCACATTTTATTAAAAATTATGCAATGTTCTTATGCACCCAGGATAAGAAAGTTCTACCACGCGTTGGTCGGACAACTTATATTGGCTCGAAACGTTGATCAAGCGGTTTCGATCGTCAAGGTCATTCTGATCATCTCGAAAAGCGCGACTGAGGGTTTCTTGCCAGACGGAGAAGAATCTTTGTGTGAGAGAGAGAAACAGAGAATGAAATATCTCTTATCTGGAGAAACTCTTCATAAAATCTAGGAATCAGACATAGGTAAATGTGACGCAAAATTCGCAAAACATGAATTTTTTTTAATGTTTTTATTTATTTCCAAATTTCTATTTATTTAGATCATATTGACGAGCATGTGGACACGGTAGTCGATTATGAATTCCCTGATATATCCAGTAAGGATAGCTTCTGGTATGAGTGGGGTAAGGATTTGGAGACAGCCGTAGCCACGCTAATAAAAGAAGAAGGCGATCGAGAGAACGCCCATTTTCTGCCCGGTTTAGCGAAACGCTTGTTGCGGAATTTAGCATGGCTGCCTCTGTGGTCTGGTATAAAACGACTACTTCGGATTCGGCAGAGTTCCCGCGTTTCAATGATTTGAAAAACAGAGTATTGAAAAATCAACGTTTGCCGATGAGAGCGGACGATTTCCTCGCGAGGCATATCGATTTCCTTAATGGCAAATTGTATATTGTCAACGCTGCTCTCACTGAACAATCAGAAAAGTCTGTATTCCTACCTCTGCGGGCGGATACGCAGAATCAAAATCGCGATGCCGTCGCTACTCCGATGATACCAGAGGCTGTACCGTCGATTGTGGCTTCAACGGTGTCACGAACTGACACGTCGAAACGGCCATGCCCGGTATGTGCCGATGGAAATATGCCATCAGCACATTATGTGTCACGATCCTGTGCATTTAATGCAGGAGTGTTCGACACCTGTAACGGGCGAGAAAGATGGGTACGGGGAAAACGCATCTGCAACGAGTGTGCGCATGTGCCAAGGAGAAAACTTTCTGCTATTGTTTCTTCTAGAGAGATTGAGAATTGGCGCGGCCTTGGGATTCAGCGAAAGCCAAAGATCGGCCGATATCTACGGAGTGATTACGTCGATAACGAATTCATTGTCCACAATAAAATAGGAAAACTGCCAATAATAAGAAATGGCAATTCCGTGTGTCTGAAATCGATTCGAGTGCAAGGAAAGAATGTAACACTTTTTATGAATTAACACTTTTTATAATCATGAATCGCTGTGCGTGCTGCAGTAAAGAGTCTGAGACACACAAACTTGTTACATGCTGTGTTTGTAATAAGTCGTATAATATCAATTGTGCTGACATAACGACCTCTGAGGCTCGAAAGATTCATTTAAAATCGGGACTTAAATGGAATTGCCGTGTTTGCGATAAAATCGGCAGCGATTTAATCTCTCTCAAAGCGGCAATTATAAATCTTCAAAACGAAATTTTCGCCCTTAAAAGTTCAAAACAGGTTGAAGACCCTAATAAATTACATTCTACGCCAATTGTTATGGAGAAAATTATATATGAAATATCAGAAAGAGAGAAAAGGTCCGGTAATTTACTTATATTTGGAATTAAGGAAAATAATACGGAATCTAAGCAACAACAAATGGTGTCGGACTCAAAGTCTGCGGAAAATCTGTTAGCAGATATTGGTGTACGTGTAAATAACATAAAGACTGAACGTCTCGGTAAATATGATCCCTCCAAATCACAGTCTCGCCCAATAAGATTTAAAGTTCCGTCCCTTGAAATCATGGCTACAACTATGAAAAATATAAATAAATTAAAAACAATTAATAAATGGAAAGGCATACATCTCTCTAGAGATCGCACTCCTATGCAGAGGGAATTATACAGAACGACTAAAGAAGAGTTAAATACACGCTTAGCGAATGATGAAACTAATTTACATATAAAATATGTGAATGGGATTCCTACTATTACTGAAAATTTAAACTAGCCAAGCCTAACCGATCCCCCATTTTATTAAATATTTTCTATCAAAATATCCGAGGATTATGTTCTAAAACACAAGAATTTTATATCAGCTGCTGCAACTCATCCTATGAAATTATTTGTTTATCTGAAACCTGGTTAAATGATTCGATTCAAAACTCGGAACTCTTCCCTCCAAACTATAATGTTATTCGTTGTGACAGGAAATTTAACTCGGTGGGGCGCACCAAAGGTGGAGGAGTGTTAATCGCAATCGACAACGACATTCAATATGAAATAGTAGATACAACTTTATTAACTAATAGTGTTCCACTAATTGATGTTCTATTAAGTAAATGTATTCTTAACGGTGCTATCTTTTTTATTTGTACATTATACATTCCACCCGATACAACAGTAGATGACCTGGAATTATTCTTCAATTCTTTGGAACTTTTAATAATGGATCAGCCAATAATAGTTATAGGTGATTTCAATTTACCTAATCTCTATCATACAAATATTTCGTGTTCCAAATGTCTTTCATTTCACTGTTTTTGTAACATGCTTGATCTTTCTCAATACAATACATGTTCAAACATTAACAATAAAATTCTTGATCTCGTCGTGTCGAACTTAAGCTCTGCCATTTTAGTCAAGCGTGCTGATACTTCAATGGTGATTGAAGATCTACATCACCCATCATTATCTATTCAATTTGAACTAAGGGCAATCTCTGATAATAGTAGGTTTCCCTCAAATACTAATACTCGATATAACTTTAAAAGAGCTAATTTTGTCACACTGTATAGTGAACTGTGCAATATGGACTGGTCATTCTTAAGCAAATATACTGATGTGAATAAAGCTTTGGATATGTTTTATACGAATCTATACAACATTTTTAATAAATCGATCCCCCTTTCCCATAGTAGCAGATCTAAGTTCCCTGTATGGTTTACTTTTGAAATAAAAAGGAACTTAAAAACTAAGGCATATTATAGACAAAAATGGCTATCAAGTAAGAAACAAGTATATCATAATGAATTTAAAAGGCTCAGATCACTCACTAAACGGCAAATCAGTGAAACATATCAGTTGTATCTTAAAGAACTAGAAGACAATATCAAATCAAATCCGACCGGATTATGGACTTATGCTCATATGAAACAAGGTACTACAAGAATACCTAGCAGAATTACCGATGAAAGTCAGGAGTATTCTACACCTAGTGACATCGTTAACGGTTTTGCCTCACTATTTTCTAAAAGTTATAAACCTGCTAACGCCACTAATTTGTCTGACAATCATAGTAATTGTCTGTCTTATACCTTAAACTCAATCTCAGAAAATGATTTAATAAGCATTATGGCGCGTTTACCTAATAAATTATCAGCTGGAGATGACTCTGTTCCTTCCTTCCTAATTAAAGATTGTAGATTCATATTTGCTAAGCCCCTTCATATTATTATAACTCTTGCTATTAGCACGTGCATGTTTCCTTCAAGGTGGAAGTTGGCTAAAATTACTCCGGTATATAAAAAGGGAGAAAAACATGTTCTGAGAAATTATCGTCCAATTGCTTTATTAAGTAATTTTTCAAAAATATTCGAGCAGGTTATTTATTCAACTATTTTCAAAAATGTTTATTCATTTATTTCTTCCAACCAACACGGTTTCATGCCAGGTAAATCTACAACAACCAATCTTGCATCATTCTCGCAATTTGTTTCGGAAGTGATAGATAACAGGGGTCAAGTAGACGTAGTATATACGGACTTTTCTCGAGCCTTCGATACCCTTGACCACGACATAATACTCATGAAACTTGCTGAACTTGGAGCTGCTCCAAGTCTACAACAGCTTATGAAATCATATTTATCTGATCGTCAAGCATACGTAGGTTTTCATGGTTTTCACTCGTACAAATTTTCAATGGATTCTGGTGTTCCGCAGGGTTCAAATTTGGGGCCGCTACTTTTTAATATTGTTATTAATTCCCTCTTAAAATCCTTAAACTGTCATGTACTGGCCTATGCAGATGACATCAAACTTTTTACAAGCGTCACTTCGCCAAATGATGTTATGTTTCTTCAACATAACATCAACAAATTAGTATCCTGGTGTGAAACTCATAAACTGTACCTTAATGTTGATAAATGCTGCTCCATGTCATATTCCCGGAAATCTAACCATTTCACAACATCATACCAGTGAATGAATTACAACTTAAATGCTGCGTGGAGATAAGGGATTTGGGCATCTTATTCACCTCTGATTTAAATTTTACTAGACATATAACTAATATTGCAATGTCTGCTTCCAGAATGTTAGGTTTTATTATGAGAATTTGTGCATCTTTCAGAGACATTGACCTCATAAAGTCATTGTATTTTGCATATGTAATAAGCAAACTTGAGTATGGGTGTCTTATTTGGTATCCATATTACATGAATCAGATAATGCCACTGGACCGTATTCGCCGCAGATTCTTAAAGTATTTGTCGTACAGAGTAGATGGTGTCTATCCCGATCGCAGTGTGGATCAAAATATTCTCTTGGACCAACATGGTATCGCTTCGCTGGCCGCCCGAAGAGAAGAGCTTACTGCTAAGTTTTTATGGAAGATTCTTCATAATAAAGTGGATGCTTCATTTCTGTTGTCAAAAATAAACTTCCATATACCCAGGTCAAGTTCTAGGTATATTAACACATTTTACATCCCATGGGCTCGTACCAATTGTCTTTGGCGGGCACCAGTAACTGTAATGTGTCAGAATGCGATGGCACGCTATAAAGATATTTTTTTTACAAGTTATAACTTAAACCAATACATTTTCATTATTTATATATTGTTAAATTTATTGTTGTCTTGTAAATGGGGTTTCCTGTTGGGCAATAAAGTATATTATTATTATTATTATTAAACACTCGCTAATACATGCGGGTTCGACAGCTTATTCCAGCTGTTTTTGGCAGCAATACACGATCGACCATAGCTCAAGCATGAGTTACTGAGCGCTGCGGAAGATGCTTTTTATGATATGCTGCTGAAAGTCGAGCAGGCTGAAAAAATCAACTTTTATTCTTTGTTAACTGATTTTTACATTACAATTTATATTGTTTTATAATTTATAACAACTATGGTGGTAAAAATTGTACCTACTAACTTAAGTATATTTTAAGTCTTCCCCGTTGCTGTGATAAATCCAATGTTTTGTATGGTGCATCCTCGTTCGTTGTAGTTTTGTAAAATAACTTATATGGATCGCTTTTATAAAATCTAATCCAACATATTTTAGACCAATTTATTCTTTTACCCTCAGTTTTTTCCAGCTTTTTAAAAATCGCGTTCGCTTTAGTTCAAATGCACTCACATTTTATTACAGTTACAATGAGCTTATTCTTCTGTAAATTTTGTATGACTTTATGGCTAAGAGTGTGAACCTGTGTAAGTTCTGTGAACCTCGATGGTTACGATGCGAGACGATGGTTTTATCCCAGACATACATGTGAACATTTCGGAGTAAATTTTTCGTACAGGGGTGCGAGTACAAAAATCGCTAATATCATATCTGAAGGGCACATAATTATTGCAATAATTTAGCGTCATTTAAAATTTCTGTTCTCGATTATTAAAGATTTCACCTCTTAAGGCTGATACAGATCGGGGTGAATTTTTCGTACAAGAGTGCGAGCACAGAAATCACGAATATCATATCTGGATAGGACATTATTATTGCAACAATTTTGATTCCGTTAAAATTTCTGTGCTCTATTATTATAGATTTCACCTCTTATGGCTCATTCCTTTCGGGGTGATTTTTTCGCACAAGGGGTTGAGTTAGCGAATTCGCTCCAGGGTACTTGAAAAGCACATAAATAGCACATAATTGTAGTGCTTATTTGGTATCGCTATCCCAATTTTACAGATGAGTGGGTGCTAGCTTGACTGTTAAGTTAGCACCCCCACTAGTAAAATTTTATTATTTCATTGAAGGCTTCGAGCACAAAAATTTCGATTGCGGCACATAATTCTGGTGGTATCAAATTTCAATTTTGAAAAGATGGGGGTGCCAGCTTTATAGACCTCAAATCCATGCGTGCTCTGCCGACATACTGAGCTCCAGCAGCATTAAATATTTGTGACTTACTTTAGACTCTAAACACGAATTTATAATAGATGCCAACTCAGGTAAGTCCCAAATAATTGAACACTGCAAACAATTCATAGCTTTAACATACGGCTACCAGGGCATTTCAACAAAGAATCTGTAAATCAATTTGTCGTCCCATTCTTGATTATGGACATGTAATAACTTCGACCAATAATTAATGCAGACGAACTCTTGAGTTCGCTGAACGTATCATATTAAATATCACATTAAAAATTATTATAAAAACCTCTCGGAATAATTTTTAGCTGAGGATGGACATTATTATTAAGACAGAATTTGAGGCAATATCTCATAAAATATTATTTCAACCTCAAACAATTCGTCAAAGGTATCAATTGAGGGCCTGAGAAAGATAACTCGGTGTACACCATTTTTTGTGAAATGTGAGTTTTTTTACATAATACTACTAACCAGACCAAGGCGCACTTTGTGATAGAATGATCATTGCTCTGTGTTTACTCGTTTTGCCGCTAGAGAATATTAAAGTACCAAGGGTGCGTTCCACTTGGTGCCCACAACGCTCAAGCTCACAACCGCGGTTTATCCCGTTCCACTAGCTTGCGAGCGTTACAATCTAAAACCCAAGTGGAATGGATTTCGTAGCGTTTTGAGCGTAGATGTCAACATTACAAATGGCGATGAAAACATTACAAATGGCGGTGTAAACAAGTTGAGTTTTTATATTCAATTATAGTAAAGAATTTAAATAATTTATATTAGGATATAATCAAAATGTCGTTTATTGCGGCAGTTGGATATTTGTTGGGTAATCGCAATAACGGTTAGGGAACTACCTCATCTAGTTCAGATGAAGAGTGCAATATAAGTGTGAGTGGAATATAAGGACGAGCTACTGCTTTAATAGCTGTACGTCGAGTTTATCATGCTTTATTAAAAAAAAAACCTCAAGATTTATGCAATGGCCTACGGAAGATCGTGTTACTGATGTGATGCGTGGATTTGAAAGAGCAAGAGGCTTTCCTAAAACAATTGGAGGTATTGATAGAACTCACATTCGTATAAATGCCCCAAAAGAAAATCCCGTGAACAAAAAAATCCAACAGAAATACATTTGAATTTCTCATTATGTCGATCTATCGTATTTCTACTGGTAAGAATATTACCCCAGTCTCTTTAGACACCAAAATTGTAACCCAATATCCGAGTGCCTGGTTTAAAGAGCACTTTCATAAAAAGTCTATTCTCAACATCGTTTAAACATCTCCAGATTTAAAAGGAGCCCGTAAGGTCCTTCGGAGTGCAATAAGGGATCAGGACATTTCTGTCGATGTCCTTCCAAGGTGTATCCGACGAACTCACATCTGACTGTAAATCATACGGACTCGAAATTGGACTGCATGGCGCCGGGGTCGGGCCTCTATATCTTGTCACTGCAAAAACGAAACTGGTTCTCAGAGAATCCAAAGCAGATGCTGCAGTCACTGCGGAAGAGGATGCTTGGATGGCCTGCTATGTACTAGGCATATACCGGCATATCGATTTTCCATCTCTAAGAAAATAACCGTACAGCTTCAGGCTCTCCATCCTATGGCGGATGCCATGACAGAAGTTATTGACATTTATCTGGGATGACTGAATGATAGATCCTACAATGTTTTTATAGCAGCTGTGGACATGTTCTTCTTTCGAATGCCCCATCATCAATATGCAAACATGAGTATTGAGACAATGGGATCTAGGTTGAAAGATAGCACAGCTTTCACATCCTATGGACAAATGTCTAAAATACTCGGGATGAGTAAGCCAATTGAACTTACATCTTGGATCTTTGTGGAACAAGTCGGTGCTGATGTGGAGAGAATGATGGTTGATACAGAAGAGCTGTCTGATCAATTTTCTTACTTTGCTTATCAGGTTGACTTTGGCCTTGTATTAAAATCCTCCTATTCTGCAACAGCAAATCCTTATTTCTTCGAATGGGTCCATCTTGCTGGAGCACTGATGAAGTCTCCTCGTCCTTGTAATGTGAGACATATATGTGAATCGCAATCAGTAGACTTGTTGACAAATGGGGAGCATAAACTGGGGAGAGTCTTCCGTAGCGAGGCATAGGAGCCGACAGAAGGTTTCACTATCAAGACCGTTACTGGTGGCAAAGAGGCGTTGGCTGCCAAATCCGTTATATCAATCAGAAAGGATTCCACTCTATACAGTTACTGGTATTTAACAATTGCTATTTTCAAGCATGATATGAATTTTAGTAAATAACAAAAATTGAGTTAAACAAGGTTAAAAGGTTTTTCTGCAGCTCGTATGTGATAACAAGACTCTGATAACACATTGTTTAATTGGACATTCTGGATCTGTTCATGATCAAAGAGTTTTCATTTATCAGAAGATGCAGATTTATTAAATGATGATGATACATTCCCAGAAAACATCATATAAATGCACTCACTAAAAACGTCATATTGTAGGTGATGCTGCATATAAAATACATCAGCATTTACTTACACCTTATCGAGATAATGGACATTTAAGTGGAAGACGAAACAAATTTAATTATCATCATTCATCTGCTCAAGTGACTGTTGAAACATGTATTAGTTTGTTAAAAGAACGAAAGTGACTATAAAGGATTTTGTTACGTTGGTAACATATTTGAATTCTTTAGTTGGCGGCCATCGTTGCCGTGGCACACCTAATTTTCAAAATTCAAAGCAAGAGTCCAAAACAAATTAAAATTGAGTTTCAAACTTTTATGAATGAAAATGGTTTTTACAACAGAGCACAATGCATTTATTTTTAATGGTCTATTTTCGCAGTGGATTGCAAAATGAAAATGGCCATTGGCTGTATTCACAGCATTTACGAACAATTTGTTGAAACCTATCCCGAAGAACAAACCGAATATCGGTGATAGTTTTGCAATTGCAATTGATATTGCAGTGATATTGCAATTGATATTGCAGTGATAGTTTTGCAATTGCAATTGAATTTTGCAAAACACTGTAGGCGAATAGTTGAAAGCTTTGTGAATATTAGTAATGTAAGTAAAGGTATATCCATTGGTCGTGCCACTGTTGCTTACACTTGATCGTGTAAAATATTTAAGAAATTGTCGAGCAAAATCTTCACGATGTCGCGTCGCCTATCCCAAAAAATTGATTTGTTGATATTACGTGTATATTGGCAACACTGCATAAGTACTAGTCTAGTTTATATAATCTGTGTGTAAATTGTAGAAATTTTGATACGTGTGGACTGTTTTCTTTTAATAAAAACTGTAAAAGACAAGCTAGATGGGTATATTCTTTATTTATAATATTGTAGCAGTGAAATTGTTGAAAGAAAGAGAAGTTAAAAACAATAATTTGTGTTTAGAAATTACAACAAGACGCAACAAGTTAATGGTGGCGAAAAATAGCGATATAAATATTCCGATCTTTGGCGGAGCAGACTATAGTAATTGGAAAATACGTAGTTTGAAATTCTTACAATACAAAAGGTGTAATGCGACGTGTGTAATGTGACGTGAATGCGAGTTAAAACACAAGCCCACGATGACAAATGGGACAATTGTGATATACAGGCGACTAACCACATGTACAGTGCAATAATACACAAAAAGTTGAAATGCATAAGTGATTTAGATTCAGCTTCAGCACCCTCACACCGGAAGTGGCGTGTGAGGGTTTAGTTTCGCAACAAACCGTTAGACGTTACCGACTGGAGTCCAACTCCGATCGGAGCGGTCAGCGGAGGGCGAAAAACCAAGAAATTCCAAACCCTTAATCCAAGGTGTCATGCGACCCGTGCCGAAGGAACTGGTTGGTGGCCAAGGGCAACCGACCATCGCTAACGGAGCCTCTCTGATACCTGGCGGCCTTAGAGAAAATCGAGCCTTACCATGTCAAGCGGGGCTCTGACTTGGCCGACCTTTAGTTCCTTGCCATTCGTGGGATTCACATGGGAAGAAACACGATCGTGAACCCTAGTGTGCGGGATTTGACCGCCACAGAACTAGTGGACCAAATGGAGAGTGAGCTCCACGATCCCAAAGAAGATACAGAGGTAGTAGCGGGTGCTACAGCGGTCTCCCCCTCGGAAGTTACGCTCGCAATTGCGGCCACTTCCTTGGTTGAAGAGACAGCAACAGTTGCCACTCCCTCTGTTGAAGCCACAATGGCCGAACGAAGAACGAGGAAGTCAGCTCGGATTACCGAGAAGACGACCTAGACCTCACATTGGTAGACATGAACAGTCTTGCCATGTTTATTGAGGTAGAGGAAGACATCATTCTTGCTGAGGCAGAAAAGGACTTGCCGCTCCCTGTCACCAAACAAAAATGACCAGCAAACGCACAAAAATAGCTCAAGTGAACATCCACCTTGCCAAAGCAGCTTCGGCTGTGATAGCTACGATGTTCACTAAACAACACTTAGGGCGCGCTGCTGCAAGAACCCAGGGCTTATGGAGGTAAGCAGAGACAAATATCTAAAGAGAGACTGGACACTCACTAATCAATTTCCGTGACAGATGTACGCTATCTATGTTTAGTTCTTAGGAACTAATTATCAAGAGCGGGCTTTATGAATGTTGTATCAAATATATACGGAAATATAAAGTAATTCAAGTAGGGTGAAATTGAAAAACAATAGACCTTTTTACGGTTAGTTAAGCGCATGCGCATCCGCCAAGTTTCAAAGGCGGGAATATTAAAGTTTGGGGCAAATAATAAAGTTATACGTCAAAAAGTTCGGGCAAAACATGGCGGAAATTGACACATTTGCACAAAAAAATGTCAACTATGAAAAGGTCTATTGTTTCATTTCGTTATTTATATGTACTTATATGTTACAAAATATGTATTTACATTTTATATAAAAGAAAGAAAAAAAAGTTTACAATATGAAATAGAAACGGAATATATTTTTTGGGGGACGTAGCAAGCACATTCTTGTTAAATTAACAAGTGGCCCCCTTGAAATGCGCATTCATCAAGGAATCGCTTCCCCAGTGGTGTATTGGTAAAATAAGAAGTGAGGGAACGCATGGTGAGAGCACAAAAACAGTCCGCGACTTTCCACATGCAGCTTCCTGAAAGTTTTTCAGAGATTATCTTATTTTAAGCAAACTATTGTTTTCCTTGTAAGTTTTTTATTTTTTGTTATTCATACTACACAAAATATTAACAAACAAAACAAAACAATAAGAAATTTGAAAAAAGATAAAAATAAGAATCTTAAATATATTATTTTTATGTAGTATACTTATAGTGCACCAAAAACTCTACAAAAAACAAAATTTTCTACTACAAAAACTCCCAAATACGATCACACACAATTTCATTTTCCCCTGCTGTTTTAGTTTGCTGGTCCGTAGCGGATCGATGAGATCGCAACCAGGTTTTTACGTATAAAATTGGATTCCAAAATTCCAAGGGTGGTCCATGAAGTTTTATAAACAATAAATTTGCACATGATCAATTATAATGCGTGATCTTTTCTCCGTTAAAATTAAATTCATGCTGCTGAAATCACGCTCGCATTCTGAAGAACTGCAAGCTATAATTTTAGAATATTTTTTTAACGTTTCCAAATCGTCGAGAATGTTACGACCACCACAAGCCAAGTAATCTCTAAAGGCATTTAAAATTTTCCCTCTCGGTAAATTTAAACGTTGGCAGAGAGATTCTACTTCTTTTACTCCAAATTCCATATTAATTTCAGATGGCCATTCGGTTGGTTCAAGAATTCGCAATTGTTTAACAATGTCGGAACTGTCGGAAGTCAAAATTCCGTCTGTACCTAAAAAATTTGCAGATGTAGTGTTTAGCCTATTCCTCATACTATTAATAATACTAATTATTTTATTTTATTAAACTAAGAATTGATTTCTGGGAATCAATTTTGCCATTTTATTATCCGTTAACGAAATTGAAGATAATTGCATTATTTCACAAGCAGAAACTGCTTCCAACGACTTTTATTTGTCTGCATATACTATTGAATTTTTCTTTTTTTTGCAATGCTTCTGAAACAATAGTTAACTCGAATAGAACATCATACATTAAGGCCAAATCTTGAATAAATCGTTTCGATGATATTCTTTTATATAATCCATTGAACATGGATTGTTCCGGTTTAGAGCGGTTGTTGTCATTACTCGCATTTTCGAAATGATGACATAAAGGTGACCAATTCTGCCAAACTGCTGATACAGTCCTAAAGGAGCTGGTCATCCATCTGGCGTTAAATATACGTCCAATACGTTTAATTTCTTGGACAATATCGGTGTCGTTGTAGAGTGCTTTTAATTCGATATTGGTTCTGATCTTATACTGGTCTGTGGTGATGTCATGGTGAGGTCCGAAAATTTTTCTAAGTATTTTTCGTTCAAAGCGTCTGAGCTTTTCTTCGTTTGCTTTGGTCATGGTCCACGTTTCGCATCCGTATGTTATTACAGGTCTGACGATGGATTTATAGATTTTGATCTTTGAACTTCTTGTGAGATTTTTTGATTTTATGAGCTTATTCAGTGCAAATAGACAGCGGTTTGCAGATTGGATTCTGTCTTTTATTTCTTCGGTAACATCGTTGTCCGCTGTGATTACGGCCCCCAGATACTTAAAACGTTGTTCTCTTTCGAAATTAAAGGTGTTGATCGTCATATTTTGTCCTATTCTGTCTCTTCGTGTCGTTCTATTTATACACATATATTTCGTTTTCTCCTCATTAATCTTCAGCCCTACTTCACTTGTTGCTCCTTCCACCTTGTTGAAAATGTCTTTCGTGGATAGAATGGAGTCTCCAACGAGATCTGTCATCTGCATATGCGAGTAACACTTTGGGACCTTGACCCGATGGCAACTGTTTTTATTTCGGCCGACCTCATGGCTTTCTCTAATACAAGGTTGAATAGTAGTGGAGATAACGCATCACCCTGTTTAAGTCCACTGTTGATTTCAAAGCTGCCAGACAGTTTATTATTTACACGTACTTTAGATATTCCACCCTCCATACAGACTTTGGTCATCCGAATGAGTTTCTTTGGCATTGAGAACTCCACCATGGCATTCCATACTTGGCTTCTTTCTACGCTATCATATGCCTGTCGAAAGTCTATGAAAAGATTATGTATGGGTTTATTATACTCTCATTCCTTTTCTAGAAGTTGTCTCAGCGTGAATAGTTGATCTATTGTTGATCTGTTTGTCCTAAACCCGGCTTGATATTCGCCTAGGACATTTTCAGCATAAGGGATTAGTCTACTAAGAATGATGTTTGAGAGGGTTTTATATGCCGTGTTTAGGAGTGAGATTCCTCTATAATTCGCGCATTTTGTTTTGTCCTCTTTTTTGTGGATGGGCACTATTATGTTTTCCTTCCATCGTGCTGGTATCCTTTCTTCTAACCATATGTGCGTTATTAGCTGGTGGATTTGGCGATGTAGTGCGTCTCCCCCATATTTCAGAAGTTCTGCTGGTATCTCGTCCGTGCCCGGCGCTTTGTGATTTTTCAGCTTATTTAAGGCCGTTTGGGTTTCTTCAAAGGAAGGATTTTTGACGGGCATGTCCGCTGTGACATAGATCTCTTCTTTGTGCTGTTCTTCCTGAATGATGTTTAGAAGGTCTCTAAAATACTTTTTCCATTCGTCAGTTATTTCTTTACCGTCGATTATCATACGGCCTTGGTTGTCTCTCAGTGTGTGGATGGAATTGGCTCTATGCCCTCTTTTCTCAGAGGAAATTGCTTTGTAGAATTCTCTGGAGCCTGGTTTGAGCCGTTCTCTCTCCATAGTTTCATATTTTTGTTGTTCGTAGTTTCTTTTCTTTGTGCGTATTATTTTTCTTGTTTCTTTTCGACAGTCGTCATATTCCTTTTTACTTTGGTCTGTTTGCAGTTGTATCCAAGTCTTTCTTACTGTTTGTTTTTTTTTCAGTTGTTTCCGACATTCCTCGTCATACCATGTTTTTGCCCTCTTCTGCTTACTCCTTCCAAAGATCTTGTCAGCTGTCTTGGTTATTATTTCGGCAGTCGCTTCCCATAGCTGTTCTATATCATTGTCTTCTCTTTCAGAGTTCAAGGTTTGTTCAAGTTGTTCTCTATAGTTTTGCTGTTTCTCTGCATTGTGTATTTCGTCCATGTTCCATTGTGGGTTTATTGTTGTTTTATTGTATTTGTGGCTAGATATTCTGGACTTGACTTTTGCTCTGACTAAGTAATGATCTGTGTCTCCGTCTATTCCTCTCAGGCTTCTTACGTCTATAATATTGTTGCCATGACGGGCATCTACAATGATGTGGTCAATTTGGTTGCGTGTAATATGGTCGTTTGAGACCCAGGTTTGCTTATGGATGTCTTTATGCGGAAACATGGTTGACTTTATTAGCATATTATTAGCTGCTGCAGTTTCCGATATTGTCCAAGAAATTAAATCACAGCGACTAAGATGGGCAGGCCACGTGCACAGACTGCATAACGAAAGACTTGTAAAACTGGTATGGGAGGAGATTCCCACAGGCAAGAGACCGCTCGGACGTCCCAGAATGCGATGGAGAGATAACATCCAAGCAGATCTCCGGAAAATGAACATTCCATTTGACCCTAGGTTGATGGAAGACCGAACAAATTGGAAAAAAGTTGTACAGTCAGCCAAGACCCACCCAGGGTTGTAGCGCTACGTGATGATGAATACGTTTAATTTCTACACCCAGAGCAGTTGCGCATGTTTCAATTTCTCTTTGATTTTTCGGAGATTGGCTATATAAGGAGTATAACTTGTCTATAAATATTTGAAAATGATTAACCCCATTAACCTCAGAAATAGAATCTCCTACCGCCAATTCGAGTCTATGGTTTAGACAATGCCATGTAATTAGATTCGGATATTTCTGTGTAAGTCTTGTTCCAATTCCAGATTTTCTTCCTAACATAACACTGGCCCCATCGCTTGTAAATGAAATTAAATGGTGTTTTAAATAATTATCATCCTTACCATTTTTTCCAAACATTTTAAGAGAACCTCTGTTATGGTGTTAGCTGTTTGATCCTGCAATTCAATTAAATCAAGAAACAAGAAATGAGGATCTTTCATTTTATCGGTTTCGCATTTTAAATAAATAATAAGACCAGACTTTTTACTTAGAGTGGTAGATTCATCTATGATAATAGATAAGTTTCCCTGAACTTTTACTATTTGTTGACAAATTTTGGATTTCATTTGAATTCCAATATGATCAATTATTTCTGTAGCACTGAATCTAGATCGTAATCCGTGAGTTATAGTAGATTCATTCATTTCTTGAAGTTTTAATAAATGAAAATGATCAGAATATGGACGATCATGTTTAGCAATTTCAGAATCTTTCAACTTATCTACTATAATTTCAAGCGTTTGCTTGTCTGATTCTTTTAAGATTCGCTCAGCTGTTGTATGTGAAAAACTTTTACAATGTATGTAAATTTTTTTTCGCAAAGAAGTTAGTTGTGCGGTTTTATCCTTCCCATAAGCTGATACCTGAGTGCCTCTCCATTCTTTTGAGATGCTTACTCCCTGCATCTTTAAAGGTCCTAAATTTTGAATAGCCGAACAACTCAGACATCCTAATTTTCCGGAATCGCATTTTAGCCAAGCATATTTTTCTTTCTTTTCGAACCACATATCTGCAGTCCAAATACTAGGCCAGTTTATTAATGGGGATTCTGCTTCTTTTTGAACATTTTTTATTGATGTTAATGGAATATCCATTTGTTTTTCCTTAGTTTCCAGCACTTGCACATTTTCTTCTTGTTGCGTTTTAAGTATTTTTCCAAAGAAACTGTTCAAAGCGGGTTGTTTACGCTCATTATAAATTTTTAATATAAAATTTATTTTGGTTGTAGATTTTTCGAAATATTTTATAAATATTAATATGCATTTTATTAATATGCATTTTTTTATTTAAAAGGGAAAAAGAAACAATACACAAAAAGCAAGATAAATCCTCCATTAATTAACATATTTTTTTAAATATTTTTGCAAATTCGCCAATGTAAAATATATTTTTCATTTAAAATTTAAAAAATTAATACTACTAAAAAAAGTACCGGAACGCGTTCCGTTTGTGAAAAAAGGTGCCGGAACGTCGTTCCGCCACGTTCCCCCCCCCCCCCAATACACCACTGCGCTCCCCGCATATTAAAGAAGGGGTATTTGCAAAATAAAATAGAAAAGAAAGATCTTTATAGAAAACAATATTACAATGTAGATGTGCATAAAATATTAATAATTTTAAGACAGATATACCAGGTTCAACATTAAAAATCGTAAGAACAACTTTGCGATTCAGTTTAATCTTGGCAGGTGTTTGGAAACATGAATCTTCAAAGTATTTTCCTGGTGTTTTCCACAAGTTTTGACACAATGGCGACATAAACAATAAACTTTAGATGTAAGGTAATCTAAACAACACTAAATAACTTGACATTTCCGTGCCCAGTGCCATCTATTAATGGTTCCAATAGATTACAACTTCTGTCAAATGTTACCCATAAGAGTGTCACCCCTTGGAGGTAAGATCAGAGGCCTCAGCAACAGGGAATGTAAGTAGGTGTGTGATAACCGAGAGGTCTCCCCCAAAACTTAAGGAAGGGCATAAATTATTTATGTCTTTCAGAGTTCCTAACGCGGCATCTAGTTCCAATTCAGGTCCTCATCAAGACCTAGGGCCTCCACCGCGAGGTAGTGATCGGATCAGCATACTTCCCAGGATATGGTAACAACATACCACCCGTAGAAGTACAAAGGCTGAAAGAACACTGTATTCGGAGAAGGCTCAGACCACTCATCTTAGGATGTGACGCAAACGCCCACAGTGAGATGTGGGGCAGCACGGACGCTAATAAGAGAGGTGAATACCTTTTAGAATACCTCATTAAAGAAAACCTAAATGTGTATAACATTGGGAATACACCAACATTTGTCACTGAGATCAGAAGTGAGGTACTGGATTTAACGCTAGGTAGCACTAACGTAAGCAAACTGGTTAAAAGGTGGAGAGTTTTAAGTGAACCCTCAATGTCAGTCCATAGGATCCTAGAGTTTGAACTGGAAGGAGCGAGTGAGGAAAACACCCCCATTCGAAACCCCAGACAAACTATGTGACCTATGTTTAGTTCCACACTAAAAGAGAATTTAGAGCAAGTGATAGTGCGGATTAGTATCAAACACTACACCGTACTAGAGCAAGCGGTACATGGCAAGGGTGCAGCAGATGGGATTGGCGGTTTTTTAAAACGTACTGCTGATCGACTTGTTGCACGTGGAAGTGACATATCTGATGCCACAAATTTCTATCTTGCTTTGAAAGCTGTGAGTAAGGTGAGACTTCATTTGATTACCAATGAGGATATTGAACAGAGTTCAACACAGATCCCGGAGAATATCATACCATTATTAGGTACCATGAAAGTCCATCAAGTTTTCACTGATGAGGCTGGAGTCCTAAAGTATAGAAATTTGAGTTTGTTGTCAGCGTGGATTTTGCTCTTGTATGGATCCCAAGCAGTACATTCCATTAAAAACTGCAGTGGAAGAATCAACTCGTTCTACTTCGGACAACAATAGTCTCCCAGATATTAGCAAATTTTGTCAAAAGTGAGCAAAAGGGATTTACAGCATTCCCTATAGCTCGGACTCCGATGATGTAGCTCCGTTTATATCATTAAAAGAAAAACATAACGCATATTTGGCAGAACAAGCCAGCACATCAAAGCAAAATAACGATGCTCTGATCAAAAATATAAACGTTAATAAAATATTCACGTTAATAAAATAAAACAAGGTGTTTATGTTTTGGTTAAAATATCCAGTTCAAAACAAGACTACGTATATCTGGGCAAAACCCTCTCTGAAGTAGAAGATGATGGCGAGATTAAAATCATATTTTTTAAGTCAATCGATGGTACTGCAAAAAAAATTAAATTAGTTGAGTCTGATTTATCTTATGAGCCTTTTGATAATTTACTTGCTGTTGTTCAAGAACCCAATAAAGTCAGTAAAGGTAAAAGAATATACTACCAATTTCATACTACTTTAGATATATTTGAAAAATAAGCAACTTTCACTCATAAGTTGCTCGTTCAAGAATTTTTATTTTTAATTTTGCTAAAGTTAATTCTAGATTGGTAAATACAAGTTATAGAGTTTATTGTTATAAATATTGAAGTTTGTTGTTTATTTAAATTTGTTTTTATTTTTATTTACTTTTATTGTTTATTAAGTTAGTTTATTGCTATAGATCTTAAACTCAACTGAATGCAATTTTGTTATGTAAGATACAAGAAAAGAACAACTATGTTACTGTGTTACAACTATGTTACCTTTCTGTCCCAAAGATTAAAGAAAATACTAAAGATTTTTATAAAAAGCTAATTAATATAATAAGTAATATTACTATACGTTAATTTATTAGATATTTATACGGACTTATGTTATAGTTAGGTTAGTTGTCTGTCAAAATTTTAGAAGTAACAGAGTTGTTTTTAATTGTAAATTAATGTTTGTTAAACTTAAAAAAAATGTTGAAATTCTAAATGTGATAAGATAGAAGACTGTAATCAACGATAATGCCAAAATATTTCTGACTGAATTGTTTAATTTCGTAATAAAAGGTAAAACATAATGATAACAGGGTTGTATTTTTTTACACCCTTACCCACAAAATCATGAATTATTAGTAAACCATTAGTTTAACATCGCGGCCCACTATAACAAAGCAAAGTTCAGTTGTTTTAACAGACATAGACAAAAAAAAGTTTAAATATTTTTAGTTTTTTTTTAATTTATCATTTTAAGTAACGGTTACCTGCGCAAAATTTGACAATGGCCCATTTATATAACAGAATCCACATCACCAGTTTATATAGAATTATGCAAACGATGCTACGGCACTCTTAGTGCATAAATCTTTAGCAGAAATTATACTTAATGCCAACCTAGCGATGTCCTCGATGTTATCGTAGTTCGATGAAAGTAGGCTCATTTTAACCCTTTAGGGTGCTGTGGTTAATTTATTAACCACGTTCATAAAGACCATGTCCCTAATGTAATTACTACAAAAAATAATGGATTATAGTCCTTATAGAATATATATCAACAACAAAACACGCTGTGGTCAAATATGTGATCAGTTTCGAAAGCTGTACGACGAAGTTTAAAAAATGGTTACTTGTTTGATCACTGGTATGCAGGCGCACACATATTTTTTACAATTGGCGGATTTTGCATTTATTCTGCGAAATAATTCTCCATACCACTTTGTCAGATGTTGTGTTACTGCTTTTACAAGGCGTACAGGTATTTGTTGCATTGCGTACTTAGTTGGATATTTGAAAATAGTACTGTGTGTAGTGAATATCAAATTTAAAAAATTGAATAGTGTACTAATTTTGGAAAGGTTTTTTATGTTTATTTTTTATTCAGCATAATAACAACGTTGTAGACATAGGTTATGTAGTATTTTCTCGATGGTATTGTATAGAATAATAAGCATATATTACCGTTGATGTTTTTGTTTGCGCATAGAAAGTATTTAATAAAAACGTTCAAGAGTCATCAGCGTGCATCACATCACATACCACGTGCATAACCTGCTAACATTTTCTGAATGTAGTGTTTTATAATAGTGTTCAGTAATTTTGGTCGTGTTATATATAAGGCTCGGATTTATAGCTATTCGGCTATACGTGAAAATTGATGGCAGATTCAAAATAATTACAATTGCTTACAAGTGCTTTTTTTGCTTTTTTTCAGTTTTTATGATTATTTGAAATCTTTATGCTTATTTTCGTGCTTATTTCCGGCTTATTACAATTTTACAATATTTCTAAGATAATTTTTGACTTTTGTTATTTTTTAAACGTGTAAACGCGTACGCGTAAAAACAAAACTTGAATATGTCGGGGACAAAGTCTTGTTTGGACCAATGCCCTCCACTCTGTCTATTTGCACGTGCACAGCGGTTTGTCAAATTCTCGGTAATTCCGAATTCAGTCATTTATCTCTGGCCTGTTATTCATTTAGAGTTCAACAATTGGAAAAGAAAGAACAGGAAAAAACTGAAGAATACGGCCAATTTCAAATTTTAGTATTGTCGAATTTTTACCCGATGTAACTGTTGTTTATCGTCTTCCACAACGTATTATCCCACAAAGTGTTTGTCAAACAATTTCCTTTTTTGTCAGAAGTGTTTCCTTATTTGTTAAATCAATTTCTCATTATTATTAAATCACAACGAATGCTGAAAGAAGACAGAACAACAAAATTTCCAACGAGGTACGTACTCTTATTATCAGAGCAATGAACGCTGGTAGTTCGGCAATCCAAATAGGACAGCAATTCAATGTTTTGCCAGACACAGTAAGAAAAATTTACCAAGTGTATAAAAAAGCAACGAGATGAATAAGAAGTGTTGGGCATCGCCCCAAAAAATTTACTCGAGAGGAGCAAGAAGAAATCTGCAATTTGATTGCTGAGGACTGCACCTTGACACTAAAACAAATAAAAACCAAATTATTGGAGCAAAATTCACAACTAGAGGTAAGCTTATCGACCATTGACAGAGTGTTAAAAGAATTTCACTATTCCGTAAAACGCATTTCCTTTGTGCCAGAAAGGCGTATCAGCCCAGATACTATGCAAAGTAGGTTTTACTATGCTGTTCAATATAACAGAATAATGATTGACAGAGAAAAATATTTTTTATTGATGAATTTGGAATTCAAGTGAATTCTAGAAGATCGTATGGAAGATCACAGAAAAATAATAGAGCCAACAAAGTCAAGGCCCAATTAAGAGGTCGTAATTATTCGATTTATGCTGCAATGTGTATGAGTTCACTATATTTGTTCACCATTCAAGATAGGTCTTACAATGGAGAACACTGGGGAATTCTTGACAACTTTAATTGATCACTTAGGCGAAGATCATATAGGAGGAGCATATTTTGTAATGGACAACGTCAGATTTCATAGAACGGAAGAAATTCAACAATTGATAAGAGCACATGGACATGTTCCAGTATTTCTGCCACCGTACAGTCCTTTTTTAAACCCCATTGAAGAGCTATTTAACCAATGGAAAAATATCATAAAATATCATGAACTGTATGCACAAATTCATAATGCTTCTGAAGCTATAACGCAAGAGCATTGCCAAAATTATGTTCGACATATGGAGACATATTTAGGGGATTGCCTCAAGAGAACTGAAATTTGGAACTAATTATGAAACATTTCTTTTCTAAGTATTACGTTAGTATTAATATAGTTATTAGTTTTGTTATCCTCTTTTTTTCTAATAAAATTATGTCTTCAACTGTTTTTGTTCTTGTTTGTTTAAATTTAAAAAATAGAAGAAAATCATTTGCAATAACGAGAAAAAGTTTTAACAAATAGTGAATTTCATTTGACATATTACTGTCAAAGTGACGAAAATAAGAAATACTTTTGAGAAAGAGTGAAATACATTTGACAAAAGAGGAAAACCAAAAGAAAAACACTGTAATTTTATAATAAGTTTTCTTCAATAAATTATGGTTCAAAATGTGATCATTTTATAAACCACAGCTCCCTTGAATTTACATGTAGTCCTAAATGATCTGTGGTTAGTGTATTGACCACACCCTCAGGATCTTAGTAAAAGTCCTTGATTTTTTTAAATATTTTTTTACTCTCAATTAACACAAAGAAATATAAAACACAAAAGTTTTATTAAAAAAAGTCAAAAATAGGTCTGCGCCTTAAAGGGTTAAATAAGGAAAAGACAAAATCGATCTTTTTACAAACTAAAAGATCTACAGCCATATACCCTGATTGTGCTCCAGTGAGACTTTTGGGTCTACAAATAGACAATACTTTGGACTGGACATCACATGGACTGGACGTAGTGATTAAACTTAGTACTGCGGTATACGCTTTAAAAACCCTTAGTCGATATGTGAACCCATAAGTTATGAAGATGGTATATTTTTCAAACTTCCATACTCACATACGATACGGAATATTTTTTTGGGGAAATGGAATCCACATCTATAAAGTATTTAGACTGCAAAAACAAGCGATGCGCATTCTGTGAAATTTACCATTCAGGGAGTCTTGAAGGAGGCACATCTTGAAGGAAACGCCCAAATTTTAACATGCACTGGTACATACATACATATATATATATATATATATATATATATATATATATATATATATATATATATATATATATATATATATATATATATATATATATATATATATATATATATATATATATATATATATATATATATATATATATATATATACATATACCGGGTGGTCCATTTAAGTGAAGACATAGAAATATCTCTAAAAATAAACATATTACAAAATAATAACCCAGATGAAAAGTTAATATTTCACAGGGGGCCATTCACTGATAATAATTTTAGACCTCCCACCCTACTCCTTCTAAGAGAGACTGGTGGTAACTTTGAAATTTTAAATGGAAACCCCATATTTTTATTGCAGATTCAGATTCTTCGACAAACAAACATGAAAGTTTTGTTCTAAATATTTTTCTAGAATCTCTGTAGATGGCGGTGCAAATTGCTAAAATTAGTTACGTTTAGATTTTCAAAAAAACCCAGGTGTTTATCAAGGCGGCTTCTGCCACCATCTTTTTTCTTTTTGTTTCACGCAATAATTGTTGTTATAAAACCAAAACAGTGTTCGACTTAAGAGCAGAAAAATGTTTCCTGTTTCTATAGAAGAAAAAGTTGAAATGATTTACATTTATGGCGAGCGTAGAAGAAATATAGACGATGCTGTTGCCTTGTATGCTGTGCTTTTCAAAATAATGTTTTTACAATGTTGTTAAAGCCTTTACTACCCATGGAAGTGTGCAATCTAAAAAAAGAACGCGTAGAAGAACTGTTAGTGGAGAAGCTAATGAGGTAGCTGTGCTAGCTACTGTTGCCCAAAACGCCCAAGTAAGCACTCGAGATTTAGCTCGCGATTCTGGAATTCCTCGAACTAGTATTCTCAGAATACTGCATCGACATAAGTTTCATCCGTATCATATTTCACTGCACCAAGAACTTCATGGGGATGATTTTTATAATCGAGTAAGATTTTGTGAATGGGCAAGTGAGCACATACGAAGGTACCAATTTTTTTTTCCGTGAACTACTATTTTCCGATGAGGCTAACTTCACAAACCATGGTAAAATTAATCGACACAATATGCATTACTGGAGTGTAGAAAACCCACACTGGTTGCGACAAGTTGAGCATCAACGTCCTTGGTCGGTTAACGTTTGGTGTGGAATCATACCATGGCGATAAGCTCATTGGTCCCTATTTTGTTAAAGGCACTTTAAATGGACAAAAATATCAAATTTTTTTGCAACACCAACTACCAACATTACTTGAGGACATTAGTTTAAACATTCGGTTAACCATGTGGTATCAGCATGACGGTTGTCCAGCTCACTACTCACGACTAGCACGAGAGATATTAGACAGCAATTTCAATGGTCGTTGGATCAGGAGAGGTGGCCCGTTAAATTGGTCTGCCAGGTCGCCCGATTTGACATCACCAGATTTTGTATTGTGAGGGTTTCTAAAAAACAAGGTTTATCAAAGAGTGCCAACAACTCGTGAAGAAATGATAGAGCGAATCAAGAATGCTTGCGCTCAAATTCCAGCAGAGACTCTTTTAAGCTGTACACAAGCATTTGAAGAGCGAATCAATAAATGCATCGAAGTTGAAGGTCAAATTTTTTAACATTTACTTTAATTGAAAAGCAGGAGGTAAGGCTAATCGCCAATGAACAAGCACCCCAACTCTAAATAAATCGTTTTCTATTACTTTGTACTAAATCACATGGGTGTCTATGAAAAATGAAACGTAACCAATTTTAACGTTTTACATCGCTATTTATAAAGATTAAAAAAAAATGTTTCGAATAGTCTTCTTATTTTTGTCATAAAATCTGAATCTGCAAGAAAAAAATGGGGTTTCCATTTAATATTTCAGAGTTACCCCCCGCCCCTGCAGAAGAGGTGGAGGAGGAGTTCTAACTTTAGCACCAGTGCATAACCCCCTTTCAAATATTAAGTTTTCATTTGGGAAATTTTTTCGTACAATGTTTATTTTTCGAGATATTTCAATGTCTTCACTTAAATGGACCACCATGTATATATATATATATATATATATATATATATATATATATATATATATATATATATATATATATATATATATATATATATATATATATATATATATATATATATATATATATATATATATATATATATAATATGGCAAGTGAACGTAATTCAAGACATAATAAAGAACTCAATAAAAGAATATATAATATAATAAAAAGAATAGAAGAAAAGAAAAGAAAAGAAATATAAATAAAACTCAATAAATTGCCACGGCGGATAAAACAAATTGATAACCTTAAAAAGCGTAAAAGGGAACTTTTTAAACTGTTAAATGACATTGAACCTTATAACATTAATGAATTTATGGGTAAGTAAAAAATCAGAATTTTTCAAGTATTTATATTTTAATCTTAATTTTTTCCTGTATTTATATTTTAATCCTAATGCTCTTGTATTTATATATCTGTATTTTTTTGTTTGAATTTATATGCAAAGATTAGTTGTCGACGTATTTCATTTAGATATTGTATATATTTTCAATATTGAAATATATCCCAATATGGTTGTTTGTCAATTAGAGTATAGGGATGTTTTCGAACTTCGCCAAATTAATTATCAGAGGTATAAACGGCTTTTAAACAATCCTTAAGTTGTACATCAAGTGCAGATAAATTTTCATAATGTTGGGAAAACCAGGACGCCCTTCCAAAGAAGAAAAGTAGTAACAGCGGTACACTAAAGAGGTTATAACCTCAATTCTGAGTGATGAAAAATTTATAGCAGTCATATACAAGACCGTGATGTTAAAGTTTAAGGATTTTCTCTAAATCCCTTAAAGAAAAGCTGGCATCTGTGGAAGCTAAACTGGACGATCTGGTACAACGACCTCTCCAAAAAAATATTCCCTTATATGCGCTGCCTGAGGACGAAGAGGAGGCTACCGGCGATTTGGTAAAGAAAGTTTCTGACGTCTTCCAGATCGACTTGGGGCTGGGTCTATCCAAAAATATGATAACCAGTTGTATAAAAATTGGAACAGCTCCTGCTTCAAATAGACCTCTTCCGGTTCTTGTTCAAGTTTCGTCCACAAGTACCCGTACGGATATATTGAAAGCACGAAGAAAACTAAAAGGGAAAAGGATAATTATAAGGGAGGATCTTACTAAACATAAACTTGAAGAACTTAAACTGGCTCAGACCAAATACGGTTATCGTAATGTGTGGACTCATAATGGAAGGATTCTTCGGAGGACTTCCAATGGCATCCATGTTTTACTACCTTCGGTCATTGCTGCAGATCCAGAAAACACGCAAGAAGAGTCAGTCGAGGGAGAGTTGGACGAATATTAAAACCAATCTAAAACAATATTTATAAAGTATCTACCTTTTTTACGATATAATGCTTATGCTTAAAGCATGCGACAAAAATTGAAGGGGTTATTTCCTGGCCTATTCTAAGAATATTTTGATTTCTGAAAAACCTCTTTGTTTCGAAGATACAGGGTGAACAATATTTGCGAAAACCATATTCGATATTTGTTGATATCATTAATGTAAATAAAAGTAAGGCGTACGCCAATTTTATCAAGTACAAAAGTGAGTTTATTAAGTGAAAACATTAATGAGTTTATCAAGTACAAACATTGTTGACGATAACTTGGAACGGCTGTTTTATCTACTAACGTACAAGTGGAATTCATTTGAATACGTCTCATTAGTGATTATCACCTGTATGGATCGCAGTTACTTACATTGAGTGGCGTTTGACTGCTTGACGTGCCTTTAATAGTTAGTGAAGTCCTCTGGTATGTATACGAACGCCGAGATGACTGACATGCATTTCATATATGGCCTTGCTGATGGCAATTCATTGCAAGCTAGACAATTGTACATTGAACGGTTTCCTAGTCGTTATATCCACGACCGATAAATCTTCGAAAACATTCATCGACGTCTTCGTGAAACAGGCACATTGAAACAAAATGGAGGGCAAGGAAGATTAATGACAGTAAGAACGGTACAACTGGAACAGAACTTACTGGACATGATAAAGGAAGATCCAAGGACTTCTACGCAACAAATTGCAAATACGTTGAATGCAAGTCCATATACCCTTTGGAAAATTTGTAAGGCCAATTTGTTGCATCCATACCACATTCAACGTGTTCAGGCACTACCAATTAATCATTATGGTCCACATATTACGTTATGTCAATGGCTTGTGCAAATATTAATTCTAATCCCTCAATTCCTGACACAAATTCTTTTCACCAATGAAGCCAGTTTCTTAAGAAGTGCAATAAGGAATTTTCATAACAACCACGTGTGGGTAAATGAAAATCCGCATGAGGTATATGAAGATCGATTTCAACATTAGTTTTCCAATGTTTGGGTTAGAATTGTGAGTGAATATCTATTTGGACCGGTATTTCTACCAACAAGACTTACTGGCGAGATGTATCGCAAGTTTTTGGAAGAAACAGTGCCCGAGTTTCTGCAGGATGTACCACTGTCGACAAAAAATACAATGTGGTTTATGCACGATGGTGCACCACCACATTTCAATTTGGTTGCTTGCAACAACAACATACGAAGATCGCTGAATTTGGGCCACAAGCATGGCCTGCTCGATCCCCAGAGTTAAACCCCCGGCATTATTTCTTATGGCGCTATCTGAAGTCATTAGTTTACGCTACTGCAGTGGAGAATTTGGACGAATTGCGAAATCGGAAAATTGCTGGGTGTAATTACAAACAACCCTGGTGTGTTTGAAAGTGTTTGGCACTCAGTGACGATAAGATTCAATGCTTTTATCCAGGCTGTATTTCAGGCTATTATCCAGGCGGTATTTTTTGTATCCAGGCTATATTGTGGCTAGAGCAACTTTACATGTACTTTTTGATTATAAAATTTTGATACTGTCGCAAATTTTGATCACCCTGTATCTTCTAAACAAAGGATTTTTCAGAAATCATAATAGGGGAATTGTGCTTAAGATGACATACTCAGGTAAGACGACACAGTGCTTACATCTGTTAAAGTATACGTGCCACAAGTACGTAGATGGAGTTTACATGTCGGGTCACATACAGCGTCACCACTCAAAACTTTAGTGACCGCCCGCTTGCGTTGTTTGGATGTGCTGTGCAATGTTTTGATTTCGTCACCTAAAAATATGTTTGTAATGAAAGTGTTTCTGCCCATAAATTTGTTTCAGGTACGTTTTTTGTTGTATTGACTACTTTGTTATGAACTGCGATTAATATGGGCTAGGAATATCGAGGAATAATTTAAGTAACCTCAAAGCTTTAAGTCACAAAAGGCGGAAAATATTATTTACCTCGTAGGGTGAGATGACATAGCAACCGTCGGCTTAAGTTGACATAGTATGACGCTGCAGTTCTCGACGTGTAAAAATACTTTAAAATCCTGTTCTTTCAAGATGCCCGGCAATTATCAAAAAAAGGCTGCACGTCATTCGTGGTCAAAGGAAGATATGGCGAAAGCCATTGAAAGTGTCAAAGAAAACAAAATGGGGTGGCTTAAGGCCTCGAAAACATTCAGCATGCCCCAGGCCACACTTCGTCGTCACTTCGTGAATGTTCCTGTAAATCTTGGTCGTTTCAAGCCCACCTTTGAAACTGCCATAGAACAGCAGTTAGTTAGACAGCAGTTAACACAGATTCTTTGGGTTTAACACCACTGACTGTCAGAAAATTAGCATATGAATTTTCAAGAAAGGCCAAGGCCATCTTTAATAGATTCGACCAAGATACACAACTGTCAGGTTGGTATTGGTTAAAAGGGTTTAGGGAGCACAACCCCTCCATCGCGTTGAGGACTCCTGAAACCACTTCCGAAGCAAGAGCGAAAGTTTTTAATAAACCCCAAGTGATGAAGTTCTTTGAGCTCTTAGAGGAGCTAGGGACTAGTAATGATATTCCACCGCCAAAAATGTATAACTTTGATGAATCTGGTCTCAACACCGGCCAAAATCCACCAAAAACATTTGCACAGAAGGGGAAAAAACAAGTCGGTACATTGACACAAGTCGGTGAAGTGCCGAACGAGGCCAGCATGTCTCTATCGCTGTCTGTGCCAATGCTGCTGGTAACTTCATTTCACCTGCAAATATTATCCCAAGAAAGAACTATAAATTTCCAGCAATCCTCAAAATAGCAAAAATTATTCCAGTGCATAAAAAGGGATCAAAAAAGGATATTGGAAATTACAGGCCGATTGCTCTTATTTCTGTACTATCAAAAATCATTGAATACGCATACATAGTAGAATCATCCCATTCATAGAAAAATATAACATTATTCCAGGACAACAACATGGATTTCGTAAAGGGAAATCAACTTCAACAGCACTAACAGATTTCCACAGCACTATTTTAAAAGAAGTAGATATGGGTAATAAACCTAAATCACTTTTACTGATTTTAATAATGACTGTGCTTTTGTTACATTTACATTTTCATTTCATTTTATTCATTTTCACAATTTTATATATATATATAAGTGCCTATTTTTAATCAAATGTATAAACTGTGTTTTATTTGTTACTTTTATTAATTGATTTTATTTATATTCATATTTTGTATATCTCTCCAATTTTTGACATATGTAAACTGTTTGTGGTAATGGCATCAAATTATTATTATAAAGGAATATTCTGCGACTTAAGTAAGGCGTTTTTAAAACAAACTAATTAGATATGGAATCCGAGGGAAAGCCACGAGATGGCTACAATCCTACTTAGAAGACCGTAAGCAATATGTTACAATAAGAAGTGGAAATGAAACAGGAAAGAAACACCATTTGTACCAATATTGGGGTCCCTCAAGGGAGCGTTCTTGCACCAACACTTTTCTTATTGTACACCGCCGACTTAATAAGTTATATAAACGGACAGCATTGTACATTGTACGCAGATGATACCAGTTTTATTATAACTGGAAAAAATATGAAAGAAAATGCAGCCAAAGCTAATTTATTTCTAAGTTCAATCAACACTTGGTTCTCGGCAAACAACCTTTTCTTTAATAAAGAAAAAACAGAGTATGTCATTTTTCAGACAGCTAGAAGCACCTATGCTGAGAACATTGATTTGAAAATACAAAACCACTGTTTAAAAAGAGCTAAAGAAGCAAAGTTCCTAGGAATCCACTTGGAAGAGCATCTCCTCTGGACATCCACCATACAAAAAATTAGTCGGTTGCTACATCAGAAAATATTCCAAATTAAACATCTGCGCAATCTGGTGAACAAGGAAGACCTGCTAAGTTGGTATTTTGCCGAGGTGCCGAGGATATTAACATATGGCATTATTCTATGGGGAGCTACATCACTTATAGAAGAAATACTTCTAGCACAGAAAAGAATTGTCCGAAATATAGTGGGAATAAAAACAACAGAATCGTGCAAACCACATTTTAAAAATTTAAATATCTTGACAGTAGTCAATTTATATATACTGGAAACTGCCTCATATATCCACAAAATTCGCGATACTCTCCAAAAACATAAAGATATCCATATATATGACACAAGAGGAAAACACCACCTTTATCCCATGAAAACAAATTTAAACTTGTGTTCAAAAGGACTTGAGAATCAAGGAAATAAAATTTACAATAAAATACCAACCACAATAAAAAATTAAATGTCACTTAAAAAATTTAGAAATAATTTGAAAAAAGTTCTATTAATGAACCCGATGTACTGTCTAAATGATTTTATGTATTTTAAATTTAACTAACTTATTTTACTTATTGTAATATTGTATTTTAATTATTTATTTTTTGACATAGCCTATAGATATTTTATGTATCTCATTTGGTAAATAAATAATTTGAATTTAAATGGATGGAGCACCTCCAGGAACCTTGCAGCTATATTGTGAAAGTGGTTACATGGTTGGTGACTTATTTATCAAATGGATGAAACACTTCGTCAGTTCCACTGGCTGCAACCTTGAAAGCAAATTTATTTTGACCCTCGATGGCCACAGTAACCACAAAAAACTAGAGGAACTGGAATTCGCTAAGGCCAATGGAGTCCTATTACTGTGTCTGCCACCGCATTGCACCGTCATCTTAAGCACAATTCCCCTACGACAAAATATTCTTAGAATAGGTCAAGGAATAACCCCTTGAATTTTTGACGCATGTTTACCTAACACCTCGTATATGACCTAAATAAATGTATATGACCTAAATATACAGGTTGCACAACCAGCACAGAAAACTACAACCAACCTGCTCAATGTTGCCAATGTATTATTTTGCTTCAATCATTTATAGTCACTCTGTATGTAGATGACAATCAATGTAGATGACAAGGTATATCCTAACAACTATTAACTAGGTATATATTAATTTGTATTCAAATAAATTTGATGAATTTTTGATTTCTTTTCTAAATAAAGTGTTTGGTTGGTTTAATTTGTAGCAAATTATTAATCATAATGAATGATAATGTCTCTAGTTATGACTATGACAATAATCATGACTTTGTACTTGAATAAGAAACTAATTAAATAGAGACAGTAAAAATTAAAACTAAAAAAAGATAGTGAAAAGACAACTGTGGCAACAAGTGCAAAGAAAAAGGAAATTTCACTCTGGTAAGAAGTACGAAAGTACAAAAGTAATGTAGTTAATGAAAGGGTATAATATGAGTGCACATGCTAGCAAAGTATATATCTGATATAGTAATATAAGTATGAAAGTTTGCCTGAGGATGAAAAACGTAACATTCTTAAAGAATTTAACGGCATGGATGATAAGAATATTCAGGACGCGTACTTGTTTGGATTGATTATAAAAAACAAAAGAATTGAAAGGTAACATTTTAATAGAACTCATTTACTTACTTTTTCTTTTAGAAGTAGCTAAATTTGAAAATGTTCAAAAGTAAAATTTTGCTAATGTTTTTTTATTTAGAAGTGGGCCTGATTTAATTAGAATACGACGTAAATCGGAGGACTCAAGGCGCAATTCCATATTTAAGTACAAGGTTGTGATAAGTGGAGTTGATATGTTTGCATGCAAAGAAGCATATGAGGTCCTTCATGATATTAAATTTGAAAGAATTGATCGTATCGCAAAGTATAAAAAGTCGTATTCATCTCCGCCCAAAGATCAAAGAGGGTTGTCTGAAAACTCCAGACCTAACAAATTGCCAGCTGAAGTTATTAAACATATTGAAGAGCATATTAGTTCGTTCCCAATTCGGGTTTCTCACTTTACTAGAAACCAATCTACGAGAAAATATGTTTCAAATGATTTAACTGTAGCTAAAATGCATGAACTATATTTGGAAATATAAGAACCAGAGAAATACTCAGTATGAAAAGCGACTAAAGGAACAAAGGATATAATAGTTAAGGCCACTATAGGATCTTCGATTGGGAAATCGATTTTCTTTTCATTGTTTGATACTGGGATATAATTTTTGAGGTCCTACGTGACCATTTACACCTAGGACCTCAAAAATTATATCCCAGAAGATTATCGCCGGAAAATATCTCTAAGTACTTGTTTTTTAAAGTGTGGTAGTAACAGGTTGGTATTTTAGGGGACTACAGTATGTATGCGACAGACCAGTCAAGATGGCAGATAGTAAGCAAGTTAGCGAGAGTCAATGCTCTTACTGCAATAGAAAAGCAAGAGATCCAGTTTGTGCGTCAAGTGTAATCACACATTTCATGTTCACACATTTCATCCAAGATGCCTTGCCCTATCTACAAAATCAAAATCAGGCACCTGCCAACACCAGATACAAACTGATATGGAGGATGAAAAAATTGAGGTTAGTGAACCGGGCGAAAATGTCTTAAAATGCCAAAATACGCTACTCCGACAATTACTCGAAGAAAAAGATGATAAAATTCGTATATTAAAAGGTAAAAATAATATTTTAAAAGAATATATTCAAACACTGAAAGAAATAATTTCCACCCTTCGGGATAATAATCATCTCGAAAAACAGGCAACCCCAATAGCAGCTCAGTCAGACAGTACAGAAACTGTCTCTAAATATCCTGCTCACTGCTCACTCACAAAGAAAGGAGCCGCCAACCAAATCGTCAGATATAAACGCACTACCGTCAGATAAAAACGAAAGACAGGGAAACAAAAAGGGTTGCACTCTATGCCAATCTCTAGGGCCAAAGAGCATGTGACAGAGGAAATGGTTTTAAATCATTTAATGAAGAAGACTGGGAAAACATACGAATTTCTATGTTGAGAAAATGAATAGCATAAATTACAGTCATTTACAAGACAACATCTGTTTCAAAGTCAGAGTTGACCTTGAGCTGAAGGAGCAAGTATATGAGAAATCATTTTGGCCCGAATGAATCCTATATAAAAGGTTTAATTTCTATCGACGGGACTTCGATCCCCGAAATTTTCAACGGGAAATTCTGAATCAGCGAACACATGAAAAGAAACTTTTTTTGCAGAAACCTGGCTTCGGGAAGAAATCCTACGGCTAACTCCCATTCATGGCTACTATCTGTTAAGCTCATACTGCAGGAAAATATCTTCAGGTGGAGGTGCAGCAATTTGATTTAGAAATAAAACATCATTCAGTGCCCCAGTAAAAGATTTAGATATTGCAAATATGTCCACGAAAGTCACATTGAACTATGTGGAATTGAGTGGAAGACAAGGAGCCACACCATATTTATTATTGCTGTGTACCGACCACCAACAGAGTGCTATACTACTTTCATGGTAACATTAGAAAACTTACTTGACAACATTTTTCACCAAGCCACTAAAATAATTCTGGTAGGTGATTTTAATATTAACTTTGCTATCAACACCACAAAAACAACTAATATTAAGAATCTGCTATTATCGTATGGTTTAACAGACAGAATTAAAGAGTTCTCCAGAGTTACGAACACTTCCAAAACACCAATCGACAATATTTTTACACAGTCAGAAAAAGGACTACAGCCGTCGTATAAGACACGAACCTATCCGAGTAGTTAATAATAAACTACTAATCCTATACAGTAACTGCACAGAAAAACCCAAAGCTGTTAACAGTTTAAAAAGGATCTACAGCGCCGCCAACAAAGAAAACTTTCGGAAAGCGTTATTGAAGGAAACGTGGGATGAGCACACAAAAACTGATTGCGACAGCAAAACTAACGCATTTGTCGCGATAATCCAACGCGATAATTAAACCTTTAACAATGGAGAGCATGAGAAGTAGTGGTGTTGAATTATCGCGATAAATGCGTTTGTTTTGCTGTCTGTCATGCCTCAGTCATGGTGCAAATTTCACATCGATTAGATCCATGCTGCGCGTTAGAAATGTTGAGACAAGAGTGGCAGGTGACACAAAGAGAGTGTCTGTTGTCAAAGGGTGCCCACAGGGTGGGGTACTATCTCCACTCATGTGGGACATGATTGTCAGCAGTTTTCTTGTATCACTAAACAAGAAAGGACTTTATAGCCAAGAATATGCGGATGACATAGTCATTCTCATCAGAGGGAAATGTAATAATATAATAGCAGAGCTCATGCAAGCTCATACTCATGGGAGTAGACTTCCGAGTAAATCCACTAAAATCCACTCTACTAAGTTTCACAAAAATGAAGAAAATTGAGGGGCTACAGCTACCAATTTTCTACAATGAGTGTAAAGGTAAGTGAGGAAGTCAAGTATTTAGGTGTAATCCTGGATACCAAATTGACTTGGAATCAACACATTAAGAAAACCACTAACAAGTGTAAAATGGCATTAATGATGATTAGAAGAACACTTGGCAAATCATTGGGACTAAAACCGAGCATGGTATACTGGCAGTATACTAACATGTCTAACATATGGTTCCACGGTATGGTGGACTAAACTGAAGCAAAAACAAGCCATAAAGGTACAATCAAAAGTTCAAAGACTGGCATGGTTGACAATTACGGGATCTTTAAGAACCGCACCAACTGCAGCTCTGGAAGTTACGATAGGCCTGCCTCCCCTAGATATCTTCACCATGGGTGAGTCAAGAATGGGAACCTTCAGATGCAGGTATAATGGCACTTGGGAGGCTCTAGCAAGGATAAGGCACACCACGATAACGAATATAATATCAGAGCCATACCTCAATTTTGAGGGAGAATTTTGAATGCCGAAAAGGCTATCATTCGATCTACCCTTCAAAACACAATTCAATTGGATAGAAGGTAAGAAAACAATCACGTGTCAAGGTGGGCTGGACTCTTATACAGACGGCTCCAAAAATGACAGTGAAACTGGCGCAGGAATCTACGTACCGTCCCTGAGGTACAGCTTATCTGTGCCCCTGGAATCACATACCACGGCATTCCAAGCGGAAATACACGCCATCGCAATCCGTGCCCCTGAAAATCTAATGATGGACTACAAAAGCAGAAACATCAGCAATTCCACGGACAGTCAGGCTGCTATAAATGCCTTAATGTGCCATGAGATCAAATCTAAAACAACTTGGAACTGCCTCCAGAACCTCAAGGCTCTGGCAAGACACAAAAGGTCACACTTGCTTGGGTACCGAACCAAAGGGAACTGGTAAGAAACCAAATGGCGGAAAAATTAGCAAAGGTGCTAACAAAGCAAACATAAGTGCTAGCAGGGACTCCAACATTACCAAAACCATAGCCGTTATATAAAATATAAATGGGCAGCTATTTAGCACCGGCTACAGTGGGAGAAAACAAATGGGCAAAAACACAGCAAACGAATGCTAAAAAATCCATCGGCCACTTTAACGAAAGATGTTAATGAATAGGTATTATTAGGATATTTTTAACAGAAATCAAGAATTTTGAAGGGTTCTACATTATGGAGTATATATTTAATGTTACAAGCTACAATTAATGTGAAGAAGATATAAATTAAGAATTATCCTAGATAGATAGCCTTCATTATATGGATGTCAATTGGCAGTACTGCAAAACATTCAATAAGCCAGGAAAACATTCATAAACTTGAGAAGATTTTTTACCAGTCCTGATCTGAGTTTGGAGCTCAGGGTTCGCATGATTAGATGTTATGTCTTAAGTGTGTTGCTGTACGGATGTGTATGCTGGACCCTGGACCCTGCAAATGAAAAGAAAATTGAGGCGTTTGAAATGTACTTATATCGCCGTATACTCCGCATCTCATGGGTCCAACGAATTACGAACGAAGAAATGTTTAGACGAATGAAGAAGCCGAAAGAACTAATGGCCCTTATTAAAGAAAGAAAAACTACATACATAGGCCACATTATGAGAGGCAATAAGAATGAACTGCTGAGACTAATAATTAAAGAAAAGATTCAAGGGAAAAGATCTGTTGGTAGACGTCAGAACTCCTGGCTGAAAGACCTCAGAAGATGGTTTGGGTGCACTTCCATTGAATTCTTTCGAGCTGCTGTGTCCAGAACAATGTTAGCTATGTGGATCGCCAACCTTCGAAAGGAGAGGGAATAATAAGAAGAAGTACTGCAAAGAAGTCTAGATAGTATCTTTATAAAGTTGGAGGTAGAGAAATTTGTGAAGGAAGCGGATGATAACATTTGTTGATGAAGGTAAAATTTACCACAAAATTTAGTGCTGCATACTAAAACCTTCATCCATTTTTTAGGTGGTGTTGCTTGTAGGAATTAGCGGAGGGTTGCGTCGAGAAGAGATAACATTTCTGGATATAAAATATGTGAAAGATATGAAATCATTTTTTCTGATTGAAATTCCGCACACAAAGATTCAAATGTCAGAAAATAATTTGCTATAACACGTGGAAATCTTGACGGTATACATTTAATAAAAATATTTAGAAAGTACTATTCCCTGCGGCCATCACGGTTTTTTTAATGGCTACCGTAATGGCAGATGTACAAGACTAGATGTGGGGATCAATACCATTGCTGCAATACCACTGAAAATTGCAGTTTTTAAAGCTACGAAATTCTTCGATGTATACTGGACATTGCTTCAGGAGCACTTCAGCAGTGTTGTAATTGCAGACGCAAGGGCTGACATCACTTAAGCGTCGTGGAAATTTGAAATCTAGTGGCGCCACTGAATCGTATATCGAAAACTGCATTGAAAGTAAATTCCAAAAAGTAGCTCCAGAAGAAGTAGTCTCCAAAATAGTTGGGGAACGGCAGTCACAAGGTTGTGGCAAACTAGGGTGTTGTTATGACTCCGAGCCTTCTGCAGGATTGGAATTGGACAGGAAAAACAGGAACAGAATAACATGCGAAGTGAAAAGTCTGATAATAAGTTATCTTATTGGCACTATTTTGTAGCTTTTTGTTGTAAATTAATTTTGTAGTTAACATATATAAGAAATAAAGTTGCAGATTCTTTTTAGCCTTATTTTTTCCTTCTAGTTTGGAAAAATTCAACTTGTCCGCATCCAATTGAGAATTGAAAAATCGAAGAATTGATAACCGAATTAAACAATACCTATTTACATTAGTGCGGAAAAATTGATTTTACAACGCGGCAGCTGGATGTGGCAGTTCGATGATACCTCCCCCACCAGTACCGAATACGTTAGGTCACCAGAGCGTACGACGGCTCCATGCGTACCAGCAAGCCGTGCGGGAGGGGCCTACCCGTATACTGGTGGAGCGACACCATCGCAGAACTGCGAAAACGATGCCTCTCACTCCGACGCCTATACACCAAGGCAAAAAGAGAGCTCCGGATGCTGCCAGAGAGCTCCGCCTGCAATTCGCCTCTGCCAGGCGGTCCCTGCGCAAGGAAATCAGCGAGAGGAAGCGCACTTGCTGGAGGGAACTGTGCGATGAACTGGACGCGGATCAATGGGGAAAAGCCTACAAGATTGCCGCAAAGAAGATCGTGAGGAGCCAGCCTAAGATGGATTATTACCTAAGATGGGCGAGTCCAACATCCCTTCCCCGGAACTAGGTCAATGACAATAAACATACGGGAGAACGTAGACCCGCGCGACATCCCCTCATCACACGGAGGGAGGTCCTAGACGCATGTCTGCGTTCTAGCGCGAGGAGAGTCAAAGCTGCCCCCACGATCTTAACTAGGGTGTATGACAGGTGCCTACGCGAAAGTGTCTTCCCGGACGTATGGAAAAGGCAACACCTTGTCCTGATTCTGAAACGCGGGAAGCCCCCCCGGAGAACCATTCTCGTATCGCCAACTGTGTATGCTTGGCACGGTGGGCAAGATCCTGGAGAAGATCGTCCAGGAGCGCTTCCGCGGCTTCGTGGATCACCAACTGATGGACAACCAGTACGGTTTCAGACCTGCGAGGTCGTCTACGGATGCGGTAGAAGAAGTGAAGCACTTGGTCACTAGCCACATTTGCGGACGACTTAGGAGGAGGAGACTCTGTTCTATGGTTGCACTGGATGTGAAAAATGCTTTCAACTCTGCAAGATGGGACAAGATCTGTGAGGCCCTTCTGTCGGGACTTCAACGTCCCTGGGTACTTTAAAAAATATCATCTCGAACTACCTCAGCGACAGATTACTATTCGCGGAGACGACGACTGAAGTGAGGGAGTTCAGCATTACTGCAGTGGTTCCTCCGGGGTCGGTTCTTGGCCCAGACTTATGGATCGTCCTGTATAACGGCCTACTGAAACTGCCCCTGCCACGGGACTGTCGCCTGGTAGCGTACGCAGATGACGTGGCGGTTCTCATACCCAGCACCGACTATGACGCCATCGCTGCACTGTTCAAGGAAGCCATGGAGACTATCTGGGAATGGATGGAGTTAATCGGCCTCTCCCTGGCCGTACAGAAGACTGAGGCAGTGCTGTTCACTGGCAGAAAGGTCAGAACTTCAATGGTACTAACCTACCGGGGAAGCATCGTCAGAAGCAGACCTAACTTCAAGTACCTGGGAGTGATACTGGATCAGGGGCTCAACCTCAAGGAGCACCTCAGGTACGCAGGAAACAAAGCCGCTACAACTGCCGCAGCTATTTTCAGGATACTGCCCAACATTGGAGGCCCGCGCAGTGCCAGGAGAAGGGTGCTCGCCTGCGTTAGCACCTCGATACTTCTGTATGCGGCGCCGACCTGAGCAGAAAAGACGAAGGTTCCCGCTTACCTAAGGCTGATAGCCCCCGCACACAGGACGAGTGTACTGTATTCGCAGAGACCGGACTGTATTCGTAGATGCAGCACAGATGCACCATCATTGACTGAGAGGGCGATCAGCCTATCACAATGGCAGGAAAGATGGTACACATCAAATAACGGTCGCTGGACCTACCGCTTAATCCCGTCCATCGAGCCGTGGATCTGCAGGATGCACGGTGAGGTGAACTTTCACCTCACCTAAATACTCACGGGACATGGGTCCGTGAGTACCTCCACCCAATAGGGGCAGCAGTAACACCCGAAAGCAAAACACGTTCTGCTGGAATGCCCCAGATTCCAGCAGGAAAGACAGAGATGGGCGTACAATTCTGGCGCACGCATAACCGCCGCTGGATACGGTGTATCACTGATACACTCCGAGGATCAATGGAATGATCAATATATATATATAGCTGTTAGCATTTTAAAGATACTACGCCTCCAGGAGGAGGCACATAGGCCCAGGAGAGCAGGGCGAAGAGGAAGGGATGTGTAAATAAACATACTCGACCAAAGTAAACGTCGGCAGGGCCGAAGCTTTCTCTTTTCTTAGCATTGCGGTGGCCATGCTAATATTATATACTACTATATATTAAATATTGTTTTATTAAACATAAGCTAACATATTATACTAAATTTGACAAGTGTGAAATTAGCTTAGAGTATACTCTGAAAGTAAACTATATTCGAATATCAACAAGTTCAACGGGTTTGCTAAATCGTACCTCGGTAAGTTCTAAAGATTTCGAGGCAAGCTCTCTTTTAAATAGCCCACAAACTATAACAGAACATGTTAATAGCAATGTATCTATAATAACCTTCACGTGGAAGTCACCTTGTCGCGGTGTGAGGGCTTAGTTTCGCGTACCGTCGGACGTCACGACTGGAATAACCCCGGTTGGGGCGCTCGGCGGAGGGCGAACAACCAAGAACTTCCAAACCCTTAATCCCAAGGTGTCATGCGACCCGTGCCGAAGGGACTGGTTGATGGCCAAGGGCAACCGGCCATCGCTTACGGAGCCCCTCTGACACCTGGCGACCTCAGAGGGTATCCAGCCTTACCACTATCAAGCGGGGCTCTGATGTGGCGGACCTTTAGTTCCCTTGCGACTCGTGGGATTCGAATGGAGAAAAAACAAAAACAAAAACAAAAATTCAATCCGTGTGTGCGGGACATAACCGCCACACAATTGGCGGATCAGATGGAGCATGAGCCCCACGATCCGAGCGAGCGCACCAGTCTAGAGAGACCAACTCCCAGACTGTCGCCAAAAAACAAAGGCAAGATGGTCAGTAACATCGTTACTACCACCAAGCCAGCAAGCCAAGGGAGACCCGCTCCCAAAATGGCTTCTAAAAGTCAGGGCAAGGTGACCGGTAACACCGTTACTCCCACCAAGCCCGCGACTAAGCAAGAGGAGACAAAGCCCAAGGCAGGTAAGAAGAAGACGAGATGGGCACATCCCTTGCCACCCCTAGGTAGTCCAGGCGGACTCGATGACCCACTGAGAAAGGGCCTCAGCGGTGCCGGGGTGAGATGGTATCTGCGCTTCTTAGCAAACGGGCTACAACCCGAGGAAGCTAAGAAGAGAGCAGTACAGAAAAAGGTGGGAACTACACCACAAACACAAGGAGCTGCCAAAAGAGGGGCTGATTCTATCACGCCCCAAAACAAAGCAGCTAAAAGACAGAAGGGGAATATCCAAAGTGGGGCAACGGGAGTGGTCAGCTACCCCAGCTGCCCTCCCAAGACTTCTGGGCCGAGCACCAGCTACGCCACCGCCGTCAAGGTGGTGAGGGTTGGTGTTATGTCCAGAGACTACCCAAGGAATCCCCTGAGTAAGAAGGACATGCCTGCTCTTGAGCAAGCAATTATGAAAGAGACAGTCGTAGACTGGTCTCATGAGATACAGTTTGAAGGCATACACTTCAAACCAGGACTAGTCATTGTCGACTGTGCGAACGAACAGACGGCAAAATGGCTGATGACAAGAGCACCCATCCTAAGACATTGGGAAGGGGGGGCTCTGGTGGCGAAATTGGGCGATGATATCCCCAAGCCACATGTCATCACCATGTTCCTACCTAGGAGCGGGGACCAAACCCCGGAGGCCTCCATCAACTACCTTAGGGCCCAAAACAAAGGACTTAACATTTCCGAATGGAAGGTCCTTGGGTGCCGGGAGGAAAGTGGGGGTCAACTCCTAACGGTGGGAATTGACGAAGAGTCCGCTGGAGCCATAGCGAAGGCCAACTATACATACATAGCCTCTACTTTAGGTTCGGGCGGATCAAAGTCCATGGGCGGAAGAACGACGCCACACAAAAAGCGGATGTAGAGGTAGCGACAGCCACAGCGGCCCCTCCCTCGGAAGTTACGACCGCAACAACGGCCACTTCAGAGGTGGAAGGAATAGCGGTGGCGGCAGCTCCCTCTGCTGAACCTTTAACGACAAACGCTGTGAACGAGGAAGTCAGCCCGGACTACCGGGAAGACGACCTCGACCTCACACTCGTAGACATGAGCAGTCAAGCTATGTCTACAGAGGAAGAGGTAGAAGTTGTTCTGGTGGAGACAGAGAAGGACTTGCCGCCTCCTGTCATAAACCAAGAATGACCAGCAGGCGCACCAAAGTAGCCCAGGTGAACATCCACCATGCCAGAGCAGCCTCGGCTGTGATGGCTAGGATGTTCACCAAACAACACCTAGGGCTAGCGCTACTGCAAGAACCCTGGACCTACGGAGGTAACATCAAAGGCCTCAGCAACAGGGAATGTAAGTTGGTATGGGACAGCCGTGAGGCTTCCCCTAGAACTTGCATTATGGTAAGAAAGGACATTAATTACTTATGTCTTTCAGAATTCTTAACGCGGGACTTAGTTCCTATACAGGTCCTCATCAAGACCGAGGGCCTCCACCGCGAAGTAGTGATCGCATCAGCATACTTCCCTGGCGATGGTAATAACATACCACCCATGGAGGTACAAAGGCTGGTCGAGCACTGTATTAGGAGAAGGCTGCCACTCATCTTGGGATGTGACGCGAACGCCCACAACGAGATGTGGGGCAGCACGGACACTAATAAGAGAGGTGAGTACCTTTTAGAATACCTCATTAAAGAGAACTTAATTGTGTACAACGTCGGGAACACACCAACTTTTGTCACTAAGGCCAGAAATGAGGTACTGGATATTACGGTAGGTAGCGCTAACGTAAGTAAACTAATTAAAAAGTGGAGGGTTTCAAGTGAACCCTCAATGTCAGATCATAGGATCATAGAGTTTGAGCTGGAAGGAGCGAGTGAGGAAAGTACCCCCATTCGAAACCCCAGACAAACTGTGTGGCCTATGTTTAGTTCACAACTAAAAGAAAACCTAGAGCAGGTGACAGTGCGGGGTGGTATCAAACACTACACCGTGCTGGAGCAGGCTGTAGGAGAATTAAATGTAGCAATCACCACGGCATTTGAATCCAGCTGCCCGGTAAAAACCGTGAAGGAGCATAAGGACGAAAAATGGTGGAACAAAAATTTGTCTACATTAAGAGCAAAAGTACGTAGGCTTTTCAACAAAGCCAAGCAATACGGAAATTGGCTAGAATACTCTGAGGTGCTTACCACCTACAATAAAGAGATCAGAAGGGCAAAAAGGGAAAACTTTAGAACCTTCTGTGAAAACATAGAATCCACGCCGGTGGCAGCTAGACTGCACAAAGCACTAGCGAAGGATAGAGTGGAAATGACAACCACTCTCAAGAAACCGGATGGGACCTTCACGGAGGATGAAGAGCAAAGGGCTCTCCTCCTACTAGAAACCCATTTTCCGGGATGCAGAAGATACAGGGAGACCGATAGCTTGATGCAACCACGGAAACCAAGTCGGGCCGACTGGAAGAGGGCAGCGTCCATCTGTACGGAAAACCGAATCAGATGGGCTATCGGCACTTTCCAGCCTTTTAAGGCCCCAGGTGTGGACGGACTAGTTCCTGCCTTCCTACAAAAGGGAGAGAGAGAACTAATGCCGTATCTTCTAAATATTTTTAGAAGTAGTTTAGCGCTCGGATATATACCGGAGCTATGGAGAAGGGCTAAGGTGGTATTTATACCGAAGGTGGGAAAGAAAGACACCACTCAACCGAAGTCTTTTAGACCCATTAGTCTAACATCTTTTATGTTAAAGACAATGGAGAAGGTGATTGATAATTACCTTAGGACTATGGTGCTGGTAGGTACACCACTACACAAGAGTCAGCATGCTTACAGAGCAGGGAAATCCACAGAAACCGCCCTGTATCAGCTGACAAATGAAATAGAAGCAGCACTAGAGACAAAGGAAGTAGCGATATGTGCCTTCTTGGATATAGAGGGAGCTTTTGACAACACCTCACACGAGGCTGTCAAGGCGGCCCTCGAGAGAAGGAGTATCGACAGCACTATCTCAAAGTGGATGGGAGAAATGCTGAGAACTAGAGTGGCGGAGACACAAGTGGGAAGAGATACCATTAAGATCTCCACAACTCGAGGGTGCCCACAGGGAGGTGTACTATCGCCGCTGATGTGGAGCCTGGTAGTTGATGAACTACTGGTTAGGCTAAACAACCTAGACATCAAATGTCAAGGTTACGCCGATGACATAGTCATAATGGCCAGAGGAAAATTTGAGGGAACGCTCTGTGAAATTGTTCAGAGAGGCCTCAAAGTAACTAGTAAGTGGTGTCAAACAGTGGGATTGAGGCTCAACCCGAGCAAAACCACGGTGATACCATTTACTAGAAGGAGAAAACTAAACTGCCTGCATCCCATACTCATAGATGGGAAGGCAGTAGAATACCAACAGGAGATAAGGTATCTGGGTATCACACTAGATAGCAAACTCCTCTGGAATAGACACGCTGAGACAGTGGTAGGTAAAGCCAAACGCGCCCTAATGGTGTGCAGAAATTTAGCAGGAAAAACGTGGGGTTGTAACCCCACTATCCTGCGATGGATGTACACCATGATAGTGAGACCTGCAATCACTTATGGGGCGGTTGCGTGGGGAAGTAGAATCAAGCTGGCCTCTATGAGGAAACAGCTAGAGAAGACTCAAAGACTGGCGTGTGTCTGCATCACGGGAGCGATGGGGTCGTGTCCGACAGCAGCATTGGAGCTGCTGCTGGATCTGACTCCGCTACACCTTGTGGTGGAGAGCGCCGCCAGATCGGCGATCGTAAGGTTCAGCAAGGAAGGAATGGGCAGAGGTACAATAATCGGGAGCAGAGACCGAAACAGCCTCGCTGCCAAGATCCCCTGGCTGGAAATACCAAAGGACGAAATGGTATGCAAATACCACTTCGAGAAAAACTACACAGCAAGGTGTAGTAGTAAAGCCGTTTGGAGCGACGAATCCTCAGCATACCACATAGAGCAAAATGCCATCAAGTGGTATACAGATGGTTCGAAGACAAAGGAAGGAACTGGTGCAGGAGTGTTTGGACCTCGTACCAGATACTCCGAATCCATGGGAACATCCCCAAGTATCTTCCAAGCGGAGGTACACGCAATCGAAAGATGTGCACAGTTTAACCTCGACAGGAAGTACCGCAAAAAACGAATTGCTATCCTGTCAGATAGCCAAGCAGCCATCAAGGCCATTAGCTCATACACCATCAGATCCAAACTGGTATGGGACTGTGTGGGGAAGCTGAACAAACTTGGCAGGGATAATAAAGTAACGCTATACTGGGTACCAGGACACACTGGCATAGACGGAAACGAAGAAGCCGATCACCTAGCAAACAAGGGATCCAGTAGCCCCTTTATAGGTCCGGAACCCTTTTGCGGTATGAGCGTGAACACCATCCGCAAAAGTTTAGATGAAGAAATAAGAGAAAAATGGATGAAAACCTGGGAAGAACTTCCAGGGCTAAGGCAATCCAAAGTGATGCTGGGATCTTTCAACCAGAAGAGAACTAAAGCTTGCCTGAAACTAAGCAGGAACAAGCTCAGAATTCTGACAGGAGCCCTGACGGGACACTGCAGACTTAGGAAACATCTCAAGGCCCTAGGCCTAGAGGAGGATGATGGATGCAGATTTTGTGGCTCAGCAGAGGAAACCCCCATACATCTGCTCAAAGACTGCGGAGCATTACTCCGCAAGAGACAGCTGTACCTTGGGGCTCACTGCTTAAACACAGAGGAGCTGCAGGCCTTGAATCCCACCCAGATCCTGAGATTCCTAAAGGAGTCAGGATTAGAGGAGGCGCTCTAAATGGGCAAGCACACCAACACTTGGAGGAGAGGGTGGGGTACAATAGATCTATAAAGGTCGCAGTACAAGTCGTCACCACCATATCTACAATCTACAATCTATAATAAATGAAAAATTTAACACTCCTGCAGAAACTGCAAACATTCCCATTCATGAAATTGGTCCACTTCCAATAATCATGCTAAAAAGAAAAACTTAAGTTCGACTGGAGCATAGATATTAAATGTTCTTATAAACGACACCATAGAATAAATTATTTTTATTAATGATTACCTACCTACTACACAATATTTACATAATTTACAAAACAGAAACAGAAAAATTACATTTTTTAGGTTATTGGTGTCTCTGGAGCTTGTCGAAGAGAAGAGATGTATAAAATGGAACATCAAGACATCGAGTGTAGAAACGAAATAATTTTAATTGCAATTCCTACTTCCAAGACTAACGTCAGTTGTTCGTTTGTTATAGCAAAAAGGCATGGGTGGAAATAGTAACTAAATACATACAAATTAGAGGCAAGATACTCAAAATTAAAGATCGACTCTTTTTGAAATACGAGAGGGGAAAATGTCTTAATTTACCACTTGGTATCGACACAATTGGTTCATATCTTCAACAATAGCAACATTTTTAAATTGAGATAAACCAAAAAAAATTTACGGGTCATTGTTTTCGTCGTTCTTCTGCTACTTTATTGATCAACAGAGGTGGCGACCTTCTGTCATTAGGAAGACACGGAGCATGGAAGTCATCCAATGTCGCCGAAGCTTACATCAGCGAGTGTCTCAAAAGGACGTTTGACGTTGCAAATATGATGACAAAGAAAACGGCGGCGTGTTCGAAGAAACTAGCAGTTCCAAATAATGAATTTCCTTCAGATTTAGAAGCGGCGAACAAAAATACACATTTAACGTCACAACATGTGGATGTTGGGGTAGAAAATCCTAATTTACCTTCAACCTCAAATGTTCAGGCTAACCAATTAATTCCCGGTTTATTTTCACAAGTTGAAAATAGTACAATCAACATTAATTTTTATAATAGTTGCGTTTTTAAAAGAGATAACTAAGTGAATAGAGCAGCGATGGGCAACTGCCGGCCCGCGGGCCTAATCCGGCCCGTTACGATGTTAAAGTTGGCCCGCGGCATAAATGAAAAATTGTGCAAGCAGTGTGACGAGATTGCGGTGTAGAAAAACTTTGCGCAAAGATGATGATGATTGTGAATGCCAGACAAAGACAAAAGACATTAAAAGGGTGAGATGGAGAACTTCGCAAGCTAAACGTGCATTTCAATCGTGTGCAACCTGATACTTTGAGCGACTTTGAGAGACGAACGCGGCGACTGCGGTCGCGGACGCACACGTGCACACACGTGGTTGAAAAGTTAAAACTATTTTAGTGTTTCATGAGCCACGGGTAGGTGCGTACGTGCATCGTGGTTGCTTATTAGTGTGCTGTGAGCTAGAGAACAATTCGAACAATATTTCCTTAGATTTTGGACTTTTATAAGGTATTCCAGAAAAGATAGCAAATTATTTTTTTTGTAATGAATTTAATTTTAATTTATTACAGCCCATAAAATGACCCAATTAAAGAAGAGAAAAATTGATGGCGAAGGCCGCAGTTTTAATGATAATTGGACCTTCAAATATTTAATTACAAATATACAAGATAAAGCCGTATGTTTGGTTTGTAATAAAACTATTTCCGTTTTTAAGGAATATAATTTAAAACGGCACTTTTCAACCAATCATTTCGACAAATATAAATTATTTTCGCCAGAGCAAATGAAAGTTGAAACAGAGAAATTAAAAAATGGTTTAACTAAACAACAAAATACTTTCAAAAGCCTGTCAGAGACAGATAAAGCTTTAACAAAAGCTGGATACATTGTTGCACATAAAATTGCGAAACAAGGCAAAACATTTTCTGATGGAGAATTTTTTAAGGAGTGTTTGTTAGATGTTGCCGAATTATTAATTCCTGATAAAAAAACTACTCTTGAAAAAATTAGTCTCTCACGAAGAACAATTGTAAGACGTATAAATAATATTTCACATAACTTGTGTGATCAATTGAAATTAAAATTGGAAAACTGCACTTATTATGCACTGGCTTTAGACGAGTCGTGTGATATTACCGATACGAGTCAACTTCTAATTTTCATTCGAGGTATAAATGATCGATTTGAAATTATCGAGGAATTACTTTCTACATGTCCTATGAAAGGCACCACCACTGGCGAAGACTTTTTTACAGCGATCCAAGAAGTACTGGAAAAACAAAATGTTAAGTGGGACAAAATTGTCAATATTACAACCGATGGGTGTCCCAGTTTTACAGGAAAAAACATTGGATTGTTAAAAAGAATAAGTGATGACATAAAGTGCACTCCAGGAAAAGAAATAATTTTTTTACATTGTATTTTACACCAAGAAACACTTTGTAAAAAGGTTCTGAAACTAAAGCACGTGATATCACTTGTAACAAAGGTTGTAAATTTTATCCGTGGACGAGCATTAAACCACCGTCAATTCGTAAACTTTTTAAAGAAATTGAATGTGATTTTAGTGATATTCCTTACCATACGGAGATTAGATGGCTAAGTCTTTCAAAAGTATTAAAACGATTTCACAATTTGTTAGATGAAATTGTGAACTTCTTAAATATTAAAAACAAGCTTAATGAATTTGAAGAACTAAAGAATGAACAATGGTTGAATGATCTTTCCTTCTCAGTTGATTTATTATCACATTTGAACGATTTGAATGTTTCATTACAAGGAAAGGGACTTTTTATTTATGATATGTACACAAATGTTACCTCATTTACAAGTAAATTAAAATTATTTTCTCAACAGTTTCAACAGGAACAGTTGATTCACTTTCCAACTTTAAAACAAAGGGAAAATAACTTAAAAAGTACTGATTATGAAAAATATGAAATGATAATAAAAGATTTATTCACGGAATTTCAAAGAAGATTTAAAGATTTTAATAAAATTTCTAATGATCTTGCATTAGTAAGTCTACCATTTGCTTTTAATGTCGATGATGCACCATCCAGTATTCAACTAGAACTGATAAATTTACAATCAAGTGCACTATTAAAAAATCAATTTACTGAAAAATCAGTACCGGAATTTTATGCTTCGTTAAATCCGGAAATTTTCAAAAATATTCTGGATCATGCACAAAAATATCTGGCGTTCTTTGGATCAACTTACCTGTGCGAAAGTACATTTTCGTTAATGAAACATACAAAAAGTAAAATCAGATCGAGAATAACAGATGAAAATTTGGACGCAGTTCTTCGAATTTCTACTAGCGAATTAGATCCTAAGTATGATGTAATAATAGATCAGGAACATTCTAAATTTAATCCATCACATTGAAGATTGAGGAAAGTTTATTGTAATCATTGCAATAATAAAAGTGTCAATTGCAAATTTTTATTTTTATTTATACTTTATTCCCATTGTGGTAAATATGTATTTATTATTATTCTTATTTTCTACTCTGTTAATTGTTTTTCTATTCAAATAATTTCACATTTTTTAATTAGATAACTAATTTTTGGTAGCCCTTAATTTGCAGTGCCGTATTTCTAATGCCCCCGAATTTTCATTGTTTTTCACGAAAAATGTTCATAGTTTTATTTATATAGTATATATAAAGTATTATATATATATATATATAGTATTATAAATCGCTCGATTTGATCAGGCCCGCATCGTCAGAGGAAAATTGAAAATTGGCCCTATGCTGAAAAAAGTTGCCCACCCTTGGAATAGAGTTTAGTACGTATTGGTTTTTGTGTTTATTAAGCTAAAAGTTGGTCCCAGGAACAGAAAACGCAGGCTGCTTAGCTACGCACTACAGGCCACTATGATGTACGGAGCACCAATATTGGCCAGAGCACTGAGAAAAGAGACCAGTTTAAAGCTCCTTGCAGTGCAAAGAAAAATGGCACTGCGCATCTGTAGCGCTTACCGCACCATATCAAACGAGGCAGTCTTGACTATCGCGGGTATCCCGCCAATTGACTTACTGGTGGAAGAACAAAGAAAACTGCTAAGGAAAAATGGCAGCAAAGGTGGCAACAAGGAATTAAAGGAGAGTGAACCAGACTTCTTATCCGTGAACTTGAATCCTGGATAAATAGAGAACTAAATAGAGAAGAAAAATGGGGAAAATAGTAACTACCTTACCCAAGTATTATCTGCACACGGATGTTTCAAGGACTACCTGCACCAAATTGGCAGGGCGGCAGACGACAGTGCATATACTGCGGATGGACGGATACCGTGAGCCATACAATCTTCGACTGCTTTTGATGGGAAATGGAAAGAGACACAATTGCAAAATTCATGCAGAAGCACCTATCAATCCGTGGTGAAGCATCATTACTATTTTTATAAAAAGGGATTAATATTCAAATAATATTTTAATTAATACAGGTGCCCGCTCTCATGGATTCTTTTGTTTGTACTGAAGCCTAAGAGATGGCCAATACCAACCGTATTGTTCCGTGATTTTACTTAAATACGAACTTATTTCTTATTGAATTTTTTGTTCCCAGTTTTATCAAAAATTTAAAACTGGTGTAGATATTTTAACACTCTATGTTAGACATTCATACGAAGCAGTCAAAATATATTTGTGTATGAATTCGGCATGGCAAGTTACGACAGATCGATTATTACACAATTTTAAAATAGAAATATCTGTGAATTCTGGACAATATCGAAGTGTCATACACCGCGGTGTCTAAGGACGAATTTTCTTCTGGGAAATCCCTGGATTCAACATTCACCATCCTCTCCTAAACCTCGCAGAACAAGATGGCATTGCAGTTTTTGTCATGTGGCATTATGCATGACGTACAAACAAAATTGTTTTAAAAAGTTTCATAAGGAATAAAAATAGTTTCTATTTCCTAGTGGTGCTTCAGTGGAACTACGTATTTTTGAAAAAACTACAAATAAAAAAAAATTCTTAACAACATAAATTTGTGTTTTTATTTTAGTTTTGTTTAAAACCCCTTTCTTGAAAAAGAAAAGAAAAAGTTCTTGGTCCTCAAAGGGTTAAGAAATCTAGCTGGCTCAACCACGTGGTGGAACCTTCGAACTCTGCAGGCCCAGGTATACACCGGATTGTTGAAGTGGTGAGAGGCTCCTTTGTACACTGGCGTTTTCACTTGTATGATTTTCCGCATAGAATTTTCAAATATTTTTTCTCATAATAGTACGCAAGTACACGTGGTAATGGCTATTTACACGTCACACCAACAAGTCACAGACGTCACGTCACGTCACAGAACAATAGTTGTACATATACTTAAAGCAAAAGAAAACTGGTTTCAAACGGAACAGTATAGTCATTATATTATGGAGTCCAAAATAACAGATGAAGCGAAGGCAAAAACGATAAAGAGAAATTAAATTCAAATAATTCAGCCGTAACTCCGAGACCATGCAACTAACAGTACCAGAGTTCACGGATGTGATTCCAGGGGGGACACTTGTCCACCGCCAACTACGTCCCTAAAAAAAATAGTTAAAAGTTACATGTCATTAAAATAATTTCTTCCAAATATGGGAAGAATTTTTTTCAACGAATTAATGCTGGAGTTTCGGGAACAATAAAGGTTTGAAGCTTGAAATCGTTAATAACACGAGGACAATAAAAACCTACAAGATAAGCATGCAGATAAGTCGAGGTTACGTAATAACAATACGTACCCACTTTGAAGTACTTTTTCCATAACGATCTGCTTCAATGTAAGATGTCATTGTTAGTGTCATAATTCTGTAGTGATACCAACTTAAGGTTGATTTGTTTGAATGTCCTGTTAGCGCTATACTTTATAATAAAAAATCACTCGTATTTTCTTCATTATCGTGTCAAATATGGTGTAAAGTAGCGTTTTCTAAACTAATTAATTAATTAAATGCATCATTTTAGAATCGGTTAATGCTGGAAAGGAACAATCGCAACAACGAGCGAATAATTGCTTTGTCAAAAATCCGAAAATTGCAATGCCCACGACTCAAGCGCGAGTTAACACGCAATATAATAAGTTTAGTTGTTATTTCTGTAACAAAAGGACACATTTTGTAAATAATTGCAATATTTGTACAAAATTAAAGTGTAAATTTGTGAAGTTGGGACACGTAATAAGAATGAAAAATAATCGCGGTCCAAAAATGGCATTTGACAAAAAACCAGAAAGCGAGGCCGACGCAGAAAAAGATGGAGCGATGATGTGGAAAATGACCTAAGAGAAATGAAAATAAGAAGTTGGAGGAGAAAGGCTCTAGATAGAGAGGAATGGAAGGAAGTAATTGAGCAGGCCAAGGTTATACATGGACCGTAGTGCCGACAGAAAAAAGATGAAAGATTTGTGAAGTCCGGAAACGATATCTTTGTATTGTCTCCAAAATAATCATAATGCAAACGAGTGTGTTCTGTAACCTAAGTAAAACCTTTTACTGTGTATGCCACGACCAACTGCTTGACAAATTAGGTTATTACGGCATAAGAGGAAACCAGGGAACTGGATGCTCCTTCCTACAAAACCGATCCCAATATGGAGAAATAAACTCTTGGGACAAGGTAGGCATACCTCCAACAATTGCGACGAAAACAGGGGTCCCCCAGGGCAGTGTGTTCTCACCAACACTATTTATCGAATTTTTAGCAGATTTAGTGTCATATCTACGCGAATGTGCTACCACGTTATATGCTGATAACGCCAGCTTTTTAATATCCGAAAACTTTGCAATCTTCAATTAAAAAATCTAACACAATCATGGAATGATACAACACATGTGTTTAATTTAATTTTCCTCCAATAAACTGTTTCTTAACATGGAAAAAACTGAATTCATGGCTTTCCAAACCTCGGCACTAAATCGAAGAAAATGCACAAAACATCATATTTCATTTAAATTTATATTGTCATTTATGAAAACATAAAAATTTTTAATTTAAAGCAAATAATTTAGAGGTATGTCATATTAATTATTTCAATTATAGTTTGTAATTAAATTTATTTCCTTGTAAATTTTAGCCTATGATTAAGGCGTCAGTAAGACGTCGAAACTAGTAAGGTAAATAAATATTAAATTATAAAAAAACTTTTCAATAAAATTCCCAATAAAACAAACAATGAATAATAGGGATGATAATTGTTAGAATGTATATTTATTTATATCAAAATAGTTTAATTTAAATACTAATAGCGCCATCTATGGGCATTTTACAGTAATGTAAATCTATATTTCGATGTACGAGAATAAAATTCAGTTAGTCATGTTGTAACAACTATCGTGTTTCATGAGGTTATGGGCCCAGACCCATTTATTTTCTAAGTAATTTCTGTGGTTTTCCATTTTGTGTAAAAAATGTCGACATCAAGTTATTTAGTGAATGTTCCAAAACTAAAAGGACGCGAGAACTTTGACGATTGGGCATTCGCAGTTAAAAACTTTATGGTGTTAGAAGGCATTGATCTAGACAATATTTCACCGGATTTAAGTGATAATGAGCAAGTAAAGGCCAAAGGCAAGCTAGTTATGACTATCGATCCTTCATTATATGTGCACATCAAGAATGAAAATTCAGTTAATAGTTTGTGGAAAAAGTTGAGACAATTGTTTGACGACACGGGGTTTTCAAGAAAAATCAGTTTACTTAGAACGTTGATATCTATCCGACTAGTGTTATGTGTCCCAGATGGTAGAAACGGCGCAGCGTTTGAAAGGGACGGGTTTTGAAATTAATGAGGAGTGGATCGCATCATTGCTTTTAGCCGGCCTTCCTGAAAAATTCGCACCGATAATAATGGCGATAGAGCACTCTGGTTTGACCGTTAGTGCTGACGTCATTAAAAAGAAAGTTGCTCGATATGACGTCTGAGGTTGGCAGCAGTGGAGCGGAATCAGCGTTTTGGACAAATCGACGAACCAAAACTGGCAACACCGCATATACAAAACGAAAACAAACGTCAAAGTCAATGACAAGCAAGATATCATACGGAAATAAACAAATAAAGTGTTATAAATGCAAAAAGATTGGACACTATAAAAACCAATGTACTGAACCAAAAGTAAATGAAGCAGGTGCCTTCAGTGCAGCTTTTCTTAACGGAGAATTCAGTGCAGAAAATTGGTATGTAGACTCCGGCGCAAGTGTTCATATGACAACAAACCCGGAAAGTTTATTGCAACTTTGGAAACACGAAATAAATGAAATAGTTGTTGCAAATAAAATGTCTATGCCAGTTATGTGTGCCGGTGATACATTGATAACTACATGTGTAAATAATAATCAGTTTGACATTCGTGTGAGAAATGTTTTGTGCATTCCTAATCTCACAACAAACCTGTTATCTGTTAGCCAGTTGATAGCAAATGGAAACAAAGTATCATTTGAAACGAATTGTTGTAAAATCCGTAATCAAAAGAATGTGCTAATTGGAATAGCTAATTTGCAGAATGGAGTATACAGATTAAACACAGCTAGGTCAATGGTGTTAGCAGCTTCGGCAGTTCACACAACAAATGCAAGACTGTGGCATAGGAGACTTGGGCACATCAACAGTAGTGACCTGGAAAAAATTAACAATGGTGCAGTGGAGGGTGTATGCTATAAAGATAAGGCCAACATCCAGAAATCCAATTGTGAAGTATGTTGCGAAGGTAAGCAGGCTCGCTTACCATTTCCAGTTGCAAACCATAGGAGTGAAACCCTGCTAGAAGTGGTGCACTCGGATTTATGTGGGCCTATGGAGACAAAATCCATTGGTGAGGCAAAATATTTTCTTTTTGTCGATGATACCAGTCGTATGTCGTTTGTATATTTTTTGAAGGAAAAGAGTCAAGTACCACAACGTTTCAAGGAATATAAAAGTTTGGTAGAAAATCAAACTGGAGGAGAATTTTGTTCCCAGCAGATGGAAAGCTATTTAAAAACGCAAGGTGTAGTACATCAAAAGACAAACCCCTACAGCCCTGAACAAAATGGTCTATGTGAGCGGTTCAACAGGACCATAGTTGAACGTGCTAAATGTTTACTCTTTGAGGCTGGATTAGATAAAAGTTTTTGGGCAGAGGCAGTGAATTCGGCAGTATACCTAAAAAATAGGTCGCCGGCCTCAGGTCTAGGAGAAGTTACACCGTTTGAGAAATGGACAGGAAGAAAACCTGATCTGAGTCATATCAGAGTATTTGGTAGTCCTGTAATGGTACATGTGCCTAAAAATAGAAGGCAGAAATGGGACAAGAAAGCTATCAAATACATCTTAGTTGGTTATCCAGAGAACATAAAAGGCTATAGATTATACAACTTAGAAACAAGACAAGTTACTACGAGTAGGAATGTGACATTCATGGAAAAGAAAGAGATCACAGGTGAGACTCAGATAGTAGTACAGGAAAGGGAAGATGAACAGGATTCAGAGACAGTGGAGGAAGAAACAGAAGAGGAAACAACTATTTTGGATCCAAATGATTTAACCTATGTTTGTGAGACATCCAGTTCCAGATCGAATTCAGATGATTCATCTCATACATTATGTGAAGAAGATAGTAATTTTCAGGCAGATGAAGCTCCAGCTATACACAGGAAGCGTATAAGAAAACCAGTACAGAGGTATGGTTTTTCCAATTTTTGTACTATAGATAAATTGGAGTCTTGGGATGAGGATATCACTTATGAAGAGGCAATGAGTGGGCCAGAGAAAGAGATGTGGAGACAAGCAATGGAAGAGGAGCTCAAGGCTTTCGAAGAAAACCAAGCTTGGGAATTCGTGGAAGACAAAGAAGCAGTGGTACAAGACAAAGAAGCAGACAGAGTGGTAAAGTGCAAGTGGGTTTTTAAAAAGAAACTTGAAAGTGATAACAAAGTGAGATTTAGAGCTCGTCTAGTCGCAAAGGGCTTTACGCAAAAAGAGGGTGTAGACTATAGAGAAACATATTCACCTGTTCTAAGGTATTCCACTTTGAGACTGTTATTTGCTATAAGTGTAAAATTAAATTTTAAAATTAACCATCTTGATGTGACAACAGCATTCTTAAATGACCTTCTCGATGAAAATGTATTCATGCAAGTCCCACCAAACTTAGAATGTAAAGGTAATACTGTTCTTAAATTAAAACGAGCAATACATGGGTTAAAATAATCTGCCAGAGTTTGGAATAAAAGAGTAGATGATTGTTTGTTAACATTAGGTTATGTAAAATCAAAACTAGAACCATGCTTATATAGTAAAAAGGTAGATAAGGCGCAGATTATTATAACTGTTTTTGTTGATGATTTTTTTCATTTTTTCCAATAGTGCTACTGTGATAGACAAATTAAAGAAAGACTTAATGTCAAATTTCAAAATAAAAGATTTGGGTCAAGTGAAAAAATGTTTAGGCATGAGGGTTAGGATTTATGAAAATGGCAGTATATCTTTAGATCAGGAGCTATTTGTAAACAATATTCTGATGAAATTTAATATGTTAAATTGTAATGGTGTGAATACTCCAATTGAAAATAATTTAAAGTTAGAAAAATCTGAATATCTTGACAAACAATATCCTTATCAACAGCTAATAGGGAGCCTGATGTATCTGTCTATCCTAACACACCCAGACATCAGTTTTGGTGTGAGTTATTTGAGCCAGTTCAATAATTGTTTTACAGCAGTCCATTGGAGACAGGCAAAAAGAATACTAAAGTATTTACAGAGCACCAAGTCCTATGGGCTAATGTATACTAATGACAATAATAAGTTGGAGGCTTTGTAGATGCTGATTGGGGTTCAAATAACATTGATAGGAAATCCTATACAGGTTATTGTTTTAAATTGCCAGGTGCTGTGATATCATATGAGAGTAAAAAGCAGCAGACAGTGGCATTTTCGAGTACAGAAAGTGAGTACATGGCAATATCAGAAGCCTGTAAGGAAGCTATCTATTTGAAAAACTTGTTGTCAGAAATTGTTGGTTGTAATTATACAATTAATCTGTACAACGACAATCAAGGAGCTCAGAAGTTAACAGAGAATCCTCTGTTCCATAGGAGAACAAAACATATAGATATATATATATATATATATATATATATATATATATATAGATATATATATATATATATATATATATATATATATATATATATATATATATATATACGTCACCACTTCATTAGAGAAGTCGTGGCAAACAAAATTATAAAGATTGTTTATCTGTCAACTTCTGAGATGCCAGCAGACCTTTTAACAAAAGGATTAAGTAGCATTAAGCATAACAAATTTACTAAAGAATTCGGGATTAAAACCATTGTATAATGTTTATATAATATGTGTGATAAAAACTTCATCAGAGATTATTATTATATTGAAGACCACTTAACTTGGCACTCTACAACTCAGAGCTTATGCAAAGGACTGAATCAGAAAGCATATTGCATTCGGTTGCCCAGAAAATTGCTCAATCAAACCGAATTACTTAACTACTACTATGATGAGAACCAGTCAGTGCTTTCTTATAGCATTGTACTTTGGGGATCGTCACCCGAAATCTCTCAAATTTTGAAGGCTCAAAAAAGGATCATTCGTGCGTTACTCGGCATTCCCACAAATGTTTCATGCAGGTCGCACTTTATACACCTACATATGCTAATAGAATAGGTACTGGCTTTTATATCCAACCCAACTACGTGCTACATCCACAAAATGAAACTAAGGATTCCTAAGAACAGTGATGAGCACGACTACTGCACTCAAGAACGCCTTAAGCTGTACCCTAGCAAAGTAAGGCTGGATAACTGCGGCAAAGCCCCAGATGTTAAAGACATTATTATGTACAACAAGCTCCCAACGAGCCTCACGGAGGAGACCTCATATAAGAGGTTCAGAAGCCTAATGAGAGAATTACTTATTTCAAAGTGTCCCTACGACTACAATGAGTTTTTGAATTTTCTCATTTCTATATACATCGTTTTCTGTATACATTCTTTCTTTTGGACGTACCCATATGTATCTCTATATCTGTACATCTTGTGGTCAATAAATGAATTGAATTGAGTGCAGATCGGAAGGCTACAAAATATGCAAATCGCGCAATCATACTCTTTGACTCGAAAATACGATCCGGGAAGTATAGGAAGAAATAAAACCACATGTAGTGGGTACCACGAACATGAAGTTCTGTAATTATGTATTATTTAGTTATTTGTGTAGCAAATTTAACGTGTAGTTGACTGAATATTATATTACTATATTTACACGCACCCCTTAGTCTCCCCTCTCTCGTAGAGGATTCTCTCTCCCCACCCCACCGCCATGTTTTTCCTTGTCGCAGTTCATTGGAGTTCAAAGAACAGTCGAATCGAGTTGCATTGTGGTTAATACAACTAAAATAAAGAATCGATGAAAAACGACACACGCTTTATACACTCCACTTAACGAAATCCGTCTGGCAAGCGGCCCAGAGCGTAGTCTTCAAGGGCAAACGGCCTACAATTACGTTCTTACAAGAAGTGCTTCAATTCGCAATAAATCAACAAACAAATTGCCAAATTCTTCAACTGCATTTTAATTTAGAGTTAAAAAAACATTATTTACCATTGCATCATCATATTTATGAATTTCATAATAGTTCTGAAATGCAAATTTATATATTTTTAACATTTTCAGAAACCGAAATAAAAGCTGAAACGTATAAAGAAGCAGAACAGCAAACAAGACAATACAGTGAATGTGCAGTATGGCATGACCTTCGTTATGCGCGTATTACTGCATAAAAGTTTTATGAAGCTGCTCATTGTAAAACGGATAATGATTCATTTGTTCAACAAGTTATTGGTGCAAGCAAAATGCATAAGAGAACTGCTATGGCACAGGGAAAAAAATTGTAAAAAGATGTTATAAAAGTATTAGAGGATAAGTTAGAAATACAAATTTCTCGTCCAAGGATATATCTTTTACCTAGCCATCCCATTTTTGCAGCAACTCCTAATGGATTGACTAGTAATGCTATTGTTGAAGTTAAGTCCTTCCAATAACAAAACGTTGTACACGTTTTTACCGAAAAATAAAATTAGTTCAAAGTGTATTTATAAACCGGTATAAGTAATCCCCTCTTGTTGGCCAACAGCTTCTGGTGGAGGTGCGACAAGAGTGAGGGCACCTTCTTGTCCTTGGAAGGAGAAATTCTTCCTAAAGGCGGATGAAACTATCTACAAGTTCAACCGCATCGAGATGCAGAAGGCAACGGGAAACCACTGCACCACCACAAGGGTCCTCAGGACATCCCCAGGAAAATCTTTAGCATGATCGAGCAAAATCAAATCACGGCCCCCAGTCCCCGCAGCCCTTTAGTGGGCAGGGGCTGCTAAGAATCTCTGGGTCGGTCATGAAAAGGATAGCAACATGGAATGTTCGCAGTTTGTTTGAGAGCGGAAAAACGCTTAACACAATCAGGGAGATAAAAAGACTCAAAATAGACGTTCTGGGTATCAGCGAGATGCGTTGGCCAGAGACTGAAGAAGTGAGAGTGGAAGATCATTGCGTTTATTATTCCGGCAATGATGGTGCGCGACATTTGAATGGTGTAGGTTTCTTGGTGGGACGCAGTATGAGTGGATCCGTCAAGAGTTTTGTGCCCATCTCTGACAGAGTGTGTATGTTACAGCTTAATACAGCGCCGATAGCAAGTAATCTTATACATGTTTATGCCCCCACGTGTGATGGCTCTGACGATGAAGTGGAAGTTTTTTACGACGACGTTAAAAGCACTGAAATTGACCAAATCCTCGGAAGTTATTATAATCATGGGCGATCTTAATGCAAAAGTAGGTAAGGGCCGGAGAGAGGATATCGTGGGAGATTATGGCTTAGGTGAACCAAACGAGCGAGGAGATCGGTTAATACAATTCTGCCAAGAGAATGACTTAATTATAGGCAATACACACTTTAAACAACCTTCAAGGCGTCTATATACGTGGATTTCCAATGCAGATAGAAATGTACGCAATCAAATAGATTTTATCATTATTAACAGAAGATTCAGGAATACCATTCAAAATACTAAGACTTACCCTGGTGCGGATGTTTTCACGGACCACTCATTGTTGGCTGCTACACTGAAACTGAAAAAGTACAAAAAGCATCAGGCTCTACAGTGTATAGACACAAGAAAGCTTTTGGATCCAGCAATAAGAACAGAAGTGCAAGAAGAAATAAACTCCAGATTGGGTAGCATTAATCAAACAATTAACAAGCTAAGCTGAAAAGCAACAGCACCAAACAGAAAGCTTGCATTACCAATGACATCCTGAAATTAATGGACCGCCGCAGATCATATAAAAATAAAAACCCTGACAGATACAAGGAGGTGCAAAGGGAAATTTGGGCGAAGATTACACAAGCGAAGGAAGAGTGGTTGACGGGGCAGTGCAATGAAATAGAGCAGTTAGAAGCCAAACACGACTCTTTTAATATGTACAAGGAAATCAAACGGACATCTGGTCAGTATAAAAAGAACAATAACAGCACTCTCATGAACGAGCAACAGCAAATTCTTAGTAGCATAGAAGAACAACTACAGGAATGGAAAAAATATATTCAAGATCTCTTTGTAGATGATAGGAGTTTTTCGCATAATATTACTCTGGATGACGGGTTAGATATCACTAAGGCAGCTCTTGCACGCTATATCAAGTGCAAAAAACGGAAAGGCACCAGGACCAGATGGAACACAAATAGAGGTTTTGAAAATATTGGAAGAAGACAGGACTTGCACTTCTATTAAGCTTGCTCAACTGCATATACAAGACCGGAGTAATTCCTAAAGACTGGCTCAGGTCAACATTCGTTGCTATACCAAAGAAGGCTAACTGCAAGTATTGTAAAGATTACAGAACGATCAGCCTAATGAGCCAGATATTAAAGTTGTTCCTGAAAATCGTTCATTCCAGAATATACACCAAATGCGAAGAAAATATTGGCAGGTCTCAGTTTGGTTTTAGAAACGGTTTCGGTACAAGGGAGGCGCTATTTAGTGTCCAGGTTTTAATACAACGATGTCGACAGGTAAACGTCGATGTATATGCTTGCTTCGTAGATTACGAGAAGGCATTCGACACTGTTCAACATTAACTGATAAGTTAATAGCTATACTGAACGATATGGGCCTGTACGGACGAGACATTAGGATTCGCCAACTTGTATTGGAGTCAGACAGCTGACATTAGAATTATCGGCCAGACATCTGAAAAAGTGCCTATTATGAGAGGAGTCCGACAAGGCTGTGTGCTCTCGCCCCTGCTGTTTAATTTGTATGCAGAAAAAAAATTCAGAGAAGCCGTCGAAGACAGAACAGAGGGTATAATTGGAATGGTCATCAACAATCTAAGATATGCGGACGACACGGTCTTACTGGCAACAGATAAAGATGATTTACAGGCACTCTTAGCAGCGGTTACAGAACATAGCCAACAAATGGGTCTACGATTAAATATAAGGAAGATCAAATGGATAGTTGTCAGCAAAAACAAAAATATGGCCAACTTAACAGATATCAGCATAAATGGAGAAATAGTGGAGAGAGTACAAAAATATAAATATCTGGGCTGCTGGGTGAACGAAAAATGTGACTTAACTCAAGAAATAAAAAGCAGAATAGAACAGGCACGAACATCCTTCAGGAGCATGCAAAAACTGCTTACCAACAGAGCTCTAAAAATTACCTTAAGAATACGCCTATTACGTTGCTATGTCTTTAACATATTGTTCTATGGGATGGAAGCATGGACCCTCACTGACACAATATGCAAAAGGATTAAGGCCTTCGAAATGCGGACTTACCGAAGAATGTTGAGGATATCGTGGATGGACAGGGTGACGAATGAGGCGGTTCTACAGAGTATGAATAAACAAAGAGAGGTACTTAATATCATAAAAAGAAGAAAGCTGGAGTACTTTGCCTACGTAATGAGAAATCCGAAATATGAATTGCTCCACATTATTATTCAAGGAAAAATAGAGGGAAAGCGTGGCCCTGGGCGCCGAAGAACACCTTGGCTCAAGAATCTCCGCCAATGGTATGGAGTAAACACCACGACACAATTTAGATCGGCTGTGGACAAAGTGAGGATCAAGCGAATGATCGCCAATGGTCTTGGAGGACACGGCACTTGAAGAAGAAGAAGAAAGTGTATTGCGCAAAATGTTTTCCAAAAGTTAATGATCGGTAAAAAGAAAGAATTTTCTGTATCGCTAGTTCAGATTTTGAGGAAAACCAAACTATTTATATAAACACATTAAAGTATGATGAAATTCATACGCAAGCTCTAATTAACTTTTATTCGATGACGTGGGCGGCAAATTGGCCGCCTTTTAGAATTTCCTTCCGGAGCATCATAGGAGAACTGGGAGGGGCTTGTGTTATCTAGTTACTATCCTCTCCATTAGACCATGCCTGCCTTTGGATTAGACTACTTTATTCCTCAGCTCAGTTCAGTCTCAAACTATCCCTGTTTCGATCTGCGGCTAGCTTGCCGCCTAGCGCGATCGATAACTTTTTATAGATATTTAAACTTTTTACTGTATTAATGTGTTTACTGTATAGATTTCTCCATGCTCTAAGATTGATTTTAGGACTTTCTTTTATCGCATTTCCCCTTTTTATGTAATAAATAATTTTATTCAGGGATCAGTTGTACGGCACTGACAAAGCTATTGCTCAAGTTTTGACTGACAAAACGATTACCAAAAATGAAAGCTGTGTTAGAATTGTCCACCATACACCAGCAAAAAACGACTGATGACCAAACATTCAAAATGTAAAAGGCGTTTTAGATTCTGGGAGTGACTTACACCTAATAAGATGCGCTATCGCGGTGGCAGAGCAAAGTCATCGAAATCGCATTTAAGTTTTTTCTAAATAAGGTGCATTAAAGGTGCTTTTTGGGTGCTGCAATATTTAATTAAGTGCTCAAAATAGTCATTACAAAATGATAATGACTAAAATGCAACGCTGACTAAATATTAAGCTAGCAGAGTCGTACTAAAAATAGGTTGAAAAATATGGTCTAAACACTATATTTAAGTGCTTTTTAGGTGGTTTCAATGTATAAATATGGTGGATCATATGTATGAAAATTTACTAAATAATATCGAGCACTTTAGTGCACTGCCAAAAAACACATCATGCTAGCAATTCCCTATGAAAGAATTCATCTTTACAAATAGGTAAGTATCTGAATTAAAGTGCTTTTTAGGTGCTATCATGGTGACAGAGCAGTTAATCGCATGCATTCAATTTTTTTCGCAGCACTTCAAAATGTGAGCTTGCAGATACAATTTAAATTTTTTAATTGCTAAATGTGTGTATCAGTTTTTACTTCTACTTTAAAATCTTTTGTTTTACTTTGATTGTTGAGTCAAAGTTATGGTAAAAATGTAGTTATTATATAATTTTCATTTATTCTTAAACCAATTATTTTGTGTTGTAGATAAATGGCAAATATTTATTAGCGAAAAAATATGGGAATCCACAAGAGTTAAATGTGGCTTTCTATTCCAATATCATCATATCAGTAAAGACACTAAATCAGGGCATTTTGTAGGACGTTGCAAATGCTCAAAACTCCTCAAAACTTGAATGTCATGTTTCAAAGAAGAATGACGTTTATTCTATTAAGTGTATAAGCTACGCTGCTAAAAATGGACAAACATAAATAATTAAGATAGCTGAACAGGAAGACATTTGTCTCGCAATAAATGCAACTGGTTCGATCATACAGAAGATAAAAAGGCCTGGTGGTAAATTAAATGGACCCATATTTTTATACCATGCAATTGCGAAAACTACAACAGGTCAAATACCTGTAGACCAAATGATTAGTGAATCGCATAACTACTCGAGTTATGTTATCCTGGCTAATAAATTGGATTGAAGGCTTTGGCTTACCAACACCTAAAGAAATTGTGTGTGATATGTCTTCAGCTTTATCATCAGCTAATATTCGAGCTTTTACAAATCATGAAACAATAAATGATTATGCAGATGCTTTTTTAGATAATGAGAACGAACTACCACGATGTTATGTCAGGATAGATGTTGCTCATTTTATGAAAATATGGGTAATTTAAAAGGGCGAACCCGAAGTAAGACGTTACCTCACAAGAAGTTCAGGAAGACCTCCAGACCTACCATGGATACTCAGCAGCCGAAGGTAAACAACACACATGCCATTAATAATAATTACTTTTATAAATAAGGACTTTCAGCTGTTTGAAACTAGTTTTGTGATACTAACGCAGTGCTTTCCAAACTGTGGGGCGCGCGAGACTGTTGCAGGGGGGCACGTAGCTGATTCCAAAATATCATTTTCGAATACAAACCAAAAAAGTCGAATAGGTGTCAAAAAAATTAATCAGAAAAACGGTTATACGTAATCCACAATCCTCGCCGCGAATTTCTCGGGTATAAATGCTAAAAAATCCAACCATACTCTTGCTGGAACGAAAACATCTTGCTTTCCCGTTTGGAGCCGAGCGCGAGGAAACACTAGACAAGCACTCGGATCATCCCGGGTATTCTCGGGGTTACTCCCGCCAAACTTCAGTAAACAGAAGCAGGCAGCAGGCCCCGACAAGGCTTATGAGCCAAGGCCGTCGTTAATTCGACGACGCTAGCGCTCATTACATCTGGTGTGGAACTATCATCAATTGCGGGGTTTTTCAAACTCGGCCGACGCGACTACACCTGGATGCGTGCGCCCTGACGAGAGCAGACAACGGCATTTCTTTACGAAAAGTTGGTTAAACTCGCCCGTTTCCACGCAGATTGTCTATAAACATAATTAGTTCGTTAGTAGTGCCTGCGATAATCACGTTGATATATATATATATATATATATATATATATATATATATATATATATATATATATATATATATATATATATATATATATATATATATATATATATATATATATCTTCGCTTTGGTACACTTCTAAATTAATATTGAGGTAAATTTCAAAACTGTTATAAGTATTTTTATTTGATTTAAAATAATAACCCTTTTAGATGGATAAATACGATAATACGATAAATACGTAATGGGTTGAAAAGAAAATTGAATGAAGCAGAAGCAGACGGCAAAAGAAAAGGTAACGAAAATAGCGGAACATCTTCGCAAAATAGTAAACCTAAATGTATAAAATATGATCCAATGTACTTATCATTTGGATTTACATGTAAAGTCATTAATGGCCAAGAACGACCAATGTGTTTGCTGTGTCTGAATACTTCGGCCTCAGACAGCATGAAACCAAATAAATTAAAACGGCATCTCGAAAACGTACATGCAGATCACGTTGGCAAGACAATAGAATTTTTCCAAAGAAAATTGGAGAATTTAAATAAACAAAAAGAAATGTTTTCAAAGACCATGTCTGTTACACAAAAAGCATTGCTTGCGTCTTATAAGGTTTCTTATAGAATTGCTAAATGCTAAAAACCCCATGTAATAGGAGAAACTTTAGTGCTACCTGCAGCTATTGACATGGTAGCTACGATGCTAGGTGAATCATATGCTCATCAACTTAAAATCATTCCACTTGCAGATAATACGGTGGGAAGACGAATATCCGATATATCTGAAGATCTTTGCGATCAATTAATAGAAAAAGTAAAACTATCTTCTTTCGCGTTGCAAGTAGATGAGGCTACATATGTTCTTAAGGATGCACACGTGATTACATATGTAAGATATGTTGTGGAAACTGATGTTAGAGAAGACATGTTATTCTGTAAACCTATTGAAGGCAATACTACAGCAAGTGAAGTTTTTAATATGATTGAAAATTTTTTCAATGAAAATAACATTCTGTGGGAGAACTGTGTTGGACTATGCACAGATGGAGCTCCACCTATGGCAGGAAAAAACGCTGGTCTACAGGCACTAGTTCGAAAGGTGGCTCCTCGGGCAATTTGGACGCATTGCATGATTCATAGACAATCACTTGTTTCAAGAGATATGGGTGAAGATTTACTAACAGTATTTCAAGTTACTATAAGAGTTGTAAATTTTATCAAAAATAGCCCATTAAGAGGAAGGCTTTTCGCAAAATTGTGTAATGACATGGGTTCAGAATATACATCACTTCTATATTATTGTGAGGCACGTTGGCTTTCTCGTTCCAAAGTACTTCAAAGGGTGTTTGAGCTAAAAGAAGAGATCGCCATATTCTTTACTGATAATAATAGAGATGAAGCAAACTTGTTTTATGACACGAAATTCCTTGTAAAACTTGCGTATTTAGTGGATATTTTTCAAAGACTCAGTACTTTAAATAAATCAATGCAAGGGCCTCAAATTCATGCTTTTGCCCAGAAAGACAAGGTTACTGCATTTATGAGAAAATTGGAACTGTGGATAATAAGTTTGAAAAATAATAACTTTGACATGTTTCCTACTTTTAAAATTACCTGTCTTGCAGATGAAATAGAAGAAACTAAAGTTCTTATTAATAAACACTTGACCAGTTTAAGGGAGCAATTCTCGTTTTACTTTAAAGATCTTGACATGTCCAAATATGAATGGATTAGAAACCCGTTTGTGATTGAAAAATATGATGATTTTGGCCTTACGACAGCAGAGCAGGAAATAATAATTGACTTATCTAGTGACAGCACATTAAAGCAGATGTTTCAACACGAAAATAATATTGTCACGTTTTGGTTACGAGTAAAGGACGAGTTTCCTACTTTATCAAATAAAGCTTTAGAATTTTTTTTGCCCTTTGTAACATCTTACTTATGTGAAACTGGGTTTTCTGCAGTAGCTGTCTTAAAGACAAAGTATCGATCTTGCTTAGAGATTGAAAAGGAACTGAGAACCGCGATGTCTTCAATGATACCACGGTTTGACAAAATTTGTGCTGAAAAACAAGCTCACCCTTCACATTAAATTTTTATAATGTTGTAATAATGTTGAATTCTGAATGTTGAATTAATGTTGAATTGTTTGTACTTTTGTAAGATTTGTTTTTATTACATTATATTATTATTTCTAAAAATAGATAATTATTTTTATGTATTTTTATACATAATATTGTATATTATTTTGTAGCCCATTAAATAAATTACAATATCAGATGAGTGTTTATGAAATTGGATTGTTAGAAAAATTAAGGGGGGCACAACAAATTTTTTTTTCAAAGAGGGGGCGCAGAAACAAAAAGTTTGGAAAGCACTGTACGAACGCCTTACTAAATCTTTAAAATTAAAATAATTTTATAATAATATTAGTTTGTTTTATTTTATAAAAAAATACCACTTTCATCTCTACGACACTAATTTTTGTAGTCTGGCCAGCCCCTAAGTATGACGTCCATACGAAACCAATGTCCCGAATACGGGACATTTTATTACTCATTAACTAATTACCCAATGTGCATAAAACTTTGCACATAACTTATTTATAGCTCTATAAATGAGATGGTAATGAAAAAAAAAAATTCTTGGCACTAGAATTTATTCGGGTCTGAAGGGGTTAAAAACGATATTCATAAATTCGATACATCAGATTACAGTGACAATAATGTTTTTCAAATACCGCAGGATAATAAAAAAGGCCTATAAGTAATATAATTCAAGAATTTGCAGGTCTTCGCTAAAAATTATATGCATACAAAATGTATAACGAAGAAGTTCATAAAAAATGTAAAGGAATTACTAATGCAACTGTAAAAACAATCGAATTTAATGACTATTTACGATGTCTTTTTGATGCGGAAAATTTGTATCGTAGTCAAAATTTAATAAAATCGAAACGTCATAAACTTAGTACCATTAAACAAACTAAATTGGCTTTAAATTCATTTGATGACAAACGAAATATATCCCACTCGAAGACAAAAACGTTACCATGGGGTTACACCCAGAAATAAGTACAGTATTACTCCAGAATGCAATGGAGAGACATATATTTTATCAACTTCAATATGACATTCAATCAAAAGTTAAAGATACATACATTCTACAATTTATTCGTGAAAATAATATATATTTAATTAAAGAAATATTGAATGAAATTGATATTCCCGATAAAATACTAAATATCAATAGTATACAAAATGCAAGTAGTGATATTATAAAGCTGCTTTATAAGGCTAAACAATATTCAGATTATTTTACCAACCAAATCTTAGAGCATTATAATGAATCTTATGAAGAAATTGATTTCCTTGCAATTGAAACTAATTTGAATAGATTGGAGTGCAAATTTGATACAAATTATAAAATATACCTGGTACTAAATCTACTGCGAGCAAATAACATTGATCTTCAAGTAACAGCCAAAATGCATAAATTCAACGTTTTAAAAAATTATAAAAATACTCGATACCTGTTCAACAAGTTGATTTGTGACGCTGCGTACTATGGAAATTACAAGTTACTAACAACATGTTTGCAAATTCTTAAGGAGGATGATTGCAACTATTGGTTCGAGCCTCTTTCAAAACAATCACACAAAGAGATAGCTGCTTGGCTTGTGGAAAATATCAATCGAGCAGAACAAGGAAAGGATGTTGGATGGAAATCGGGTCCAGATTCAGGAATTTGGCCGTCACGATGTCCTGAAGATTACGTTAAAACATACCATTTATATAAATCGTTCATTAAACTTGATATGTAATACGTTTATAAATAAATTTATTAACTTGTATATTTATATTTTTAATAAATACCATTCAATAGCTGCTCGAAAAGTTTTTTTTATTGCTTCCTTTTTTTATTGTTACAGGTAATCTCCTTGACCGGTCATTCGACCCTATTTGCATGTGCAAACCTGTACAAACATGTACTATTTTTCTTTACTTGTTGATTGCCATTTATTTTATTTTTTGACAAAAAGTTAATTAAATCTAAGAGCTTCCTTGGACCATTAACCTTAAGAATCATTTACGCGATTTTTTACCTATTCTAGTTGATTGGTTTTACTTCATTTTCACAAAAAGTTAATTAATTCCACATACAATTCCCGCGCTTGACCTACTTTTCGCAATTTTACGCTCGGTGTTGGTCCCGATCTCACCTTGCTACACTACTGGATTGGTTTAATTTCGAATGGGCAACATTCTATCACAAGCTTTCCACAGACAGCAATCCACAGCATCAAAATTGCCCTGCAGGCGAATCTAGTTGGTGCAAATGGCGTTGACCAATGAGTTTCTCGGAGAGGCTGAGCAATTCAAGCACGATAAACCGCCTCTTTCTGAAGCAGTTCAAAAGGTTATAAAGCTAATTTATGAGGATTTATCCAGAAAAGAATTGTTAATCAGATGCCTGGGAGCGGAAACTCAAAATAATAATGAGTCGCTCAATTCGTTAATCTGGACTTTTGCTCCAAAGCACCTCCATTCTGGGCCAAAAGTCGTTGAAATCGCCACGTTTCTCTCTGTCCTAATCTTCAACGAAGGATTCGAATCTATCCTGAAGACCTTGGAAACCATAGGAGTGAAAATCGGCCCACAAGCTAAAGGATACGTTCAACAGCGTGATAGCTCTCGGATCGTCCGTTCAGAAAAGCGCACGAGTGATGTCGTAAAACAGGCCCGAATCGCGAAAAGCGAAGACGGAGCAGCTCTGCGTGACTTCCAAGAAGAAAAGGAAGGCCTACTGTATGGTCCAGGCATAGCAGAATTGACGGTGAGATGAATTTTTTTTATAAATCACTTGCGCGAACTTTTAAACGCGTTTTTTTCGAAACTCTATTTTTCAAAACGGGCCGAGCGGCGTCAGCGAAATATAATTTCACCTCCTTCCTCGCGCTTTCTTTGTTATAGCTCCTGAGTAGCTTCGAGTTTTGTTGCGTCTATGCTGTAGAGAGGGATAGTTGCGTCATATAGTCCAAATCGGTAACTTAAATCGATGTAATGTTCAGCAACGGCCACTCAGACCCTACCTCACCACTTAAGTGACTTTTTAACGTAATTAATAATGTTATTGTAACGACCATATGCCGCGCAGAGATAATCTATCCAAGAAAAGGGATTACTTTTACGATGGGGTAATTTGCCGTAATCTCACGAACAATATCTAATTTTATATATTTACTTATTGATTATTTACATACAAATATTTTAATAGGGTCTTTTACGATGGGATTTATAATTATAAACCCACAAACAATTTCTAAGTATAGATATTTTTAATAATTTACATTCAAGCATTTTATTTTGGGTCGTTTACGACGGGATTGTTTCTATAATTCCATAAACGGTTACGAATGTAGTAATGAACATTTTACAACCGGGCTTAAAGGAACAATACCGCACGAACGGCTTGGAATACCTGAAGATTTATATAAATACGATCACCCCGAAAACACAAATCAGTCAAGGTAGGACAGTCACAACAAACGACACAAACCGACGTATTTTTACAGTTATTAGCAGTTATTACTTGCAATGAATAATTCCGGACCTCCAAAGAAGAAGCGTAGGGAGTCAGGGGTGTAGTGCCAAGCACTAGTAAATGGTTTGAAAATCTTCAAATTGAAGAATGACTAGCACAGGAAGACTCAAGTGCATCGGAAGCCGAAAATATTCCCCAAAACTTCGTCCCGGACCAAAGTGATCATGACTCGAAAACAGAAGAAAGTGCTACTGAAGATAAAGAATCAATACAGGAGAATTAGCCTTCAGAAAGTGACAGTGATGATGAACCTTTATCAAGAGTAGTTAGATATTTCTATGGCAAAAATCGGTTCAAGTGGGCAAAAGATCCGGCAAACGGAGCTGTGCGAACACGCCAACATAACATTATAGCTCGTATGCCCGAGTCAAGGTTGAATGTACAGGATGATAGAGATCCCTTTTCTCTGTGGAAGAAAATAATGACTCCGGGTATTTTAGAAGAAACTTTGAAGTGGACAAATGTGAAAATTCACGACCACAAATTAAAGTACAGCAAAGAAAATCGTCCTGAACTAGAAGATATAGATATGATAGAATTGCATGAGTTCCTTGGTCTTCATATGTATTAAGCTGTGTTCAAGTCCAACCACGAAAATTGTGATTACCTATTTGCAACCGATGGGACAGGTAGAGGCATTTTTAGATCAGTTATGTCAAAGAAAAGGTTTCTGAATCTGTTATTATGCTTACGATTTGATAATGGGTCAGACCGAGAAGAAAGAAAACAGAGTGATAAGCTAGCTTCGATTTCCAACATATTCGGAATATTTGTGAATAACTGCCAAACCCTATACAACATCGGAGAGTGTGCAACTATCGATGAAATGTTGATAGCTTTCAGAGGTCGTTCTTATTTCGTGATGTATATGCCAAACAAACCATCCAAGTACGGTTTGAAGATGATGTGAACCGCACCGGATGTCGCCCGTTTGGGGGGGTGACACCCTGCCACGATTGAAAATAAAAATCTTACAAAAACTCCATGAAATGAAATAACCGCTAAAATTCTAAAAAAATAATAGGTTTTTCATTTCTGTGCTATTCTAAATCTGTGACACCAGCGCTACATTTGTACGCTGTGAGCTGTGACACTGCTGACTGCCTCTGCGTAGTCTAGAGAATAGATGCGCACGCAACTTTGTCATTTAAGATGGCTCGGCTGTCGGCTGCTCATTTCATTTCGTATTGGATATTGTGAGATGAAAATATCGCGACGGTAACCGTGACGCTGGATTGTGACAATCATTGGGTTTATAAAAGTCTTGAAAAGATATCTAAAAACTAACATCAATATACCAAAAATATACCAATAAAATATACCAAACATTTTTGATTCTTAGAATTGTAATTATGCGTCCATGATACTGATGGAGAATATTTTTTTTAGCAACGTATGTGTAAACGTGTATCAAATACACCAACGGATAAATATGCCTCGAGGAGTTCATACATCTAAGAGGAAAAGTGGGTGTCAGCAGAGAAAAGAAAAACGGGCTAAAATTGATGCAGTTCAGAGCATATCTGGATCCATCTTCAAATATGTTTTAACCCTTTGAGGACCAGTGGTTATTTGAGATTACCACAATTCAGATGTCGTTTATTTATTTGCCTATTGGTTTTCTGAGTGTACCGGCTTTGAAAGTTGGTTGCCTAACATGCTGAAAATATTGTGATCCAAGCAATCCACCGCCAAATGTTTTCTATCGAGCTCCACATGCAATTATCGCCGTTTGTTTGAGGTTAACGTTTTACGCCGGCATAAAATAGTGAAAATCTGTTTGTTTTTACGTGTTTTGAAAAATGGCAGGTATGTTAATTTATTGTTATGACTGTTGTGCAATTGTACAAATAAGGTTTGCATGAAAATTTTGTTTCTATATCGTAGATTTTATGTATGGTTATCTGGAAGTACCACTAGGCACATGCACTTTAGTTATTTTATTTTCAAAGTAGTTATAGAAAAATTGTTTTAGGACAAAAAAAACGAGTTTGGAGCCATGTAGATTTAGAAAATATGCACCAGGATGAAATTTATGGTATTCTTGATGAAATACCAAGTGGTAGTGAATCTGAAGAATCAGATATAGAAAGCGTTATGGGAGAAGAAGTAAATGTAGATACAAATAACATACTTGAAAATCTGGATGTTATCTTTGAAGAAGAAAACGACGTTGCTATGCAAGTAGATGGTGATAATGGTGACAATAGTTGGGAAAGCGAAGACGACATACCACTAGCACAGTTTGTAAGGAATCAGTCTGTAGTTTGGACCAACAATGAAAATTATGTCACAAAAACAAATCCTTTCTTGGAAGTAACAGGTGCTAACCTTCCTGAGGATGTAGAAACTCCGACAGACATTTTTTTATCACTTTTCCCCGAAGATCTAATCCAAGATATAGTATTCCAAACAAATTTGTACTATCTTCAAAAACATGGTGGAGGAGCTTATTATACTCCAACTTCTGAAGAAGAAATAAAAATTTTTTTGGGTGTCAACTTATTGATGGGCATCAAAGAAATGCCCAGTTACAAAGACTATTGGTCATCGAGAGACGATCTCCGGGATAATTATATTAGTGCTGTTATCTCACGGGATAGATTCTCGTGGTTACTAAGCTACATCCACCTCAACGACAATTCAGTGCAACCGGGAAGAAACGACCCAAATTTCGACAAGCTCTATAAAGTTCGGCCCCTGTTGTCTAAGCTTCGGGAATCATTTCTTTCCGCCCTAAATCCGCATGAATTTCAATCCATAGATGAGTCAATGATTAAATTCAAAGGACGAAGTTCTATTCGTCAATATATGCCAAACAAACCCATCAAGCGGGGTTATAAAGTCTGGGTTAGATCCGACTCAACAGGTTTCATGTGTGATTTTCAAATATACACTGGGAAGGTTGGTCAGACTACTGAAAAAAAATTAGGGCTACGGGTTGTAAAGGACCTTAGTAGAGTTTTAGTAGGAAAGCACCACAAACTTTTTTTTGATAATTATTTTAATTCCGTTGAATTACAAAGATCTTTATTATCGGATAAAATTTATGCTTGTGGTACGATTCGGAAAGGTAGAAAAAGTTTTCCTGAGCTAAAATCAGATAAAGATATGAAACGGGGCGATAAAGATTATCGCATATCTACTTGTGGACTAGTCGGAATGAAGTGGATGGATAAAAGAAGTATGTTATTCCTCGGAAATTACCTAAATCCAGCAACAATGGGTCGTGTTCCAAGAAGAAAAAAAGATGGGGTCCTTGAAAACATAACATGCCCTCAAATGGTTATTGAATACAATGCTCATATGGGATATGTCGATAAGTTCGATATGTTAAAAAGCCTTTATGAAGTGGACCGTAAATCACATAAGTGGTGGCATAGAATCTTGTTTTACTTCGTTGACGCATGTGTAGTAAACGCTTTCATTCTGTTTCAACTACGAAGCAAGTCAAAAGGACTAGATTTGAAAACATTCCGTTTGACAGTAGCCAGAGGTCTTATTGGGGCAGTAGCTCCTTCTAAACGAGGAAGGCCATCAAACGAGAGACCCGTCAATAATTTTAAGAAGATTGTTCCATTGGAACTTCGCTATTCTAAGGCATGCCACATGCCAGAAAGGTCTACGTTGCTGAGATGTGCCAACTGTAGCACCACAAAGGAAGTAAGCCGTACGATGTGGAAGTGTTCAACATGCAATGTGGGATTGTGCATAAAACACAACAAAAACTGTTTTGGAGCTTACCATACTAAGTAGTTCCATTTTTTCATATGTTCGCCTAGTTTTAGTATTTTTTACAAAAAAAAAAAAAATCTGCGTTTGTTCCTAGTGGTAATTTAGGGATACCATATCCTGAAGGATAATCCTTATTGTTTTTAATTGCCAATACCATTTTAATAGCTTACATTAATATAAATAAATAAAATTACACTCTTCAATTTGTTTTTTTTTTCAAAAAAATAAATCCGTCCTCAAAGGGTTAAAAACTGATATTGGTCAAGGTTCATTAAAAGAAGCAGATTCTGATGTTGATGTTAGGAATGATTTAGATAACAGCTACATTGCAAAAATGACGACAATCGTCGAAGAAGACGAATCAGAAGAAACTGCTGACAATGAGTGATAATACTGATACTGTCGAAAACGGTAATAATACGAATAAATCATTAACTATGCAGGACGTGACAGACGTCTCACATTGGAGTATACCCATTCCTGATAATGTTTGCATTGAGATCATAAAAAAAGGAAGTGCACATTTCCAAAACAGAGAAGGAATTTGGCACTGTATCTGGGTACGGGTTAAATCCCAAAGGCGATGTTCGATATCTTTCAAAAGAATGGTTTTATAAGAAGATGCCTAATGGTGAAAATATTCTGCGATCGTGGATGGTTTACTCTCCTATCACTAAGAACCTGTACTGCTTCTGTTGTCGTTTGTTTGCTACCACCAATAACACTAATACAAGATCAACATTTGTGACTGGATTTCAGAAGTGGTGGAAACTAAATCCTAAAGTGGCCGACCATGAAACTTCAAATGAACATCTGGAAAATTTTGAAAAGTGGAAAACTTTAGAAATGAGGCTAAAATTGAACCAAACAATAGATGACGCAGCCTTGCAATTAATTGATACTGAAAAACAGAAGTGGAAGGGTCTTTTATCTAGATTATTAGATATAACTTTGTTCCTGGCTAAACAAAACCTACCATTTCGTGGACATGATGAAGGAGAAGGTTCTACAAATAAAGGCAACTTCTTAGAACTAGTCAAACTACTTTCAAAGTATGATGTAGTACTGAAAGAACACATTCTGAATTTGGAGCATGGTAAATAATCAAAAGTATCATACCTGTCGCCAGATATACAAAATGAATTCATAAGTGTTTTATCGAACAACGTAAAATCTAAACTTGTCAACGAAATTAAATTGGCAAAATATTTTGGTGTCATGTTTGATAGCACACCCGACATTTCACATGTTGATCAAATGTCTGAAGTGATTCGTTTTGTGAAAATTGATAATAGAAAAGTGGAAGTATAAGAAGTATTCCTTGGATTTTTTCCCTTAAAAGGAAAAAGAGCCACTGATCTACGTGATGAAATTCTTAAGAAGCTTGAAAGTGACGGTTTAGATATTGTGATGTGTCGTTCTCAAGGCTATGACAATGCAGCTGTTATGAGCGGCGTACATGGAGGAGTACAAGCCATTATAAAAGCAAAAAAACAAAAAGCAGTTTTTGTTGGATGTATTGATCATTCAATTAATTTATGTGGCCAACACTCATTTGCACAAACTGTATCTTGTGTATCATTTTTTGGAACAGTAGAGTCAATTTTTACATTTTTCTCCGCTTCCACTAGCCGCTGGCAAGTGCTTATTAAACACGGCAAAGCATCTGTTAAAAGACTTCCAACAACGCGTTGGAGCTCTCATTATGCAGCAGTAAAAATACTAGCAGAAAATTTTGATGAGGTTGTAGCTGCAATTTGGGAATTATGTGATCAACAAGAAAATGTAGACACCAGAGGTGCTGCGCAGAACCTTATACCTGCTGTATGTAATTTCACTTTTCTTTGTTACCTTTTCTTTTGGAATGATGCACTAGGGAAATAAATTGCGCTCAGGTTGCATTGCAAAGTAAAGGCTTGAGTCTTGATCAGTTAGCTATAAAAATAGAGGCACTTCGTCTCTATATTAAAAAAAAAACTCTATATTCAAGAAAATCATATTGTAGAAGAAGCAATAGGTCTTGCTACGAAAAAATCAGAGGAATACGACATTCCAATTGAAAAACGAATTCGTCGTAAAAAAACGAATGGCCGGTGAGTTGGTCACCGATGTAGGACTCACACTGACAGCTGAAAATCAAAAAGATATGCTGGAATGTCTCGACCGATTCAGTACGGAACTTCGGACTAGATCAAAGTCCATTGAAGATGTAGCTTCATCGTTCGAGGTTGTCCAGACAAATACTTTGCTTTCGGCGAACATCGAGGAGTTGAAATTAGCTGTTTCAAAATTTACTGGTTTTTATGATGAGTTATCAGAAGCAGAGCTACTCCTAGAGATACCAAGGTTGCGAAGACATTTAAAAGCAGCTAATGTTACAGTGTCTGATTGGGTATCCGTAGACTTTTTGAAATTCATCGTGGAATGGGATTTTACAGAATCCCTTCCAAATCTTATCGTTGCACTAAAGTTATTTATGACAATTTGCGTATCTGTTGCTTCGTGCGAGAGGAGCTTTAGTAAATTAAAATTAATCAAAAACTACTTACGGTCAACAATGAGCAACACGAGGCTAAACAATCTTGCAATGTTAACGATCGAACATGAGGCAACACAAAGTACTAATTTTGAAGATGTGATTTCCGAGTTTGCAGCTGTCAAAGCTAGAAAGAAGAGATTTTAAATTATAATCTCTTCTATCTAGCTTTGATTATAAGTTATAAAACTTAAATAGATTATTTTTAAATTTTTTTGTCAGTTTCTTCTATATAATTATGTTTATGATATTTTATTGATAGTTTTGTAATTTGATGATCAAATGACTTATAATTTTTCAAATGCTTATTTAAATTGCTGTATTAAAATCATACTTCACGCTATATCTGATTTTTTTTCTTTTACATAATATGGATTTTAACCATTTTCGAGGGGTGACACCATGGATATCCGCCCGGGTGTCACCCATGCTAGCTACGCCACTGAGACTACATATCTAAGGGAGACTACATATATTGTAACAACAAGTTTTGAATTAAAAAATAGATTTAGAGTTTATTGCTAGTTAATTTAATATTGCTAGTTTATAGCTAGTTTTATTTTCTCCTCTCATATGTTATTAAACTGTTTTTAAAGACTGCAGTGAGCTACCCCACCTAATTTCTATGCTATAGACCAGATAAGACACATGCCTCTCAGGCCGTTCCTCACCAGTTAAGTTACACAAATACCACATCACCAGTTAAAGGTTAAGTTGTTTAATATTATTATAATAATAATTATATACATTTTTTAATTAATTAAACATTTACTAGTTCATATCATAATCATAAATTTATAAGGCTTAATTATAACAAATAATTAATTTATTAATGATGCAAATTGTTATTAATTAAATTATCTAACTTTAAAAGTAATATTCCCATAACCATTTTAACCATTTGAAAAGAGAAAATTGAAGTAGAGCGTAATATTACAAAAATTATTCCATACATAAATCTTCTTATTTGTGCATGACAAAAATTAAGTTGAAATTTTCAAAAGACTTAGTAACAGACTTTGTTCTTTTCGTGCTGCAAATTATTATTAATTAAATTAACAACCTTTAACTGCAATACTTCATTAACCATTTCAATAGAGAAATTTGAAAGAGAGCGAAATATTAGGAAAAATTATTCTATACATAAATCTTTCCATTTGTATATCGCTGGCTTGGAACTTTCAATGGAATGTTCAATGGTTCAATGTTACAATTTTGGCACTATTGGAGTTATTGGGACCACAACGTTTTATGTGTGAGATAGTACCTCCTGACCAAGTTTCACAACTCCACTTCTAATAGCAAAAGAATTATGTTCACTGTTACAAAGTTGTTTGTCGCGAAATTTTCTTAATTAGGTTACAAAGTTACAAGTACAACATGGAACATGGAAAAATGTTCAGTTAATATGATGGTAGCAAAAGGTTCTATGTTAGCACATAGAACTTTGTGACTGCTCAATATACTGGGAGTTATTATCTTAGCACAGTATATGGAACTAAGTAACTTTTACGTTGCAGTGTAATATAGTGATAAAAACGTTATAAATAACTTAATTATAGTGCAAAATGAGTGATAACGAACACGATAAAGTTGATGAAGATTTTTTTTATGAAGGCGGATACGATTCTGATAAAGATCGTGAATATATTCCCGATAATCAAGATTTCAGGTAATTTAGAAAAAAATGAGGTAATGTTTTGTGTTAAACTTATAACTTTTCTTTTCTTAAAATAATTTAGTAAAAGTGACGAGGACTCGATGATGGACCTCACCCTAGACGAAGAGGAAAAGAAACATACTCGAAAAAAGCAGATTTACGAAAATGTGGAAAAAGAACGAAAGAAAAGGGTGAAGAATATATTTCTTCTCGAAAAAAAATTGTTCCAGCCAAAGCAGTTAGGGATTTAAAAGATTGTACGAATTGCATTCACAAATGTGACTCAATAATTACAAAGACCGAAAGACAAAAGATGAGTTTTACAGACTTGATAATTTTGCAAAAAAAATGTTTTTCACTGCAAATTGTTTTTATGCCCGAAAGATAGAAGAAAAGGGAAAACGAATGAAAATTCGAAGAAAAATTCAATCAAACATTGTTTTACTGTTCACGGGAGAAAAGTCCAGGTTTGTAAGAAGTACTTCCTGGGAACATTGGCTGTTAGCCAAAAAACTATTTACAATGCACTTCAAAAAAGAAATTCGAACACGAATACTCCAAGTAGAAATAAACAAAGAAAGTACACAAGGAACACAATATCTGAAGAAATGATTCAAGCAGTCAAGGACCACATCAACTCCTTCAGCCGGGTAGAGTCGCATTACTGTCGTGTAGATAGCCGCAGGGAATATCTCGAAAGTGGGTTATCTGTTGTTAAAATGTATGAATTATACGTAGAACGAATGACAGAAAACAATCGTCCAATGGTAAAGCAGTCACTATATCGCAGTATTTTTTGCAACTATTTCAATATCTATTTCCATAGACCGAAGAAAGACAGGTGTAATACTTGTGAGCTTCATAAATTGGAAACGGCCGAAGAAAGGGAAGAATCAACCCAGGAAAAGTATCTAGTACACGTTAAACAGAAAAAGGCTGCAAGAAATGATAGAAATGGCGATAGAGAAGATAAGACCAAAGCAGTAGTGACGTTTGATCTGCAGAACGTAGTATCGTGTCCAAGAGCTGAGGTATCTTGTTTTTACTATGAAAGTAAATTGTCAGTTTATAATCTGACCGCTCATTTTTCTATTACTGGCCAAGTATACTGTGCTTTGTGGTTGGAAATTTTGATGGGTAGGAAAGGCAACGATATTGCGAGTGCCCTTGTGAAAATTTTATGTCAAATTTTAAAAGATCATCCAGATATAAAGAAATTTATTTTATGGAGTGACAGTTGCGTTCCGCAAAACAGAAATTCTTTCATGTCTTATGCCCTTGGTCATTTCATGAAGCAAAGTGAAAAGTCGAAATCATCACCATGAAATATTCAGCCCCCGGACATTCTTGTGTACAAGAGATTGATTCCGTCCACAGTTCAATCGAGAGGGTCCTCAGCAAGGTTGAGTACTACTCACCTGTCTCTCTTCTGCGAATTTTGCTCATGGTAAACAGGCGCAAACCATTTAAAATTATTCAGATGACATGTTCTGATTTCTTCGATAACCAAACGATGGCGTCGACTTCTTATGATTACTCTAATGTTCATATACAAAGATTTCAGTTTTATAATTCAAACGGGGGCTTCTGAGTGTAAACTTCAAAAAAAGCCATGACGACCACGACTACACCGTGACTAATATAAAAAAGACTACACGGAGCTGTAAACAAACTAATCATCCTGTTTTTCTAAATCCAAAAACAAGTACTCTAAACGTGGATTTGCCTGCAAGTAAGCAAGTTGCAATAAAAAAAATGTTACCTTTCATGCCAAAACAGGACCAGGACTACTATAAAACTAGCATTCCAAAATTACTTGCCTCAAAACCCAACACTTCAAGAAAGAAGACTGACAATAAAAGAGAAAAAAATCCCAGAGACCCTCATGGTGGAACCTCTAGCACATGCGTCAATTGACGTAAAGTGTAATATTATTTTGTTTAATTCATGAATTTTTTTATATTTTGGGACTTTATGTTTTATTATTTTACATTATTTGATTTTTTTGTATAGGGTCCAAAGTACTATGTTACATTATTACTATTTAATAAGTAAAAAAATTTGATGCAACAAAGTTGTATGTATTTTTTGAGTTTGAATTTTTTGAAAAATTTATATATTTTTTAAATATTTGACTCCTTGAATTTTGATAGAAAATTAAATAAAATTTTGTCACGTATTTTGCTGAATGATCCGTGTTTACTTATACAAATTCCATACCCTTTCGAATTAAAACGCTATTATCTCGAAACTAACACTGTGTAACATAGAACCTTGTAGTTCCAAGCCATCGATATGATAACAAAAATGAAGTAAAAAATTTTCAAAAGACCTTTATGACATGAACTTATGTCTTGTAAAACTGTTCTGATGAGATTGACAACCCCAAATCCACCATCTAGAAACCAGAAATAGAAACGTTGCAAGAACACTTTCTCAACAAACAAAAATGATGACTAAGATCTAATCAAAGACTGTATCATAAGATTTTGGCATCCATTAAAACTATATGCAGTCTTAATCGAAAAGCTGCGAATTGGGATTACAAGTTCTGAATATAGATATTCTCAGACATAGTCACAGACTTTATGACTTGTCTTTGCATCTGGCAAAACTCATCAAAACCCTCTGATAATTTTAAACCTGCGCAATCTTGAAACCAAATCAGATTGTTAGAAACTCTTGCAGTTCCCAAATCAAATATATTTCTTCTGTTTGAATTTGTAAAACTTCATTCACATTGACCTCCTTCAATTTTGATCCCACAAAGGAAAGATTGATTCGAAGCAATGTTGAACTTTCTTGACACAAAATTTTCTGTAAGTTTTACGTAACAAGGAGATTTGCAGAGCACAAAACAAATGGAGAATGTAGCAGAGCAAAGATAAATTCTCTTTAATTTCCTCCAATATTTAAATCTTTATTTGATTTTTAATTTCTACTTCTTCAACTTCTCATGGAAATGTGTTCCTGAAACAAAACGAACAAAAATTATTATGACATTTATTTAAACATCAATTTGTTAAGCATTTATTGGGTATTATATCAATAAATAGAATTAATGCTAAGGCTTTGAATGATCACAACTGTGTGAAAATTATGATAAACCTAACAAAGGGTGTAAAAGAAAAGGCACTGTCATGGAACAAAGACAAGAAGGATATACAAAGGCAGAAAGGAATGGACTAAAAAACTTTGTAATATAGTTATATAATAGTTTATAACTTTAAAAACAGTTTATATAAAGTTTACACCTTAACACCTAATGGTACATAAAGGTTTAGATTAATAAAAAAAATCATTACATATTTCTCAAGAACATTCAAAGCAAACCAGATTATGACGCATAATGCAACCATTCACAGTTTTTCTTTTTATTATCCTATTTGTAAATAACCATAAAATGATTTAGGGCCAAATCTTTAAAATTTGTATGTTTGGATCTTAAACTTCTAAATTTGAGTGATATATAGGGTATCTTTCAATTAATCAATGGTTTCTCGGACCATGAGTTGCTGACAAATTAACAAAGTGATTAAAACATCTACAACCTTTATCATTCACCAAACTACTCACTGAACTATAAATCATACATACCTAGAAACGCAAAAGAAAAAAAAAATAATAATGTTTCTATTCAAAGAGGTTTGTAAAAATAAATCCAGAACATTTTGAGTGCAGTAGTAAGGAAAGGGATAGAAGATATTGGTGGCCGCAACAGATAGGACTTGTCGCGCATGTGGAGAAGGGGAGGAGGTGTGGGAACAATGGGTGTTAAGTTGTACGAAATGTGAATGGAGCGAAGAGGAAAATTTGGTGGCAGAAAACTGGAAAAAGGTTATGGATGAGAGTGGCTTGGGTTTTGTATACATGGAAAAAAACATAGAAGTGCAAAGGACAGGGTGAAGTCTTCTTTTTTTTATTTCTTGCGTTCTTTTTACCTAAACAGGATCTAAGAACTTATAAGCTGTTTATTTTTCTGTATTAATTTGGATATTTTTATTTTCCTTTTCATTCTTCTGTTTTTTGCTTTTTTTTTGTTTTATTCTTTTGGATGTCACACTTATGTATGAACTGTCGTGTATTTATATTTATGCAATAAAGGATTATTATATATTTATTATAGATAAAAAACAATATCTGTGGTGATTTATCATGACATTTGTTTTGTGTTCTTAAAAAGACTTAATAATATTATAGAGCTTCCAAAAAGTTGAATATATTTATATATTCAGGCTATGTTCGGCTTTAATAAATTGATATGATTTTTTTAAATAACACAAGTTTTTTTTAACAAAGTTAGTTGCTTTATTAGCTGGGTTACATCATTTAATTATGAACAGGTTATCTTGAACACGTGCCACTACTTAAATCTATTTAGCACGTGGGTAGCCCAGGCGAAATAAATTTATTGATGTGCCAATGAAGTCATAATTGGAGGTAATAAAAATTAAGTCATATTTTATTGTATCATCACTTAGTAGTTTCCCTGAAATTTTAATAGATTTTTCATTTAATACATTAAACACTTGCACAATTCTTTCGAAATTGGTGGCATAGTAAATTGTGGCATCAATCCATGTTCTCCATTGAGTAGTCTATGATTGCAGAGAAAGTTTGAGGCATAACTTTTTCTAATTCTAACTAAATTAGGCATTATATACACTAAAAATATGCATTTAGAAAATTCATTAACAGTATGCAATTTATGCTCTAATAGGTGAAATATGCATAAAATATGGCATAATGAATAAGGCTCTAAATTCATAGCTTAGTCATAAAAAACATTCTGACTAGTCCATTCCTTTATCAGTAGAATGAGAAAAAATATGCATATTTTCGGTGTTACACAAACACAATAGCACACAATGTTGGCTAATAACATTGTTAGAAAGTGGTAACTTCATAGGTTTTTATGTTAAAACAAAATTATGATTAACAAAACTTCTTTATTTGTTCAATTATTATATAATATAATACTCTTGTCTTTCCTTGAACCGAAGAGGTCTGGTAGAGAAATTGGAAATCAGAGATTGGAGAAACCTCAGGATTCACGACAATACTGGCCAAAGATCAAAGCCCAACAGTTGAACAAGTGTGGTCCAAAGTAGGCCTATTCGAAAGAAAAAGAAGAAGAATTTATACTCTTACCTATCATCTGAAAATTAAAATTATTAATAAAATTAAATATTAAAAGCACTTTGTGTATAAATGCAATGGAGTCATCATTAAGCCAAGTGTGACTTAGCAACACACAATTCATTCTAAAATTTAACATAATTTACAGAACATTATTGTGTATAGGCGGCACACTTCCCTTTAGTGACAAACTCAACACAAAATTAATATTATTCATCAATACAACAAATTATTAACATCCAATCAATGTGTGTTAGATTAATCAGATTAGTGTATATACTACTGAGGCCAGGTGTATCCATCTGTCTTGTAGTTTATACAATTGTTTGTCCTTTTTTTAAAACACATTTCCGAAAATGGTCTCTGTTTTTAAATTGTCTTCAAAGTGAAATCAAATTTGTGACCAGTAGTTAAGGCATGGTTGACCAATGCAGTCTTTAGCTGTTGGAATTTGATAAGCGGTCTGCAATCTAGTCTTTGTTGGGCAATGTGGGCTGATAGTCTTTGTTTTGTTTGGCCCACATATGAAGAAGGGCATTTTATTTTGTATATTAGATTACTGCTATCCAAAGTACGTGTACTGTCTTTTAGTTTTGAGAATAGGTTGCAAATAGTTTTTTTGTTGTAAAAGGCCAGTTTTGTGCCCTCATTTTCAAACAATCTCCTGAACTTATAGTTCATTTTTTGGACATTAATGAGCTTTTGTAGATCACTGGTTGGTTGGATAGAAAATTAGATTTAGTGCAGGTTACACTGTTGTTGAGCACTCTTATCACATAGATTGGGTAATTGTTGGCCACACTCCTATTATCTGCAGGTTTTTTTCTTGGAAAGAGGGGTGACTAACTTTAAAGACTAAGGGAGTGGATAGTTAGACAGAATATTCAGAAATCTTCCAGAAGCTGTGGGTTTACAATACCAGTCAGTTATGATAAATGGTCATCCATTCTGTAGAGTTGTATCTAGAAAAGGTATTGTTCTGTTGTTTTTTGGTTCAAGGGTGAATTTTAATTGCAGGTCAACATCATTGAACACATCTAATATAGTAGTCTGGGTATCCCTTGGAATCACAGTTAGAATGTCATCCATGTATAAGAACAAGAAGGGCACGCGGAATGGTAGGATGTCAATGCACGATGTTAGTAGCATATGCATAACTAAAATCGCTGAGGTGAGGCAGGGTTGCCCATAGCTGTTTTGAATGCTTGTTTGAAAACTATGTTATTATAAGTAAATATGTTAGTCATACACTGTAAATTCAATCAATTGGTACATTGTTGCTTTTGGGATTGTTGAAAAGTTAGTTTGTATTTTCTACTAAAAGTCTAGGGATTTTTTTGCTGTGGTTTAAAGATGCTGATGAAATTTACACTTTGAAGACAATTTAAAATCTCTCTACAAAGTTACCACTTTCTAATAATAGTGAAGGAGGAGGAGGAGTTAATAAAATGTTTTTCAATTGGCAAATAATTATTAAAGTAATAATTAGTGAAGCATCATGGGAACAATTTGGAGAGAAAATGGAAAACAACCCCACAGAAAACCAAAAACTATTCTACAATGTGATAAGAAGAAACAGAAAAGAAAAAACAATCAAGATACACCAAATAAAGAACAAAGACAGGAATATACTGACAGGAGACGAAGAAATAGCGGAAAGATGGAGGCAACACTTTGAGGAGCTGCTGGGCAACAAAAAGTTTACTGGAGAAAGAGTCGAGGTTCAACAAATGAATCAGCTGAAGAAATCTAGAAAAGAAAACCAAAATGAAGAAGAAAAAATAACACCAGAAGAAGTAAACAATGCATTAAGAAAACTGAAGCTGGGGAAATAGACAACATCAAAAACACAACTAAAATACATGGGAAACGAGGGAATAGTACAATTAATACCTAACCACCTGACATACGTCTCTCAGACCCAAAGTAATTTTCACACCTGAGATGCATGGCAGGTGGTTAAGGGTTAAGAAGACTATTAAACGAAGTATGGGAATCAGAAAAAATTCCCAAAGACTGGCAAACAGCAACAATAATACAAGAACAGAAAACGGTCTAAGACAAGGAGGAGCACTAAGCCCATGCCTATTCATATTAGCTATTGATGTGGTAATGAAAAACATAAAACAGAAAACAAAAAAAACACACATAGGATACAAAACCTAAAAGCACAAGAAATTGCAGAATGAATATTTATAGATGATGTATCACTAATAGCGAAAAACATCAACAACCTAGAAACAAACATAAAGATATGGACCAAAGAACTCACAAATGCAGGACTGAAATTCACCACAGAAAAGACTAAAATAATGAAAATAGGAGAAGGGAAAGAAACGCAAGAAATAAAAATAAACAACACAAAAATAGAGCACATGGAATAAATAAAATACCTAGGACAAATAATAGATAACAAAGGGGAACTCGAAGTCGAAATAAACAACAGACTACAAGCAGCAACAAGAACCTTCCAGACGATCCAAATATTCTCCAATGCTGCTACAGTCCTAAGTAGGACCTGGACCTCCTACCACAGCCTACACTTGTGCTTGGTGTCTTGATCTTAGACGCAAGTGTAGGGAGCTCTTACAGTTTTTAACGTGGTTGGCGAGCCACTATTAGGGGATGTTTTGAGGCAGATTTTTCTACGATCTAAAAGGTAAGTCTAAACAACAGGAAGATATTGAAAAAAACAATACAAATAATATTCAAAGTAGTATTAATCCCAACACTGCTATATGGATGTGAAACATGGATGCTAAATAGGAGACAAAAAAGCAAGATGCAGACACTAGAGATGAAGTATCTAAGAAAAGTATAAGAAGAGAACTAGAAATAAGAGAACTAAACAAAATAATAGAAGACAGACAGCTGCAATGGCTGGGACACTTTCACAGAAGAGAAGGCACCAACCAAACAAAAATAATATGGCAAACGAAAATAACGGGAAAAAGGAGTGTGATGACCAAAAACAAAAATGGGAAAAATATGTCGAAAACATTATGGATAGAAGAAGAATCTCAAACGCCCAGATGAAGGAAAGCACAAGAAACAAAAAGAGGTGGAACAAAATAATAAAAGGAAACACTTGAAATAGATCAACAATACCATTCTACACCTGAAAGGGTAAAAGAAGTTTGATTATAATAATAATAAATAATTAGTAAGCAACATTTAAGGCAACTTTCTAAGAGAAACATTAAAGGTTAATTGAAAAAACGCCATTAACATTTTTTTATTTCCACTAATAATAAAAAGAAATAGAGACCATAAAAAGGGACTCAGACAGGGATGTTGTATATCACCAACACTGTTCAAGGTCTATCTAGAAAGCGCATTAACAAGATGGAAGAGAAAATACGAAGCAATGGGCATACCTGTGGACGATATATCAACAATATATACTTTGACATTTGCGGATGACCAGGTGGTGATTGCACAAGACATTGATGACATTGAATATATGACTCGCAAACTAATTGAAGAGTATGACAGGTAGGGTCTAGACGTGAACATACAGAAAACAGAATACATGTGTATATGAAGAGAACAAGAAGATCTACCTATCTCAGACAAACAGAATATCAAACACTGCAGCTCATACAAATACCTAGGCCTAAAAATATCGAAAGAAGGAAGTCTGGATGAAGCAATAGCCGAAAGAAACCTTCAAGGCAGGAGGGCTGTGTCCATGTTATGCTGGACATGTTATGCTGGACATTATGGTATCCCATAGTAACAGCATACTATGGGATAAACACATTACAATAGAAAACAAACACAGAATATACAACGCAATAATTAAAAGTATAATAACCTACGCTAGTGAAGTGTGGCCTAACAGGATAGAGCAGAGAAATCACTAAAAGCCACAGAGATGGACTACTGGAGAAGAGCGGCAGGAAAGTCTAGATTGTAAAGGATCAGATATGAAAGGATATATATATATGTCGGGGATTTGGAGCAGTTTCATCACCGAACCAAGCCATCCTAAGTAATCAAAGCGGTTAGTGTTTGTCGACAAATATAGACGGGGAAAGGGGAAACTGTCTGGACCCAGGAAATCCGGCGAAGAGCATAAGGAATTATGTATTTTCAATAACATTCATTATTCAGACTCTGACTAAGAAAGTGTCTAAGAACAGTCTCCCCATTTTCCTTTGTTAGTCGAAAGGGTATAAGTCTATAAGTGTATTTTGTTTATGTTATCGTAATAGAATAATAATTAGTTTTAAGACAGTGAAATAAAATAAGCATTAGATGTCAAATAATAATAATAGGTGTTTTACACCTCCTCTGCCCTTACTGCTCTTCTACATCAGAAGTGGGATTGAGATCCAAAGCCATGAAGGAAAGCGGATAGAAACAATAGTCCTGATGAACAATGGAGAAATATTCTACTTGATGAACTTGTGAAAAAGATGCGTCCGCCTTCAAACAGCGATCAGTTCAAACGATCGAAAATGGATTTCAGTCAAAAGTGTGTTCCAGCTCCAGCCAGAACCGAATAGAACCGAGTCAGTTGCTACAAGTGTAACAATCCTGGTCACTGCGCCAAGGAATGCCGTAATGCTGCTACGATGAAAGAATCAGTGACGAATCAGTGAAGAGTCGAATTTATGCTGTGAAGTCACTTACTGGACAGTAAGGATAGCTTAGAATATGAAGGTGATATTTTTCCTTTTATTTTTGACTTTGGAGCAGTGTTCTCTCTTAAAAGAATCTATTTTTCTAAAGTTTAATGGCCAAAGAATTTTTAATACAGTTTGTTTAGTAGGAATTGAAAGTGACACTGTATTTAATTAACATGATTCAAATGTTGCCTAAAATAATGATAGATGGCTATTTGCTCGAAATTAAATTTCATGATTATTTTTTGATATAACGTCCATTTTGTTTTAATGATTATTGTATTTTGACTCAGGTGTTCGGACAAATTTTTTGACTTTGGACTTGAAAAAAATTTTTTTTCAAGTATTTTTATTAAAATTATGCCAACGTTTCGACCTGTATTCGGTCTTTCTCAAGGCTACAAAAGAATACTTTTGTAGCCTTGAGAAAGACCGAATACAGGTCGAAAGGCTACAAAAGAATACTTTTGTAGCCTTGAGAAAGACCGAATACAGGTCGAAACGTTGGCATAATTTTAATAAAAATACTTTAAAAAAATTTGTCCAAACACCTGAGTCAAAATACAATAATCATTAAATTTTATGGTTTATCTGATAGTTATTTAAGTAATGATACTTTGATTGACTGAGAGATTTTAAGCATTTTAAGCAACAAAAACAAGACGGAACTTGTCGAATATGTGTGTGTGGTTATCATGAATTAAATTCAAATACGATATCCGATAGATATCCATTAGCAATTATGTCTGAATTGATTACCCGATAAAGAGATAGCAAAATTTCAAAAACTGTTTTTTAAACTGTTTTTTAAATAATTTACCTGATAGTGTGTTGCAAACTTATGAATTGTGTAAGGGTCTATTGTACCGTAAATTACAAAGAAATGGCCGAACAAAGAAATTAGCTGTTATTCCAAAAGCCTTTATCTGGTCTGTAATTAATAATGTTCATGAATCGGCTGCTTGTTGAATCTTGTTGTTGAATTCATTTAGGATGGGAGAAAACACACGACAAAATTTATGACTATTATTGGTTCGAAAATATGTCTAAACATAGAAGTTTGTTGACAATTGTGTAACTTGTAAATTATCTAAAACTCCCTCCTGTCAAATTCAAGCAGAACTTAATTTCATACCCAAAAGTAGTATTCCGTGGCATACTATTCAGATGGATGTTATTGGTAAATTGAGTGGTAAGAATGACCAAAAAGATTATGTGTTTGTCTCCATTGACACTTTAAGTATGTAATTTTGTCTTATGCAAGGAAAATTGACACAAATAATAGTATTCAAGCATTGAAGAAAAATATTTCTTTATTCGGGATTCCCAGTAGAGTTATTGTCGACCAAGGTAGATGTTTTGACAATAAAGAATTTAAAGAGAACTGTAAAAGTCGAAATATTGAGTTAGATTTTATATCATCTGGAAATAGTCACGCAAAGGTCAGGTGGAATGAGCAATTTTTGTTTTGAAATAATTTTTAACAGTTTGATTGGCCATACGTCTCCAAGTGAAGTACTTCCTTGGGACCCTCTGAGTTCATGCTTGCGAGCCTCTGAGTCCATGGACAGATCCCTGAACCATCTATCTACTTCACATACGTCCCTGAGTCGAATCAGCTGCTAAATATACCTCTGTTCAAACTATGTCAGAAAGCCAAAAGTCCTGCCAAACTATTTCAGAAGTTTTTTAGAATTCAGAGCTATTTTATTGTTTACAGCAATAGAATTAAATAAAAATAAATCTTGTAATGACAATTTGTATGAAGTGCAGTTAACGAATAAATTCCACTAAAAATAGAGTCACTATTTGCAGTCCTATTGAATTGATGATTGGCAAAGTTGCAAGGCCTTTTGGTTTAGTTGCTAATGATAATGTAGATGAATGTGATCTAAATGATTTGAGAGAAAGAGCTGTTGCAGGTATGGAAAGAAACTATGTTGTTGATAGAACTAGGTTTGGTAAAGGTAAAGCTAAAGTTCATTTGTTTAATGTTGATGATTTGGTTCTATTAAAAAACCTAAGAACGTAATCAAAGTAAGCTTGATCAAAAATACAGAGGTCCTATGAAGATTATGAAACTTCTACATGGAGATAGGAATGAACTAAAGCCGAGGCGAGGTAGTCGTGTCTTTAAATATGCTCACGAGCATTTAAAGCCGATGCCCCTTGGGTCAGCAGAGTTTGTACAAGAGAATGAGTCGGTGAATGAGGAGAATGTATCTCCTGTTGATGATGGTTCTTGCGAGAACCAGCAGGAGTAATGTGATGAATGATTGTTGGTCATCCCAGATGAACAGTGGTTCTCTGGATGAGGAGGTGTGTCCTGTTGGTTATCCCAGGTGAACAGTGGTTCTCTGGATGAGGAGGTGTGTCCTTCTGTTGGTTATACCAGGTGAACAGTGGTTCTCTGGATGAGGAGGTGTGTCCTTCTGTTGGTTATCCCAGGTGAACAATGGTTCTCTGGATGAGGAGGTGCGTCCTTCTGTTGGTTATCCCAGGTGAACAGTGGTTCTCTGGATGAGGAGATGTGTCCTTCTGTTGGTTATCCCAGGTGAACAGTGGTTCTCTGGATGAGGACGTATGTCCTTCTGTTGGTTATCCCAGGTGAATAGTAGTTCTCTTGATGAGTGGGCCTGTGTGGCCAGGTAAGATCAATAAGGATCGTAGACCAGCCGAGGTACTAGACGAATACCTGGCGAAGGTTGAAAAGTTCAACCAAGAGGCCAGAGTAGTTAAAGAAGGTTGAGTGTCGATGTTAAGCAGCAGATGGACTGGCTGGTTTAGAGCAGGGAATGTTATGCACGGTTAGTACTAGTAGAATGTGAGATTTCTGTAGAGTGTTTATTGAGAGATGTTCCTCAAGGGTAGATCTTCAACAGAAGACAGCCGTATTGATGTATGGGGCTTAGGAAGTCTACCTGGTGGGCTTTCCTAAGTAGAGTGAGCTACTGTTTGAGTCAGAGATGACCGAAGCGAAAGTTGCAGGTCATGTGTTAATGATATGTTGCTATTCATAATTGTTTAAATATTTTGTAGATTAAGATCGCACGAGGACGTGCGATATGTCAGAATGGCCGTGTCGGGGATTTGGAGCAGTTTCGTCACTGAACCAAGCCATCCTAAGTAATCAAAGCGGTTATTGTTTGTCGACAAATATAGAGGGGGAAAGGGGAAACTGTCTGGCACCAGGAAATCCGGCGAAGAGCATAAGGAATTATGTATTTTCAATAACATTCATTATTCAGACTCCGACTAAGAAAGTGTTTGTGTTCTAAGAACGGTCTCCCCATTTTCGTTTGTTTAAGTTAGTTTCCTTTGTTAGTCGAAAGGGTATAAGTCTATAAGTGTATTTTGTTTATGTTATCGTAATAGAATAATAATTAGTTGTAAGACAGTGAAATAAAATAAGTATTAGATGTCAAATAATAATAATAGGTGTTTTACACACTCAGATGGTACAGTCATGTACAGAGAATGGAGCAAGACCGACTCACGAAGAAAGTAATGCACTGGACACCGCAGAGAAGAAGGAGAGGAAGACCCCGGAAAAGGTGGAAAGAGGGTATAGATGGAGAGATCCGGACGAGAGGATTGGAGGAACAGGCCTGGAAAAACCGAGAAGGTTGGAGATTAGGAATCGGAAGACGGATAATATAACCTGATGCACATATATATATACTGGGTGTCCCATTTTAATCGGCCAGTAGCGATAATTCTGAAACATTGCATTGAATCAAAAAGTGTTCCAAATGAAAAGTTAATGGTTCTGAGGGGGACATCTGATGCCGTAGACTTTGCCCCCCCAGCCCCCCAAGGGGGGCGGGAACAGGGGGCAACTTTAAAATCTTAAATGGAAACCCCTATTTTTTATTGCAGATTCTGATAGAGGGTTAAAAAGTATGTAAGTTTTATCTGAAACATTTTTTTTATTGGTCGAGAGATGGCGCTGCAAATGTAAAAATTAGGTTTTTTGTCAATTAAATTGCGAAAATCGTCACGTAATTAACTGTTATTATTACTTAAGACTTACTCACAACCTTACAAGGTTGTTTTTTTCTCAGCCTGCTCAAATACTACCCGCCCCCCCCCCCTACAAAGACGTAAAGTACTCAAAAATAGCGATTGAGTACTTATTTTTCAAATTAAATAATGGTAAAATAATTCAAAAAAGAATGTCATTTTTTTTTCAAACAGTGTTTGACCGGGCCCCCCACATAGGGGCCACCGAGTCCTGTTCTCCGACGAGTGCACTTTCCAAAATACCGGATTCGTCAACATCCACAATGCCCATTATTGGAGTGCTGAAAACCCCCACTGGGTTCGACAAGTGAACGCACAGCAGCGATGGAGTGTCAACGTGTGGTGTGGACTTCTCGGCTCGCAGATAATCGGACCATTCTTCTTCGACAGGACGTTAAATGGCGCGAGGTACCTGGAATTTCTCCAGAACGATCTTCCTGTGCTGCTAGAAGAAGTCGATTTGCGTACCCGGAGGACGATGTGGTTCCAGCAGGACGGTGCCCCACCACACTATGCTCGTGCGGTTCGACAACATTTGGATGAGCTGTTTCCAGCGCAATGGATTGGTCGCGGAGGACCTATTGTTTGGCCACCCCGATCTTCGGACTTGACATCGCCTGATTTCTTCCTTTGGGGTTACCTGAAAGACGTCGTCTTCCGCGATCCTCCAACCACGCGCGAGGGGGGTAGGGGGTGGTGCTATGTGGGGGGCCCGGTCAAACACTGTTTGAAAAAAAAATGACATTCTTTTTTGAATTATTTTACCATTATTTAATTTGAAAAATAAGTCCTCAATCCCTATTTTTGAGTACTTTACGTCTTTGTAGGGGGGGGGGGGGGCGGTGGTAGTATTTGAGCAGGCTGAGAAAAAAAAACAACCTTGTAAGGTTGTGAGTAAGTCTTAAGTAATAATAACAGTGAATTACGTGACGATTTTCGCAATTTAATTGACAAAAAACCTAATTTTTACATTTGCAGCGCCATCTCTCGACCAATAAAAAAAATGTTTCGGATAAAACTTACATACTTTTTAACCCTCTATCAGAATCTGCAATAAAAAATAGGGGTTTCCATTTAAGATTTTAAAGTTGCCCCCTGTTCCCGCCCCCCTTGGGGGGCTGGGGGGGCAAAGTCTACGGCATCAGATGTCCCCCTCAGAACCATTAACTTTTCATTTGGAACACTTTTTTATTCAATGCAATGTTTCAGAGTTATCGCTACTGGCCGATTAAAATGGGACACCCAGTATATATATATATATATATATATATATATATATATATATATATATATATATATATATATATATATATATATATATATAAAACAAAAAAGAAATACAGAAAATAACAGAGGTACTAGTGGAGACAGGTATCTCGATTATTTTATTTATTTATTTTTAATTTTTTTCTTAAATTAGCAGAAATATTAAATAATGGCAACTCTTCAATTAACTTTTGACGAGTTGACTTTTGTCGCTCTTTTTAAGATCTACAAAGTCAAACCCAATATTAACTGAAAAAAACTGAATGAAAAAAAAATATAATAAATAAATAATAAAGAAATGAAATAATAATAAATTTCTAATCGAACAAATTGCGGGCGAAAAAATTTCATCAACAAAACAATTTACCGATAAATTGAATTGTTCGAACTTTTTTTTAATAAATTATTATGAAACAATTTTGCTGCACGAAATTTGTCCTCCATATTGTTTTAAATAGGATTCCTGCTTACAATTCCGACCGCCTAACCAAGTTTTATGCAACATCTGGATGCTTCAAATATGTCCTCTCTGATATCATTTTAAGTTTAATATAACAAATATTGATGTAATTTAATCCAAAATTATAAATGTAATTTACACTCACCATATCCACACAAACAACGACAAACACAATATGGAAAAGAACACTGCCATACACTGCATACACAAAATGGAAACAAACTTCATAGGAATGTTGATAAAACCAGGCCTGCCAATACTTCTATAGGCGTGGTTTAAATGTCTAGATAAAACAACACTAGAATTGCGTCAAAAATATCATAGCGACATAACAACGCACAGCCAAACATTACGCTTCCAAAATTTAACATTCGCAAATATGTGACGATAATAACGATTGTTCTAATATTTTCACGTTGCTTTGATATTATCGACGTGTATATTGTCGTCTGATATTTATGACCGTGTTATTTTTGTAAGCGTGTTGTTTTCGTAGTGCGTAGATGCTGTTCGTGTCACGCGTAGTTATGTCATAGAAACCAGTTAACAAACCTGCATCTGTTCAAACTTTGTTAGATTACACTATAAAAAAGGGTTTATTAAGCTTTAATTAAAATTCATTGCGTATACATGATGAGTATTTTAATTAATTTGCAGATTTTTTAAAAGCGAGTTGAAATCAACTTGAAGAACTTGAAGGTAGCACCACATTGGTGTCCTAGGAATAAAATAAGCCGGGTTTACATAAAAAATGGAATGATGAAATTTCTGTCAATCTAGTTCAGTGTTTCTCAAACTTATTTGTCTCATCGCCCACCTTTGATATGCTAAAGTTAATAGCGCCCCCCAAATCTATCGTATTATATATGTATATGTATATATATATATATATATATATATATATATATATATATATATATATATATATATATATATATATTTGTGTGTGTGTATGTGTAAAAGTATTTTGACTTACAAATATATTATAGGAAAATTTTTCAGTTTTATCGAAATTTTGATTATAAAACAACGAAAACACTTAAATATTCACTAGAAATCTAGCAACGTTGAAATTAAAATTTATATATCAAGAATATACGCGCTAGTGAGGAGAAGCCGCAATTTCTTGTAACATCATCATTCAAAATAAATTGTAACTTTAGGTGTGAGAACCTATTTAGATTAATAATAAATGCATTCTTAAATAATTAGCAACAATAATTGTAATAGTTTTTGAAATATTTCAAATAAAAATTTACATGCGGGATCCCTGTACAAAGAAAAATTCATGAAAAGAAAGTGGTTTTTTTTTCAGAAATTTGAAAAGTTGGCAGTTTTTTTTTCAAGGTAGTAGATTTGGGCAAGACACTAAAAGGTGGTAGGCCTACAGTGTGATATCTATCGTACGATTATCGATACTCGACCAGCAGCGGATGGCAGACGAGCGTGGCCGGTTGTATAATACTGAATAGAGATGAGCATCGGACGAGTTTCTCGTTCCAGATCCCATCCCGTCAGATCATCCCATACCATCACAATTTCGCGTGGCCCGTCCCATTCATCCCATAATTCCCATACAGCAGACATGACAGTGAGTAAACCTTTTTCGTCGCAAATGGATCGTAAGACTTCATCGTCAGGAACTACATCATTGTCACATAAATCTCATGGGCAGGACATATTATGGAAAATTTGCATATTGACACGATAAGCAATTAATCGTGCATAATTAATTGCTAATCGTGCCAATACGCACATTTTAGAAACTAGATTATCAAAACTCATCCCACTCCGTCTCATACAAATTTGTTGTCCCATCCTAATCCCATACCATGGGACGATGGGATCCCATGCTCATCTCTAATACTGAACACGGAACAATTTTGTTGAATGTATTTGTTTTAAATTAACAGAAATACATTGTATAGCTCGTGATACCTACAGCCCCCTATATTGCCCCCGAGACGCTACCTACCGCCCCCTATATCACCCCCTGGCTGCCTACCGCCCCCTGTGTCGCCCCCTGGCTACCTACCGCCCCCTATATCGCCCCTGGCCACCTAGCGACCACCGAAACGACGTCATCGCCCACTGGGGGGCGATATCGCCCACTTTGAGAAACGCTGATCTAGTTGATAAATTCAACCGAATTGTAAACTTTGGGCTGTTGAGAAATATCTTACGCGGTACGCTTATAGAAATTCAGGGCAGACAAGACAAGACAGACAAGATTAGCCAGACAAGCCTTTTAAAGTGGTTCGGGGGAGGCTCGTACTAAATCCCCTATTCCACCTTGGCTTTTAGTATGTGCCACCCTGGTATCGCATATTTTGCATTCATTTATGGTGGGCAGCCCGGACGGTTTACTGAAAAACTGCCCAGTTGTTGCCTCCCCGACCAGGATTCGAACCCGGGTCTCCTGCATTGAAAAGCGGGTATGTTGTAAACTACACCACCGAGGAGGATGGACAGAAAAGGCTAGACAGACAAGACTGACGTTATGAAAAAGGCGGGAGCGAGAAAACAACTTACAGGAGTACAGAGAAGAAGTGCCATAAGAGTAATTTCTGCCTACAGAACGGTTTCGGAGGCCGCGGCGCTGATACTTGCAAGCACGTCTCCAATGGACTTACTGATTCTCGAGAAACAATAAGTCTACGAAGACCTGCAACAACACAGAACGAAAAACGAAGTAAAACATGAGAGGGCGGCCGCTTAGGAGAAAGCACGTAAGAAACTCATGGACCGATGGCAGACAAGATGGGATAGCGACACTAGTGGAAGATGGACACACAGCCTTATCCCTAACATAAGAGCATGGTACGAAAGGTCACACGGACATATGAATTACCATCTTACACAGGCGCTCACTGGCCATGGTTGCTTCAACGCGTACCCCGAAAGGTTTAAAAAAAGGGACACTGCGGATTGCTTCTACTGCGGTCATATCCCAAAAGACGCACAACATATTATCTTCATGTGTACAGAATCAGAGAATGAAAGAATTCGACTCGCGGAGACATTAGGCGGTACAAAACTAGAAGAACAGAACATCATAGAACCTGGATGTTAGAAATTGAGCACAACTTGGATGCAGTACAAGGGGGTGTATGGCATATGAAAGGGGTGCATCATGCACTGGGCGCCACTTGCAGAGGGGCGCCAAATGTTGTCCGGGAACCAAGATTTTCGGCAAAATTTTAATTGATTTTTTGATCGATTTCTGGGAAATATATTTTAAATTAATAAACATGGAAACATAATTAATTTGCTGTAAATCAGTCATCAATCAAAATATCACCATATACAAAACGTTCTTTCTTTTTGAACATTTTGCTAAAATACTAATACCTATATTACTACACGCTTCTTATTTTAAAGCGATAAATGTTCGATGTGCAACTTTATGAAATCTTTTCTCCTTTCTTTTTTTTACAAGACATAAAGAGTAGATAGACATAAAGACATATAGACGTGTTCAAAAGAACACATCTATACGCATATATTTAAAGTTGGCTCTGAACGTCAAACTTAATAGTCAAATTTTTTGGCAGTGTTGACAGAACGCAGCGTTTCTAAGGAAATATCAACCAGTAGAATCTTATAAACTTTTTCACAATGGTAAAAAATATTTGTAAGGTGGTTGGTGACACAAATAATCACTTCATGAAGCCAACCAACCCTGTTGAATTTGTTGAGCATTCCAAACTTGTGATGAGTACAGAAGTATGTAAAGGAGCTGCATTGGCGACTATTTAACAAAATGACTGTCCATTGCGGCACGAGCTGAGATATTGCAGAATGTCAGCTTCTAAGGCATATGAGGCTGCACATTGCAATGTTCTCAATGGTTCGTTAACTGAGAACATATTGGGAGCAAGTAAATTGGGGGACACAGAGGCTATGAAAAGGGGGCAACTATTAGAAAATGAAGTATTAAAAGAAGTGGAGAAAATAGGACAAATAAAAATAAATAGATCTGGATTACAATTAAATTAAATGCTTATCCTACCATGGGTGCTTCTCCAGATGGGGAAAGTACTGTGTACAGCATTGAAATAAAATGCCCAACATCAAAAAAAGCTATGAGCCACTACATCTCTTTAAAAGATAAAGTGGGTCCAAAATATTTGGCGTAACTACAACTACAGATGCATTTTTCCAACAAAGCAAAAGGCCTTTTTTGTGTTGCTCATAATGATTATGAATCAAGTAAAAGGGTAACTATAATAGAGATCAATTATGATAAGCAACTTTGTGAAACTTTGTTGGAAAAAATGCATATTGCATATTGTTTTGGCAAAAAGCTGTTTTTCCTAAAATTACTTACTGAATTTATTTAATATATATATATATATATATATATATATATATATATATATATATATATGTATATATATATATATATATGTATATATATATATATATATATATATATATATATATATATTATATATATATATGTATATTGAGCCAGGTTGAGAAGCTCGGGGAGGAGGACATGAAGTAACAAGAAAATCCGAAGACAAAATAATCAACGCGGATGGTAGACAATGGCTTGACTGGATGACGGAAAGAAAATGGAACATATTAAATGGATGCACGGAAGGAGGTTGGAGTGGTGAGACAACGTATGTAGGGGGAAGAGGGATGTCAGTGATAGACTATGTAGTAGCAAACGAGGCAGCAACAAGTGACATAATCAGCATGAAAGTAGGGAACAGGATAGAGTCGGATCATTTCCCGCTGGAAGTAACGGTAAAAGGAAAAACGGTTGTTAGTAGGCAGACGGAGAAGCAGAAATCAGTAGCGATATGGAACAAAGAGGCGGAACAAAGATTTAAGAGCAACCTGGAAAACTGTCAGCTAGAATCAATAAATAGCCTAGGACAACTGGTATCTAAAGTCCATGAGGCGATAGTATGGAAAAATGTCAGGAGTGATCATAATAACAGCGCATGGGTTGATAAAGAATATATCTCCAAGAAAAAAGAGTTGAGAGAGGATGTCAAGAGATGGAGACAGAGCGGAGGAACTCTAGGTAGATTAAAATATATGAGGGACCAAATGAAAGTACTTGTGAAGAACAAAAAAAGGAACGTGGCAAAGAAAACAAATGGAGGAGGCTAGGAAGCTCAATAGTGAAAGAGAAATATGGAAGTTTATTGCCAAAAATGTGGAAAAGGCAACCCGGAAAGTTAATGAAATTAAGATCGAAAGATGGAGAGCACATTTTATGCAGTTGCTGGACTGAAAAGAAGATAAGGGAGCAGCGGAGACAGTGGAAGAGGACGGAAAAGAAGAAGAAGGTCATCGACCAGAAATTATGTGGGAGGAAATGGAGCAAGTGCTGGGTGGGCTGAAAAGAAGAAAAGCGACAGGTCCGGATGGAATCCCAAATGAAGCGTGGAAACTAGCGCCGGTATCAATACAAAAAAAAACTTCAGGAAATATACAACAAGATTTTCAAAGGACAGCAAGCAATTCCAGAAAGCTGGAGGGAAGGAGACATCGTACCAATTTTCAAAGCAGGAAATAAGGAAGAAGCAGAGGCATCACACTGATGGATACATCATATAAGATATATGCAAAAGTAGTGGAGATGAAAATACAGGAAGAAATTGAGGAAAAGGAAGTGATTCCGGAAGTACAAGGGGGATTTAGAAAAGAGAGGGGAACAACAGACCAGCTGGTTACCTTAATACGTAATGTAAAAAGACGTAATAGAGCAAGAGCTGGCACACCCAGCCAGCGTTGAATGTTGCAGGAATGTTACTTTCGCAACGTTAAACATTGCTGCAACATTCCTACAACATTCCTATGTCCGCCTCTCTGCAAAGTTCAGAAATGTTGTGGGAACGTTGCACGGAACATTGCAGGAACGTTGCGGGAATGTTGCGAACATTGCAGGAAGGTTGCGGGAACATTACGAACGTTGCGGGAACGTTACGAACATTGCAGGAACGTTGCGGGAACATTACGAACATTGCAGGAACGTTGCGGGAACATTGCAGGAACGTTGCGGGAATACTTTTAACATCTTTCACCATCACTTTTAATATTTTTTTTAAATTTATGTACTGTTATTGTTATTCTCATCGGAGGAAACTTCCGCATTTGCTTTTTTGGCTCGACTCACTCTTGTTGGAGTTTGAATAAGCCATTTCGCCAGAGTCTCTTCTATATCTATTTCCGACCATTTCTCTCCGCCAAGTCTCTGTAAAATTGTAGGCCAATATAAAATATAAGTAAAAATATCTGTCAAAAATATAAAAATGTTCACTTTTAAAGAAATAAACTTACTGCAGAGTAATTTCGCCATCATCAATTGGCTTAAACATCGTTTCTCATTCGAACGAGCTTGCCAACTGAATTTTAAGGCAACGTGTTTGTTGTACAAGTAGGTTATGTAAACGCGTTTAAGAGGGACTCAGCGTTCATACACTAATACACTACATAAAAGTGGAAGATAGGAGTACAGAAAGAAGAGAGAGTGTAGATAAATACAGCAACGTTTCATTGACTATGTACACACAATATGTATGCAAATTCCGATCGGCGGAAAATACACGCGCCGTTCGGAAAAATAACTGAAACATTTTTGAGTATAAGAATAAAAAAAAGTGAGACGAGTAAAAATAAATGATAATATTAATAATGAAAAAAATAATTGGCGCAATTCTTACTGGAATGTTGTAGGAATGTTGCTACAACATTCACATTGTAATGTTGCCACTGGAATGTTCAGGAATGTTGGTGCAACATTCACATTGTAATATTGCAACTGGAATGTTGCAGGAATGTTGCTGCAACATTCGGAATGTTGTGCAGCCTTCGGAACATTGCTGCAACATTCAACGCTGGCTGGGCAGAAAGGTGGAAAGGTGTATGCTGTATTCATAGATCTTAAAGCGGCATATGACACAGTAGACCGAAAGATGCTATGGGAAATGATGAGAGCAAAATGAATTAGCTGCTACAGAAGGTGGTTACAGATGGTTACAGTTTAGTTTTATTTTTGCGGATGGTTTATGGTGGTTACAGAAAGGTGGAAAGGTGTATGCTGTATTCATAGATCTTAAAGCGGCAAATGACACAGTAGACCGAAAGATGCTATGGGAAATGATGAGAGCAAAAGGAATTAGCGGCTACAGAAGGTGGTTACAGATGGTTACAGTTTAGTTTTATTTTTACGGATGGTTTATGGTGGTTACAGAAAGGTGGAAAGGTGTATGCTGTATTCATAGATCTTAAAGCGGCATATGACACAGTAGACCGAAAGATGCTATGGGAAATGATGAGAGCAAAAGGAATTAGCGGCTACAGAAGGCGGTTACAGATCTATACGGCAAGACAATCTGCAGAGTAAGAATAAGTGAAAATCTGAAAATTATCGGAAATCCGAAAGATTCTGGGTTAGGAAAGGGTTAAAGCAAGGGTGTCCATTTAGCCCTATCCTATTTAATGTTTTTATAAATGACTTAGAAAAGGTTTTAAAAAATGGGCAGGCAGGAGGAGTGGTAATATGTAGGTAGGATGAAAGTGTGGTCTCTAGCTTACGCGGATGACATAGTTGCTTTAGCAAGAACAAAAGGGGAAATGAAAGAGATGATTGGAAGGATTAAAAGATATTTTGAGAAAAGAATGTTAAGTGTGAATGTAGAGAAGACTACTAAGTTGATGGTGTTTAGAAAGAAAGTTGGTAAGAAAGAGGAAAGCTTGATGTGGGGGGAAGAGGTTATAGAGCAGGTTAGCAGAAGAAAGGTTAGCGGAAGAAGGAAAGAAAAATAAATGTAAAGACTGGGAAGCGTGCATGGACGAGACAGGTAGCGGGTGGCCCATAATGCGGGAAATTTTAGAGCGGAAGGGAGTGATTGTGGAAAGAGTTTAGGGAGGGAGAAAAGTTAGTGCGGGCGAAGAATTATTGCTTTATTTTTGTTTCTTTAAAGTGTAGTATTTTTTTTAAGTTTGAGTATTTGGGGTATTTTTGGGTCGGGTTATTAGTTATGTTCTGTTTTTTGTTCTTTTTTCTTATTTTTTATTGTTTTCTTGTATTTTTTTTATTTTGTTTTGTTGTATTGTTAGTCTTATAGTAATTGTTGTAAATATGCCAATAAAGGTAAAAATAATATATATATATATATATATATATATATATATATATATATATATATATATAATATATATATATATATATATATATATATATATATATATATATATATATATATATATTTAAAACTATTCAACTACTTTTTCATTACTAGTATTCAGCAACTTGTGGATAGTATTGATATTGTCGATATTTTGAAATTCTGTAATTATAACTTATATCCTAATTTTTCAAAGTTTCACTTATTATCATTGAATGAACTGCGTCGAATTATTGATTCCTTGGACAACAAATATAGTGCCCATGATATCCTGAATTCCAAAATGCTGAAAGCCATTTTTGAAACCTGTGGCCATATAATTCTAAATTTGATCAATACTTCTCTTCAAACTTCTAAAATTCCCAATTCTTTAAAAGTTAGTACTATAGTTCCTATACCAAAAGTAAACAACACAATCAATGCCAGTGAATTTCGTCCTATAAATACATTGCCACCAATAGAAAAAGTTCTTGAATTAGCTGTGTACAATCAGGTACTAGAACATGTTGAAAAATATGAAATTCTAATAAACAACCAATCAGGTTTTCGTAAAAAATATTCATGTGAATCTGCATTACAACTTACATTGTCTACATTCAAAAGAGAAGTTGATAATAAGAAGTTTGTGGTAGCGGTTTTTCTTGACCTGAAAAGGGCATTCGAAACGATCGATCGTAATATTCTTTTGAAGAAGTTAAGGGGATATGGCATTGATGGTGAAGTCTATCAATGGTTGGTTAACTACTTGTCTCATAGAAAGCAAAAAGTTAGGGTTCATGATACCATCTCTCAGGAGTTGGAAATAAATATTGGTGTCCCACAGGGCAGCGTTTTAGGACCTCTGCTTTTTATTTTATACTTGAATAACATAAACCTATTTGTTAATGTAGACTTTGTAAATTTATTTGCAGATGATACGCTATTGGCATGCTATGATACTAACTTAAATAAAGCCATTGAAAAAATGAATGCTGCACTTGAGGAGGTTAATGAATATCTCATGGGAAATAAATTGAAATTAAATACAGTAAAAACTAAAGGAATGATCATAACAACCAAATATAAGTTAAGCACTCTTGACTTAAATGTAATAAATCTACAAATTGATAATGAAAAAATTGAAATTGTGTCGTGTATTAAATATCTGGGATTCCAGTTAGATAATATATTACTTTTTGACATGCACTTCGATTATTTATGCAGAAAAATATCTAAAAAACTATATTTCTTTTCAAGAATTTCTAAAAATTTATCCACTCAGACAAAAATTACAGTTTATAATGCTATCATCCAACCCCATTTTGACTACTGCGCTTCAATTATTTTCCTTTTTAATCTAAATCAAACATCACAATTGCAAGAACTTCAAAATGAAGGCATGCGCATAGTCCTAAAAGCAAATAGATGCACTAAAATAGGAGTCATGTTGCAAACATTACAGTGGCTATCAGTTCACCAACGATTACATTACTTAACAATGATCTTCATATATAAAATACTGAATAATTTAGCATCATCATACTTTCGAGAATTTATTATTTTAAATTTATTTGTGCATAATTATGCCACAAGAAATAACGCCAACTTGTATGTATGCAGAACGAATAGAAGTAGTACCATGAATTATTTATTTTTTAAAGGCTTTTCTATGTACAATAAATTACCATGCTTAATTAAATCAAGTTCTTCATTAACCATTTTTTAAAAACAGTTATTGGAATACATCCGTCACATCAAATAAAACATGAGTCCTGAAGAATTCTTACTAATAATGTGTTGTAGTGTATGTTGTTTTTATTAAATATTTTATTTGAATATGTATCTTTCATAAGTACATAATATCCACAAGTAATCTTGATCTTAATATGTATGTTTCGGTAGAAATCTACTAATGTATAAGTATTAGTGTTCAAACTTTTTATTTTCTTTTGTAATGATTATTAGGGTTTTCCTATTTGTCAATAAAGATTTATTATTATTTTTTATATATATATATATATATATATATATATATATATATATATATATATATATATGTGTGTTGTATTGTTTTCTCGGGGATTCCGCGTTGATGCTGAGGGTTGGCTCTGAAAAGAACCGGATTCTCGACGTTTCGGCGAACTAACATTCGCCATTCTCAAGAGATATATGCGTCCGTACGGGTCAACCGTTCGACGCATACTTACGCGGAATCCCCGAGAAAACAATACAACACAGGTATCTATCCGCGAAAACCTCAAATACAACATATATATATATATATATATAATATATATATATATATATATATATATATATATATATATATATATATATAATATATATATATATATATATATATATATATATATATATATATATATAAAGAGTAAATTTTATAAAAATTACTACGCAAACGGTAGAATTCGGGTAATACGATTAACGGAAAAAACTCAAATTCTTCTTAAGTCGACGTTTCGATTTGTTGATTAAATCTTTTTCAAGACCTACAAAATTATTACAGAAAATTACAAAAAACAAGTGAAAGATGTTATTGATTATTTACAAAGAAGGTAATGAACAATTAATTAAGACGTGTAACATCATATAACTTGACCAACCATGTGGGTTACATAATCGTTGCTGTAAAACGAGCCATGGTGAAATTTAATTTCGGTGTTTGAAATTTAATATTTAGTTTACAAAATCCCGACACCAACCCGATCGGCACAGCACGAGGAAACCAACAAAACCTTTTCGTTGTCTTGAAATAAATTAAAGTTGAAATTTTTTTCATTTGAGCTGCGAAGGTGCGCATTGGGAACGATCGTGACATTAGAAGGACACAGGAATCACAAGCACACAGGAAAAAGAATATTTAACCAATGTTTGAAGGCATACAGTTCGATTTTTTTTTTAAACCGCCACTACATCGTAGTTTCCCGGAAACCCAGGTAATCTGGACCATCCCTAGATCTTCTTAGAAAAACAGGAGCTCAACGACCCCCATTTAAGGAAATTGTATAACAGTAGAACCACTAGAGAAAATGAAACTGCAGCACAAATAGAAAATAAATAGCAAAACAGAAACCATCCATCAAGTTAACTGTGTCTAGACGTCGCCCAAGTCATGAGCCAAACATACATATTGCTCAACCCGTCCATGTCCTTCCTTGAGTTCATGGCTGCACCGGCGTTATGAATGAAACACATTTCCAAGAAAAGTCTCTTAGATAAACGTGGCTCCCTTGCAAGAACTTTTAGGTCATCGTAATTGACCCTATGGTCCTTGTCATTGCAATGTGTTGCTAAGGCGCAAGAGTTGGGTTTTAGTCTGCAATCACTTCTGTGATTGGCCAGTCTGGATGACAATCTTTGGCCGGTCTGACCAACGTACACAAGCTCACACTCGGCACACGGAATGCGATAGATTACATTTGATTGCATTAAAAAAAGATCTGCTGATGGTGTTGTAACATTTATCCGCTATAATGGCTGGGCTCTTGTTCTTGAAAATTGATTTTATTCTGGGGGACAGTGATTCTACAAAGTGTAAGCTCTTGAATATTTTCGTGTCGTCCTCTGCGACCACCTCAGCGACAGGTTGTCTTGTAGGATTGGAGAACAACAACTTCCTAAGTACTGTTGTGGGATAGCTGTTCTTCTTTAGGATATTAAACAATCTCTCTAAACTATCATTACGAAGATCTGGATGTACAATCTTGAATATCCTCGTCTTAAGACCCAAAAATACATTCAGCTTGTGCTGAAAAGGAGCGCAGGAAAAATAATTCAGGTATCTGCCCGAACTGGTAGGTTTCTGGTACCAATCTAAATTAATGCGGTTATCATTTGTCCTGATAATCAGGGTGTCTAAAAAGGGTAGAGTATTATTATTTTCAGATTCAATTGTGAAGGTAAGACGTTCGTTATATGAGTTGAAGGCTATTAGGACCTCAGTTTTGGACCCTTGCGGGATGGCACAGACAATATCATCCACATATTGCCACAAAAATGGGATTTCGAAATTAAGTTTGTCCAAAGAAACCTTAATTAAAGTGTTCATAACAATCTCCGCTGCCACCGGAGATAAGCGCGATCCCATGGGGGTTCCGAAAATCCGAAGGAAAAACTTATTTTCAAACGAAAAATACGTCGCTCATCAAGTTAAAAAAATTAGTTTTTTTCAACTTTAATTTATTTCAAGAGAACGAAAAGGTTTTGTTGGTTTTCTCGTGCTGTGCTGATCGGGTTGGTGTCCGACATTTTGTAAACTAAATATTAAATTTCAAACACCGAAATTAAATTTCACCATGGCTCGTTTTACAGCAACGATTATGTAACCCACATGGTTGGTCAAGTTATATGATGTTACACGTCTTAATTAATTGTTCATTACCTTCTTAGTAATCAATAACATCTTTCACTTGTTTTTTGTAATTTTCTGTAATAATTTTGTAGGTCTTGAAAAAGATTTAATCAATAAATCGAAACGTCGACTTAAGAAGAATTTGAGTTTTTTCTGTTAATCGTATTACCCGAATTCTACCGTTTGCGTAGTAATTTTTATAAAATTTACCCTTTAACTAATAACGATTGTTATTACCCCCACTCTTTATATTTATATATATATATATATATATATATATATATATATATATATATCCTAAAATTAAAATGTTGAGAGGATTACCCAAACAAACATATCATTTAATAAAATTTTTAAGTGAAAGCATCCCACATCCAACTATAGACATACTCATTACATTAAAGAAATTAAAATTAAATGAATCATTTAATTAAATGGCAATGAATTAAAAAAATAATATTAGCAATGCAGTTTGGTTATTCTCAGAGCACTTTCAGTAGAATATTTTCTAAAAGTTTACCACTTTTATTGCCTCAAAACTGAAAGATTTGATTGTGTGGCCAACACCAACAGAGATTTTTAAATATATATATATATATATATATATATATGTATATATATATATATATATATCTATATATATATATATATATTGATATCATTCATGAGGTAGCCAGGTATTCAAATATTATTTCCATCATTGATTGCTTTGAAATTCAAATTGAAAAACTCACAGATGCAGTCCATCAATCACTGACTTGGTCACAATACAAAAAATGTAACACATTAAAGTAGGTATCTAATTTCATGTACACCTAATGGATTGATTACTTTTATTTCTGATGGGTATGGTGGAAGAGCTACTGATGTAATGATAGTGCAGGACTGTGGTTACTTGGACTGTTTACCTCCTAACAAAGCAGTGATGGCTGACAGGGGATTTAAAGACATATCATGTTTGCTACAAACCAAAAAAATGTACTCTAGTACGACCGCCTTCAGTTTCAAAGTGCTCGCCCAGCACCAAAGATGAAATTAAGGAATCAAAACGTATAGCAACTATGAGAATACATGTTGAACGAGTAATTAATAGACTAAGAGAATTTCACATGTTGCTTCCTCATGCATGTGTAGACTATAATTTAATTCCTATCATGGATAATGTTGTTGAATGAATTATTTAAGTTTGTACAAGAAATTCATCTATTGAATAAAAACATTTTAATTTTCGAAAGGCTTTGAATGGTTTTTGTTCTTTGTTTTCTGTAGATAACTTATTAAATATTTTGACCCCCAGCCTATTGGGGGCTGTACTGCAAAGCGTAAGATTATTCTTCTGACTACGTAGTTTGGACGCGTTTCTTGTTATGTATATCTTTATTTGTAGAGAGCTTAAATTTATTTTTAAAGATATGACACGCTGCCTCCCATAGGTAAATGGATGGAAGGGTTAAAATATTTAATTCTACAAATTTAGGTTTACACGATACATTCGAATTTATTCCTGTAATTATCCTAATAATTCTTTTTTGTGCTAAAATCGGCCTTTTTGAGACTGGAGATGACCCCCAAACTAAACTACCATATGCAAGAATAGATTCCACTTCCGCATGGTATACTTGCATTAAAACTGTTTTTCCTATTAGATCTTTCACCAGTATTCTTTTCCATTTAGTTTTTTTAATAAAGCGTCCATCATGACATCCCATTTAAGATGTTCTTCGATGAATACACCTACAAACTTTATGTTCTTTGCTCTTTCAATTTTGGTATTATTAATTTTTTGGTCAATGTCATAATGATATTTTTTCTTGTTGGTTTGGAAACTAATAAAGTTATTGGCAGCAAACCATATGTGCATTTTTGATAAGATATTCTGTGCCGTGTGCTTCATTTCTTCTATCGAAGAACCTGAAATAGTCACACTAATATCATCAGCGTACATAGTGCAGAAATCGGAACCGATAAAATATATAAGGTCCGGTATGTAAATGGAGAAGAGTATTGGAGCTAAAATTGTTCCCTGTGGCACACCAACAGATATAGATGTTATTTTTGAGGTATCCTTTCCAACTTTTACATATTGACTCCGGTTATAGATAGAGTTATATATATATATATATATATATATATATATATATATATATATTTATATATATATATATATATATATATATATATATATATATATATTTATATATATATATATATATATATATATATATATGATTGGAACCATCGCCCTGCTTTTTCTCTTATTCCAGCAATACTAAGCTTTTCAATCAATTTCTATTGAGCAACGCAGTCAAAGGCCTTTGACAGGTCACAGAAGATGCCAACAGAACATCTTCCCGTATCTACATCATTAATTATTTTTGTATAAAATTCCTCTATTGCTGTTGATGTTGATTTGTGTTTACAAAAACCATGCTGTTGGAGGGGTATTATTTTATATTTGGCAAGGAATGCCGATAAACTTGATTCCATACAATATTCCAATATTTTAGCCACGACCGAAATCATTGCTACTGGTCTATAGTTGTCTAAAGAGGTTTTATCTCCCGTTTTGTGTATGGGTATAATCATGGTTGTTTTTAGAACATCGGGAAAAATATCAGTTCTAAACGAAGAATTTGCAATGTCTGTCAATGGTGCTATTAATTCTGTAGCAAATTCTTTAATTATATTGCAGGGCAGGTCATCCGGTCCTGACGATTTTTTATTTCTTAAATTGTGAATAATTTCCATAACTTCATTCATGTAAACTCTTGAATATACATACTGTTGATTAATGTAGGAATATGTGAATTGGAAATTTGTTTAGGGACTATATTTTTAGTTACCTGAACTGGGGCACTTTTAAAGAAATTATTAAAGCTTGTTGCTACCTGTGCTTCGTTACATATGGTCTTGTTACCTTCCATTATAGTTATGGGGGGTTCCTCTATATATTTATTAGATAATTCGTTGACTCTGTGCCACATAGCTTTTTGCTTATTGATTGCATGGAGTATTCTTTCATTATAGAAGTTTCGTTTAGTCAGGTTTATCAGTTTTTTATGTTTCTTTTTCTCAAAAATATATTTTGCTGCTAATATCGGGAAATATTTCTGTAAAAAGTATAATTCTTTTAATTTACTGCTAGATCTTCTAATTTCTTCAGTTATTCATGTTTTATGTGTAGTATTTACCCATTTCATCGGAAAAGTGTTAAAGATATGATATTGCAGTGTCTTTATGAATTCCTTTGTTTTTTTATTGCAATCTTCTGCGGACATACTGCTCTCCCATGTTTCTTCCATTTTTCTTTCATTTCTAATGTAATAACATTAGCTTGTGGTTTGGTAAATATGGGATGTTTTAATAAAAAAATGATTAAATTATAAACTAGTTTTATTTAAATTAAATTTAGTATATATATATATATATATATATATATATATATATATATATATATATATATATATATATATATATATATATATATATATCCTAAAGTGGATTGAAAGTGGATGCAAGTGGATGGAAAGTGGATGGAAAGTGAATGCAAGTGGATGGAAAGTGGATGTAAGTGGATGGAAAGTGGATGGAAAGTGGATGCAAGTGGATGGAAAGTGGATGTAAGTCGATGGAAAGTGGATGCAAGTGGATGGAAAGTGGATGCAAGTGGATGGAAAGTGGATGCAGGTGGATGCAAAGTGGATGCAAGTGGATGGAAAGTGGATGGAAAGTGGATGCAAGTGGATGGAAAGTGGATGTAAGTCGATGGAAAGTGGATGCAAGTGGATGGAAAGTGGATGGAAAGTGGATGCAAGTGGATGGAAAGTGGATGCAGGTGGATGGAAAGTGGATGTAAGTGGATGGAAAGTGGATTGAAGTGAATGGAAATTGGATGGAAAGTGTATGGAAAGTGAATGCAAGTAGATGGAAACTGGGTTTGAATAGGTATTAATGCTAACCTACCCTAATGTTAACTAAACTAACCTACCCCAATGGAATTAAAGATAATGTAGATATCTACCTGGGATATGGCCTGGGAAATGTCTAGAAATGCCCCGCGACAATATTTTTTGTTTTCGAAAGCTTTATGGATTTCTTCGACTAGTCTATGCACCTGCTCTATAGTGTCAACATTGGTGGTTAGGTATGATCTTATTTTCTGGTATTACTGCGTATAATCGCTTACAAAAACTACTTTCATAACCTTTGACAGAATGGGAAGTAGGCTGCTCGGTCTGTAGCAAGACACATCTTATGGAGCTTTACCGGGTTTGAGGATCATTTTTATTTGGACAACCTTCCATTGGGACGGAAAGATGCCTCTGATTAGTATGAAATTAAGCAGGTGTGTCAAGAAATGTTTTGCTATTTTAGGTATTTCACGAAGTATTTTTGCAGTAATTAGATCAAATCCTGTGGCTGTATTTTGATTTAAGTTTTATAATTGTTTCCATGACCTCGCGTATCTTGATACTTTCAGTTGACAGGTCGAGTTGGTAAGGTTCATTAAGGGAGTTGAAGAATTCTTCACTGTGGGTTTCCGACGCATTCTGGGCAGTGTTCGGTACGAAGACATTAACAAGATGAGAAGCAAAGGCTTCCCCTTTTTCTGGGTCCATTTTTTTCAGGAAATGTCCTTCCAGCGTATCGGCAGATTAGAGGCAATGGATCTTTTGAGTCTTTGGGTTGCTTTCCAAAGGGAATAATAATAATAATAATACAGACTATAAACACCTATGCCATACCAGTCCTAACATATAGCTTTGGAATATTGAAGTACTCAGATAGTGACGTCGACGAACTAGATCGACTAACTAAAAGGGTATGTACAAAATTTCACCAGTTCACCTTCCTCACAGTGATGTGCAGAGATTATACTTACCAAGAAAGGAAGGCGGAAGAGGATTGACTAATATTTTTGAGCTATGTAGATCCCAAAAGAACAAAATACGTCAATATTTCTGTAAGAGCAACAGTCCCCTTATTCAAGAAATAATTCAAATGGATAAAAATTATACCGCCCTTAATCCTAACAACCAAGAACTACAATATAAGGATACGAGTTGTTGTAATTATATTTTGTTTGAATGTCACCATACTTATGTACTATGTGTTATGTTGGTACCATAAAGGTTACCAGTTCTATATTGGCAACACTGCTAGTCTTGTAAGCATTTGTCGCAATGCGCCAACCATCTCTCTCTACTTTTGTGCTGCGACCTTAGTGGGGTATAGACGCGTGTTACTCTGAGTTCTTTAATATTACAATTAAATCTGTGTGCATCCTTTTTATTTGACGACTAACATTGTTAATTTCCACATTAATTAATCATTAACCTCAACAGGTTATGGGCCCAGAACGAATTTTCTGTAAATTTCGAATGTTTAGTGATTAAAATCTTGAACTTAGTAAGTTGCGCGAGTGTGAGCACGTGTTTGTGAGTTCGGACATTTTTTTCATGTAGTACGTTACTGTCTTGATTGTTTCAATAACAATGGAGTTTAAGGCTCAGATCGATATACTGAGTGGAGCACAAAATTGGGCGATGTGGAAACGTCAAGTGTGTTTGGTACTGAAAGACCACGAGGTGTATGAAGTTGTAACCGGCATGACGGTCGTCCCGGAAGCTTCGAACGACGAAGCAGCACAAGCAGCATTAAGAAAGTATAAAAAAGCTGACGCGGGCTAGCGCGTCAGCTTTTTTATACTTTCTTAACTTGTACTTATTTCGACAATGAACGAATCGAATGTGGACTTGACAGCCACATGTGACACAGCTAAAGCTGTTTGGGAAAAACTACTCAGTGTATATGAACAAAGTTCAGGACAGCGCTTAGACAGGCTGATGGAAAGATTTTTCACCTATGAAAAGGATGAAAATGAGGATATCATGACACATATCGCTCGGCTTCAGCGCATCTTCAGGGAAATGAATGAAGAACTTACGACGGTTGCCCAAACGCAACTTCCTGACCTGTTACTCATGAGTAGAATTTTGTCAACCCTCCCCACAGAGTACTTCGAATTTAAGAGTGTGTGGGAGTCCGTTGCCATTGCTGATCGTTCGAAAAACAAGTTAACCGAGCGTCTACGGTTAATAGAAATGCGTTTGCCAACGAAGAAAAACGAATCTGAAGCGCTAGTTGCAGAGGACAGGAAAGCCTATAAACGTAAGCCTATTTTAAAGTGTTACAAATGTCACAAAATGGGACATGTTGCTCGCGAATGCAGAAACAAAAATTTCAGCAATAACGAAAGTGCGGGTGAAGCTTTCATGGCGGTTGCATCGTTCGCGAATAGTGCGGTAACTGACAGTGAGACTTGGTTTGCGGACAGTGGTGCAACGGCACACATGACGAGTAGAAAAGAATACTTTGCTTCTTTTAACAGATTCGAACAAGAAAAATCCGTGCATCTCGGGGACTCTAGTGTCATAAAGGCAATTGGTCATGGAACAGTGAACGTTCAGATGCGTTACAACGGTGCGTCAGTTGACAACTACTTAGAGAACGTCTGGTATGTACCAGATCTTGGGCGCAATCTCTTCTCAGTCAGCGCAACAATGAAGAAAGGCTTTAAGTTTCAAGCTGACATCCGCATGTGCAAGTTTGTGAAGAACAACGATGTGCGCTTAACGGGTACAATGACCACACGAGGCTTATATGCACTAAATATGACTGTTTCTCGGACAAATAATCTTTGTCTTTTTTTCATCAGAAGTCGATGAGTGTGCGACCATGTTGGCGGCCGTGGCAACTACGAAAACGGCGTCACTCCAAACTTGGCATGAGAGATTCTGTCACCAAAACAAGCAGCATATTCGTGAGGTGTGAACATTAGTGCGCTAGATCGTAATGACGCAGTTTGTGAAGCGTGCATTCTCGGGAAGCAACAACGAATAAGTTTTCGTTCGCGGAGAGACAAGGCAAAGAGTGCGGGAGAGCTCGTGCATTCCGATGTATGCGGGCCAATGCAGGTGACCTCTCTCGGCGGATCGAGATACTTTCTGTGTATAAAAGACGATTTTAGCAAGTTTCGGCGCGTGTTTTTTATTCGACAGAAAAGTGAAGTTCCTGAATGCGTTAAAACTTTCATAAATGAGGCGACTAGAGCCGGTGTAACAGTTCGCGAGTTTCAAAGTGACGGAGGAAAAGAATATGACAATCAGGCTCTCAAGTCTTTCCTCTCGGCGAATGGTATAGTGCAAACAATTACAATGCCTTATTCGCCAGAACAAAACGGGACCGCGGAACGCGAAAACAGGACATTGGTTGAAAGTGCGCGCACTTTAATACACGCTTTGTTTTCTTGGTTTGCAAACCAAACAATGTGCTAATTCTTTATTTGTAGGTCAAAGCACATACACAAAACAAGTACTGGAGAGGTTCAACATGGAGGAGTGTAATGCGGTTGCCACTCCGAGTGATGACTACTTGTCAGACAGCGAGGAAGACCCATTCCTTGACAAGTCAACGCCATTTCGCGAGGCAATTGGTTGTCTTATGTACCTGTCGGTAGCAACAAGGCCCGACATTAGTTATGCCGTCAGCGCAGTCTCCCAATTTCTGGAGAATCCGAGAGCATCACACTGGGGCGCAGTCAAGCGCATATTTCGCTATCTTCGAGGTACAGCTGATTTGGGTTCGCTGTACATGAAGGAAGATTTGGCGATTCCAAAACTGGAAGTTTACAGCGATGCTGACTACGCGGGAGACAAACCTACCAGGCGATCCCGAAGCGGCGTGGTTTGCAAAGTCACAGATGCAGCAGTCTCATGGAGCAGTAAGAAGCAGACTTGTGTTGCTCTATCAACAACTGAGGCTGAATACATTGCAGCCTGTGAAGGCACAAAGGAAGCAATCTGGCTGAGCAGATTGCTGAACGATGTAAACGGGACAGACAGTAATTTACCTACTCTCTATACTGATAGTGCTAGTGCACTAAAATTGGCTAAAAACCCAGAATTCCATAAAAGGACCAAACATATTGAAGTCAAATTCCACTTCGTTAGAGAGAAACTAAATTCTGGAGATATAACAATCGAACACGTTCCAGGAGACGCACAAGTGGCAGATATTTTAACGAAGCCACTTCCAAAGCCTAGATTCATTAAACTACGTGAAATGTTGGGACTCAAGAAAATGAACTAAATTTTGCATGATAACATTAGAGGAAGTGTTGTAATTATATTTTGTTTGAATGTCACCATACTTATGTACTATGTGTTATGTTGGTACCATAAAGGTTACCAGTTCTATATTGGCAACACTGCTAGTCTTGTAAGCATTGTCGCAATGCGCCAACCATCTCTCTCCACTTTTGTGCTGCGACCTTAGTGGGGTATAGACTCTGAGTTCTTTAATATTACAATTAAATCTGTGTGCATCCTTTTTATTTGACGACTAACATTGTTAATTTCCACATTAGTTAATCATTAACCTCAACACGAGTAAAAGAACATATCAGAAAAAAGCCCATGATATGTGTCAGAACAAAGTCTTACACGGCAAATATCCAGCGGCGCTTAACAACCCTCCAGTGGATAAAACATCTTCACTTGAATGGTTGAAAAGAGGACAACTATTTCCAGAAACCGAAGGATTTGTTATTGCCACTCAAGATCGTATTATCCGAACAAGAAATTATGAGAAATGCATAATGAAGAATACGACTATCGTCGATAAATGCAGAATGTGTGACTTACCCGGAGAGACTATCGAGTACATCATAGCTGGTTGCCCTGCTCTGTCCAACAATGAGTATTTAGGTAGACACAATCAAGTTGCTAAAATTCTTCATAGACAACTTGCTCTAAAATTTAAATTACATTAAAACTCAGCCCCATTTTATAAATACTCGCCATCTGCAGTCTTGGAATCAAATGAAGCTGTCCTGTACTGAGATAGAGCCATGATTACCGATCGAAGTGTGGATCACAATCGTCCGGACATAGTCATAGTTGACAAAATCCAAAAGAATGCCACACTTATAGATATAGGGTGCCCGCTGACAAATAATTTACAAAAAGTTGAAAGGATGACTGACTATAATGGCCAGGGAAGAAATACTATTATCCCACGTACCACTATGTGAGGATTAACTCTTGATAGGCAAACAAGAAGATATCAGAAAGAAAATCACAGAACACATGAAAGAATCACAAGAGCAGCGAAATAGATTGCCTACACTGAAACTTGTTAAAAGAAAGATTCTTGAACAAAAGGTAAATGAAGCGAATAAAGCTGTAAAATGTATCAATACATCAACCTTGGAAGAAACAAACCAACTCATGTACAGCGCGGCAGTGGTTATAACTCGAGAGCTAGGATACAAAAAACAGAGGATCAAAAGACAACCCGCAATAATGCCTAACTGGAAACTAAGATTGGAGCATAAGATTCCCGTTCGGCAAAATGATAAACATAATGTTAACATAAAGGTAACATTTTTAGTTTCTGATATCCGAAATAGTTGTCAGAATGTTAACAAAAAGCTAACATAAAGTTATCATAAACGTCTCTTATGCGCCACCTAGGGACATCTTTTTGATATCTTAAAAATGATGTCGTAATGTTAACATTTTTCTGATAACTTTATGACATCATTTTAAAGAGAACATTATGATATCGCTTATATGTTAGAAATTCGAGGTTAATTAAAAATAATTTAAATTCATAATAAAAATATTGTTTATTATAAAATATAAAACGATATTAAATACCATAATACTTATTTAAATAATATATATATATATATATATATATATATATATATATATATATATATATATATATATATATATATATATATATGTATATTATATATATACAGTCGAACCTGGTAAAGTGAGAGCTCAAGGGACCGCGATTTCTTTCTTTCGCTTATATGTTTCTCACTATTTCTCAATTATTATGTTTCTCACTAACCCGAGTTTCTAGCTTATAGAGGTACAGGAGTGGCCTTTCTAACTCATAGAGGTTAATAACCCAGCCAGCGTTGAATGTTGCATGAATGTTGCAGCAATGTTACTTTCGCAACGTTAAACATTGCTGCAATGTTATAAACATTGCTGCAATATTCCTATGTCCGCCTCTCTGCAACGTTCAGAAATGTTGTGGGAACGTTGCACGGAACATTGCAGGAACATTGCGGGAATGTTGCGAACATTGCAGGAACGTTGCGGGAACATTACGAACGTTGCGGGAACGTTACGAACGTTGCGGGAACATTACGAACATTGCATGAATGTTGCAGGAAGATTGCGAACATTGCATGAATGTTGCAGAAATATTGCGAATATTGCAAGAATATTATAGGAATATATTGAATAATAGAAAATTAAATTTTTATTTTTATTCTCTTTTATTTACATATTTCACTTTCACTTATAATATTTTTTTTAAATTCATGTACTGTTATTTTTATTCTCATCGGAGGAAACTTCTGCATTTGCTTTTTTGACTCGACTCACTCCTGTTTGAGTTTGAATAAGTCATTTCGGCAGCGTCTCTTCTATATCTTTTTACGACCATTTCTCTGGGCCAAGTCTCTGTAAAATTGTAGGACAATATAAAATATAAGTAAAAATATCTGGCAAAAATATAAAAATGTTCACTTTTAAAGAAATAAACTTACTGCAGAGTAATTTCGCCATCATCAATTGGCTAAAACATTGTTTCTTATTCGAACGATCTTGCCAACTAAATTTTAAGGCAAGGCGTTTGTTGTACAAGTAGGTTATGTAAACGCGTTTAGGAGGTACGCAGCGTTCATACACTTCCTTTTCCTAATATGGTGTTTCAGGAATTGCAATATTTGCAATAAGGGCCATTCTGGACGAGTCGATGCCGCTGCCCCTGACCCATCCCATCAAGCTCAACAATCCACTTCTCTTTGACGAACCTCTCACGAAGCGTTTGCCACCTGGAGCTACATCCTTTCACTATTGCTGAAATAATGATAGAAAGGATATAGAAAAGTATGAACTGTAAATTTCGAATAAAAATATGCAACATAACCTACCATTCATTGTTTCGGCCACATTCTTCCATGCGGAGTCTTTTTTTGAAACCTGCATGCCCCTTCTCATATATTTGGGGATACGCCCGCACGCACTCAACTGACAAAACGTCATTAATCGACATTTTTTAACTTTTAATTTATAAACAACTTTCGAACTGTAAACAAAATGAATGTAACCACACAATGGAAAATGCCACTCTTGAATTCGAGTGCATGCGCGCAAGAATCGAGAGCGTTGATTGGCTGAAAGATTAAGGCGACACGACGTGAAACTTTGGACATTGGTAGATTTCACATTACGTTAAGTTCGGATACTTCACATTACCCCGATCGTAATGGGCCGCATATAAAACAATGGGTTTTAGGTTTTCATCACGTCTCATCTCGTCACGTTAAGTTCATCTTAATTCCGCCTAATAATACACTACATAAAAGTGGAAGAGAGAAGTACAGAAAGAAGAGAAAGCGTAGATAAATACAGCAACGTTTCATTGTGTATATACTCGCATTGTGTATGCAAATTCCGATCGGCGGAAAATACACGCGCCGATCGGAAAAATAACTAAAAATATAATACATTTTTGAGTATAAGAATAAAAAAAAGTGAGACGAGTAAAAATAATCACAGAAAAACATTATAATATTAATAAGGAAAAAAATAATTGGCGCAGCCTTACTGGAACGTTGTAGGAATGTTGCCACAACATTCACATTGTAATATTGCAACTGGAATGTTGCAGGAATGTTGCTGCAACATTCACATTGCAACGTTGCCACTGGAATGTTCAGGAATGTTGCTGCAACATTCGGAATGTTGTGCAGCCTTCAGAACATTGCTGCGACATTTCTGCAACATTCAACGCTGACTGGGAAACGACACAGCAAATATGGAATGAATAAATATATGTATGTTTATGTTCATTATATACATAGATTTACTTATTTACAAAAAGGAAAGAAACAATTTTACACATTTATTAAAAAAATCCGTTACCTTTTTTTGTTTTTCTGTTTTTACATTTTGTGCATTTTCATAACACCTTTTGTGCATTTTCATAACCTTTTCCATTTCATAAATTTTATCGAATATTGTCTTATCAACAACCGCCGAGCATTCAAAAAACTTGTGTATCTTCTCCAGTGCCTTAAAAATCTTCTCTTTGGAATGTTCTCTACGTCTGTATCCAAAGTTTGTGACCGGTCGGTTTCATCTTCAGTACACGCTCTCACATAATTCTGCACGATATCATTATCGGTAAATTCTCGGTAGCCAGGTCGTCTTCAATTTGTACAAAATCTTGGGTTATTTGTTATTTGTGCAAAATCAAAGGTTGGCGTTACCACATCACCATAATATTGAATTGAAATAATATTAGTACACGATGTCTGGCAATGATGTTATACAGATGTAGATGTTATACAGATGTTATACACCCCCTCACCTGCCTTATATATATATATATATATATATATATATATATATATATATATATATATATATGTTGTATTTGAGGTTTTCGCGGATAGATACCTGTGTTGTATTGTTTCTGGTTTGTATTTGTCAATCAACTTATTTATTTCTGATTGTTGATCCAGATCTAAATGATTTATTGAAATTTCAAAATCATTAGCATTTATTTGCTCATTTAAATTTACCTTATATTTGATTATTTGTTCAATGTTTCCTTGCTTCACTACCTTAGAGTCCAAAGACTTTTCATCTTTTCGAACATCAGAAATGTTGACATTCTTATTTTCTTTAGGAGTGATATATTGTGTGATCCTTAGATCTGCGCGTGTATTTTCAGCCGATCGGAATTTGCATACACAATGCGTGTATATACTCAATAAAACGTTGCTGTATTTATCTACGCTCTCTCTTCTTTCTGTACTCCTCTCTTCCACTTTTATGTAGTGTATTATAAGGCGGAATTACGATGAACTTAACGTGACGAGATTAGACGTGATGAAAACCTATTGATACGTGATTCATATTAAATTAGTTTAAAATTCTTGATACAATCCAAACCAATAAGAAAATCATAATTAAAATTTTCATTATCCACAACAAATATATCCATCGTTTTTTTCAATATTGTAGATTTTTATATTCAGTGTTACTATACCATTTGTTTTCTTTACACCTTTAATCGTCCTCAAATTTACTATTTGTAGGTAACCTGTTTTTACTTTCAATAATTTTGCATTAATTAAAGACACATTTGATCCAGAGTCATAGATTCCATAAACTTCTAAGGAATCATTCAAAAATAATTTGATTTTTATTAATGGTGGTACTATTAGTTTTTTGGATTTTCTTCATTCAATTCGAGTTCTAATCCAGAATTATTAACAGTTCTAACCTGATCTCTTCGAATTTCATATTGTTTATTTTTAAACCAACTATTTTCTTCAGTGTGGTAACGTACACCTTATTCTGCATGATTTTTGTTTTTCTATTTTTTATATTTTATTTTCTGGGTACATCTTTTCTTTCTTATCCCAACTTTTTGTTTTCACTGGGTGTTCTAGACCAGCTATTCTCAACCGCTGGTCCGGCGGATCACCAGTGGTCCGCGGAGAAATTTTACTAGTCCGCGCACAAGTTTTTCTATCCGCGAAAAAAATTTACTTGTCAAAAAAACAAAATATTAACTAAATTTTAATTTAGAAAATTATGAAATACAAATATTATTGTAAGTAAATGATAATAAAAATGTTACAATTAACTTATGTAGTAGTTCTTTAATACCTACTAAAATTTTGTTAAAAAAATATCACTGGTTCGCGAATTTTTTTTTTTTAATTTTACTGGTCCGTGGGCCAAAAAAGGTTGAGAAACGCTGTTCTAGACCTCTTATTTTATTAAAAATATTTCCGGTCTCTTTCAATTTGCTTCGGTCTATTCTATCAAATATGTAATCTGGTAGTCCCACAGAAATTAAATCAATCGACATGAGCTTCCACTGATTTGTTTATTTCTAATAAAAGTTTTTCTTTTTTTAGAGCATACTCTAATCAGGAACCATTAATATATATAAATTCAATGGCGTATTTCACCGGAGTCCAACCTTTATCTGCATAGGTATCATAGAATATGTTCCTCCATTTTCCCCAATTAGAGTCCAATGTATATTTTATAAGCATTGAACTGTACCAGTCAGTACATGAGCGTTTTAAAAACAGTCTTAAAATTCCAATTTTAACTATATCTTTGATCTTGGGTTATATTGAACCGTGTACATTCACTTTCAAAGGTTTCCATCCATAATACATTATTATTCGCACCATTAAATGTTTCAAGGACAAATTTTTCAAATATCTCTTTTTTTAAGTACTTCTGATTTTGGTTGCTTATTTGTTTTTATTTGGAGATATTTTTCTTGTTCTTCTAATAAGTATCCATGGAAGTGTATATTCCCATCTTCATCTTTATATTCTTTCAAAGTATCTGTGTTCAAAGTAATCCAAACTCTTCTTAAAGTACCCCTTTTTGTTAGAGTTGCTTTTACTTTTTTAAAAGCAGCTGTATTCTTTAACTTTTCATGATGTGTAATGTTTTCGAATTCAGGTGGCATATTGAAAATCTCTTTGTCTTCCGTCTCAATTGAGGTTATAGTAATGACATTAGTTTTTCCCTCAGTGGCCAATGCATTGACTATGAATTCAAACCTGAGCTTTTCCATTTCTGTTGAAATATCCGAAAAAAAATGTTGTTTTGTAATATGGTTTCTATACTCCCAAGTTTCTTAGAAATTAAAAACGAAATTGCGTTTCTCTATAAGAATAAGAGTATTTATTTACAATAGTTGATACAATGATTCATCTTACCTATAAGAATAAGAGAAACAACATTTAAAGTTTCTAATTCAAGTATTAACTAGTTTAACAAATTTATAAAATGTTCACATTTAATTATCTGTTGTGTCAACTGACACAACGGTTTAGTCCGTTTCATCAATTGTCGGTCTTTCCATGGAGCGGCTGATTCAAACTTAAGAAAACTAAAGACATCAGTATATGAGTGTCATGTTTTCTTTACATATATATAATATTATAACTCAATTCGTAGTTTAAAATATCATATTAGGATAATCATTAATTGTAAAATATTGAATTAAAATAATATTAGTACACGATGATTGGCAATGATGTTATACAGATGTAGATGTTTATACAGATATATATATATATATATATATATATATATATATATATATATATATATATATATACATGTGTTGTATTGTTTTCTCGGGGATTCCGCGTTGATGCTGAGGGTTGGCTCTGAAAAGAACCGGATTCTCGATGTTTCGGCGAACTAACATTCGCCATTCTCAAGAGATATATGCGTCCGTGCGGGTCAACCGTTAGACGCATACTGTATAATAACTTGGGAGTATAGAAACCATATTACAAAACAACATTTTTTTTCGGATATTTCAACAGAAATGGAAAAGCTCAGGTTTGAATTCATAGTCAAGGCATTGGCCAATGAGGGAAAAACTAATGTCATTACTATAACCTCAATTGAGATGGAAGACAAAGAGATTTTCAATATGCCACCTGAATTCGAAAACATTACACATCATGAAAAGTTAAAGAATACAGCTGCTTTTAAAAAAGTAAAAGCAACTCTAACAAAAAGGGGTACTTTAAGAAGAGTTTGGATTACTTTGAACACAGATACTTTGAAAGAATATAAAGATGAAGATGGCAATATACACTTCCATGGATACTTATTAGAAGTACAAGAAAAATATCTCCAAATAAAAACAAATAAGCAACCAAAATGAGAAGTACTTAAAAAAAAGAGATATTTGAAAAATTTGTCCTTGAAACATTTAATGGTGCGAATAATAATGTATTATGGATGGAAACCTTTGAAAGTGAATGTACACGGTTCAATATAACCAAAGATCAAAGATATAGTTAAAATTGGAATTTTAAGACTGTTTTTAAAACGCTCATGTACTGACTGGTACAGTTCAATGCTTATAAAATATACATTGGACTCTAATTGGGGAAAATGGAGGAACATATTCTATGATACCTACGCAGATAAAGGTTGGACTCCGGTGAAATACGCCATTGAATTTAAATATATTAATGGTTCCTGATTAGAGTATGCTCTAAAAAAAGAAAAACTTTTATTAGAAATAAACAAATCAGTGGACAAGCTCATGTCGATTGATTTAATTGCTGTGGGACTTCCAGATTACATATTTGATAGAATAGACCGAAGCAAATTGAAAGAGACCGGAAATATTTTTAATGAAATAAGAGGTCGAAAAATATTTACTTGTGAAAAAAACAAAATATTAACTAAATTTTAATTTAGAAAATTATGAAATGCAAATATTATTGTAAGTAAATGATAATAAAAATGTTACAATTAACTTATGTAGTAGTTCTTTAATACCTACTAAAATTTTGTTGTTAAAAAAATTTTACTGGTCCGTGGGCCAAAAAAGTTGAGAAACGCTGTTCTACGTTTCTCAACCTTTTTTGGCCCACGGACCAGTAAAATTTAAAAAAAAATTCGCGGACCAGTGATATTTTTTTAACAACAAAATTTTAGTAGGTATTAAAGAACTACTACATAAGTTAATTGTAACATTTTTATTATCATTTACTTACAATAATATTTGTATTTCAGAATTTTCTAAATTAAAATTTAGTTAATATTTTGTTTTTTTGACAAGTAAATTTTTTTCGCGGATAGAAAAACTTGTGCGCGGACTAGTAAAATTTCTCCGGGGACCACTGGTGGTCCGCCGGACCAGCGGTTGAGAATAGCTGGTCTAGAACACCCAGTGAAAACAAAAAGTTGGGATAAGAAAGAAAAGATGTACCCAGAAAATAAAATTAAAAAAATAGAAAAACAAAAACCATGCAGAATATGTGAAAAGGAGAAGAAAGGTGTACATTACCACACTGAAGAAAATAGTTGGTTTAAAAATAAACAATATGAAAATCGAAGAGATCAGGTTAGAACTGTTAATAATTCTGGATTAGAACTCGAATTGAATGATGAAAATCCAAAAAACTAATAATACCACCATTAATAAAAATCAAATTACTTTTGAATGATTCCTTAGAAGTTTCTGGAATCTATGACTCTGGATCAAATGTGTCTTTAATTAATGCAAAATTATTGTAAGTAAAAACAGGTTACCTACAAATAGTAAATTTGAGGACGATTAATGGTGTAAAGAAAACAAATGGTATAGTAACACTGAATATAAAAATCTACAATATTGAAAAAACGATGGATATATTTGTTGTGGATAATGAAAATTTTAATTATGATTTTCTTATTGGTTTGGATTGTATCAAGAATTTTAAACTAATTCAATATGAATCACGTATCAATAGGTTTTCATCATATCTCATCTCGTCACGTTAAGTTCATCGTAATTCCGCCTTATAATACACTACATAAAAGTGGAAGAGAGGAGTACAGAAAGAAGAGAGAGCGTAGATAAATACAGCAACGTTTCATTGAGTATATACACGCATTGTGTATGCAAATTCCGATCGGCGGAAAATACACGCGCAGATCTCAAGGATCTCAAGGATCACACAATATATCACTCCTAAAGAAAATAAAAATGTCAACATTTCTGATGTTCGATGAAAAGTCTTTGGACTCTAAAGCCTAGTTCGCATTAGGCTAGTAATTTAGTAGAGTATCGAGTAATTTAGTGGCTAAACTACTGGCTACTGTACAGAAACCGTTCGCATTACGGTCTAGTACAGTACACAAGTGTTTTGTAAGATGGACGGGCTGCAACGCAATAGAATGAATAAACTGATATATTTATTGCATTTTCTAAATCCAGGCATGCCGATTGTTTCATTTGTTTGTTTTTATAATGCGGGGACTTTATATTCAAAAAGCATTTATGTTCGACGCATTTGGAAACTAATTTTAAGTTACAATTTTCGGTCCAGCGAAACGACATTTTTGCGGCCACTAATGAACTCGACTAATCTACAGGTTCGGACTTGTTTAGCCGGTGAACCAGTGAGCACGAACGCGTCGTGGGAGGCGCTACTCGCCCGATAAAATAGAGTAAAATGGATCGACTCGACTTAATCATTCACTAAACCACTTGACTAATTTTTCGTGGTTCGCACTCATTTAGCCACTAAATTACTCGCTACTCTGCTAAATTACTAGCGTAATGCGAACTAGGCTTTAACATTCACTAAACCACTTGACTAATTTTTCGTGGTTCGCACACATTTAGCCACTAAATTACTCGCTACTCTACTAAATTACTAGCCTAATGCGAACTTGGCTTAAGGTAGTGAAGCAAGGAAACATTGAACAAATAATCAAATATAAGGTAAATTTAAATGAGCAAATAAATGCTAATGATTTTGAAATTTCAATAAATCATTTAGATCTGGATCAACAATCAGAAATAAATAAGTTGATTGACAAATACAAACCAGTATTTGCTAAAGACAAATATGATGTTGATACTGTAAAAGATTATAAAGCTCATATCGACTTAATGGTAGATAAATACTGTTACAAACGTCCATACAGATGCACAATTAAAGATCGACAAGAAATAAAAAGCAAAGCTTTTAAACAAAAATATGATTGAAGAATCATAAAGCCCTTTCGCAGCTCCAGTAACTTTAGCATATAAAAAAAGAAGAGAAACAAAAATCTAGGCTATGTATAGATTTTAGAGAATTAAATAAAATTATTGTTCCCCAATCTCAACCTTTTCCATTAATTGAGGATTTAATGGTAAAGACTAGGAACTGTAAATATTTTTTTACTTTAGACATAAATTCAGCATTTTGGTCGATACCCTTGACATTTGTTCCCTTACCCTTGACCTTGACCTCGGCATTTGTTCCTCAACTCAAGAAGGTTGCCCCAGACGACAGGTGCATATCCTGTGGAGAGGGCGTGTGCGACGACGCGGAGCACACTCTCGTGGCGTGTCTGCGTTCGGAGAAGGAGCGACAGGCCCTGGCGTCGGCCCTGGAACGGGAAGTCACGGTCGAAGCCGTGGCGGGTGGCCTCGCCGGTGAGGTGGGGTCATTCGCGGCCACAGTCATGCGGGCTAAGGAGTTGCCTGTGTGGGAACAAGGGCGGTTAGGGTTTTTCTTATTTTTTTTGTTTGTCTCTGTTTTTGTTTTTTTTATTACTTGTGTTGTAATTGTTGCAAATTGTAAATGCTATTATATAGCATATTTTACTTTCGTGTAAATACTGTTGTATTTTTATTCGAAGGGTGGGCAGAGGCAGTAATGCCATCGCTGGCGGTCCCTCTGTCCTTCTGTTTCAGTGGAGTCACTTTTGGAAAATAAAAAAATAAAAAACTCAAGAAGGTCATTTTCAATGGACTTGTTTCCCATTTGGTTTGAAAACAGCCCCAGCTATTTTTCAAAGCATATTGAGCAACATCATAGGAAAACACAAACTCTCGGACTATGTAGTTAATTATATAGATGACATCCTGATTTTTTCAAAAACTTTTGAGGAACATATATCTCATCTATCAAAACTACTGGAGGCAATGTTAATTGAAGGTTTTAGACTCAAATTCTCTAAATGCACATTTGCAGAAAATTCTGTAAGATACTTGGGTCATATAATAGAAAATAATTCTATAAGACCACTCAAAGATTATTGAATTGCTATCAAGAACTTCCCAATTCAAGAGACAAGAAAGAACATACGTCAATTCTTAGGGAAAGTAAATTATCATCATAAATTTGTTACAAATATCTCAGTTATTCTAGATCCACTACACAATTTATTAAGAAAAGATGTGAAATTTATCTGGTCAGAAGAATGTCAAGAATCTTTTGATAAAATAAAATCGTTGCTCTGTTCACAACCAATTTTGAGAATTTTTGATCCACATTTACCAATTGAGATATACACAGATGCAAGCATTAAAGGAATACGGGCTGTGCTGAAACAAAAAGATGAAAATGGAGACAGTAAGTCAGTGGCATATTTTTCAAAAAAACTGAATGACGCACAAAAACGAAAAAAGGCAATATACCTAGAATGTTTAGCCATAAAAAAAAGCGGTAAAATACTGGCAACTTTGGCTTATTGGAAAGGAGTTTCTGGTACCTATATTCCGATCATAAACCTTTAGAAAATCTCAACATAAAGGCTAGAACGGATGAAGAACTTGGAGATTTGACTTATTACTTATCTCAATATAATGTTAAAGTAACATATAATCCAGAAAAATCTAATCAAGAAGCAGATTGTTTTAGCAGAAATCCGGTTTTAGAACCTTATGAAAATACACATGAAATTCTGAAAGTAGTAAATCTAATCAATCTGAGAGACATAAAAAATGATCAAAGTACAAATACCGATCTACAAAATAATATAAATAAATTTAAATTGAAGAACAATTACTATAAAAAATTTAAAAATATAGATAAAATTTTGTTATCAGAAGATTTTAGTAAAACAATAATAAAAGATGTACATAATACATATTGCCATATAGGAACAACACAAATGTTAAATAAAATAACACCATTTTATACAGCGAGAAACATCACTGCTAACATAAAAAATAGCTGTGAAAAGTGGTTTGTATCATCATAAATTCTTATTAATAATAATTTTCTTAATAACTAATAATTATTGATACAATTGGAGGTTTTGGGGGATCTCGTTCAACAAAGAAATATTTACATCTTCTAGTTGATCGTTTTACGAGATATGCCTACATTTTAACATCTAAAAACCAAAAACTCCAATGATTTTATAAAATTGATTAAGAAAGTGGCACAAGTTAACATTAAACATTATTTTGACGGATCAATATCTAGGGATAAATTCCAAAGAATTTAAACAATTTCTAAAAGAGATAAATACAAACATTATTTTTACTGCAGATGATCAGTCAACGAAAAGCCTTAACGAAAGACTAAATCAGACATTAGTTAATAAAATAAGATGCAAGATGAATGAAAGTGATAGAAACATAGCATGGACAACCACTGCTCAAAAATGTGTAGAGAAATATAATGAAACAGAACATACAGTCACAAAGTTTGCCCCAAAATACTTATTGGAAGGCGAAAATGTAAACCTTTTACCACATGCATTAAAATTAAGATGTGCAGGCGAGAATCTGAACAGGGATAGAAAATTGGCTTTGGAAAATACAATTAAATCGCACAATTATAATAAAAAGCGGTTCGATCTACATAGAAAAGCATATGAATTTAATACAGGAGATATGGTTTACGTGAAAAATGGGAATCGTCTAAATAGAAAAAAACTAGATGAATTGAGAGTTGGACCTTATAAAATAATCAAAAAGTTATCCAATTCAATTTATGAGGTCGATACCAGACACAAGAAAACAGAATCAAACCTCTTCCATATTACCAAACTAATTCCAAGGGGGGGGGGAGATGTAAAGAAAACATGACACTCATATACTGATGTCTTTAGTTTTCTTAAGTTTGAATCAGCCGCTCCATGGAAAGACCGACAATTGATGAAACGGACTAAACGTCAGTTGACACAACATATAATTAAATGTGAATAATTTATAAATTTTTAAAACTAGTTATTCGAATTAGAAACTTTAAATGTTGTTTGTCTTATTCTTATAGATAAACGCAATTTCGTTTTTTAATTCTCTTGAGAGTGATTTGCATAATAATTGTAGATATGATTGTGCCGACTTGTACTGCGACCTTTATAGATCTATTGTACCCCACCCTCGTCCTCTAACCGTTTGTGTACTTACCCATTTAGAGCGTCTCCTGTAATCCTGATTCCTTTAGGATTTCAGGATCTGGGTGGGATTCAAGGCCTGCAGCTCCCCTGTGTTCAAGTAGTGAGCCCCACTGTACATCTGTCTCTTGCGGAGCAGTGCTCCGCAGTCTTTGAGCAGATGTATAAACTTCTTGATAAAACATTTACATTTAAAGAAAAATGGCATGGAGGGAAACAAAGTAAGGGACGTCTAACTATTCTTCAATGCGTCATGACCGGTTGTTCGCGTCAATTTTGGCGCATACAGGTTTTTAAATTTAATATTTGAATTTATTTCGGCACCGATCAATAGAAGGGGAAAAATTGTATCGATCTGTGCCGAAATCGCGCGATTTAATTATCATTTCGCGAATTGATAGATCAGTCGATTAAGTACGCTCGGAAGGTGCGAAGCGCGGAGAGCGAGAGAAACACGAAAAACCCACTTAGACCGGCACATGCACGTGTGATAGAATTTTCAACCAAACTAACCAGGGGGTGATCACGAGCCCCAAGGGCTGAAGCGGAACCCAACGTCTTGAAGACGACAATTTTAAGAAAATCCCTATACCTAGTATCCCCATTTCCTCCATTAAAAGAGGCGCCGGAAGGACTATCCCACGTGGAGGAGACGCTAGCAGCCCCCACAGGTAAGTGATTTGAACAGCCTGTGTTTTTGCTTGGAAATTTTGGAATTTAATGAGACTCGGTCCGAACATTGGTCCTTCGAACCGGATCGGGTGTTAGTCGAAGACGTGCATGTGCTCAGGCGCTGTTGGATTCGCCATCTTGTTTCCGGTCTCGGCGGAAACACACCGGGCGTGCTCCATTAATTTCGTCGTAATAATTAATTGGTTATCTAGTTAATCATTTTGTCGTGGATTATTCAATTTTTATCTGGTTTTCAACTTTCGTCGTAATAATTAATTGGTTATCTAGTTAATCATTTTGTCGTTGATTATTCAATTTTTATCTGGTTATCCAGTTTTGTCGAAAATTGATTGGTTATATAGTTATTCATTTTCATTGATTATTTAATTTTGTTTGACTTATTTTGTCAACTTTCGTTAGTCTTTCTATCCTTAGTAGTTTCATTACTGATCGTCGTTTTCTCATAATGGATAAGCGAGAAAGATCTTAAAAAAATTTGATTAGTCGGAAAGAAAAGGCGGTACAGCGCCTCTATGATTTTTCCACTCAGATCAGCGACGCCACATCTTTAAGCCATTTCAAGACATCGTACCCCCGGTTGGCTCAATCTTTGATGGAGTATAATGACCTGGAAATGCGTATTAATAATTTAGAATTGGAGCTGAACCAGGAATTTGTTCCCTCCTTCGATATGGCCATTCAGGACTTGATAAATTGTATCGAGCAGGTGGCCTCGACTGTCTGTGGTACCCCGGAAACGCCAACATTGGCCCCATCTCCATCGCGGATAGATGCCCCGAAACTAAAACGGTTAGAAATCCCCAAGTTCGATGGTTCCCCGGAGGCGTGGGCTCCGTTTTACGAATTGTTTCGTAATTTGGTGCACGACAATCCTCACATGTCTGACCTAGACAAAATGCAGTACCTCGTGACCAGTTTGGCAGGGCCTGCATCGAATATTTGTAAACATGTTACGCCCACCGGGTCGAACTACCTTCCCACCTGGGAAGCTTTGGTGCACCGGTATAACGATTCTCGAGCGTTATTTGACGCTTATTTAGGAAAGATATTTGGATTTAAACCGCTTCAGATGGAGTCTCGCCAGGGATTAAGTTCCGTTCTGGATGAATTTTGTGCTCCTATCTCTGCGCTACACCGGCTGGGTCTCGCCGATTTGACAGATTTCATTTTTTTGAACCGGGCGTTGCAGGTCGTGGACCCGGGTACCAAGCGGGAATTTAAAGCCGCCTCGCGGGAAACCGATGTGCCCTCCTACAAGGATTTTGTCAAATTTGTGGAGATACATCTCCGGACGTTGCCGACATGCTCCCCCAAGGGTGTCCAAAGGAGCTTTCAAGCCTCGATCGACGACGCGGAATTTTGTGGTTCAATCAGAGGTACGACCTGTGGATATGAAGTCTTCGCTTTGTTGTTGTTGCAAAGAGAGCATTCATCAATTGCAAGTTTGCCCAAAATTTTTAGATATTACTCCCAAGATGAGATACGCTCTAGTAAAAGATTTTATTAGATTGTTTATCCCATCAACATTCGCTTCGGGGAAGCCCGGAGACCACTAGTTGTTCTCAATGTTCATCATCCCATCACTCGTTGTTGCATTTTGTTTCGACGAAACGGCGTGCTACAGAGAACCGCGCCGTCGCCCAGAAGGCATTGTGCGCCTGGCGAGATGAAGGCTCGGCCAAGTCAACCTCTCCTTCCGTGTTGCTGTCGACCTTTGTTGCAAATATTCCCGATTCTACGGGGAAAAGGCATGCCGTGCGTTTTTTGTTGGATTGCGGAAGCGAGGCGAATTTCCTATGTCGAGGTGTCTGTGAAAGACTAGGATTACCCGTGGAGAAGTCCGATGTATCGGTCATCGGATTTGGCGGCGCGAAAAGTGCCGTTGTCGGTCAAATGACGACGAACATATGGTCGCGTTTTGATGCCCGTATGACTCTTCCTGTCAACGCGTTTGTCGTTAAGAATATTGCGGGCAATATACCTCCACACATCCTATCTTTCGGGGTTGAGCCATCTAGGAGATTTGCCCCTAGCCGATAGTAATTGCGGACAATCGGGGAAAATTGAAGGCATCATCGGAGCGGGATTGTTTCCTTTGGTGGTACGAGGTGAACGAGTTATAGCTTCGCCCGAATTGCCCGTTGCATTACGGACTCCCTTCGGTTACGTTCTCATGGGAGCACTCCCGAATTCTGGACGAACTGAACGACACTCGTTGGTAGCCACAAAGGAAGTCGAGAGTTTGGACAGCACTATGAAACGTTTCTGGGAGATCGAGGAAGTCCCCTCTTCTCAAGAGGACCGAGAATGTGAGGAACTTTTTGCTTCATCGATCAGACGCGCCCGGGACGGAAGATATGAGGTTGCACTTCCCTTTCGGGAAAATCCAGAAGACTTGGGGAACTCCTTCGGACCAGCGTGTAGACGATTCGCAAATTTGGAAAGGCAATTCTTAAGCTCGCCAGCTTTGAAAGAGGCTTACCAGTCGGTGATGTGAGATTATATTGACCAAGGTCATATTTCGTTCAGTACGGACGGATCTTCAAGCCTCACAGCTCGAGTACGCCTCTACGTATTGTTTTTGACGCTAGTCCCAAAGGTCGAGGCGGACGCTCATTGAACGATTTGTTGTATACAGGGCCCAAATTGCAAACCGACATTTTTTCGTTGTTGGTTAACTTCCGTTTGTTTCCAGTCGCATTAACGGCCGATATTCGACAGATGTATAGGCAAATTTGGGTTTGTCCGGAACATCGCCGGTATCAACAGCCCTTCACACCCTTCACGCCCTTCGCACCGTCCGTCAGTTGCAGGATGACGACGGGGATAAATATCCTCAGGCAGCGAGTTATTTACGGCGGGATATGTACGTCGACGATTTTATAACGTCGGTGCCTTCAGAACATGAAGCGGTTCAAGTTTACTTGAAATGTAAACAGTTGTTGATGGGCGGTGGTTTTGAGCTGTGCAAGTGGGCGACCAGTTCGTCCGCTATACAACAGCAATTGGTCGTAGGCGACACACTGTTGGAGAAGAAGGCGTTTGAAGACAACCCAAATTGTACGGTGTTGGGTTTACGGTGGAATCCACAAGCTGACACCTTTGAGTTTAAAATTCAGGCCGAGGGGCGTTGCGGAACCAAGCGGGACATCTTGTCCACGGTCGCCCGAATATTTGATCCACTCGGGTTTTTGTCTCCGGTCACGCTGTTTCTAAAAATTTTAATCCAACAATTATGGATAGAAGGAGTGGGATGGGACGAAAGTCCTTCCATGATTGTATTGGAGAAATGGAATACCTTCCAGGTACAATGTGCCGAATTGTCGTAGGTGTCGGTTCCTCGGTTTGTTGGCGCGTCCCCACATGGTAATCTCGTTCTCGTGGGTTTTTCGGACGCATCTGAATTGGGATATGGGGCCGTAGTATATCTTCAGGTCGGTTCCGGCGGCGACTCCCCTAAGGTTTTTCTGGTTTGTGGGAAGTCCAAGGTGGCGCCCACAAAGATTCTGTCCATACCACGCCTGAAACCTTGCGCAGCGCTCTTGCTGTCTAAATTGTTGAACGGGGTTGTAGAGAATTTTAACACGCGGGACTTATTCCCAAGAATCCGTGCGTTCACCGACTCGACCATTATTTTATGTTGGCTCAGGTCGTCTCCGACGAGGTGTACCATCTTTGTGGCGAACCGGGTAGCAAAAATTCAGTCATTGATTGAGGTGTCCCAGTGGGCTCATGTAGACGGTCAGGAAAATCCGGCGGACTGCGGGTCACGGGGTGTGACTCCCGCGGAATTAGGCTGTCATAGTTTATGGTGGACTGGCCCGAAATGGCTCCATACCGACGAAGCCCACTGGACCGATCTCGGCGCTGACGTCGACCTGTCGGACCCTCCCGAAGAAAAGGTATCCATTGGTTGCCTAGCAGTCCGCACCGCAATGCCCACTTTATTTGAAGGATTTATAAGTCATTTCTCCTCCTTTTCGAGACTGCGACGCAGTATGGGATATGTTTTGAAATTTATACAACATCTTCAGCGACGGGCAAGGTTTAGCGCGGAGGACCTGAATGAGAGCGAATTACGACTCTGTCGCCTCGTACAAGGTTTTTCGAGTTTTTAACAATCTTTCCGAGAAGATCTGCACGCCCTGGAAAGCGGCAAAAAGTGTTCCGTACGGCTTCGGAATTTACATCCCTTCCTGGATAACGGACTGATTCGAGTCGGAGGCCGCTTAGGAGCGGCAAAATTAGATTTGGATCACGCCCACCCCATCATTTTGCCCCGAGACAGTCACTTTGTGGTGCTGTTGGTTCGATATTTACATTTACAGAATTTGCACGCGGGCCCCAGTTTGTTGTTGGCCATTTTACGGCATAAATATTGGATCTTGTCGGCTCGGTCTATCGTTCGTAAGACCTTGCGGGACTGCAACATTTGCTTTCGTGTTAAACCCCGCCCGATTATGCCATTAATGGGGGATCTACCGTCGTGCCGCATAACGAAGGCGAAAGCCTTTTTGCGTACGGGCGTGGGTTATGCGGGTCCCTGTAAGATATGTTTGGGCCGCCGTCGGCAGCCGATCGTCCAGAAGGCCTACCTTTGTTTATTTATTTGTTTGACCACCAAGGCGGTGCATTTGGAGTTGGTTTCCGCATTGTCCACGGAGGAGTTTCTGGCCGCGTTTAAGTCGAGACGAAGAGCCTGCACGGATATGTATTCCGATTGCGGAACCAATTTCGTGGGTTCCAAACGGGAATTGGAAGAGTTGTCGGCTTTTCATGCGTCTTCGAATTTTCACAACGCTCTTTCGGTGAGATTAGAGGAATTCAAAATTAACTGGCATTTCATCCTTCCCGGGTCTCCGCATTTTGGTGGACTGTGGGAGTCAAACGTCAAGAGCGTCAAGTCTCATTTGTTCCGCGTGATTGGCGATCAGTTGTTCACATATGAAGAGATGAATACTTGCCTGGTCCAAATAGAGGCCTTGTTGAATTCTCGTCCTCTTTGTCCTTTGAGCGAAGATCCGGCCGAAGCTTTGGCATTGACTGCTGCACATTTCCTCACCTTGGCACCTTTAAAGGCGCTTCCCGCTTCGGATGTATCTGTGTCGCCGGCTACACGATTATCGCGGTATCAGCTCCTCGACCAAATTCTTCAGTCTTTTTGGAAAAAAATGGACGCAAGAGTATCTGCATGAGCTCCAGGTGAGGGCGAAATGGGTCCAGGATACGCCAAATTAAAACATTGGGGCGCTGGACCTGGTTAATCACGGTCCGCTACCCCCTCTTCAATGGCCATTAGGTAGAGTCGTTGACGTGTTCCCGGGATAGGATGGTATTGTACGCGTAGCTTCGGTCCGCACCACCAGGGGATTGTTGAAACGGCCCGTGGCCAAGTTGTGTCCACTTCCGTCTTAGTAGTTGGTCGTTGGGAGTTCTTTGTTCTAATTTGGTTCGTTGTAAATATCTATATTATTATTATTTTAGTTAGTTTTATTTCGTTATTTCTATTTTGTCGAAGTTGGCCTCATTTTCATTTATTTTATTGGTAGAAGTTTGTTTATTTTTTCTCTTTCTGGATTTGATTTTGGCCCATCCTGGCCTATTATTGTTCAGTTTTGTGCTGAAGTGGGTTACTTCAGGGGCGTCGGGATGTTCGCGCCCATTTTAGCGCATCCAGATTTTTAAATTTAATATTTGAATTTATTTCGGCACCGATCAATAGAAGGGGAAAAGGTGTATCGATCTGTGCCGAAATCGCGCGATTTAATTATCATTTCGCGAATTGATAGATCAGTCGACTAAGTACGCTCGGAAGGTGCAAAGCGCGGAGAGCGAGAGAAACACGAAAAACCCACTTCGACAGGCACATGCACGTGTGATATAATTTTCAAGCCAAACTAACCAGGGGGTGATCACGAGCCCCAAGAGCTGAAGCGGAACCCAACGTCCTGAAGACGACAATTTTAAGGGAATTAAAAGAGGCGCCGGAAGGACGATCCCACGTGGATGAGACGCTAGCAGCCCCCACAGGTAAGTGATTTGACCAGCCCGTGTTTTTGCTTGGAAATTTTTGAATTTAGTGAGACACGGTCCGAACACCGGTCATGAGCGGTCATGTACGGACAAGTTCCCTCTTTTCATCATCCGGAAATCAAAACGACCTAGATGTTTTAAAGGTGACAAGACTCTACCTGTTGATTATGCCAATAATAAAAAAATCCCGATGGGGATGATAAAGCTACTAGCTTCGTACCTCGGTAACGGAACGTTCCAGGTGAAATTAAATGACACGATGTCGACGACACGTCCAGTGGGAGCGGGTGTCCCCCAAGGATCCATACTGGGGCCCCTGCTCTACAACATCTACACCGCTGACACACCAAGAATGGAAAACACAAAAATTGCACTATACGCAGACGACACTGCTATATTTACCAGAGGAATCCTGGCAAGCACCATCACCGAGAGACTACAAAACCACCTAGATGAGATAAATCGCTGGTGTAACACGTGGAAAATACAACTTAACGCTGAGAAAACTCAAGCCATCATGTTCACAAGAAGAAAATTCAAACACATCCCAACAAAACGCCTCAAGATTAATAATATAAGTATAAAATGGGAAAATCAGGTAAAATATCTAGGTATTATACTGGATAAAAGGCTATCCTTCGCAAGACATATGGATTACATTGTGAAGAAAACCAAACAAATTAATGGCTATCTTTATCCCCTCATCAACAGGAAAAGCAAACTCAACATGGAAAATAAGCTGAAACTGTACAAGACAGTAATACGACCAATAATGACATACTCGGCGACGTGCTGGAAGCAAGCTGACAAACACACAAAATACCGACTACAAATTATACAAAACAAAATACTGAGACAAATCACAGACTCGCGATGTTACATAACCAACGAACAAATACATAAAGACCTCGAAATGGAGACAATCACAGAGCACATAGCAAGACTTACACAAAAAACATTTGACAACATGCGACAACATGACAATATAACAATACAACAAACCGCAAACTACAATTCGAACGTCAAATGGAAATTCCCAAAACTGCAACAAACCACATTCAGACAATAAATAACACTGTTTTCTACCTACAGGGTACCCAAAGCAACCCCAGAGAAACAAAAGGACCACACCGACAACACCAGCAAATGACACAACACAGAAGAACCAAAGTAGGAAGCCAAAGGACCACAGCAGGACCAGCCGAGGACAAGAGGCCACAGCAGGATCAACCCAACCGATGACCAGAAGCGAGGAAACGAACCCAAACAAAAGACGGCGGAAGGACGGGCTCACGGCCCACAACCGCCACGAAACAAATGATCCCATGCAACACAAATCAGTTCTTCACCCAGATCTCAACTGTTCTTACAAGGTCCGTCCTTACTAGACTATTCGAGATCTTCACCCTGATCTCAACGGTTTTTTTACAAAGTCCGTCCTTACAAGATTATTCGAGACTCTGACAGAAAGTTCTACACCATTTATTGTTACTCTGTTTTACTGTACGTAAATTGTAAATAAAGTTTTCGTTAATAAACTATTCACCGAGTTACAAAATTAGTTTCTCTATAAATAAGAGTTTTATCATTTAACTTATTTTACTATTTATAATATATAAAAATTACCTATAAATAAGAGAAACGACAATTAAGGTAAATTATTCGTCTCTCTTTCAGAACTTCTATCTAACTGTCGACAACTTTCGATATTGATTAATTTTTCTTTATATTTAACAAAACATAGCCGTTGTCATTGAGCCTACTAAGCGCGCTATAATTTTAAAGAGAGTATATTCTCTTTACATCTCCCCTCTTCGAGATGAAAATTGCACAATTTTTCAACCATCCTCATCTTCTAATATTGGAGTTAATTTTGTCACATGGAATAGACTTGTATCTTGATTTCTTTTTTCTGTTTTTAATCTATAAATTGAGTTTGAAATTTTTTCTTCTATTGTGAATGGTCCGATTCTTAGTTCTTCTAGCTTTTTCCTATTGAGTTTGTTACCATTTTCTATGCATACCATATCTCCCACTATGAATTCATGGTGTCTTCTATTGCTGTCAAATATACTTTTATTATACTTATGTGATCTTAGTGTTCTTTCCAATGCTAACTCCTTATCTCTTATCCAGTCTTCTCCGTTTTCTTTATTCTTAATTCTTCTGGTATGTTACTAGTGTCTGCACCATGTAATAGATACTCTGGTGTAAATCCTGTGATTGTATGTTCTAGTCTATTATACTTATTCACACATTCTCTCGCTATGAATGTCCATGCTCTTTTCTTTTCCTCTTCGTTTATTTTACATCTTATTTTATTTACTAACGTCTGGTTTAATCTTTCATTCAAACCATTAGAAAACGGTGCATTTGTTGCAGTAAAAATTAATTGCACTTCTTTCTTTTTTATATAATCTTTAAATTCTCTCGAATTTATTCCAGGATATTGATACGTTAAGATTGTTCCGATCTTTTCTATTTCTAGTACAGTTTGAACTAATTTTATAAAATCATTGGCGTTTTGAGTTTTTGACGTTAGAATAAACGCGTATCTCGTGAAATGATCGACAAGTAAATGTATATATTTTTTCGTCGATCTAGTGCTTCCAAATTCTCCAATTGTATCTATGGACATAATTTCGAAAGCTTTAGTCGCTGGTCCTAATTGGGACATTGAGCCGAATTTATTTTTGTTGTCCTCTTGATTTATTCCTAATTCATATATCACATTCTTTACAAATTTTTGTTATATTCTCTACTAATTTTTTTGCAGTATAATATGGGCTTATTTTCATTCTCGTTTGTGTTATCCCTGTGTAACACCATTCCTTGTGATACCATTCCTTGTGTATTTTCTTAATTAAATCGATACTGTACTTTTCATATAATATGATTTTCTCTCTTTTTTTTTAATTTTTATAATATATTCCATTTTTCTTCATTAATTTTTCTTTTTTATTTTGTAATAAAATGTTATTCATCTGATCTAACTTTATTTCATCTATCTGAATAAAATTTACAGTTTTTAATAAGTCCTCTTCTTCTTCTATATTCGATTCTAGCACAGGGTTTCTACTTAAGCAGTCCGCTTCTGTATTACCTTTCCCTGGAACGTATATAATTTTAAAATCGTATTGAGATAGGTAGTGTGTTAGATCGCCTAATTCTTCTTCTGTTCGTGCTCTTATGTTCATATTTTCTAGAGGTTTGTGATCAGAGTGTATTTCGAAGTATCTTCCTATTAGCCAGTGTTGCCAATATTTTATTGCCTCTTTTATGGCTAAACATTCAAGATATATTGCTTTTTTTCTTTTTTGTATCTCATTGAGTTTCTTCGAGAAGTAGGCAACAGGTTTTTCTTTTCCATCATTTTGTGTTTATTTTAATATTGCGTCTATGCCCTCTAGTGACGCATCAGTATATATCTTAATTGGAAGATAGTTGTCAAATATCTCTAGCACTGGTTGGGAACATAGCATTTCTTTTATCTTTCTGAAGGCTTCTTCGCAATCCTCTGTCCATTTAAATTTTAATTCTTCCTTAATAATTGATGTAATGGATCTAATAATATTGAGCTCTTTTCTATATATTCATGATAAGTTTATTTTTCCCAGAAATTGTCTGATCTGCTTTTGTGTGGTTGGAGTCGGGAATTTTTTAATTGATATCATGTTATCTTTCAATGGTGTAACTGTATTTTCTCCTATAACATGTCCTAAATATCTAACTGATCTAGCAGCAAACGTACATTTCTTAAATTTTAACCTAAATCCTTCTTTTGTTATTGCATCTAATACTTTTTCAATATGATCTAGATCAGCGTTTCTCAAAGTGGGCGATATCGCCCCCCCAGTGGGCGATGACATCGTTTTGGGGGTCGCTAGGTAACCAGGGGGCGATATAATCTTTAAAAATTTTGATTAGTCGGAAAGAAAAGGCGGTACAGCGCCTCTATGATTTTTCCACTCAGATCAGCGACGCCACATCTTTAAGCCATTTCAAGACATCGTACCGCCGGTTGGCTCAATCTTTGATGGAGTATAATGACCTGGAAATGCGTATTAATAATTTAGAATTGGAGCTGAACCGGGAATTTGTTCCCTCCTTCGATATGGCCATTCAGGACTTGATAGATTGTATCGAGCAGGTGGCCTCGACTGTCTGTGGTACCCCGGAAACGACAACATTGGCCCCATCTCCATCGCGGATAGATGCCCAGAAACTAAAATGGTTAGAAATCCCCAAGTTCGATGGTTCCCCGGAGGCGTGGGCTCCGTTTTACGAATTGTTTCGTAATTTGGTGCACGACAATCCTCACATGTCTGACCTAGACAAAATGCAGTACCTCGTGACCAGTTTGGCAGGGCCTGCATCGAATATTTGTAAACATGTTACGCCCACCGGGTCGTACTACCTTCCCACCTGGGAAGCTTTGGTGCACCGGTATAAAGATCCTCGAGCGTTAGGTGACGCTTATTTAGGAAAGATATTTGGATTTAAACCGCTTCAGATGGAGTCTCGCCAGGGATTAAGCTCCGTTCTGGATGAATTTTGTGCTCCTATCCCTGCGCTACACCGGCTGGGTCTCGCCGATTTGACAGATTTCATTTTTTTGAACCGGGCGTTGCAGGTCGTGGACCCGGGTACCAAGCGGGCATTTGAAGCCGCCTCGCGGGAAACCGATGTGCCTCCTACAAGGTACTCCTGTAGTACTCCTGTGTACTCCTACAAGGATTTTGTCAAATTTGTGGAGATACATCTCCGAACGTTGCCGACATCAGATGCTCCCCCAAGGGTGTCCAAAGGAGCTTTCAAGCCTCGATCGACGACGTGGAATTTTGTGGTTCAATCAGAGGTACGACCTGTGGATATGAAGTCTTCGCTTTGTTGTTGTTGCAAAGAGAGCATACATCAATTGCAAGTTTGCCCAAAATTTTTAGATATCACTCTCAAGATGAGATACGCTCTAGTAAAAGATTTTATTAGATTGTTTATCCCATCAACATTCGCTTCGGGGGAGCCCGGAGACCACTAGTTGTTCTCAATGTTCATCATCCCATCACTCGTTGTTGCATTTTGTTTCGACGAAACGGCGTGCTACAGAGAACCGCGCCGTCGCTCAGAAGGCATTGTGCGCCTGGCGAGATGAAGGCTCGGCCAAGTCAACCTCTCCTTCCGTGTTGCTGTCGACCTTTGTTGCAAATATTCCCGATTCTACGGGTAAACGGCATGCCGTGCGTTTTTTGTTGGATTGCGACAGCGAGGCGAATTTCCTATGTCGAGGTGTCTGTGAAAGACTAGGATTACCCGTGGAGAAGTCCGATGTATCGGTCATCGGATTTGGCGGCGCGAAAAGTGCCGTTGTCGGTCAAACGACGACGACCATATGGTCGCGTTTTGATGCTCGTATGACTCTTCCTGTCAACGCGTTTGTCGTTAAGAATATTGCGGGCAATATACTTCCACACAGCCTATCTTTCGGGGTTGAGCCATCTAGGAGATTTGCCCCTAGCCGATAGTAATTGCGGCCAATCGGGGAAAATTGAAGGCATCATCGGAGCGGGATTGTTTCCTTTGGTGGTACTAGGTGAACGAGTTATAGCTTCGCCCGAATTGCCCGTTGCATTACGGACTCCCTTCGGTTACGTGCTCATGGGAGCACTCCCGAATTCTGGACGAACTGAACGACACTCGTTGGTAGCCACAAAGGAAGTCGAGAGTTTGGACAGCACTATGAAACGTTTCTGGGAGATCGAGGAAGTCCCCTCTTCTCAAGAGGCTACCGTCTCTAAAGAGGACCGAGAATGTGAGGAACTTTTTGCTTCATCGATCAGACGCGCCCGGGACGGAAGATATGAGGTTGCACTTCCCTTTCGGGAAAATCCAGAAGTCTTGGGGAACTCCTTCGGACCAGCGTGTAGACGATTCGCAAATTTGGAAAGGCAATTCTTAAGCTCGCCAGCCTTGAAAGAGGCTTACCAGTCGGTGATGTGAGATTATATTGACCAAGGTCATATTTCGTTCAGTACGGACTTCACCCCATCAGAGGCTTACTTTATTCCGCACCATGCCATCTTCAAGCCTCACAGCTCGAGTACGCCTCTACGTATTGTTTTTGACGCTAGTGCCAAAGGTCGAGGCGGACGCTCATTGAACGATTTGTTGTATACAGGGCCCAAATTGCAGACCGACATTTTTTCGTTGTTGGTTAACTTCCGTTTGTTTCCAGTCGCATTAGCGGCCGATATTCGACAGATGTATAGGCAAATTTGGATTTGTCCGGAACATCGCCGGTATCAACAGCTCGTGTGGCGGTTCCACCCGGATCAACCATTGCAGATCGGCCAATTGAATTGTGTTGTCTTCGGCGTCAGTTCGTCCCCCTTTTTAGCCCTTCGCACCGTCCGTCAGTTGCTGGATGACGACGGGGATAAATATCCTCAGGCAGCGAGTTATTTACGGCGGGATATGTACGTCGACGATATAACGTCGGTGCCTTCAGAACATGAAGCGGTTCAAGTTTACTTGAAATGTAAACAGTTGTTGATGGGCGGTGGTTTTGAGCTGTGCAAGTGGGCGACCAGTTCGTCCACTATACAACAGCAATTGGTCGTAGGCGACACACTGTTGGAGAAGAAGGCGTTTGAAGACAACCCAAATTGTACGGTGTTGAGTTTACGGTGGAATCCACAAGCTGACACCTTTGAGTTTAAAATTCAGGCCGAGGGGCGTTGCGGAACCAAGCGGGACATCTTGTCCACGGTCGCCCGAATATTTGATCCACTGGGGTTTTTGTCCCCGGTCACGCTGTTTCTAAAAATTTTAATCCAACATTTATGGATAGAAGGAGTGGGATGGGACGAAAGTCCTTCCATGATTGTATTGGAGAAATGGAATACCTTCCAGGTACAATGTGCCGAATTGTCGTAGGTGTCGGTTCCTCGGTTTGTTGGAGCGCCCCCACATGGTAATCTCGTTCTCGTGGGTTTTTCGGACGCATCTGAATTGGGATATGGGGCCGTAGTATATCTTCAGGTCGGTTCCGGCGGCGACTCCCCTAAGGTTTTTCTGGTTTGTGGGAAGTCCAAGGTGGCGCGCACAAAGATTCTGTCCATACCACGCCTGGAACCTTGCGCAGCGCTCTTGCTGTCTAAATTGTTGAACGGGGTTGAAGAGAATTTTAACACGCGGGACTTATTCCCAAGAATCCGTGCGTTCACCGACTCGACCATTGTTTTATGTTGGCTCAGGTCGTCTCCGACGAGGTGTACCATCTTTGTGGCGAACCGGGTAGCAAAAATTCAGTCATTGGTTGAGGTGTCCCAGTGGGCTCATGTAGACTGTCAAAAAAATCCGGCGGACTGCGGGTCACGGGGTGTGACTCCCGCGGAATTAGGCGGTCATAGTTTATGGTGGACTGGCCCGAAATGGCTCCTTACCGACAAAGCCCACTGGACCGATCTCGGTGCTGACGTCGACCTGTCGGACCCTCCCGCAGAAAAGGTAGCCATTGGTTGCCTGGCCCTCCGCACTACAATGCCCACTTTATTTGAAGGATTTATAAGTCATTTCTCCTCCTTTTCGAGACTGAAATGTTGTGAAATGTTTTGAAATTTATACAACATCTTCAGCGACGGGCAAGGTTTACCGCGGAGGACCTGAATGAGAGCGAATTACAACTCTGTCGCCTCGTACAAGGTTTTTCGAGTTTTTAACAATCTTTCCGAGAAGATCTGCACGCCCTGGAAAGCGGCAAAAGGTGTTCCGTACGGCTTCGGAATTTACATCCCTTCCTGGATAACGGACTGATTCGAGTCGGAGGCCGCTTAGGAGCGGCAAAATTAGATTTTGATCACGCCCACCCCATCATTTTGCCCCGAGACAGTCACTTTGTGGTGCTGTTGGTTGGATATTTACATTTACAGAATTTGCACGCGGGCCCCAGTTTGTTGTTGGCAATTTTACGGCATAAATATGGGATCTTGTCGGCTCGGTCTATCGTTCGTAAGACCTTGCGGGACTGCAACATTTGCTTTCGTGTTAAACCCCGCCCGATTATGCCATTAATGGGGGATCGACCGTCGTGCCGCATAACGAAGGCGAAAGCCTTTTTGCGTACGGGCATGGATTATGCGGGTCCCTGGAAGATATGTTTGGGCCGCCGTCGGCAGCCGATCGTCCAGATGGCCTACCTTTGTTTATTTATTTTTTTGACCACCAAGGCGGTGCATTTGGAGTTGGTTTCCGCATTGTCCACGGAGGCGTTTCTGGCCGCGTTTAAGTGGAGACGAAGAGCCTGCACGGATATGTATTCCGATTGCGGAACCAATTTCGTGGGTTCCCAACGGGAATTGGAAGAGTTGTCGGCTTTTCATGCGTCTTCGAATTTTCACAACGCTCTTTCGGGGAGATTAGAGGAATTCAAAATTAACTGGCATTTCATCCCTCCCGGGTCTCCGCATTTTGGTGGACTGCCATTTGTTCCGCATGATTGGCGATCAGTTGTTCACATATGAAGAGATGAATACTTGCCTGGTCCAAATAGAGGCCTTGTTGAATTCTCGTCGTCTTTGTCCTTTGAGCGAAGATCCGGCCGAAGCTTTGGCATTGACTGCTGCACATTTCCTCACCTTGGCACCTTTAAAGGCGCTTCCCGCTTCGGATGTATCTGTGTCGCCGGCTACACGATTATCGCGGTATCAGCTCCTCGACCAAATTGTTCAGTCTTTTTGGAAAAAATGGACGCAAGAGTATCTGCATGAGCTCCAGGTGAGGGCGAAATGGGTCCAGGATACGCCAAATTAAAACATTGGGACGCTGGACCTGGTTAATCACGTTCCGCTACCCCCTCTTCAATGGCCATTAGGTAGAGTCGTTGACGTGTTCCCGGGACAGGATGGTATTGTACGCGTAGCTTCGGTTCGCACCACCAGGGGATTGCTGAAACGGCCCGTGGCCAAGTTGTGTTCACTTCCGTCTCAGAAGTTGGTCGTTGGGAGTTCTTTGTTCTATTTTGGTTCGTTGTACATATCTATATATTAGAATACCAAGGTTATTTTAGTTAGTTTTATTTCGTTATTTCTATTTTGTCGAAGTTGGCCTCATTTTCATTTATTTTATTGGTAGAAGTTTGTTTATTTTTTCTCTTTCTGGATTTGATTTTGGCCCGTCCTGGCCTATTATTGTTCAGTTTTGTGCTGAAGTGGGTTACTTCAGGGGCGTCGGGATGTTCGCGCCCATTTTAGCGCATCCAGATTTTTAAATTTAATATTTGAATTTATTTCGGCACCGATCAATAGAAGGGGAAAAGGTGTATCGATCTGTGCCGAAATCGCGCGATTTAATTATCATTTCGCGAATTGATAGATCAGTCGACTAAGTACGCTCGGAAGGTGCGAAGCGCGGAGAGCGAGAGAAACACGAAAACCCCACTTCGACAGGCACATGCACGTGTGATAGAATTTTCAAGCCAAACTAACCAGGGGGTGATCACGAGCCCCAAGAGCTGAAGCGGAACCCAACGTCCTGAAGACGACAATTTTAAGGGAATTAAAAGAGGCGCCGGAAGGACGATCCCACGTGGATGAGACGCTAGCAGCCCCCACAGGTAAGTGATTTGACCAGCCCGTGTTTTTGCTTGGAAATTTTTGAATTTAGTGAGACACGGTCCGAACACCGGTCATGAGCGGTCATGTACGGACAAGTTCCCTCTTTTCATCATCCGGAAATCAAAACGACCTAGATGTTTTAAAGGTGACAAGACTCTACCTGTTGATTATGCCAATAATACAAAAGCTTGGATGACAAAGATATTATTTCAAGATTGGTTGAAAAAAGTTAACAAGGAAATGAATATGAAACGTAAAAAAATCCTGCTTTTTATTGATAAATGTACTGCCCATACGGAATTACCAAAATTTGACCAGTAAACCAGTAAACTTCAACCTTTAGATCAAGGTATCATACACACATTTAAACGCTTTATCGTAGAGAAGTTGTTCAATATACTCTTAACGTAATCTCAACGTACTTCTAGTCATGAAATTTGCAGTAGGTGATGTTACTGTCAGAACCTGTTTCAAGAAAGCCGGATTTTGTATCAGTACAGAGACAAGAATTTCTGCCAGATGATAATGAAGTTAACGCTGGGCCTAGCAATGAGGAATGGACTAAGTTTGTGACTCAAGAATCTATCGGTGATGTGGTAACGCCAACCTTTGATTTTGAACAAATAACAAATAACCCAAGATTTTGTACAAATTGAAGACGACCTGGCTACCGAGAATTTACCGATAATGATATCGTGCAGAATTATGTGAGAGCGTGTAGTAGAGAACATTCCAAAGAGAAGATTTTTAAGGCACTGGAGAAGATACACAAGTTTTTTGAATGCTCGGCGGTTGTTGATAAGACAATATTCGATAAAATTTATGAAATGGAAAAGGTTATGAAAATGCACAAAAGGTGTTATGAAAATGCACAAAATGTAAAAACAGAGAAACAAAAAAAGGTAAAGGATTTTTTTTAATAAATGTGTAAAATTGTTTCTTTCCTTTTTGTAAATAAGTAAATCTATGTATATAATGAACATAAACATACATATATTTATTCATTCCATATCTGCTGTATCGTTTATTAACCTCTATGAGTTAGAAAGGCCACTCCTGTTCACTGGTGTTACACTGAAGTTTACTGGTTTACTGGTCAAATTTTGGTAATTCCGTATGGGCAGTACATTTATCAATAAAAAGCAGGATTTTTTTACGTTTCATATTCATTTCCTTGTTAACTTTTTTCAACCAATCTTGAAATAATATCTTTGTCATCCAAGCTTTTGTATTATTGGCATAATCAACAGGTAGAGTCTTGTCACCTTTAAAACATCTAGGTCGTTTTGAATTCCGGATGATGAAAAGAGGGAACTTGTCCGTACATGACCGCTCATGACCGGTGCTCGGACCGTGTCTCACTAAATTCAAAAATTTCCAAGCAAAAACACGGGCTGGTCAAATCACTTACCTGTGGGGGCTGCTAGCGTCTCATCCACGTGGGATCGTCCTTCCGGCGCCTCTTTTGATTCCCTTAAAATTGTCGTCTTCAGGACGTTGGGTTCCGCTTCAGCTCTTGGGGCTCGTGATCACGCCCTGGTTAGTTTGGCTTGAAAATTCTATCACACGTGCATGTGCCTGTCGAAGTGGGTTTTTCGTGTTTCTCTCGCTCTCCGCGCTTCGCACCTTCCGAGCGTACTTAGTCGACTGATCTATCAATTCGCGAAATGATAATTAAATCGCGCGATTTCGGCACAGATCGATACACCTTTTCCCTTTCTATTGATCGGTGCCGAAATAAATTCAAATATTTAATTTAAAAATCTGGATGCGCTAAAATGGGCGCGAACATCCCGACGCCCCTGTAACCCACTTCAGCAAAAACCTGAACAATAATAGGCCAGGATGGGCCAAAATCAAATCCAGAAAGAGAAAAAATAAACAAACATCTACCAATAAAATAAATGAAAATGAGGCCAACTTCGACAAAATAGAAATAACGAAATAAAACTAACTAAAATAACCTTGGTATTCTAATATATAGATATGTACAACGAACCAAAATAGAACAAAGAACTCCCAACGACCAACTACTGAGACGGAAGTGGACACAACTTGGCCACGGGCCGTTTCAACAATCCCCTGGTGGTGCGGACCGAAGCTACGCGTACAATACCATCCTGTCCCGGGAACACGTCAACGACTCTACCTAATGGCCATTGAAGTGGGGGTAGCGGACCGTGATTAACCAGGTCCAGCATCCCAATGTTTTAATTTGGCGTATCCTGGACCCATTTCGCCCTCACCAGGAGCTCATGCAGATACTCTTGCGTCCATTTTTTCCAAAAAGACTGAACAATTTGGTCGAGGAGCTGATACCGCGATAATCGTGTAGCCGGCGACACAGATACATCCGAAGCGGGAAGCACCTTTAAAGGTGCCAAGGTGAGCAAATGTGCAGCAGTCAATGCCAAAGCTTCGGCCGGATCTTCGCTCAAAGGACAAAGAGGACGAGAATTCAACAAGGCCTCTATTTGGACCAGGCAAGTATTCATCTCTTCATATGTGAACAACTGATCGCCAATCACGCGGAACAAATGAGACTTGACGCTCTTGACGTTGGTCTCCCACAGTCCACCAAAATGCGGAGACCCGGGAGGGATGAAATGCCAGTTAATTTTGAATTCCTCTAATCGCCCCGAAAGAGCGTTGTGAAAATTCGAAGACGCATGAAAAGCCGACAACTCTTCCAATTCCCGTTTGGAACCCACGAAATTGGTTCCGCAATCGGAATACATATCCGTGCAGGCTCTTCGTCTCGACTTAAACGCGGCCAGAAACGCCTCCGTGGACAATGCGGAAACCAACTCCAAATGCACCGCCTTGGTGGTCAAACAAATAAATAAACAAAGGTAGGCCTCCTGGACGATCGGCTGCCGACGGCGGCCCAAACATATCTTCCAGGGACCCGCATAATCCACGCCCGTACGCAAAAAGGCTTTCGCCTTCGTTATGCGGCACGACGGTAGATCCCTTATTAATGGCATAATCGTGCGGGGTTTAACACGAAAGCAAATGTTGCAGTCCCGCAAGGTATATATATATATATATATATATATATATATATATATATATATATATATATATATATATATACATATATATATATATATATATATATATACATATATATATATATATATATATATATATATATCTTTTTATTTCCAAAGTTTGGATTCCGAATAATTAAACCAAATTGTAACCGAGATCCTCCGAGCTCCCACCAGAGTAGCGCTGCAGTCACATCGCGCCCTTCCTAAAGACTCCCACCCTATTGAATCCGCACCCCCGTGCGACTACCCTTAACTTGTGTGCAACCCTGGACCGCATATAAGTCGTCCCGCTGCCCAACACAAATCAGTTCTTTCCAGATCTCAGAGACCACCCAGATCTCAACTGTTCTTACAAGGTCCGTCCTTACAAGACTATTCGAGATCTTCACCCAGATCTCAACTGTTCTTACAAGGACCGTCCTTACAAGACTATTCGAGATCTTCACCCTGATCTCAACGGTTTTTTTACAAAGTCCGTCCTTACAAGATTATTCGAGACTCTGACAGAAAGTTCTACACCATTTATTGTTACTCTGTTTTACTGTACGTAAATTTTAAATAAAGTTTTTGTTAATAAACTATTCACCGTTACAAAATTAGTTTCTCTATAAATAAGAGTTTTATCATTAACTTATTTTACTATTTATAATATATAAAAATTACCTATAAATAAGAGAATTAAGGTAAATTATTCGTCTCTCTTTCAGAACTTCTGACTAACTATGGACAACTTTCGATATTGATTAATTTTTCTTTATATTTAACAAAACATAGCCGTTGTCATAGAAGCGCGCGCGGAGCCTACTAAGCCCGCTATAATTTTATAGAGAGTATATTCTCTTTACATCTCCCCTCTTCGAGATAAAAATTGCACAATTTTTCAACCATCCTCATCTTCTAATATTGGAGTTAATTTTGTCACATGGAATAGACTTGTATCTTGATTTATTTTTTCTGTTTTTAATCTATAAATTGAGTTTTAAATTTTTTCTTCTATTGTGAATGGTCCGATTCATAATTCTTCTAGCTTTTTCCTATTGAGTTTGTTACCATTTTCTATGCATACCATATCTCCCACTATGAATTCATGGTGTCTTCTATTTCTGTCAAATATACTTTTATTATACTTATGTGATCTTAGTGTTCTTTCCAATGCTAACTCCTTATCTCTTATCCAGTCTTCTCCGTTTTCTTTATTCTTAATTCTTCTGGTATGTTACTAGTGTCTGCATCATGTAATAGATACTCTGGTGTAAATCCTGTGATTGTATGTTCTAGTCTATTATACTTATTCACACATTCTCTCGCTATCATTGTCCATGCTCTTTTCTTTTCCTCTTCGTTTATTTTTCATCTTATTTTATTTACTAACGTCTGGTTTAATCTTTCATTCAAACCATTAGAAAACGGTGCATTTATTGCAGTAAAAATTAATTGCACTTCTTTCTTTTTTATATAATCTTTAAATTCTCTCGAATTTATTCCAGGATATTGATCCGTTAAGATTGTTCCGATCTTTTCTATTTATAGTACAGTTTGAACTAATTTTATAAAATCATTGGCGTTTTGAGTTTTTGACGTTAGAATAAACGCGTATATCGTGAAATGATCGACAAGTAAATGTATATATTTTTTCGTCGATCTAGTGCTTCCAAATTCTCCAATTGTATCTATGGACATAATTTCGAAAGCTTTAGTCGCTGGTCATAATTGGGACATTGAGCCGAATTTATTTTTGTTGTCCTCTTGATTTATTCCTAATACATATATCACATTCTTTACAAATTTTTGTTATATTCTCTACTAATTTTTTTGCAGTATAATATGGGCTTATTTTCATTCTCGTTTGTGTTATCCCTATGTGTTAAATCGATACTGTACTTTTCATATAATATGATTTTCTCTCTTTTTTTTAAATTTTTATAATATATTCCATTTTTCTTCATTAATTTTTCTTTTTTATTTTGTAATAAACTGTTATTCATCTGATCTAACTTTATTTCATCTATCTGAATAAAATTTACAGTTTTTAATAAGTCCTCTTTTTCTTCTATATTCGATTCTAGCACAGGGTTTCTACTTAAGCAGTCCGCTTCTGTATTACCTTTCCCTGGAACGTATATAATTTTAAAATCGTATTGAGATAGGTAGTGTGTTAGATCGCCTAATTCTTCTTCTGTTCATGCTTTTATGTTCACATTTTCTAGAGGTTTGTGATCAGAGTGTATTTCGAAGTATCTTCCTATTAGCCAGTGTTGCCAATATTTTATTGCCTCTTTTATGGCTAAACATTCAAGATATATTGCTTTTTTTCTTTTTTGTATCTCATTGAGTTTCTTCGAGAAGTAGGCAACAGGTTTTTCTTTTCCATCATTTTGTGTTTATTTTAATATTGCGTCTATGCCCTCTAGTGATGCAACAGTATATATCTTAATTGGAAGATAGTTGTCAAATATCTCTAGCACTGGTTGGGAACATAGCATTTCTTTTATCTTTCTGAAGGCTTCTTCGCAATCCTCTGTCCATTTAAATTTTACATTCTTCCTTAATAATTGATGTAATGGATCTAATAATATTGAGCTCTTTTCTATATATTCATGATAAGTTTATTTTTCCCAGAAATTGTCTGATCTGCTTTTGTGTGGTTGGAGTCGGGAATTTTTTAATTGATATTATGTTATCTTTCAATAGTGTAACTGTATTTTCTCCTATTACATGTCCTAAATATCTAACTGAACTAGCAGCAAACGTACATTTCTTAAATTTTAACCTAAATCCTTCTTTTGTTATTGCATCTAATACTTTTTCAATATGATCTAGATCAGCGTTTTTCAAAGTGGGCGATATCGCCCCCCAGTGGGCGATGACGTCGTTTTGGGGGTCGCTAGGTAACCAGGGGGCGATATAGTGGGCGGTAATTAGCCAGGGGGGCGATATCGGGGGCGGTAGGTATCACGAGCTATATAATGTATTTCTGTTAATTTAAAACAAACAAATACGTTCGACAAAATTGTTCCGTGTTCAGTGTCAGGGCCGGTCCAGACTCTCGGTTTTGCACAACGTTTTGTCTGCGCAGTCTTAAGACAGAATGAAAACGTTGCAATTTGTAGAGCGTCCACATGGTGCAGTTATATCTGTATATTTTGCACAATTTTAGTGACATCGTCATGGAGGAAGTACTACTCTGGTCAATTTTGGCATGCTGTGTTGTGAAATTGTTTAGCATAATCTTAATGTAATTTATATATATATATATATATAATAATATTATCTACTTTTAGAAACAAAATATAAAAAAAAATGTTTTAAGACCAAAAAAAATAAAATAAAATTGTTGGGACTTAATATAGACTATATATAATATAGAGATATAATTTATTAATAATAATAAAAGTTGCTCTTTATAGAGATATAATATATTAATAATAATATATTAATACTTGTCTGCACAGTTCATGGATATATTTCTCTTTTGCTCAGTTATCGCTGCAACTGTACCGTCTCCGCGCAGTTCTCAAAACTGCGCAGTTTTCTTGTCCACACGCAACGTTTTAACTGCAACGTGTTGAACTGCGCAGACAAAACGTTGTGCAAAACGGAGCGTCTGGACCGGCCTTTATACAAACGGCTACGCTCGTCTGCTATTCGCTGCTGGTCGAGTATCGATAATCGCACGCACAAACACACACACAGCCAGCGTTAATAACTTTTCGGTAGATCAACTACCTTTTGGTGTCTGGGCCAAATCTACTACCTTGAAAAAAATCTTTACAAGTTTCTGAAAAAAAATTATTATAATTTTATTTCTGTAAAAATTATAATGCCTTCACTTTCTTTTCACGAATTTTTAATTCTACAGGGATCCCCGCATGTCAATTTTTATTTGAAATATTTCAAAAACTATCACAATTATTGTTGCTAATTAATTAAAAAATCATTTATTATTAATCTAAATAGGTTGTCAGACCTAAAATAACAATTTTCGAGCTTTCGTTTCAACTTGGCTAGATTTCTAGTGAATATTTAAGTATTTTCGTTGTTTTATAATAAAAATTTCGTGATTTGGGAGGCGTTATTAACTTTAGCATATCACAGGTGGGCGATGAGACAAATAAGTTTGAGAAACACTGATCTAGATGTTCTTCGAAAGTCGGTGAGTGTATTAGGATATCGTCTATATAGTTTACGGAAAATTTAATTAGTTCATGTTTTCTCAATATGTTACTCAGAATTCGTTGAAATATAGCTGGAGAAGTTTTTAAGCCAAACGGTAGACATGTCCATTGAAAATGACCATCTTGCGTTACAGATCCAGTTTTTCTTCAATTCTTAAATTGTCAATTCTTAGTGGTATTGACCAAAAAGCCGAGTTTATGTCCAGTCTCGTGAAATATTTACAGTTTCTAGCTCTTATTATTATATCATTTATTAAAGGAAATGGTTGTGCTTGAGGGACGTTTCTGTTTAAATCTCTGAAGTCTATGCACATACGCGTCTTTCCTTCATTTTTCTTAAATGCTAGTGTGACAGGTGCAGCAAAAGGACTATAAGATTCTTCGATTAAATTTCTTTCTAATAATTTGGCTATTTGTTTTTCTATTTCTATTTTGTCATCTATATTACATCTATATGGTCTTTTACTGCATTATTTCTCCACCAGTAAATCAATTCTAGCTTCATACTCATTAACAGTTCCAACATCGTATTTGTCTTTTGCAAACGCTGATTTGTTGTCATCTATTAATCTTTCTAGCTTAATCTTTTTATCCTTATCTAAATGTTCTGTTTTGATTTGGAATTCATCTGTTTCCACATGTTCATTAAAATTGACTCAACAATTTATAACCACATTCTATTTCACTTAAAATTCTTTTTTTCTATTTTTTGGGAAATTTCTAAATTGTCATTCAACCTCAACTTGAATATGGGAATTAAATCTAATCCTATTATGAAATATTCGAAATCTTCTCTTTCAACTATGTATATGTCCACTTTTTTTCTATATTAAATATTTTTATTCTTATTCTTACCAATCCATTTGTTGAATTCACACCATTGACAGACTTTAAGAGTATTTTGTTTACATCTACTCTATTATCTTTTATATTTATCCATTTCGAGTTTATTAAGAAGATTTGGGATCCTGGGTCATATGTTCCCATTATCTCTATCCTATTCTCAATTAGCATCATAAGTCTGATCAATGGTGTGACTATTCGTTTTTTCTCTCTGTACAAAGGCCTACTTCTATAACTGAATTGCTTCCTATAGCTTTGGGTTTCTCCTTTTTCTCTAGTTTAAACCAGCATTTCTCTTCTGGGGGGTATCTTACACCTTTACCCATATCCTCACATGTCTTGCATGGCTTATTTTTTCTTCATTTCTTACTTTGAGTTTTGGGTAACCTTCTTTTTTTAATATTTTCTTTTTTTCTGTTATTCCTTCGAGCTTTTGTAATTGCTTAATTAAATCTTTTGTATCTTCCATTTCATCTCTGTCAATTATCTCTGATAAATTCTGACAAACCAAATGCAATCCTATCTATCATTGTATCAGCGTCCATGTTTTTATTTAGTTCTAATAATACTCGTTCTTTCTTTATTGCATATTGCACTAATGAACCTTCTTTGTATTTAAAATAATGAGCATATGTTCTGCTACTCCATCCTTTACTTGAGAATGTTTCTATTAATACCTGCTTCCATTCATGCCAATCGTTTTCATGCTCTCCTTTTATCACTGTAGTAGTATACCAGTCTTGGCAAGTTCCATCTAAAAATACTCTCCATAATTCGATTTTGGTTTCACCTTTTTCAATTTTAAATCTTCTACATTCTTTATCGAATGTGTCTAACCATTGTCTAACATTAGATGTTTTATAATTAAATTTCTCTAATGTAAATTTATCTACAATTTGTTTTTAGTTTTTTTCTTCTCTTTTTTCTGATTTTTCCACTAATTTTTCCAATATCTTTGCCAAGTTTGAGTGTTTTTTAATATCCTCTTGAAATATTTGTTTTAAATATTTTCCTCAAAACTGGATATTTCCATCATGGTCCAAATATATCTTTTTCAATTTTTTTGACAGCGTTATCCATATTTTCAACTCATCATTCCTTTTTACCAATGAATCTTTTATCCTCTTGAAAGCATCCGTATTTTTTAACTCCTCATGAAAATCTGCATAGATAAGCTCATCTGCTGTACCAGATATATTTTTCTCCTTGTTCTGTGACAATTGTGATTATGGCTACCACTGTAGTTTTACTGTCCTTTGGGGAAGCTACAGCTCTAAACTCAAATTTTAATTTCATTTTGTGACGAAATTGTCGTTTTATAATATCCTTTTATTTCCAGTTTGGATTGTCCGAATAAATAAACCAAATTAGTTTCTCTATAAATAAGAGTTTTATTATTAACTTATTTTACTATTTATAATATATAAAAATTACCTATAAATAAGAGAAACGACAATTAAGGTAAATTATTCGTCTCTCTTTCAGAACTTCTGTCTAACTATGGACAACTTTCGATATTGATTTATTTTTCTTTATATTTAACAAAACATAGCCGTTGTCATAGAAGCGCGCGCGGAGCCTACTAAGCGCGCTATAATTTTAAAGAGAGTATATTCTCTTTATATACATATATATATATATATATATATATATATATATATATACATGGTCCAAATATATATGATCCATATATATATATATATATATATATATATATATATATATATATATATATATATATATATATATATGTATAGACTTAATTCTTAACTATTGCTGAGTTGCAAGTTCGCATGCAATAGATAAATAACTATGCAAAAACAACTTAATCGACTGCTGGATTGCAGATTCCCTTGCAGGTGGTGGATAATAATACAAAAACAACTTAATCTAATCTCACTGAAATATATACGAACTGGAACGAGCGCTGGCCTCTAAGCTTGTGCGGGCCGAGAGACAGGTCCCAAGGGTATCGCTTCATCCTTGTCTAGCCAACAGTGAATTCGAGAGTGGGAGGATGTGATGCAGTCAGAGCGAAAAGCTAGTTGCATTGAGTTGTATCAAGAAAGAGAGTGAGATCGTTCAATCGGTGAGCATATTATAAACCGAAGTTTATATACATTTATATATATATATATATATATATATATATATATATATATATATATATATATATATATATATATATATATATATATATACATCAATTGCTGTTACTGCAAACAGCATCGATGAATTGAAAATACAGGTGGAAATCATTATCAATTCAGTAAATGGTGCCAAAAGAACCGGCTTATTGTGAATCATGACAAAACCGTCTGCTTATATCTTAGCAAAAGAAAAACCATGGAAAGGAACTTCGACATTCTAATAAATAATCAACGCTACAAACTGTCTACTAAATTTCTTGGAGTACAAATTGATAGCAAACTTACATGGTCTTACCACATTGATGTGGTTTGCAAGAAACTATCAAGCTTATTTTATAATCTCTCAAATGAAATAAATCGATGGATACCAATACAATTTTAAATCTTTACTATGCTATTGTATATTCACATCTTGCATTTAATGTTCTGCTTTGGGGAATCTCAAGTAATGCTAAAAGGTACTTCATTTTACAAAAAAGAATAATTCGGCTTATTTTCAATTTAAAGTCTAGGCAGAGCTGCAGAAGTTCATTCAAAGCCAATAATTTATTAACCCTACCATCGATATTTATCTACAAATGCCTGTGCTACACTAAGAACAATATACATAATTATAGCACTGCATCTAGTTCGCACACATATCAAACAAGACATGGAATGCAATTAAGACCTCTACAGCATAAGTCAGCATTGTTTGAAAAATCTTTTTTTTTTTTTTGTATTGGCACTAAATTATTTAATCATCTAAGTGATGACATTAAATGTAAGCCACAAAAGCAATTTAAAAGTAAAATCAAAACTTTAATGACTGAGGGAGCATTCTACTCAATTGATGAACTCCTCCAACACTAATAATATTCTGCAAATTGTATGCAAGTTTTAATGTAATTTTAATTTGTTTATTTTAATCAATTTTGTTCTTTGACTATCACATCCACATCATGGTTTGTATGTACCTATATGTATTTTTCTATATTTCTATTTTCTATTTTTCTAGAATTAAGTCTATATATATATATATATATATATATATATATATATATATATATATATATATATATGTATATATATATACTCTCTTTAAAATAATAGCGCGCTTAGTAGGCTATGTTTTGTTAAATATAAAGAAAAATTAATCAATGTCGAAAGTTGTCGACAGTTAGACAGAAGTTCTGAAAGAGAGACGAATAATTTACCTTAATTGTCGTTTCTCTTATTTATAGGTAATTTTTATATATTATAACTAGTAAAATAAGTTAATAATAAAACTCTTATTTATTGAGAAACTAATTTGGTTTATTTATTCGGACAATCCAAATTTTGGAAAAAAAAGATATTATAAAACGACAATTTCGTCACAAAATGAAATTAAAATTTGAGTTTAGAGCTGTAGCTTCCCCAAAGGACTGTAAAACTACAGTGGTAGCCATAATCACAGTCACAGAACAAGGAGAAAATTATGCTATACCAGATGAGCTTATCTATGCAGATTTTCATGAGGAGTTAAAAAATACTGATGCTTTCAAGAGGGTAAGAGATTCATTGGTAAAAAGGAATGATGAGTTGAAAATATGGATAACGAAAAAATTGAGAAAGATATATTTAGACCATGATGGAAATATCCAGTTTGGAGGAAAATATTTAAAACAAATATTTCAAGAGGATATTAAAGAACACTCAAACTTAGCAAAGATATTGGAAAAATTAGTAGAAAAATCAGAAAAAAGAGAAGAAGAAAAAAACAAAACACATTGTAGATAAATATTAGAAAAATTTAATTATAAAACATCTAATGTTAGACACATTGGACACAATGGTTAGACACATTCGAGAAAGAATGTAGAAGATTTAAAATTGAAAAAGGTGAAACCAAAATCGAATTATGGAGAGTATTTTTAGATGGAACTTGCCAAGACTGGTATACTACTACAGTGATAAAAGGAGAGCAAGAAAACGATTGGCATCGATGGAAACAGGTATTAATAGAAACCTTTTCAAGTAAAGGATGGAGTAGCTGAACATATGCTCATTATTTTAAATATACAAAGAAGGTTCATTAGTGCAATATGCAATAAAGAAAGAACGAGTATGATTAGAAATAAATAAGAACATAGACGCTGATACAATGATAGATAGGATTGCATTTGGTTTGCCAGAATTTATCAGAGAGAAAATTGACACAGATGAAATGGAAGATACAAATGATTTATTTAAGGAATTACAAAAGCTCGAAGGAATGACAGAAAAAAAAGAAAATATTAAAAAAGAAGGTTACCCAAAACACAAAGTTATAAATGAAGAAAAAAAAAACAAGCAAGACATGTGAGGATATGGGTAAAGGTCTAAGATACCACCCAGAAGAGAAATGCTGGTTTAAACTAGAGAAAAAGGAGAAACCCAAAGCTATAGGGAGCAAAATTCAGTTATAGAAGTAGGCCTTTGTACAGAGAAAAAAAAAACGAATAGTGACACCATTTATCAGACTTAAGATGCTAATTGAGAATAGGATAGACTTAATGGGAACATATGACCCAGGATCTCAAATCTCCTTAATAAACTCGAAATGGATAAATATAAAAGATAATAGAGATGATGTAAACAAAATACTCTGAAAGTCTGTCAATGCTGTGAATTCAACAAATGGATTGGTAAGAATAATAATAATTCTTTTCAGAACCAACCCTCAACATCAACGGAGAATCCCCGAGAAAACAATACAACATATATATATATATATATATATATATATATATATATATATATATATATATATATATATGTATATATATATATATATATATATATATATATATATGTATGTATGTATGTATGTATGTATGATTCTGTGGCAAATGTGAATAAAATATTATTATTATATTTTAATGAAAGTTGTTTTCAAAAAGACAACGGTAAAATAGTGTTGTATTTGCAAGGAAAAATGAACGTCGGCCACACATTTTTCCTTTTGGACTGTACTAGACGAAGACAGAGCGATACGAGAGACAACTTGTCATGCTCCCTTTTTGCCCGCACAAGCCAAGACGCAGCGCTCGTTCCAGTTAGTATATATTACACAAGTATATTACAGTGTCCAATCTACTACTAAACTGCAGGAATCTTTGCAGGTGGCCAAATAACACGCGACTAAACAACGCTTCGAAAATATCACAGCGAAATAACAATGCACCATGGACATAGACAGGATTTAGTTTCGGAGGGGGTTTTAAGACCAGGATTTACTTCCGGGGGGGGGGGGGTTATTAATCAGGTATGTACCCCTAAACCCCCCCCCCCTGGCTACGCCAGTTATGTTATGTTATGTTACAGAACCGGGAATCACTCCCACAGACAAATGGTGACTCTTTCGACGATTTCTAAGATAATGTCATGTGATAATGTGAAAGAGAAGTCTAGGCAGGCACGTCTACATCTTCACATCTCTTTGAAAGTGCACCACTGAAATATATACTACCATATATATTTCAGTGATTCCAGGTAGTATATATTTCAGTGAAGTGCACATACATTGTAGTGGAAGGACATAGGCGTTATAGAGGTCCGATGCTACTAGAGAAAAAACAATAAATGGATCGCTTGCAAAGTGTGAAATGACCCAAAAAATATAAGCTATTACAAAATACTACATAGGCGTTATAAAAAATATTTTTTTTATTTTGCGTCTGTAATGGACTCATTACAGCACTCATATGCGTGCGGTAATGGCTCGCCGAGTGCTGTAATATTTTTAGTTAGTTAATTTATTCAAAGTTGGCACAGAAATTCAGAGCTGTCAGTGATGTAAAATTTTTGGCGAGATAGTTTTGAGGTTATGTGATGTGTGGAATCACAAAAAAAATTTGCTCGTTGAAATTATGTATTTTTTGAATGGTATTAAGTTTATATAGAGAAATTTATAGTGAAAAAACAAAAAGTTTACTTTAGATTGGTGTTAGTGTTAAAAATTGTGTTAAAAACAAAGTGAATTTGGTTTCAAGAAAATTATCCTTTGAAACCCCAAATTATTTTAGTGTCAAATATTCTTTCTTTATGGGACTTAAAAAAAGTAATATAATAATATATGAATATTATGTAATAGACCGAATGTGCGCCGGTATAAGCAATCAACCTATATCAAATGATATCGGAAGGGCACTCTATTCTCCTAGGGGTGAGAAATCGTCCCCGAAGGCGGACGAACTATAATAAATAGTCAACAGCATAGGAATCAGGAAAGCAACGGGAAACTACCTGATTACATATCCCTAGTTAATCCACATGGCTAATTTCAAGGCAAAAATACTGGAGTCTCTAGTCCCCTATTTGGATCTCCGTGGGGGACAGTTTTGAATGTAGCTAAGATGACAGTAAGATGTAGAAGACGCATTTCCTGTTTAAATAATCTAAGAAAATGGTACAACTATAGTTCCGTTGAGTTGTTTAGAGCCAACCTTCTAAGAGGAGATGGCACTTGAAGAAGATGTGTGGAAATCATGAATACACAAATTTAATTAATTAATGGTAATAAACGATATAACACATATTTATTTTAAATTCTTTTCAATGGTACAAGTATTAAAAATTATTATAGTTACATTGGATTCTTGAGCAGTAACACTCACACCAGGGACATTATATACAGTGCTACTACTACTGTTGCTATCAAATTGCAAATGTGGGGCACTAGAAGAATATCCAGGTAAGTTGATATCTGCTTGCTCAGACCCAAGCATTTTAGATACTTCAGTCTTCTTTTTTAACGAAGCGTCAACATACCCCTCCGCAACAGTAGTAGACTTCCTTCCACCATGTTTTTTTACTGTCAACAAATCACCACCATGGTTGGCCAAATGTGTTGCACTACTTCTTCGAAAACAATGTCCAGATCAGAGTTTGGTAATCTGAGAAATGTCGCAATGTCTTTTGATATTCTCCCCATATTAATAGCAATTGGACTATTAATACAATGACCGTTACGAAAAGTTAAGAAAAATCTATTAAGCGTAACATTATTAGGATGTAAGTTAGCATATTTTTTAATTAAGTCAATCCAATGAGGATCTGTAATTGCAAACATACTTGGAATCTAATTTTTTGTTTTGGATACAGACACAATGATGGAATCGGAGCTGCATTCTATATCATTGACAGACATATCCATTATATCCATTATGAAGACGATCTATAATGAATACCATTACATACAATGCTGCGATATACATACAAATTTATTCACCTTCATAGCCAGATAAGACTTATCATCCACGTCCGTTATAAATATCTTCTTCTAAAATCTTCGACTTTTTAGGTGCATAGCCCTGAGATATCCGTTTCAATAAGGTCCGCAATTTACAATATTTGGATATATCTACATCCTTATGAATAGATAAACAGGACCTCAACATAGAATATATCGTCCATAAACTTGATGGTATATACTTCTTATGTTGTAATTCGAAGTAAGCAAGTAAAACATTTTCCGAAACAACTGTAACTTTATTTAGATTAAACCACTCCCATTTTACACCCACTTAAATTTGCAGTATTCTTTTTCATATCTTCCTCGCGATTTATCTGGCAACAATTTGTTCACTGTATTTGCAGTTATTTCTTTCAATTCTAGTGGAGTGCAAGATATTTTTTCACCCATTTTAATTATAACCTATAAATTAATTTCAAGTGTCAATTATCAGTGTAACCAACCACCATAAAATTTTATGAATATGTATGGGCGATTTTTTTATTTAGAAATGGCATGAAAAGGCGCAAAATAGAAAAAATACTATAAAAAACTCGATCGTCACTTGTCCATTAGAAATTGTACGCGTGCTGTAAAATCGCGGTGACTGAACTCGTCCTTTATAATATACTATTTTCTATTTTGCGTCTGTAATGGACTCATTACAGCACTCATATGCGTGCTGTAATGGCTCGCTGAGTGCTGTAATATTTTTAGTTAGTTAATTTATTTGAAGTTGGCACAGAAATTCAGAGCTGTCAGTGATGTCAAATTTTCGGCGAGATAGTTTTGAGGTTATGTGATGTGTGGAATAACAACGAAAATTTGCTCATTGAAATTATGTATTTTTTGAATGGTATAAAGTTTATATAGAGGGAAATTTATAGTGAAAAAACAAAAAGTTACATTTAGATTGGTGTTAGTGTTAAAAATTGTGTTAAAAACAAAGTGAATTTGGTTTCAAGAAAATTATCCTTGAAACGTCAAATATTTTAGTGTCAAATATTCTTTTCTTTCTTTATGGGAATTAAAAAATAAGTAATATAATAATATATGAATATTATGTAATAGACTGAATGTGCGCCGGTATAAGCAATCAACCAATATCAAATAATATCGGAAGGGCACTCTATTGTCCTGGGGGTGAGAAATCGCCCCCGAAGGTGGATGAACTATAAGATACAGTCCACGGCATTGGAATCAGGAAAGCAAGGGGAAACTACCTGATTACATATCCCTAGTTAATCAACATGGCTAATTTCAAGGCGGAAATACCGGAGTCTCTGGTCCCCTATTCGGATCTCCGTGGGGGACAGTTTTGAATGTAACTAAGATGAAAGTAAGGATGTAGGAGACACATTTCCTGGTTAAATAATCTAAAAAAATGGTACAACTATAGTTCCGTTGAGTTGTTTAGAGCTACAACATCAAAAGTGAAAATAGTTATGATAGCCAACCTTCTAAGAGGAGATGAAGAAGAAGCTGTGTGGAAATCATGAATACACAAATTTAATTAATTAATGGTAATAAACGATATAACACATATTTATTTTAAATTCTTTTCAATCATACAATTATTAAAAATATTTATAGTAACATTGGATTCTTGAGCAGTAACACTCACACCAGGGATATTATATACAGTGCTACTACTACTACTGTTGCTATCAAATTGCAAATGTGGGGTGCTAGAAGAATATCCAGGTAAGTTGATATTTGCTTGCTCAGACCCAAGCATTTTAGATATTTCAATCTTCTTTTTTAATGAAGTGTCAACATACCCCTCCACAACTGTAGTAGGCTTCCATCCACCATGATTTTTAGCTGTCAACAAATCACCACCATGGTTGGCCAAATGTGTCGCACTACTTCTTTAGAAACAATCTCCAGTGTAACGATCGGAGTTTGGTAATTTGAGAAATTGAGACGATCTATAATGAATACCGTTACATACAAAGCTGCGATATACATACAAATTTATCCACCTTCATAGCCAGATATCGGTCTTAAACTCAACGTTAATAAGACAAAATGGCTCGTCGTAAATAAAACCAGCGTAAATAACCAGCTGAATCTAAGAGGTGGAAATGAGGTGATGGAACGCGTCAACTCCTATAAGTACCTTGGCTGTAACGTAAACGACAAATGGGACATGACATCGGAAATTAGAAGCCGCATCGAACAGGCAAGAGGAGCTTTCACCAAAATGAAGAAAGTGCTGAACAACAGGAACTTGGAAATCCCCCTCAGAATCAGATTGTTAAGGTGCTATGTGTTTAGTATCCTGTACTACGGCGTCGAGGCTTGGACACTTACGGAGGCTATGTGTAAGAAGGTGGAGGCTTTTGAGATGTGGACTTACCGTAGAGTGCTGAGAATTTCTTGGGTGGATCGAATTACTAACGTCGAGGTCTTGCAAAGAGTCAATAAGCAAACAGAAGTTCTCAACAAAATAAAGAGAAGAAAACTGGAATACCTTGGTCATGTTATCCGAAATGATAAGTACAGGTTACAGCAGACAAAAATACAGGGTAAAATAAAGGTACGCGCAGTCCAGGCCACCGCAGAACATCATGACTCAAGAACCTTCGCCAATGGTTTGGACAAAGTACAAGATCCCTATTTCGAAAAGCTGCAAATAAAATTCAAATAATGAAATTGGTCGTCAACGCCCTTGGAGGGCATGACACATGAAGAAGAAGAAGAAGAATAGCCAGATAAGACATCCTTATGTATAGATAAACAGGACCTCAACATAGAATATATCATCCATAAACTTGATGGTATATACTTCTTACATTGTAATTAGAAGTAAGCAAGTAAAACATTTTCCAAAACAACTGTAACTTTATTTAGATTAAACCATACCCACTTTACACCCACTTAACTTTGCAGTATTCTTTTTCATATCTTGCTCGTGATTTATCTGGCAACAATTTGGGCTATTATTAAGAATATGGGAATGGTGGAGTTACCTTCACTAACTGTTGCTAATCGTCTTCCAAACTGTATTTCTAAACGTGGAAAGTAAAAATGAATCTTCTACGTCGGCTGGTTCAAGAAATATACGGGCTTTTGTAATCCAAAAAACTGACATTTTTTAATACAACAACAAATATAACTGCAACTTCTGTCCGGTTATTTGACAGAAAATATGTTTATACAGCAGATACGCTGTTGCCAAGTTCAATTCTTTTGCAGAGATTATACTTTTTTTCTGTGTCGCTACAATTTAAGTATTATATGTATTAAATATATTTAATTTTATTTTAATTCTTGCGCAGGGGTCATGTTAATCTTCTATGTATTCTTCTTATTCTTATGCATATTCACTAATGAATGTTTGCGACCACGATAATGACTTGAATGTCGTCATCATGTGGTTCTCTTGGGAAGTATAATGGAGGTGATTTCCCGTTATCTTCCTCCATGGGTATGAAATTACCATGGGTATAAATTAGATTAGGTTGTCCGAGAGAGAATAGATCAAGACCGCATATAGCACGGCAGCGCAAACTCTCGATCACATGCGCGCGCAGCGCGCATGTGGTTTGATCGAGAGTTCGCGCTGCCGCACGCATGTGGTTTAAACTTTAACTTCGTAGATCCAAACTTTTATGGTACTCTCGGTCCAATGTAGAACAAAGTGGCAACGACCGGTGGTTTTACCTTGGTTAGATTAGGTTGTCCGCCGCGAAGCGGGAAGATAAATCAAGACAATATACGCGCGGCAGCGCGAACTCTCGGTCCAATATAGGACAAAGTGGCAAGCACCCTTGGTTTCACCTTGGTTAGATTAGGTTGTCCGCCGCGAAGCGGGAAGATAAATCAAGACAACATACGCGCGGCAGCGCGAACTCTCGATCACATGCGCGCGCAGCGCGCATGTGGTTTGATCGAGAGTTCGCGCTGCCGCACGACAAAGTTGCAACGACCGGTGGTTTCACCTTGGTTAGATTAGGTTGTCCGCCGCGAAGCGGGAAGATAAATCAAGACAACATACGCGCGGCAGCGCGAACTCTCGATCACATGCGCGCGCAGCGCGCATGTGGTTTGATCGAGAGTTCGCGCTGCCGCACGACAAAGTTGCAACGACCGGTGGTTTCACCTTGGTTAGATTAGGTTGTCCGCCGCGAAGCGGGAAGATAAATCAAGACACCATACGCGCGGCAGCGCGAACTCTCGATCACATGCGCGCGCAGCGCGCATGTGGTTTGATCGAGAGTTCGCGCTGCCGCACGCATGTGGTTTAAACTTTAACTTCGTAGATCCAAACTTTTATGGTACTCTCGGTCCAATGTAGAACAAAGTGGCAACGACCGGTGGTTTTACCTTGGTTAGATTAGGTTGTCCGCCGCGAAGCGGGAAGATAAATCAAGACAATATACGCGCGGCAGCGCGAACTCTCGGTCCAATGTGGGACAAAGTTGCAACGACCGGTGGTTTCACCTTGGTTAGATTAGGTTGTCCGCCGCGAAGCGGGAAGATAAATCAAGACAACATACGCGCGGCAGCGCGAACTCTCGGTCCAATGTAGGACAAAGTGGCAACGACCGGTGGTTTTACCTTGGTTAGATTAGGTTTTTATATGGTCTTAAGAGTACCGCCTATATGGTCTAAAATAAGATAAAGTTGCAAGAAGTATTAAGTTAACCTGAGTTAAACCAATTAGAATGAAATTAGAATTAAAAATTAAATTTATATTTCAATGTTGTTGTAAGTGCATGTGAAGAAATTGTATATTGAATGTTTACCAGAACAAGGTAAAATAAAAAGATAAAATTGGCAACGTCGGTTGGGCTTCTCCTGCACTTTTTGTTTGACAAGTAATTAGAGAGGTTAGGTAGTGAAGGAAAATATTAACTGTTGCGTCAAAAAAATGTCATTTTTTTCATAAAAACCCGTATATTTTTTTAATAAATCGACGTAGAAGCTTCGTTTTGGCTCTCTAAGTTTGCAAATACACTACGGAAGACGATTAGTAACAGTTATTCAAGGTAAAAATCCGCCAACTCCAAAAAAAATGGCCATTCCCATATTCTTTACAAATTCCACAATTTGTTCACTGTGTTTGCAGTTATTTCTTTGAATTCTAGTGGAGTGCAAGATATTTTTTCACCCATTTTAATTATAACCTTTAAATTAATTTCAAGTTTCAATTATCAGTGTAACCAACCACCATAAAATTTTATGAACATGTATGGGCGATTTTTTTATTTAGAAATGGCATATAAGGGCCCAAAATAGAAAAAATACTATAAAAAAGTCGTTCGTAAGGTGCTTTTCATCACTTGTCCATTAGAAAACTCCTCGCTACGCTCGTTGTTTTCGAAACTTGGACGCGTGCTGTAAAATCGCGCTGACTGAACTCGTCCTTTAATATACTATAATTAAATGTTGAGATGGGTATAATATATGAGTAGAAAATGCAGCATTTATTTTAATTTTGGGTGCGAGGTCGCGCTGCCGCGCAATATGTAGTTTGCATTTATTTGGCTCTAATATAACCCAATCTACAAATTAACTACCTTATTTTGGAAACTTTGTAACTAGAAAATCTAGTAATTTTTCATATTTTGAATCAGGATCAGGCGCCGTCGCGCAATAAATGGTATAGATTTATCTGTTCTAATATAACCTAATTTAACCACCTCAATTTGGAAGGAGTAATTAGTTCTGTACCAAACTGTGTACCCGCCACTGTGTTTTACATTAGTACGATTCTACCATGGAGGTGTCACTAGTTGCGGACATCCGTGTACTACTGATCCGATAATGTATGACGTAAAACATAACCTCCATAGAAAATAAAGTCATTGTATAGAGATTAATTGAAGCAATTGGATAAGAAACATTGCTATGGCGTTGATTAGTGCAAGAACATTGATTAAATGTGGGCAATTCGTAAACGAATCTTTGCTTTTAAACATAAGGTAAAATACGTGCTTTTTCTGCTCAGTTAAGAGTTTAAATTTTCATTTCTTGTTTGCGTTAGTAGAAGCGCTACACGTTGTACTGTGAGGAAGAATAATACAGCAACTAGAGAAAGTACAACAAGTGAGAAAGCAGAATCAGAACCTACGAAACCCAATGAGGAGTTGGAGAAACTCAATAAAGAAATCGAAGGGTTGAATGAAAAAAACACAGATTTATTGGTAAAATCCTTTCTAACTGTATAAACCTATATTCAATGAAAAAATCAAATTTTAATATATCATTTAAAACTTGTTTCACAATAAGTCAAATTGACAAGAAAAATTCCCAGTATGTATCTCAACAAGTTTTTCATTTTTCGTTTTTTAGATAGAGTTTCATTTAAGGTTGATAATATTTTCTAACAATATTTTTTATTACCAATTTCATTCATGTTTTAGGATAAGTACAAAAGAGCTTTAGCTGATGGTGAAAATCTACGAAACCGATTAACCAAACAAATAGCAGAAGCTAAACAATTTGGAATACAGGGCTTTTGTAAAGATTTATTAGATGTTGCCGATGTACTCAATAAGGCAACAGAAAGTGTCCCTAAGGATGAGTTGAATAATAATAATAATCCACATTTGAAGAGTTTGTATGAAGGTTTGGTTATGACAGAGGCACAACTACAAGCTGTTTTTAAAAGACATGGTTTAGAAAAAGTTAATCCTCTTGAGGAGAAATTTAATCCAAATTATCATGAAGCATTATTCCAACAGGTACTCACTTTTATATTCCATTTCTTTTTCTCTTTGATGTTTAACTTTCCTTTCTCAGAAACTTTATGATAGTGTTTATCATGGTTTTTGACCATTAGCAGGTTTTATGACCATTGTAATAATTTTGGTAACTTTTTTAACTATGTACTTTTTGATGTACAAAACCTTCGACTGTTATTAGGGGACAGTGGTATAAAATGATCCCTCTAAGGGAAAAAAGATATAAAACGTATGTAGACAGTGTATTTCGTAAAATTCTTATGTTTTATGTAAGGCATTGGCATATAATTTAGTAAGAGTAGAATACGATTATTTTAATCCTTTCGCTGCGAATTACTTTTTTGAAATGATGTGATTGTGTGCTCAATATTCTGAACATTACATTATAGCCCGTGTGAATTTGCAAATATTGACAAATTTTCAAAAACCAAAATCTCTAATCGAAGCAAATTTTGTTTTTTTGTTGATTTGAGTGGACAAACTTTGCAAAATTCTTTTGTTTTGTGTCAAAATTGAACGAAAACGTCAAAATAATTTGCAAAAATTACCAAATTTTCTAAAACCAAAATCTGTATTTGAAGCAAATTCTGTTTTTTTTTTGTTGATTTGAATGGACACACTTTGCAAAATTCTTTTGTTTTATATTAAAATTGAACGAAAACGACAAAACAATTTGCAAAAATTGCCAAATTTTCAAAAACCAAATTCTCTATTTAAAATTTTGTTGATTTGAGTGGTCAAACTTTGCAAAATTCATTTGTTTTATGTCAAAATTGGACGAAAGTGTCCAAATAATTGGAAGATTTGCCAAATTTAAAAAAAACAAAATCTTTGTTTGTAAAAAAAATTGTTTTATTTTTGTTAATTTGAATGGAAAACCTTGTAAAATTCTTTTGTTTTGTGTCAAAATTGGACGAAAACGTCAAAATAATTTCCAAAAATTGCCAAATTTTCTAAAACCAAAATCTCTATTCGAAACAAATTCTGTTTTTTTTTTTGTTGATTTGATTGGACACAATTTGAAAAATTCTTTTGTTTTATGTCAAAATTGAAGGAAAATGACAAAATAATTTGCAAATATTGTTTTTTTGTTGATTTGAGTTGACAAACTTTGTGGTGTAATTAATCAATTATACTGCCCCAAATGCTAAATCCTGAATTCTGACCTGCTAACTATATGGTGAAAAAAGATTAATTAATTACATGCTAACTAATCAGTCCTAAATAACAAAATTATATTCCTAAATCTTCCCAAACGATTCCCAATTTAATAAAAATAGTTCTAATTAAAGGTAGACTTCCAAGCAAAGCGGCTCTGGCGTGATTAACGCAGCGATACTGACGCGGCGACATAGCGATAGTATTACGCACTATGGAAATGCGCCATTCGAGCGCAGCGACATTGACATTGTCAGTGCGTCGATATCGCTGCGCTCGAATGCGCTTCATATATTTTCATAGTACGTAATACTATCGCTATGTCGCCGCGTCAGTATCACTGCGTTAGTGACTCTAAGCGGCCCTGGACTTTGCTCGGAAGTCTACCTTAAAAATTAAAAAAACTCTGTCAAGTGTATAGCCGTAAAAATTGCCAGATTTTCAAAAATCAAAATCTCTATTCAAAGCAAATTTTGTTTTTTTTTTTTCTTGATTTGAGTGGACAAACTTGTCAAAATTTGACGAAAATGTCAAAATAATTGGCAATTATTGCCAAATTTTCAAAAACCAAAATCTTTATATGAAACAAAATTTTTTTTTTGTTAATTTGAATGGACAAATCTTGCAAAATTCTTTCGTTTTGTGTCAAAATTGGACGAAATATCGAAATAATTTGAAAAAATTGCCAAATTTATTTACTTCTATTCGAAGCAGACTATAATATATAGTTTCAACTGCAAGATTTTTTCACCTCGAATCCACATTTCATCTTCAAATTCACGTTGAAACAACTTCATGTTGCGACAACTTCATGTTGAAACTGCTTCCTGTTACGATAACTTCATGTTGAAACCACTTCATGTTGCAACAACTTTATGTTGTGGCTTCGTATTGCGACAACTTCAAGTTGCAACCACTTCATTTGGAACTTGTATTAGACTACTAACTTATAATAATTAAGTGGACCATGGAAAGCACAATCTAATTCATCTAGTCCAATTCAGTTAGCAAGGTAGAGAATTCATTAAATTAACTACATTTTAATCTAGTAGACTATATAGACAAGACTAGATAAAGACAAGAAGGAGACAAGACTGGACAAGACTGGATAAGACTAGACAAGACTAGACAAGACTGGACAAGATTGGACAAGACTAGACAAGATTAGACAAGATTAGTCAAGACTAGACATAAAAAAATGTAAAAAATCCGCATAGTTAACAATTATTTTTTGTAATTTTATGAAATATTCATCTTTCCAGCGATAAGACCCTGGGTGCAGGGGTGAGTCCCGAATCTTTCACCCAGGGCAACGCAACGCTCCAATAAGAGTGTATGTATTTATTAATCTCTTTGTTATGTTTAAAAAAGCCATCATTAATTAATGAAGCCTGTAGACTGCTATAGAAGTCCATAGCTGTTTCTCGTAAACGCTCTGTAATATGCTACAAAATTTGTCTACTACCGGCTTATTAAAAAGCGCGTTCACGAGCAACTGACGTGGACTCCGGTTGTCAAATCCTGATGTTGGAATGTCTTTTTCGGAACCCCGTTAGTCAATTCTCACCTGATCTGCCTGTCTTTGAGGAAATTCGATGTTTTAAGTTGTTCCTTTCAGCTAATAGATTAGCGAGTGTAAGAATATATTTGTAAATCCGTATATGTTAACCCCTACATCCTGGCTTCCATGTCTTTAATATGTATGCAGAGTTGAAGCTCCTGTTCTTGACTGAACACTTGTTTGCTCTCCAAGACTTGGCACCTCCGATGGTGTCTATATTTTTCCTTTAGGTCATCTTTTTAAGGCCATAATCGGCATAGAGAATATCTTACTGGCATTTTTATTCGGCATGCCACGTTTCACAGCATCTAAAGCATTGACCATGGAGATTTCGCTCCATTTTTGGCGCGTAGTTTTTCTTATATAATTCCGCGGCATTGCAATATTAGAGACTGTGTATAGATACAGAGTCCACAAGTATGCAACAACAATAGCAATGTGGGTAAAAAGATCCATTTTGGATCATTTTGCATAGTTATGCATAACAAATGCATAACTGTAAATTGTTGTAAATAACTCATAATCTCATGTATTCATTTACAATAATCGATCATTGCTGATTATTAAGGCCCGGATTAATATGTAAATACATATTTTTAATTCAAATTATTTTCGGTTTTTATTTTCTTTTCTACACAAACTATGATATTTGGAAATAAAGATTACATTTTCACGTTCCAAATGTCATAATATGTGTGGAAAACAAAAGAAGATCGAAAATAATTTGAATAAAAAATATGTATTTACATATAAATCTGGGCCCTACTGATTATATTGTTCAATAACATTGGAAACTAACGCAAACACTCCTATTTCATTATAATTACTTAACCATAAACAACATCATATTGAATTTATGCTACCTTTAGCGTTTTATCTGATCAAGACGTGCGTCATGAATGCTTATAAGAAAAAGATTATTATAGCTTATTACATGTACAGGAAACTCAAAAAAGAAAGTAAAAGCAAAGGAAGGTTTTGGATACATCCGATTTTAGAAAAAAAGAGAGGAATTTGGCGCATTTCATACACTTGTCAAAAATCAACTGAGTGAGGATGAAGACAAGTTTTACAATTCTGTGGTCGGCGCTTAAAAAAACATAAGTACAGTTTATACTTCTTTTTCTTCTTCTTTCGAATAGGCCTAGTTTGGACCATGCTTGTTCAACTGTTGGGCTTTGACCTCTGCCCAGTATTGTCACATCTTCTGCAGGTGTAACTCCTTTCTCTCTTCTGTCCAGGGGGTACCTTTCATTTGAGGTTTTTCCTGAAATGCACGGACTTCCTTCAGGGTGCTTCTCACAGAATGTCTGTTTTTGAGATCTGTTATTCCTAGTTCTTTAATATCCTTCTCGGTCTCTGTCAACCAAGTGGTACGAAGCTTCTTGTTTTGCCAGAAGGTGAACAGATGGTTGGTTAGTTGGTTTGGAGGCAATCTTGCAATGTGGCCATAGAAAGCTACCCTTCTTTTCCTTGCACAGTCAGAGAGCATCTCAATATGTTCGTAGAGCTCAGAGTTATACCGTCTTCGGAATTCCCCATCTTCCTTTACCGGGCCTAGGATCTTCCTGAGGATTCTCCTCTCTCTGATTTCCAATTTCTCTATTAGACCCCTTCGGTTCAAGGAAAGACACTCCATGGCATATAGGGCTTCTGGTCGTAAGACTGATGTGTAGTGCTTAAGTTTCAGGTGGCGTGACAGGCATTTCTTATTGTAAGTGTTCTTAGTCAGCCGATAGGCTAGTTCTAACTTGCTGACTCTCTTGGATAATGATGCTCTTTCTGATAAGTTGGGTTCAAACCATTTGCCGAGATACTTAAATTTCTCAGTCCTCTTGATGTTTCCCTGTTCTAGTAATATCTCTCTGTTTGCTTCTCTGATGTTGGTGAAGAATTCTGTTTTCTCCAGTGACACTTGAAGACCCACTTTGGCAGCCTGTTTTCTGAGGCAGTTTACCTGCATTGTTGTCATCTCAAGAGAATCAGCGAACAGTGCCATGTCATCTGCAAAGGCCAGGCAATCTACAACCAGTCCATCATTCTTACGTCCCAGGTAGATAGCACTCTGAGCACCCAAATTGTTCAGTTCCTTGCGCCATTCTCTCATAACCTTTTCAAGGACACAGTTGAAGAGAAGTGGGGAAAGTCCATCTCCTTGTCTCACTCAAGTTTTTATTTCAAAGCTTTCTGAAATCACCTCTAAATTTAACCTTTCAATGGGTGTTGGTCAAAGTTTCTAGGATGAGTCTGCGGGTTTTGTTGTCTAGTGCTAGTTCCTGGAGTACTTTGTTAAGTGTTTCTCTATCAAAAAACTTTTTCCCAAAACTTTCATTTTTTGGATTTTTTTTTTGGTGATTTTGTTTTGGTTACCCAAAGGAAATCGAAGTGTTGAAAACGGTTTTCCAGTTAATTTCGCTCTAAAGTTACAAATAAACAAGTTTTATATATTTTTTCGCTATACACCATCTCGCATTTCCGACTGATTTGACGCGGTCATAACTTTTGAACGGCTCAGCATAGAGACTTCTAGTCTTCACCAATCAATTCAGCGTCCCAAAATTAGTCGAAAAACGTATAATATTCCCTAGGAATCTTTCAGTTAAAAGAAAATGATACAGTATTAAAAAAAAACCATTCAATGAAAAATATAATTTCAAAAATAAAAATATTTCCTTTCCCCATTTTGTTTTGTAAGGCATATGCACAAAAAAAACCATTATCTCTCCATCCGTCTCGTACAATGTACTGCTTTCGTGTTTAAAAAATCTGGTCACCTTAATTTACATAGTCCACGAACTGTACAATATTGGGCATTTACAATAGTGGTCGTAGATAAAAATATGTACAAACTTAGAACAGATAGTAAAAAAATTGTAGAGTGGAGTTAGCTTGGTCATAAACGTCAATCTAGTTTTTAGAGTTAAAAGCAGGGTGTGCTGGCCAGACCTTTTTCCAAGAATACTGGATGGTGTTGTTTTTTACTTTCATTTTTCTGTGCGCGAGGTTTATATCTGGCGCGGGGCAGCATAAAGAAAAGACTCGTGTTTTCTCAGAGCGCCGAATTACTGAACGTGTCGGATTAACCAGCCGCCGGATTATCAATAGTAGGCTGTCAACACTGAAAGATCGTCGCAATCAGACCAAGAATCAATCTTACAGAGGAAATGCAAATACGAATATCAAAAGACCTATTTCCAGAAATCAACGGAGGAATGGGAATAGAGTAGTCCTAATATACCCCAAAAAATATCCCAAAGTTCACTGAGGAAGAACTGTAAAAGGTAGATCAGATTCTAGACGAACTAATCACTGCACTGTCAAATATTACCAGGTTTTTAAAGGTAATAAGCGACTGTCTGAGAAAGGGAGTCTTCCCACAGATTCAAAATATCACAGCTGGTTCTCCTTGAGAAGCCAAGAAAGTAAAAAAAATGAAATTGCAATATGCAGACCCATATGTCTACTAGAACATATTCCTTAACAACTTGTTAAAAACTGAAATGCCATTAGGTATGGAAGTAATCAACTTTACTGATAACCAGGGCCATCTTTGACCTATTGGAGGCCCTGGGTACATTAGGATAATGGGGCCCCACAGAGCTATTTTGTTAGAATAGACAAAGAAAATAATAATTCATAAAAGTAACTCTTTTAGCATTCACTCTACTACTCTACTCTCCTAGATTTGAGATGGGCAAAATCGTTAATCTATGTTTCTGAGCATATCAATTAATTTGAGCATATCGGTTAATCTTTCATGCAGCGTTGCTCTTCTTAATTCATTTTTTATTCTTTTCAATTTTCGTTCCCCACTGCAGTTAGTTACCATCAAGATGCGATGTCAATACGATTTCTACATTTGGAAATGTGTCTTCAGTTTTGTTTTCTTTCAAAAGGTGATATATTTACAATATACAATTAGTTCCTTCATTGTCACTATGAACAATTTTCAAAGTATTTTTGTTATATTTTGTTATTTCAAGTGTTCTGTTATGTGAGGACATTCTATTTCCAACTCTTTCTCGTTAACGTCTTCATAATAGATATCAGCAAATTCTTTGCAACTTTGTCTCAACTCCACGGAATTCATAGTTTTCAAGCCAAAAAATGAACCAAAACGTTGACTAATGTTCTTAACCTCTTGATTTGAACGTACGCGATACATTCGTGTTAGAGTGGTCCTACAGTGATTTGAACGTATCTCGTACATTCGATCCAAAATTTTATGCGGGCTTAGCGCTCGGTATATTATATTCATTTTATGTGTTCTTCGGTTGATAGCAAACTAATACCGTAAGTGTTCGTCTTCGGCCAACCCGACCAGCGCATCCCCATTAACATCGTTTTCTCTATATCTCCACTGTTCGTGGTGACTGTTAAAGTCGCCTAGGTATGCAGCGGGGTGAGGGTATGTTTTAAGAACATGGGGTGACCAGGTCCTTGTGGGAGGTTTATAAACGTTGGAGATAGTGAGGCTTCCAATTTTTTTAGTTACGGTCTCTGTGTCGTTCTCGGTCGATATAGACGCAACAGATGCATTTTCTATGTTGCTTTTAACATAGGTAGTTCGGTGCCGTGTGCTTGGTGGTATGTTGCGCCCAGCAATTCGTAGCCTGGTTCGTTTTCCCCTTTTCTGAAGTTCTTGTTCTGATTCGCAATGGATTTCCTGGATTGCAACCATGTCGATATCGTCACTCTTTAGCAGTTTTGGTAGTTACTGGCTTTTAGCATAGCTTATGCCTTTTATATTGATCTGGCAAAGTCGGTCAAAGGATCCTGAGAAGGAGCATTTGCTTTGTTTTGAGTCATTGTTATTGATTGATAGATTTAGTGAGCTGTTGGTTTAGTGTGTCGTATTGTCAAGAGATCATTAGATTATTTGACTGCCTATATGTGGGAGTCCATTTATCGTTACCCAGGGTGCACCACGAGGAGGCGAACTAGCTTAACACCCTAGGGGCCTGCTGATAATACGGCACTGGTCGAGAGATACGAGGGATAAGAGAAAAGTCAACGCAATCAACTCTATTATTTTTTAATTTAATTTTTTTTTTGTTTCTTTAAAGTTTGAGTATTTGGGGTATTTTTGAGTCAGGTTATTAGTTATGTTCTGTTTTTTGTTCTTTTTTCTTTTTTGATTGTTTTCTTTTTTTGTGTTTTGTTGTTTTGTTATAGTAAGTGTTGTAAATATGCCAATAAAGGTAAAAAATAATTAAAAAAAAACTCTTATTTACGAATAATAGATATACTTTAAAAATCTTACTAAAAAACAAGATTATGATAAAAAAATCGACACATTATCATGTTAATTAGTATCCCATCAAAAACATAAAATGGAAAAAATGCGAAGTCTCGTAACGCAGTTCTTTTGCTACAAAAAGTTGTGGGATCTCATGTAAGACCAAGTCAGTTATTTTAGTTAGTATGTATGTAGAAGCACCTATTCAACTACTTTGTTATAAATTGTTTAAACTCTAATCAATTACCTATCGACATGTATAGTGACCGTATCAATATTAGACACCTTTATTTCTATTATAATTATAATGACTTGGCAATTGCACCAACCTATTCTACTAATTAAAATACTTTATTCTTAGGTTTACTGGTGCCTGTGATACAATGTTTTTCGTTGGTACAGGTAACAACAATACTCTCTCTTTTATTACCACCTGTTACCTAAGCAAAACTATTTTGTATTTGATCCTTCGAAATGTGTATTTTCTGAAATAAACTTATTATTATTATTACTGTTTAGATTTACTTAGTAATCGAATTAATAGATTATTCTTTTATAATTACGTTGCCGTGCAATTGTCAAGTCATTATAATTATGATTACATTATTATTAGATGTCTAATATTGATACGGTCACTATAAATGTTGATGAATAGGTGTTTCTATATTTTTTTTTTCTCTCTAACCAATGAGGGTCCAGGGGGCTTAGCCCTTAAAACACTGCGGCCCATTGGCCTATTGTATTTCTCCACATTGCTTTGTTCATGCAAATAGATCCAGTCCCTCTATTAGGTCCAGGATTCTATGTGCCATATTTATCACGGGGACTCTTTCAGCTGTAATATCAAGCTTGTGTCTCCTACGTGCAATTGCTTCACAGTTGAAGATTATATGGGCGGCGGTTTCGTCCTCCTCATAGCATAACCTGCATAAAGGTTCATCTTTCCAGATACCCATTTTATGCAGGTGTTCTCGTAGAGGGCAGTGTCCTGTAAGTAGGCCTACCACAATTGCGATCTGCTTCCTTGGCAGTTGCAGGATTTCAGCAGTTAGAGTTTCCGATGGTTTAGCTACCATTCGTTTGCTGTGTGTCAGACCATTCAAATTGATCCACTGTAGACGGTGCTTAGTTGCTACCCATTTACAGATTTTATTTCGGGTCGTGGTCTTTGTAATGTAGGGTCCGCTTTCAGCAATGATGTTTGCCTTGCAGGCTCCATCTTTTGCTAGCTTATCCGCCATTTCGTTACCCACCAGTCATGTGTGGCTAGGCACCCAAGCGAGTGTGACCTTGTTATTCTTTGTCAGGGCTTTTAGATCCTGATGACAGTTCCAAACTGTCTTGGATTTGATTTCGTGACACGCTAGAGCAGGGGTCTCCAAACTACGGCCCGAGGGCCACATCCGGCCCGCGGACAGATTTTGTCCGGCCCGCGAAGAGCTAGCATACTTGAAAACTCCTTTTAGAGAACATATTTTTTATAGCAAATTAAATTTAGTTTACTGAAGTATTCTAATTTTATGTTGAATAATTATTAATATGACATCTACATTGATATGGTCATGGGCTAACTACTCATAACATTGTTGTAGGCTTATTGTTATTGTTTTTGTGATAAGTTGGATAAAGAAACACAGAATTGTAATGAGTAAAGACATGTATAATATGCAGAAAATTTAACTTCAGTATATAATAACTAACAAATTATTGAAATGAATCCAACTAACATTTTATACATTTTAAATAAAAACATAACTTATAACAAGCATAATGACATATGAAATACTAATGAGATTTATGTAATTGAGATTTTCCACTGACAATAGTTTGTAGTTGTGGACTAATTTTACTTGTACCAATTATTAAAAGAGATTTAAGATGCTCATCAGTTAATTTAGATCTGTAAACATTTTTTGTGTACTTCATTTTGGAGAAGGTCTTCTCACACAAATAAGTTGCACCAAAAACAGAAAACAGTCCACGAGCAAATTTATGCAAATTATCAAATTGTGTCAGTGGAAGACTCTTATAAAATTCCAACAAAGATGAGTTTTGATATTTGTTCTTAATTATATCACTGCACTGTAGATCAATCATTTCCATTTGAAGTTCTGGGGCTAGGGTTTCAATGTCAGTATCAGAAGGATTCTGAAAAATCTTAATTTGATTCGCAATGGCATCAAAGTTCGAGAAACGAGTATCAAAATTTATTTTCAAAGCACTCAAAGTTTCGATTGCAAAATCGATAGGAAACTCAGTCTCAGTGGTGTGGCTGAATATTTCACATGTTTTAAAATGTGAAAAACATTTACTTCGTAGTTGTGATTGAAACAGTATCAATTTCTTCCGGAATGATTTGATATTAGTGTATAAATCAGGAAGATGCTGGTTTTCTCCTTGCAATCTCAAATTCAGTTCGTTCAAATCAACATAGAATGTTTTGTCAAATCAACATAGAATGCTAACTTCCACAGCCATGCGTTGTTTTGTAATTCAGTAAGAGGGCGATGCTTTTCATTCAAAAAAAAAATCGATCACTGCTCGAAGTTCAAAAAAGCGCTGAAGGACTTTCCCACAACTAAGCCAACGTACGGCAGTATGATAAGGTAAGTCATTTTCTCCAATCTCTTCAATAAATTGTCGGAATTGTCGGTGATTCAGCCCAAAAGATCTGATAAAATTAACAGTTGATATGACTGGTTTCAGAACTCCAGACATCTTCCGCACAAAGACTGTTGATGAATGATACAATGTAAGACTAATGGTTTTGAACCACCGTCATTTTCTACAGCCTTTGACACAAGAGCGACCACGCCTTTATCTTTCCCACTCATGTTTTTGCCTCCATAAGTTGTAATACATTTCAAGTTTTTCCATCGAAGGTCCTTTTGATTAATGGCCATTTCAACTCCTTTAAAAATATCTGTACCAGTAGTTGTGCCATGAATACGATACATATCAAGAAGTTCTTCATGCACTTCATAGCTTTTATTTACTCCTCGAATATAAATCAACACCTGAGCAGTATCTGACACATCCATTGACTCATCCAAGGCCAAAGAAAACCACTCAACATGTCCATTTTTGTCGAACAGTTGAGAGGATATATTTTCAGCGATGTTTTCTACCCTTCGAGCCACAGTGTTTGCTGACATACTGACAGTTTTTAATAAATTTACCTTTTCAGGGCACATTTCTTCGGCTACTGCAATTATGCATTCTTTGATTATTTCTCCATCGGTGAATGGTTTTCCACGTTTTGCAATTTCAAGAGCCACACGAAAGCTGGCACGAGTTGCAGCCTCTTGTTGCACCCTCTGCGATTTCAATCCGCGCTTCATAGCTTCGAATTTTTCTGTCCGCAAACTTCCTGTATATTTTGAGTAATTTTGAAAATGTTTTGTTTCATAATGACGTTTAATGTTATATTCATTGAGAACGGCTATGCTTTCATTGCAAATCAAACATAGCGTCTTCTTACTGGACTCAATTACGAAATACTGAATGTTCCACTGATCTTTGAATTTTCTGCATTCACTATCAATTTTTCGCTTCTTTTCCATACTACTAAATCACACACAAAAGCAAAAATTCAAATCAAAATACTGTTACAAAGATGTCTTAAACTTAAACACGCACAAACACGTTTTAAGGAGGTACGCATTTTATTTCACAACAGTGTCATAGGAACTGACTTGTGGTTGCGCCACTAGCCTTCTTATATATTCCAATTACTGCCATCTAGAAGTGAGTGGAAGACACCAGAACTTTCTCGAACCAACGAGATTATTCTGTACGTGTTATTAGCGCCATCTGTTAGCGATGGAAGGTACTACCTATTTCCGCTTGTGTCCACCAGATGTCGTGTCACGTTACTCCTCATGGCTCGTATTCTACGACTAATCTAGAAATTACAGATAATGACAGGAAAATTAATAATATGCAGTGTTGCCGTTTTGCGGACTTTAGTCCGATTTTCAGCCTTTTTTAAACGTTGCGTACTTTTTCGGACTTTTTCTTTCATCAGTGGACTATTTCACTTTTTACCACCGGCAACAATGATAATATGGTTTTGGCCCTCGGAACTTACTGGAGTAATCAGTATGGCCCTAAGGCTGAAAAGTTTGGAGACCCCTGCGCTAGAGCATTAATCGCAGCCTAACTCTCCGTAAAAATGCGGATTCTACTTTTGTAGTCCATGTATTTCTGCTTGGAATGCTGTGGCATGTGTCCCCAGGGGTACAGATAAGCTGCACCCCAGGGACAGTCCATAGATTCCTACACCAGTACCACTGTCCTTCTTGGAGCCGTCTGTATACCAGTCCAGTGTTTCTACATACACACTAACTAAAATAACTGACTTGGTCTTACATGAGATCCCACAACTTTTTGTAACGAAAGAACTGCGTTACGAGACTTTTTTTACATTTTATGTTTTTGATGGGATCTCATTTCTTTTTGTAGGTCATGTGCCTTTTTTTCTCGGATAATATACCGTGTCCGTCAGCTACTGGTTTTCTTAAAACCCACTCCCTGTCTCTATTTTAAAGTTAAGTAAACCATTAACGTACAAGTGCGATGCGTTCGTTGAATATTATTTTTAATAATCCTTATTTTTCATTTAATGGATAATGAAATTTCGGGATTTTTTATTTTTTTCTTCCATCATAGGCTAAAGGCTAACTAAAATTCAAAATTTGGTGTTTGTAAAATTGCTAGAAGTACCTTAGAATTTTGATGATCGGTGACAAAATCGGTGACAGGTATATTGGCAATATAGCCATTTATAGTATGTCTCTTGATATCGGAAAATTCAAGATTCCTGCTTTATAAACAACGATGTTACAGGGGTCAAAAGTGCCGTTTGTCGCTTCGAGAAAAGATAGTACGGTTGTGCTCTACTTGACAGGGGCACTGCCATGCCCCCAGATTAATTATAATTGTCCTAAAACTATTTAGAGGAAGTTGAATATAAATTAAAGGTGCAGTCAGACTATGCTAGTAATTGAGCTTTCAGAAAGTATTTCCTAGCAACATAATGTTTGCAAGTGCTTTCACAAACTGTTAGACTATGCAAGTTTTACTTTGAACGCTTGCATAATATGACATAATTAGTTAACATTGTAAAAAAATGCTTTCGGTATAAACATATTTCACTTTACATTAAAATACTGCTTATGTTTTTTTTTTTTTTTTTTTATTATAACTATACCGGTTCGACAGAATTAATCTGTCATTCACAGTAGTGTTAACAATTAATTATTTTGACTTTGGTACTTAGCGTAAGCTGGCTTTGGTAAGTCAGGATCGGTGATGTCCTGTGGGAGTTTTCTTTTGAGTCTGGTGTGTATGTTACGTTGTCTGAGATGGTAGAAGATGGCACTAGAGCATTGGTGGATTTTTTCTTTTACTGTTTTTGTAAAATACTCCTTGATGGTGGGTACATTTAAATCCTGATGTATCTGCTTATTTCTGATAAACCAAGGGGCATTTAGGATTATTCGTAGAGCTTTATTCTGAACAGTCTGCAGTTTTTTTAAATTGGTTTTTGATGTGGTGCACCAAATTGGGCATGCATATGTTATTAAGAGTCTTATAAGAGATTTATAGAGGAGTAAAGAAGATTTTTGTTGTAGGGCTGATTTTCTATTTATTAGAGAGTATAATTGGGACAGTCTGGCGTATGCTTGATTGATCTTTTTATTTACGTGAAGGCTTCATGTTAGGCGAGTATCTAGATGTACAGCCAGGTATTTTACGGCTTCTTGGTTATATTTAATTAGATTTCCTCCTAATTCGATTGACGGTAGGTCTTTTATCCGTTGTAGTGTGAATACTTTTATCTCACTTTTAGTACAGTTTATTTTTATGCGCCATTGAGAAAACCAGTCGTTGGTGAAATTCAAAGCTAATTGGAGTTGTTCTCCTGCAGCTTCAAGGTCGAGGTGTTGGGTTATAATAGCTGTATTGTCTGCATACATAGAGATTAGCGCTTGAGGAGGAACGGAAATATCGTGCATGTATATATTAAATAAGGTTGGGACAAGAATGCTTCCCTGTTGAATGGACCCCTGCTTTAATGGTTCTGGCATCTGATAGTTCAGTATGGATTTTTATTGTGAAGGTTCTGTCCGTGAGAAAGGAATATAATAAATTTAGTAGATAGCTTGGTAGATTTAGCTGTTTAAGCTTGTATTTTAAGCCGTCGATCCACACTTGATCGAATGCTTGAGCTACGTCTATAAATGCCACAATGGTGTAATTCTTGTCCCCAAATCCTTTCTTGATAGTTTCAGTTAGGTGAAGCAGTTGATGGTTCATTGAGTGTGATTTCCAGAATCCAAACTGGAAGGGTGGCAAGATGTTATTCTCTTCCAGGAATTCATTGATTCTCTGAAGGATCGTTATTTCCACTATCTTAGATATAGTAGGCATGAGACTTATAGGTCTATAGCTTTCCACTTTTTACTTTTCTTTGCCAGGTTTGTGAAACATGAGTACATGTGCATGTTTCCAGTTTTTTGGAAAATAGCCTTCTCTACTGCTTATGTAAATGTACCAAATGTATTATTGCATTAAAAAAGTCATTTGTAATGAAACTATGTTTTTGTTTTAGGAGGTGAAAGGGAAAGAAGCTGGGACTGTTGTAGTTGTGTCAAAAATAGGGTATAAATTGTATGACCGAGTAATTCGACCTGCACTAGTTGGAGTTTCAAAATAAATATTTCCCATCATCTTGTAATATCCAGTTACTTTGTGATTTAAATTATATAACAAATTAACTGAATATAGTAAATAAATTTTTGTATATATTTTTATGAATTTGGTTGTTAAATGGAATAATATCCCTTTTCCCTGTAACGAAAATGTAATATAGAAAATAAGAAATATCATAACTGGTTTGATTTCATTACGGGGTATTCTTTGTTCAGAACGTTTGAAAAACAACTCTCAATTGCTTGATTTAAAAATGAGCATATTTCAGAAAGCCTAATGTACAATAATGAAGTTATGTTTTGCAATATCAGCCATTGCAGAGTAATATTGTATAGTATTTTTCTGTATTGTCCAATCATGTATAGGCATGTTTAGTCTTGTATAATCTTGTCTAGGTTTAATTAGCTTCTTCTCTAGCCTTCCCCAGTCTAAACTTGTCCTGTTATGTATAGACTTGTATAGTCTTAAATAAAGTAACGAAAAGTTACATACAAATTTTAGTAACATTTAAGTAACGTATGAGTGGGATTCAATGTTTTCGACGGAATCGGGATGACGGGCAAATCTGAAGTGGCATTAACCGCGAACAATGCGAAGTTCTATGACATAACAACGCGCGGTTAAACTACATATGAAGTCAGGGCCGGATTAACCATTAGGCAATGTAGGCAACTGCCTAGGGGCCCTGCGCACCTAGAAAAGAAAATTGATAATATTAAATCGAGTGAAAATTTAATTTGAAGATTTGTATTCTCAAGGACAATATTATTGCAATAGGAAGATTTTTTCAGAGCAAGACATCGTCTGCGGGCCGCTAGTTTCCATTAAAAGTTTCTGTTAAGACCCAACAATTTTATTTTATTGTGTCTTAAATTAGATAATAGTAGATTACATTAAAATTGTGGTAACGCGACCAATAGGTCCCAACATCTGGTCGTGAATGGTTTTTGAGTGCGTTTTAAAGCTGTTTATGACCGTTACGTGTTTGCAAACTGTTTGTTACCGCTAATGGTTTTTGGGTGCGTTTTAAAGCTGTTTATGAAACCATGTGTTAGGAAACTCTTTGTGACCACTAATGGTTTTTGAGCGCGTTTTAAAGCTGTTTATGAGCGCTACGTGTTTGGAAGCTGTTTATGACCACTGATGGTTTTTGAATGCGTTTTTACAATGTAATGTTTAAATTTAGGAATTTAGATATAAGTATTTTATATTGGGTAGTTGTATTTTAAATTGGGTGTATGCACCACAAACGGGCTGTGATGAGAGTGAGAAAGAGCAGTTTTGGCAAGAACTTCAAGATCTTTTTATGACCAGAGGAAGACTTCTTACTCATATGTGGCGATTTAAATGGGCATGTTGACCAAAATAAGGATGGGTACAGTTATCACGGTGGAAATGGCTACGGTAGTGGGAATGAGGACGGATGCCGAGTCCTATACTTTGCAGAAGCAAACAAACTCATCATAAGCAACACCTTCTTTAAGAAGCGCACTAGTCATCTCATAACCTACACTAGCGGTGACTATAGAAGCCAGATTGACTTCATACTCTTACGGTATTGCAACTTACGATCAGTCGAAGATCTGAAGGATCAGTCTCAGATTGTGTTGCCCCACAACACAAACTACTAACTGCCAACCTGAAGATCAGCAAACGCAGGATAGGTGGATATACAAGCGGCCAGAGAAAAATAAAGTGGTGGAAACAGCATCCAGTTAGCAGTATCACATTTCCTCCTGTGGACTCCAACAATATTGACACCACATGGACCAATTTCTGTAAATCGGTAACTGCTGTTTAGTAGCAGAAACATTGAGTACTACAAAAGCCAGGAGTCTCCATATTGACAAGCAGACATGGCTGTGGTCAGCTCAGATACAAGAAAAGGTCCATGATAAGAAGACAGTATTCAAAACCAGGCTTTCCCAAAAGAGCACCGAGAAAGATACATTACTGCTAAACGAGAGGCAAAGAAAGCCGTCGCTGAAGCAAGAACCAACCACTAAAACAATCTCTACCTCAAATTGGGCACCAAAGAAGGAGAAAATGATATATACCGCCTGACCAAAGCCTGAGCAAAATCTACAAGGGATATTGAACACTATGTGTGCATAAAGATCAAGGAAGGCAAAAGATTATAGGGCAAACATGAGATTCTCAAATGCTGGCATCAGCATTTTAAGGAGATCCCAAATATAGAGTTTCCGCATCTACCAATCCCAGAAGATGTCCCAACTGAAGGGCCTTATTTGTTCAGAATCATTGCAGAGGAAGTTGTCATTGCCCTCAAAAGCATGAGAAATCTGAGATTTTCCGGACCAGACAATCTTCCCGCTGACTTATGGAAGTTGCAGGAATTGTAAGCCTCTACAATTGATTGGCTTGTTTCCTTTGTCAACACTATAATCGACAGGTCGATTATAGCGATGGTTGGTTCTTGTTTCAGCGACGGATTTCTTTGCCTCTCGTTTAGCAGTAATGTATATTTCTCTGTGCTCGACTGTCTTTTGAGAAAGGCAGGTTTTGAATGTTGTCTTCTTATCATAGACCTTTTCTTGTACCTGAGCTGTCCACAGCCATGTCTCCTGGTCAATAATGCGACTTCCTGGTTTTGTTACTGCTATGTAACAAAATGTTTCTGCTACAACAGCAGTTACTGACTTACAGAAATTGGTCCATGGGGTGTCAATATTGAGTTCACCAGAGGAATTGTGATACTGCTAACCGATTCTGATTTCTGTTCTTGTAGTTTCCGCCACTTTATTTTTCTCTGGCCACTTGTATATCCACATATCCTGCGTTTGCTGATCTTACTGACTGGACTACAAGCATCACGGTACCGATTTTCAAGAGTAAAGGAGACCCAGCAGAGTGCTAAACCTAACTGTCGCCCAATAAGCCTTCTTTCACACACAATGAAGATCTTTGAGAGAACTCTTGATGATCGACTACGTGACATTGCCAACATTATAACATCAACCAGTGTGGATTTGTGTTATTATAACATCAACCAGTGTGGTACTGACGCCATATTTGCAGCACGATCATGGGGAAGCATCGTGAGAAAAGGAAACCACTGCATATTGCCTTCCTCAACCTCGAAAAGTTCTTTGATCGTGTTCCTCAAGAGTTAATTTGGTATGCGCTCCGAGACCATGGAGTGCCAGATTCATTTGTTAATGTGGTCAAGATGCTATACACAAACATCAGTAGCAGAGAACGTTGTGCTGTTGGCACCTCAGATAACTTTCCTGTAAATGTCGGGGTCCACCGAGGTGCAGCACTATCACCATCCTTCTTTGTTCTTATCATGCACACCATCACTCGTGATCTAGAACGGAATGTCCCTTGGACCCCTCTGTATGCGAATGATGTATTGGTTGCAGATGTCTCTCGCGAGAAACTCCAACGTCAAGTTGAAGACTGGAATAACCGCCTCTCCCATTATGGTCTACGTCTAAACGTTAAAAAGACGGTATATCTGGAGTTAAATCCAAGTGCCGGTACCATTCAAGTCGGTGGAGAAAATCTAGTCAAGACCAACTCCTCTAGGTACCTTGGGTCTCGTGTACAGAGTGATGGCAGCTTCAGTGATGAAGTAAACGCCAGAGTAAATGCAACCTGGATGTGGTGGAAGGAAGTCATGGGTGTACTTTGCGACAAGAAAATGCCACTTCACCTCAAATAAAAGATATATGGGACAGTGATACAACGACCTGTTGCGCTATATAGAGTCGAATGTCGACCATCTGACAAGATTTATGAACGTCTGAACATGCCATGGAAATGAGAATGCTTCGTTAGGAATGGGCATCTCCCTTATTGATCATGTCAGAAACGACACAATTCGAGAGCAAATGGGTGTCGCTCCAATTATGGAGAAAATGAAAGAGAAACGACCCGATGGTATGGCCATGCACTGCAAGCAGCTTCTGATACTATTGTCAACTGTGCCCACCATGTTGAGATTGAGGAAGGATTGTCCCAGGGGATGACCAAAGCAGCGATGACAAGACACGATAAATAGTGACCTAAATATCGTGGGCCTAAAACGAAAGCGGACCCTGCATCAGGGGCACAACGCTAAGAAGAAGAAAAAGAAGAAGAAGTTGTATATTGTAAAGATTAACTATGGAAATGACCACGTGCACTTGGGGTTGGAGTTCTATTGTCAGTAGGGACAGGCAAAGAGCCTTCCTTCTTTTAAAAATTTGTAATCAGTTCAGTTCAAATATAACCTGCTTGCCACCAAGACACCAACAAATATTCTGTAATTGAGATGATTCTGTGTTTCAAAACTTACGAATTTGGATAAAAGTGCTAGATTTTTTTATTAAGACCAGTGCTTTGAGAAAATCGGCGAGATGACGAACGACTGTTATACTAAAACTGTAGTTACAACGTTACAAGGTAAGTTTGATTACGAGATTTTATTTTACATACTTATTCATCTAAAAATATAACGGATTGATTCATTTCACCGTTCGCTGTGCTTCGGAAGATTTTATTTGAATAGATAAGCAGGTGCTTACTTGTCCAATGTTATTTGTAAATTTCACATCCGCACTCGATAAATGATTTATCTTTTCTTTCAGGATCAAAATGTCGGAGGAACCCGCCAAGAAAAAATACCTAAGTGGTTTGGAAAAACGTAAAAAGCGGCTAGAGCAACAAAACAAGCGTGACGAACAATTAAAGACACTAAACCTTTTCCAACTCGGATTTATTCGCCCATCAACGGAAAATCAACCTTCTCCAAGTGCATCTGCTAGCCACACTATTGCGGCGGACACTATTGCAGCGGAATGCAGTAGAGATTCCTTGCGAGTGTACTAACAAACTTCCCAGAATCAAGAAACAGCTACTTTAGCGGGTGCAGAGGAAAGTGAGGCCGAGACCAAGGTCCAATTACTACACCAAAACGTAGTCCATCTGTATTGTCCGAGATAGAATGGATGCTGGACCTGGACGTGTGTGAGAGTGCTCTGAAAATTACTTTCTTGTGCGGTTGTTTTGAGCCTGAGGGAAGGGAAAAGTCGTGAGTGGTTTTGGATACTTTCTATAGGCACTTTATTTTCGTCGGGAAAACTGTAAGTGGGGCGTTAGCCCAGCTATCGTGTTAAAAACTTTACTCACGTGGTGATAAGTTGTGATTGTGTAGTTGCGGCGCGGCAGGGTATTAGCCCAGTCAACGCATCAAATCGCATCTGGTGAGGGATAGCGGAATTAGTAGCTAAGAATGTTAGACAGCGGGCAGTGAGTCGATGAGCCCGTTTGATAGATGTGCTAAACTAAACCGAACACCGACCCAAGCGGGGTCACCAGGTCAAAGTAGGTTTCCAAAGAATGGAAATAGATGAGAAATGGGTACCATGGGACGAACTAGTTAAAAACGAGTAAAGGACCAAAGAAGGAAGGGACAGATACACAACGACTGAACGGAAAAAGATAATGTGAAGCCAATATTTTGTAATGTGGCAGGGCTCAGAAAGAAACTGGAAAAGGAGGACGGGTCTTTTATAGAATTCGTGAAGATTCGAAATAGTGAGCTAGTGGAGACCTGTGTTCAAGAGAAGGAATGGCAAGCTTGTGAAGAGAGGCTTCCCAAGGAGTACAATTGGATGATGCAACCGGCACGGAGAGTAAGTGACTACGGAAGGACAAAGGGGGGAATAGTAACAGGGGTCAGAAGAGGAATCGGAGAGAATTCTAGAAGAGGCCGGGGGTCTATTTTTTAGGAATGTAGAACTGGAGGGTGAGTGGTGGCAGATAGCAACGGTGTATAATAATAAGGGTCTGGAAGAAATCAAAGAGGGCATAAAGAGTAATTTAGAAGAGACGGCATCGACAATCTTGCTACTCGGATGTGACTGGAATGTGAGGATAGTAGAAGAGCAATATAACACGGTGGTTAGAGATGACAAAGAGATATGTAGGAAATCTAAGGACAAATCGAGAAGTTGGGAAGGAAACGGGTGGGCGGAGTGGGTAAATCAATGGGATGTCTTAAATGAGTGTGTGGAAGGGGTTTGGGAAGGGCAGTATACGTTCGGGGGTTCGCCGCAAGACAGGGAATTAGAGAGATGGAGATCGGATTGAAAGGTGAATCGGATCATATGACAGTTTTGATCACGTTAAGGCAGAAGGTAAAAGAGGTGCTAAGGAAATAATAATGGGTTGCCAGATGCAACAGAAGCGCGACGGAGTTGTTTAAGGCAAAAATGGATGCAACAGATTGGGAAAATTTAGAAGATGTAGATACGGTAACCGGCAAAATGGGAGCAGAAATGGTCAGGAGGAAACTTATGAAAGTAACAGCGAGAAGTGCATGGGCAGACAAGGAATTCATAAAGCAGAAAAAAAGGTATAGAGAGGTAACGAGAAGATGGAGAGAGGGTACCGCTGACAAAGAGCAGTGGTTACGTACGAGAGAGAATCTACGAAACCTGGAGAGAAGAAAGAAATAAATTTGGGAGAAAAGGGAGCGTCAACTAGTGCTGGATTTTAGGACAGAGTGCGGATTCCGGATAGCATACCGATGAGAAACTGGATAAGGCACTATATGGTTCTAAAAAATTTTCGCCAAAATTCTTGAAGGGCCGCTGAGAAAAGAGACAGTCACAGTAGGAAAAACAGTTAATACCAGAGGTTCAAGCAGGTTTCACAGAGGGAAGAGGCACAGCTAAACATCCCATTACGCTTAGATATGTAATTGATCAGGAAATTAAAACTGGGAGCCTGTTTGCCTTTTTTATCGATCTGAAAGCAGCATATGATTCCATAGACAGAGGAAAATTGAATGAGTGTTTGATCAAAAAGAGGATTTCGGAGAGTGTGAGGAGGAATATGAGGGGGGTGTACAGGGAAACAGTATGGAGAATCAGGGTGAATGAGTGTGTAACAGAATGTTTTGAGATAACAAAGGACCTTTGACAGGGTTGTCTACTAAGCCACGCACGTTTCAATAGTATATATGGGCGATTAGAAAGAGTTTTGGCGGATGGGCATGCTGGAGGAGTGGTGGTAGGGAGAAGAAAGGTATGGAGTTTAACAAACGCCGATTACGTAGTGGTATTTGCGAAGATAGCAGGTGAATTGAGAGAAGTGATTGAGGGGGTTAGAGGGTATTTTGAAAGGAGGGATTGAGCGTGAATGTGAAAAGTACTAAATGAATGCTCTTCAAAAGAGGTGGTAATTTCAAGAAAGAGCGGTTTGAATGGAGAAGGATGGAAATTGAGGAAGTGCAGAAGTTTAAGTATCTGGGGTATGTGTTTTGAAAGGGGGGCAACAGAGAACATGTGGAGAACGTTTCGAAGAACGCGTAGGTGACGGCGGGGCGAATCTGGAGCGGGTGGATGAATAATTTCGAATAAAACTTTAAAGCGGCTGAGACGGTGTGGAAGGTATAAGTGAGAAGCATTTTAATGTATGGCTCGGAAGACTGGGGAACTAGAGAGGAGGACGAGATAGAGAGAGTCCAGTTAAAATTTTTCAAAAAAAATCTGAGGCTTGACAGGTCGTCACCGAATTACATCTTCCTCCAGGAGGTGAATGCGAGCAAGGTGTATGGGCGGCGAGAAAGGTTATAAGATTTGAATATAGGAGCTGAAAGGTTAATAAAAGAGGTGTTTAGAATAGTAAATCGAATGGGCCCCCGTCCATTCGATTTACTATTCTAAGAAGGTGAATGGGGCAGGAACAAGAAGAATTTGAAGAAAGAAAGAGCGGCAAAGCAAAATAGAAACCAATAAATTCCATAAAAAGTATTAAGCATACAGATATATGGGCGTTTACCAGCCTATTTGCGCGTAAACCATGAAACCGGTGCTCTAGTCATGTTGGCAAGTTATATGTTATTGTGTGGAAAGCGTTTGTTCGGAGTATTTTGTTTATGGAGCGGAAATATGGGGTATGAACGAGGTAGAACAAGTAGAAAAGGTACAACTTCAGTTTATAAAAAGGGCTTTGAAACTAGGCAGGAGTTCGAAAAATGTGTGAAAAATTCCGAATGAAAGTGGCGTCGGCAATCCGATTGCTGGTAGTTGCGTCGGCAAATCCGATCGCTGCGGATACTGTGGACGCACTGTAAAAAATAATCCGTTTGATGCGATACGTACGATGCGTAACTGTGGACGCCTACCTTAAAGTTGCCCCTCGGAGCTTCGGCATTGCCGACGGGTGGCAAACCCGTCGGCCACTGTTCACCCGGTGAACAGTGGACGCACTTGTATTATTTTCTATAGAAAGAATACTACAATGCGTTTGATGCGATGCGTTCGATACGTACGATGCGAAACTGTGGACGCCTACCTTTTAGAATTATTTCCTGTTTTACACGGGTTGTTTTAAATGGGAAAATGAACGGTTTATCAAAACAAAAATTCCGTTTAATGCTTAGAACATATACTTATGGAACAGGAATACAAACCATAAAATTGTGTCCAAGAAGTGAGATGCAAAGTCTCATTCTATTTCTTTGGGTCGAAATGCTCATGCGCGGCTTACATGTATTTTTGGATGTTGTTTACAGTTGTCATCTTGTTAGATACATGTTATTAATCCAGTTGATTAGGAGTTTATTACTTCTTTTTCGATAATATAAATATCGCTAATCAACAAAATGGGTGTATATTGCTGGCAATGCGGCATTCGTAATAAAACCGTTTCGTACCACCGCGGTGGTATATCTATATCGGAGGTATTCCTGGTACTATATGGCAGTTAATGTATACAAAGTGCTTTACCATGGAAAAGTTATCATTGATGACTGCATCCTTCCCATAGGACAAATGTCAGAAGAGGCTCAAGAGGCAAGAAACAAAGATGTAAGGCAGTATCGATTGAAATACACACGAAAAACATCTCGCTTTCACAGCAATCAAGACCTGCTACATAGGCTTTTGATTTCATCGGATGCATATATTTGTAGCTTAAGAAAGTCTCCAAAAACTAAACGGGGAATTTTAACACCCGATGTATTGCAACTTTTAAAAGATCCTGAAATGAACACCTATGATTCTGATATTGAATAAAATGTAATTTATTTGAAAGAAAACGTTTTTCAACACGTTTTATTTTTTATTTTTAACTATTTCTTTGTGTGTATGACTTACCTATGTTAAATATTTTTTTACAAATCAAATAAAAAATGGCTTAGTCATTAAACAAGAAACTTCAGTACAAAATTTGGTTTGGCTACCTTTTGTAGTTAAGGAGTTAGGGAATTAAGTGCAGTCAAACAGCGAAAATCTGACACTATGCACCGGTAAGAAAATATAATTTTATTGATAAATGGTTGCAATATTGGGTTATAATATCTTTACAGATTTCCAAAAGATGTGGCCGTTAGAGCTAAATGGTTATCCTTTTGTAGAATCGAGGACAAGGATCTTAAAGCCACCAGCTTCCTGTGTTCGTTTGTGTTTTGCTTTCTGTGTTGTTTTTAATAAAGAAATTCAGTAATTTCAAAACATTATTAATGTGAAGAAAGAATATTTTTACCGATACAATCGGTGCTGATACCCAAATTGATGCACCTGCTCAAGCTGCTGAGACAGCAGTTAATGTTGCATCTACATCCATTGAAAGTAACTATTTATTTTATGTAATCTTTTTCATCAAAATATTATAAAAATAATGAAGTACGAAAGATGTATATTTCAGACTGATTAATCACGTTGTCTTGATAATAGTACTTTAATGGTGGATTTCACAAAGAATGAAATATAACCCTATATTAAATTGTTATTAACGATGGCTAATTATGGTGATAACAACTGTAACTAGGGTGATAACAATTTAACTTTGGCTTTATATTTGAATCATCTTTTGTGAAATCCACTCTTATTGAGTTACATACATTATATTAATAGTTAGAAGATATTATGGAATCTTGATATGTCGGTGATATCGACAGTCCACACTTGAGAACACTTTTCTCAACATTTCTCAACATGTAAGGACTATTAAAACTGCAATAGTCACAGAACAGATTACAAACGCATGTAAGAAGCTTAAAAGATTTACTGAGTTGAAATGGAAGAATTTGGTTTCTGAAAGTGCATTTGAAAATTTGATGGTATGTTTAAATTAATAATATTATAATTATTAAGAATTTAATTGTAATGGCTAGTTGACTTTTTCGATATTTTAGTGGCTTAAACTCCTGTAATTTTGCATGTTAATGAATACATAACAGAATTGAAGTGTTTATAAAATTAAAAAAATTAGATACTTTTCTTAATACTTAGGCAGGCAGCCCTGACACTATGCATGAAATTTAAAAAGAGCAAATATGTAACTTATAGAATAACTAATTTAGAATTATCTAATTTTAATTAGATACTTTACGAGCTGCTAAAAGGGATAGGGACAGGGCTATGAATAAGTTTAAGAGAACTAGAGACCTCTTTGATTGGTCACAATACAAAGTTTTGAGAAATGGTTTCACACTGGCAATAAGGATAGAGAAAAAAGCTTTTTGTCAGAATTCTTTCCAAAATAAGAAACCTAAAGACATTTCGGCTGACTTAAAATGACTAAATTTTAGTAATAAAGTTCGAGAACAATTAGTGTTACCACCAAACTTGTCAGACCCTAATGCTATATATGATCATTTTATTAATGATTTTTCAAAATTAACACCTAATCAGAATCAAATATATTTTTACAGTAATAATAAAAAACATAAAAATAGTTTCAATTTTAAAAGAGTAAATACCTGCAGGATAGAATGCAATTAGTGTGTTATAATAAAGAAAACTCTGGTTTTTTAAATGTTACTACTGGTATCCCACAGGGCTCAATATTGGGCCCAAGATTATTTACATTCTATAACTTGGACTTTCCATTAGCCTATCTTTCTTGTAGTAGTCATTTCTATGCTGATGATACTCAAATGTATATATCCTTTTATCCAGACGAATCTTCACAAGCAGTCACCGCCATAAACTTTGATTTAATAAATGTTTTGGAATTGAGTAATGATCATTGTTTAAAATTAAATTATTACAAATCAGTTGCCATGGTATTTGGAGGAAAATTGGAAAAACACCGATTTATTGAGCAATATAGTCATCATATTAATGTTCAAGGCCACTATATTCATTTTAGTTCTGTGGTGAAAAATTAAGGTCTTTACATTGACAATAATCTAAGGTTTTCAACTCATGTTAACAAATGTATTCAAAAAGCTAATTCTAGTTTAAAGCTAATTTATCAAAATAGACATGTGCTTAACACAAATTTAAATCAATATTATGTGATGCACTTGTACTATCACACTTTAATTACTGTGATGCCGTTTATGGACCATGATTAACCGAGGCAGATTCAAAACGTATTCAAAAGTCCAAACTTCTTGCTTGCATTTCATATTTGGCATACAAAGATATGATCGTATCACGTATAAAATTAAAGGTAACAGTTTGTTAAGCATGGGGCAAAGACGTTATATACACACGATTTGCCACTACCACGCAATAATAAAAAAATAAGTTTCCCATACACCTCTACAAGAAAATAAGATTTCGTACAGATGTGCATAACATTAATATTAGGTTTAAGGGTAAGCTTACAATACCACAGCATAAAACACAATTATTTCTGCGCTCTTTCTCGTATAGCATTGCTAATATGTTAAGAAACTCATTTATAAAAATTGTGTGAGTAACTAATTGTAAATGGTTAATTCACCATATTCAGGAAAGTTGTAGTAATTATTTGGCTTGGTTAGCATTTTCTCTGTCACAAACTTTCAAATGTTATTATTTTCATTATTTTGGCTATTTTTAGTTTAATTATTTGGGTTTGTTGAACAGACGTTTTGTCTACTATTATTGTAGGCAGGGCGAACTTGCACAATGGATTGCATGTTTTATTGATATTTTTTGTTTATTACGAATAAAGGCCTTTATTATTATTATTATAAACTTAATAAAGTTGGAACACGGCCGGAATAAATAAATATATTCAACCTTTCTGGAGCTCTATAACACTAATGAGTCTACTACCAAAATAATAAATGAGTCTACTACCAACTTCCACAAACAAATCTCATGTGAAATTGGGCAAGACACCTTCTTGGCACTCAACAAAAACCAGAAAAATAACATTGTTTGTTAAGATCATGTATCAACAAGGCATCGGAATTTATCAATCGGAAATTATCGGAATTTATCAAAAGATAATTAAATTAAAGCGTTTTTTTTTATTAGTATAAGTACTAGTATAGTACGATTTAATAACAATACAACTTGACACTGTAACAAGAAAACTACTACTCTTATTTTATTTAATATTACATTACAACTTTTTTTTATTACAAATTGAGTTAATTTTTTGAGCAACTCAAAAAATTGAGCAACTTTTACAAAATAAAAATAAACTTAATAAAGTCGTAACACCATCCTGAATATATAAATATATTCAACCTTTCCGGAGCTCTATAACACTAATGAGCCTTTTTAGGCCTACCAAAAACAAATCTCAAGTGAAATTTGTCAGTTATTTTGTAGCTTTCAGGCCACCTTTGTGGAACTCAACAAAAACCAGAAAAATAACATTGTTTGTTAAGATCATGTATCAACAAGGCATCGGAATGACATGATCTTACAAAACAATGTTATTTTTCTGGTTTTTGTTGAGTGCCACAAATGTGGCCTGAAAGCTACAAAATAACTGACAAATTTCACTTGAGATTTGTTTTTGGTAGTCCTAAAAAGGCTCATTAGTGTTATAGAGCTCCGGAAAGGTTGAATATATTTATATATTCAGGATGGTGTTACGACTTTATTAAGTTTACGGTCGATTTATTTTTATTTTGTAAAAGTTGCTCAATTTTTTGAGTTGCTCAAAAAATTAACTCAATTTGTAATAAAAAAAAGTTGTAATGTAATATTAAATAAAATAAGAGTAGTAGTTTTCTTGTTACAGTGTCAAGTTGTATTGTTATTAAATCGTACTATACTAGTACTTATACTAATAAAAAAAATGCTTTAATTTAATTATCTTTTGATAAATCTCTTATTTTTTATGTAAACTTAAATATTTTTCTTTTAAAAAATAAACACTTTTTTTAACTTTTTTAAATTTATCTTTAATATATTTTTAACAGTTACAAATTATAGAACTCAATAATACACCACCTAATAAATAAAAAGCACCTAATGTTATAAAAATTGTATAAGTAACAATAAAAATATTTCAAAATTAGAGCAACCATATTTATGGTTAAAATTAAAGTTAGAAAATAAATGTTTATTTCATTTGGAGCATGCGCATAGCGAACAAAAGAAATGTTATATCTTTCCTTGTCGCACAGATGTTGGACACAGTTTCGCTTCACGTAAGTTATACGGTATTCCTATTCCATTAGTATAAGTTCTATGGTTTAATGCAGGTTTCCGTCTTTTACGGGTTTCATCTTGAACAAGTTTTACTGTGCTACAATCAGTTCAATAAATTTCTCAGTACGAAAATACTATAGTCATTTTTTTTCTAAGAATGCAGTAACTAGAAACCTAATTTACACTATGACAAATGTTCAATCTAGTTACAAAATTTGGCACTAAATTCAAATAGAGTTAGATAAAGATAAAGAAAAGTTACTTGAATATAAGATTTTAAGCTGCTACTAATACTTAAGTGAGCTTCTACTTTAAGCTGCTTCTACGATTAAGCTGCTACTAATACTTTGATACAAGATACATTTTCTGTTAAATTCACGGAGAATTTCAAGGGAACCATTGAATATTTAGTTCAGTTTACTAATATTCTGACCAACGTGTATAAGGTAAATATTTTTTTTTATCTTGGTTGTGCATATTTTATTGTATACAGATTAAATACACCAAATGGCAACAATGGTAATAAAATACAAACAAATAAATGGAGAAAAACGCAAAAAATCTACAGGTCAATGTGCATTGGCGTACGAAAAAAATATACTTGGAGTTAATTAATTTTTTATCTTAAAATTGAATATTAAATTATATATCAAACATTTTTATATAATATAGTACTACTTATTAACCATAGTAGAATTTAACGTTCTGTTATATTTAGAAATTATTCGTAGTATTATATTCATTTAATTACATATCACCAAATTCTACACCAGTGACTGCAAATGTATGTGAAGAGAGAGAGAGATGGACAAGTAACTATGTGTGAACTTCTCCTCGATTTGAGCCAATCAGAGAACAAGGTCAAATAAGCCCTATCTTAGAAAGATTTCAACTCTTACTTTTTAATATGAATAATTGGACAAATGAAAAATCAGTAGATTTCATACATAAAATACATTTAAAACCTGTCTTATGGAATATAAAGATAGAAATCTTAAAAAGGATGCTTGGATCTCAATGGCCAAGTGACCTCAATAAATTTGATATAACCAATGATCACGCTTGTTTGGTTGGTACCAAACTCCTTAGTTTACCAAGCTTATTTTAAATAAGTAATCAACAAGTACTAATTCATTATTTAAATTATCAAGTGTCTCTCGTCTATTTAAGTAAAGTAGGTATTATCTTTTTTTTCTCTTTTTTTCTTTTCTTCTTATTAGCAAGTACTATGTATGCTGCACTGACAAGTATTTCTTCACTGTAGACCATAATTGCTGAACGTGTACGCGCGAAGTCTAGGGCAATACTGTTGTCACAATATTGCTGAAACATACTGGGCAACTCGGCAACACATTGTCCAACAACATTGCAGGGCCATTATTTCAGAAACATTGCCCGGCAATGGGCATTTTTTGTTGCGTGTACAAACCCCTTTACTGATGATGAAGAAGGTGCAATATTTTTCCATTAATTTTTCATTTTTAATTAATCGAGGAAGGGCGTATACTAATATAGACTCATTTTATAGTAGACTAGTAGGGAAAGATGATGCGTTCTAAATCCGCCTCCGCCTCTGACCTTGACCTTGGACCTTCCGGTTTCGACTTCCGGTTTCGACTTCCTGTTTTCGGTTTCGACTTCCGGCCGCCATTTTCGGAACTTCCAGATGCGCGGGAAAATTCAAAATATAGACGCGAGGCGGGGAAATTCAAAATTAGTTCCTGTTGAGACAAATGAGGTGTGAAGTTGGTTGCATACATCAACGGGACTAAATACATGAGACTAGACCGACGGGGGCTAGATACATGGGACTAAATACATGAGACTAGATAGACGGGACTAAATACATGAGACTAGATAGACGGGACTAGATACATGAGACTAGATACATGGGGCTAGGTACATGGGGCTAGATAGACGGAGCTAAATACATGAGACTAGATAAAACTGAACTAAAATATATAAGGGATTGTTTAATTTAACTTAATAATCTACGTTTTAATTTTGATTACTGCTCTGACTTGTTGATTAGGTTCGACTGGATGTTTGCTAGCAATAACAACTTTCTGTTATCTTATCAGCGGTGAGCGAGTGTTAGTTTCCAAGAGAATAAAAGGTTGTAAAATAAAGAAAACTCCACATAAAATTTATGGTTTTATTAAATTCTAATAATAATACATTTAAATTTACATCAAAACATTTAAATACTTATATAAACATTTCTTGCAATACATATAGAATAGTCGCTAATATAATTTATACATACAATGGTTCATTTTAATTAAATTTTTAAATTAATTTTCGAACTATCCCCGACAAAGGGGTGTATTCAACGGCAGCTTCACATAAAATAAGGCAATAGGCTCGAGTGTTTGGTTTGAATGCTTGCGTAGCTTCAAATTCAATTTTTAAATCAACAGCAGATGATTTAATACTCTCATTTTGTTTAGATACATGAAACACAAAAAGAACATGATCCTGGATTTGAATCATATCTAATATCGGCTCATTTCTGCGTTCATAGTAACTGCTTTGGAAAGTGGCATACATGTAATAAAGTTGTGCATAATCACCACTATCCATATTAAGATTTAAGTTTTCATATGGATATGAATCCGAGTTTAGGTCAATTTTCATATTTCGCAGCGATGCATTATCAAATTCGGACGCGTTTTTTACATGAGCATCTCTTCGCCCCTCTTGCAGTGCAATTATAACGTATCGAGGCTTCTCCAAAGTTGTAGATGTTTTTACAGACCAGATATCTCTGTCGGTATTTTTTAAAGCAGGTAGTTCATGCAACTCCCACCTACGAAACGGTATTAATATCGGTTTATCTTCTTCGAGTGTATCCAATACATTCAATCGAGCTTCGTTGTTGAGTTGGATATGGGGAATTCGCCAGTAAATTTGATCAATATTGAATCTTATATTTGCATCTCCTTTGTAGCAGTTCGCGTCAGTTCTAGCTCGTAGTAGAATTAATTCCTGCTTTACATTAATTAACATTTTTGTATAATCCTCAGCAAAACCCAATAAATATTTCAATGGAATTAGAGCATAGAACTTTCTGTTATTATCAAAGTATGTAACATTTGTAGCATTTTCAGCCCAGCCGCAAAGGTCGAGTATATGTTGATCTCGCTTGGTGTTGGAGAGTAATCCTTTCATCGTGCTTGTAATTCCTACATCTCTATTCTTATCTACTTCAACTCCATTCAATTCATAGCGAATTTCATCAAACAAAAACGCATATGCGTTTTTCACAAGTTCAAAGTTGTGTGTAGTTGCAGGTGGAATGAGTTTCGGAAAATTAACGGTTCCGCTTACATAAATATAACTTTCGCTAGGATAAGTGTAAATATCCTGGTGTTGGATCCTAATACGAATCTCATCATTGTTTCCATAATTTTGCTATAGGTTAAGCTATAGGATAATACGTGTGAAATTCACTCTTTGTAATAGTATCCTTATAGTCAACTTTGGAGAATTTATCTATTTTATCCATACTGTCGCTTTAACTTATATCCTAGAGATAATAGTTTATTTTTTAATATAGGTGTTAACTCTTTGAGATGTAAATGTCGAGTGGTAGAATTGATCATCATCATGTGTCCTTTGCTTTTTGACGGTCGTGAGCCTTCCGCTCAGCTGTTCCGTCGTCTTGTTGTTTGTTTCTGTGTTTTTTTTTTTTTTGTGTGTCGGTTTGCTTGTTTGTTTGTTCTTCTGTTTCACTCATAAACGGTTTTCTTTTCTTTTTTTTTGGTTCTGTTTTTTTTTTTTGGTTCTTTTTTTTTTCCTTCTTCTCGTTGTTGGTCCTTGGTTTGTCCTGGTGTTGGTTCCTGGTTCGCGCTCCTGGCGGTTCCTGGTTCGTCCTTCGTTCTCGTGGTGGTTCCTTGCTCGTCCTCGTGGTGGGTGCTGTGTCTCTCTGGTTTGTTCGTTTTGTTCCTGCCTGTTTTTGTTCCTGGGTGCTCCGCTGGGTTCGGGGATGTGGGCTTTCCTGTGAAAAAGAAAGATCAGTGATTACCTATGTTGTTGAGGTTTTGGATGTTTCCATTTGACGTTGATGTTGTAGTTTGCTGCGTTGTTGATTGTTGAGTTGTCATGCGTTTTCATGCGTTCGAAGCTTTTCGTTGCTAGTTTTTCTATGTGTTGCTTGATTGTCTCCATGTTTAGATCGCTGTGCAGCTGCTCATTGGTCATGTACCATGGCGAATCTGTTATTTCTCTCAGAGTTTTGTTCTGGATGATTTGGAGTTTGTAGATTTTCCATTCTTTGGATTGTATCCAGCACGTCGATGAGTACGTCATTGTCGGCCGTATTATGGACTTGTAGATTTGTAGTTTGTTCCTTGTGTTCAGCTTGCTTTTCCTGTTTAAGAGCGGGTAGAGGTAGCCTTTAATTTGTTTTGCTTTTTTCGCTGTCTGATCGATGTGTTCTGAAAATGTAAGAGCTTTGTCTAGGATTACGCCTAGATATTTGATTCGGTTTTCCCATTTTATGTCTGTGTTGTTGATTCTCAAGCAGCTACTGGGTTCGTGCTTAAATTTTTTCTTCGTGAAGATAATTGCCTGTGTTTTTTCTGCGTTTAGTTTGATCCTCCAGGTGTTACACCAGTCGTTAATCCTGTCCAGGTGATTTTGGAGCCGTTTTGTTATGGCCTCGGTCGAGTATCCTCTTGTGAAAATTGCTGTGTCGTCTGCGTATAGTGCAATTTCTGTGTCGTTTAGTTTTGGGATGTCTGCGGTGTAGATGCTGTAAAGAAGGGGGCCCAGGACAGATCCTTGTGGGACACCGGCTGTCATTGTCTGAGTTGTGGAGATGCTGTCGTTTATTTTGACTTTGAATGTTCTGTTACAGATAAAGGACGTCACTAGTCTGATCATTGGTGTTGGGATTTTAAATTGGTGCAGTTTGTATATTAAACCTAGGTGCCATACCTTGTCGAAAGCCTTAGAGACGTCCAGAAAGACGGCTCCCGTGGCTAACCCTTTGTTGAAAGCGTCGATTATTGCTTCGGTTATTCTTGTCGTCTGATAGGTGGTAGAGTGCTCTGTTCTGAAGCCGTATTGTTCGTCGGGTAGAACACGTTTGTCTTCAGTTATTTCTGTCAGTCTTTTGTGTATTACTTTTTCTGTGATTTTACTGAGACCTGTCAGCAGACTTATTGGTCTGTAACTGGAGGTGAGGTTTCGGGGTTTGTTCGGTTTCGGGATTAGAATCGTTGTTGCGTGTTTCCATTGGGTCGGAAACACTCCAAGTTTCAGTGCGGCGTTTATGATTTGTGTTATTCTGTCTATTGCGTTCGGTGTTTTTTAGCGCGGCGTTGTTGATGTTATCGCAGCCTGGTGCTTTCTTGGTTTTTAGGTTTTTAATTATACTTTTTATTTCTTCCGGTGTTGTTTCCTCTATTTCCGTGTTTTCTACGCTACTATTTAGTACTCTCAGTACGGTTTCGCGTATTTCTTGACTTTTGCGGAGTGGGTGTGTGTCGGCGTTCGGTTTAAACTGCTGTGCAAGCGACTTTGCGAATTCCTCCGTTTTCTCCTCGTCCGTGCTTGCTACAGTGTCGTTTGTTGTTTTCAGTGGGGGAATTGTTCTCCTCTCCTTATTTCTAAGATTCTTGGCTAATTTCCACGGTTCCTCTATTGTTTCGTTGATGCGTTCTAGTTTGTCTTCCCATTCGGCGTTGTGCTGTTCGCGCAGTGCCCATTTCAGTTGGTTTGTCAGTCTGTTTAAGACGTTCTTGTCCGTCTGTGCCAGCGTCCGTTGGAATACCTTGTTAGCTTTGCGCTTTTCTTTTAGTAGATTCCTGACTTCCTGTGGGAGGGTTGTTGTCGTGTTGGCTGTCCGTTTCCTTGTGGCGGCCTCGAGTGCTGCTTTTATTTCGTTTTCTATCGTCCGTGCTGCTTCTTCTAGGCACGGGGGGCTTGTAATTTCTGTACAAGTGACGTTCGTCAGATTATCTTTGAATTTATTCCAATTTATGGTAATTTTCTCGATTGTTTTCCTGGCCGTTTTCGCTTGGAGATTTATGTGCACTAGGTTGTGATCTGAGCTCAAGTCTGTGATACAGACTATTTCCACGTTTGCTGTGACGTTTTTCATGACGGCTATATCCAAAATATCCGGCATTCGCTGAACTCCTGGAAAGTGTGTCGGTTCGCTCGGTGCAATTACTTGTAGCTTCCGGTTTTCCGTGTACCTTAGTAATTGTCCGCCCTTTGTGTTTGTCACTCTGCAATTCCATTGCGAGTGTTTAGCGTTGTAGTCTCCTGCGGCTATGGTACTTATATTTCTGTCGAATATTTTGTCCAGGTCGTCGGCGTTTATTTGTTTATGTGGCGGAGAGTACAGTGCGTAGAGGGCTACGGGTCCGTCGGTTGTCTGTACTTCTACTCCTACCGTTTCCGTGTCGGTGGTTGTTTCTACTTCCGGCAGTTCGTGGTGTTTTATGTTCCTTTTGATGATGATGGCGACTCCTCCTCCGGCTTTCTCGCCTCCGTCTTTTCTGTAGACTTGGTAGTTTGCTATGTTCAGTTGGTTGCAACGTCTGAGATGCGTCTCGTTGATCAGTGCCACGTCGACGCTGTGTTCGTTTAGGTGTGCTACCAGTTCCTGTTTCTTGTTTTGTATTCCGTTTGCGTTCCAGAATATAAGTTTCAGATTGTCTCTAGTTCTTCTAGTGGTCATTGTTGAGTGTGAGCATGATGGTTGTGATTCTTCGGGTGAACTTTTCTGTGTCCTCTTTGCTGTGTCCCATTTCCGCAAAATCGAGCATCATTTCCGTCAGTTCTGCTCTGATTATTTCGTTGCTATTCCTTTTGTTTCGGCTGGTTGAAGGTTTTGTCTCCGGGTTGGGGTTGTTGCTTCTTCTTATCGGTTTCGGTATTTGGCTCGTTGTCGGTGTTTGGGTTGTTTGTCTCTGTGTTTGGGCTGTTTGTCTCGGTGTTTGGGTTGTTTGTCTCGGTGGGGGTCTCGTTTCCTGCTGTCTTTGTTCCGTTTGTCTGGCTATTTCCGGTCTCGCCGGGCAGTTTCTCCATATAGAGGTGTGTTCGCCTCCGCAGTTTGCGCATTTCGGCGGCAGTGTTAGCGGTTTCTCACACAGGTGCGTGCTGTGGTTCTGTCCGCATTTCATGCATCTGTATTCGGCGTTGCAGTGCCTCTGCACGTGGCCGAACAGCTGGCATCGGTGACATTGTACTGTTTCTCCTCGTGTTTTCAGCGGTTCCATTTTCACGTTCAGTCCGCAGAATCGATCCATTTGGTAGATGGATTTTTATTCCTTCCCAATTTCTACCAGGACCATTTGGATTGGCGTGGCTTCTCTCCCTTTCATCCTGGTCACTTTTATGGCCGGGTATCCGTTGTCGTTGAGGTTCTCATTGATTTGCTCCTCCGTCAGGCCGCAGGGAACTCCCTTCACTACGACCTTCAGGTTCCTTTCCGTGCTCAGTTGGTGCGTGTGAAATTCGTAATTGTCCTATTTCATTAGTTTGTACATGTTTCGGTAGTCCGTGATTGTTTGGGGCTGGATTCTTATCCCGTCCCTGGTCGATGTTGCCCTGGTGTAGTTTATTTTGTTCCTGTTGAGCTTCTTCGAAAGCCCTGCCCATTTGTCCTTGTTTCGTAGAACTATTGGTGTTTTGTTGTTGGTGTTTTCGGTGGGGGTTTCGGTCTCAGTGACTTCGTCTTCGTCGTCGTCGTCACTGTCCCTTGTGTTTAAGCATGCATAGCTATTCATACTCACATGCGGTCCTCGCAGGCTGGACGTGGTTGGGCTCGCAAGCTTTGCGGTTTTCTTTGGAAACCGGAAGGTTTCCTCGTCCTCCGGGTTAGTTTTGCGCTTGGGGGCGGCCTCGGTGGTGCTGTCCGTGTCCATCGGTTGGGTTTTCCTCCTCGGGGCGGCTTCGGTGGCTCTCCTCGGGGCGGCTTCAGTGGATCTCTTCGGTCCGGCATCATTGCTCCTCTCGGCGGCGGTCGTTCTGGTCGCGGCGGTGTCCTGGGGTTGTTCGGTGGCGGTGGTCTTCATCCTTTTCGCTATTTGGTTGAATAGCTTCTTCAGGCGGTCGTCGCTGATGGAGTCCAGGAAGTCGTAGTCCTTGATTTCCATGGTGGCGGCGGTTCCGTTGGCGCTGGTTTGCATGATTGGGTTCATGATTTCTCGGTTGGGTTTTTTTAATTATTTTGTCAAATAATTGCTAAGTTTAACGTCTGCTTCGTTTGAAGTTCGGTTAAGCTATGTGGTAGAATTGTCCGAAACAACCGCTTTTATACGTTTTCCGTGAAAATTAATTCCCATCTCTCTCTCTCTCCCTCTCGCTCTCTCTCTCAATTAATACTCTGCAGCTCTAATCGGTTATGTGTAGCGTGGGGTCACATAGACCTCACACCCTGTTTAGCGTGGGGTCACATAGACCTCACACCCTGTTTAGCGTGGGGTCACATAGACCTCACACCCTGTTTAGCGTGGGGTCACATAGACCTCACACCCTGTTTAGCGTGGGGTCACATAGACCTCACACCCTGTTTAGCGTGGGGTCACATAGACCTCACACCCTGTTTAGCGTGGGGTTACATAGACTTCACACCCTGTTTAGCGTGGGGTCACATAGACCTCACACCCTGTTGAGCGTGGGGTCACATAGACCTCACACCCTGTTTAGCGTGGGGTCACATAGACCTCACACCCTGTTTAGTGCGGGGTCACATAGGCCTCACACCCTCATTGATGCAAAGAACTCTGCACGATATAAATAGGGTTGGATAGCATTTATAATTTAGTGTTAACGCTGGTGTTTTACTATCAAGATGGGGATTGTATTTGGCGAGAAGCATGCCCGTAATAAAACCATCTATTGGACTCCACTTAGAATATCTCCTAGTTTATCACCATCATATGAGACGCTTCCTAGACGTCAAAAGAATAAAGTTGAGAGTTTTAATGGTGACTATGATAATAATAGAGAAAAATATGCACATCTTCCTGATTCAATAAACCAATCAGCTGTTTGTTCATCCAACGCTAAAGATAGTGAACATTCCCTCGAGAAAACGGATGTTAAATGTCAAAAGAATAAAGTTGAGAGTTTGAATACACATGTTCCTGATTCAATAAACCAATCAGCTGTTTGTTCATCCAATGCTAAAGATAGTGAACATTCCCTCGAGAAAGCGGACGTTAAAAGACGGTGTGTTGGTTGTTATAAAGAAAACCGAATGATATTTGGAAGACAAAAGGCCTCAAGTAAAACTAGTTGTGTAAAGTTTCGCTGTAATATGTGTGCAAGTCATTATTGCTTAAGCTGCTTCTTCCGAACGCATATCATATTCAAAGCATGACCACTATTTGTATTTAAATGTATTGATGTAAATTTAAATGTATTATTATTAGAATTTAATAAAACCATAAATTTTATGTGGAGTTTTCTTTATGTTACAACCTTATCCATCTAGCTCCGTCTATCTAGCCCCATGTACCTAGCCTCATGTATCTAACCCCGTCTATCTAGTCTCTTGTATCTAGCCTCGTCTATCTAGTCTCATGTATTTAGTCCCGTCTATCTAGTCTCATGTATTTAGTCCCATGTATCTAGCCCCCATCGGTCTAGTCTCATGTATTTAGTCCCGTTGATGTATGCAACCAACTTCACACCTCATTTGTCTCAACAGGAACTAATTTTGAATTTCCCCGCCTCGCGTCTATATTTTGAATTTTCCCGCGCATCTGGAAGTTCCGAAAATGGCGGCCGGAAGTCGAAACCGGAAACAGGAAGTCGAAACCGGAAGTCGAAACCGGAAGTGTCAAGGTCAGAGGCGGAGGCGGATTTAGAACGCATCATCTTTCCCTACTTAGGATCATCAGAATGTCATCATAAGATAATATTTGAGGTACAAGAAATTTAAATGAACTGCATTCTGTTTCTCGCAGTTTCGCGCTGACTGCGGCCGACTTCAAAAACCGCCACAATTCGTGCCGCAAAAACAGAATATATTCTCATTGCAAAACACTAACAATGATAACACTACACAAACAATTTACAACAGACAGATGACACCACAGAAACAAAAGCCATGCCGTCCTTGAACTTTCTTTTATTTCAAGAAAAGCTTATCAAAGGAAAATTGTTTAAATTTTTATTTTTATTACTTAGCATATCAAATTAAAATTGTTCATTTTCATTACTTTAAATAAACTTTAAACAACAAAAACCTTTTGATTTATTGAAGCAATCAGTTAGTAAACTGTTACAACCGAAAAAAAAAACACTTAAAAAGCTAAAAAATTCTAAAATAACTTCAAATTTCGGAGTGACCCTACTTTTATGCTCGGCAGTGTATGTTGAGAGATAAATGTACACTTGGTTACTAAAAAGTAGTAAAATATTGTAAAATATTAAGTAGTAAAATATTGTTAGAAAGGATCCTTTGTTCAACTACCTCTCTAAACTTTATTAATTCTTACTTTCTTTTGTATTTCTGATTTTAACATTCTGATTTCTTTTTGAATCATAAGTAAATTTGTTGAAATGTTTTACTCAGAAAATTGAAATTTTCGGTCGTTTTGAAATTTTCGATTTTTTTGAAAATCACAGTATGCGCATTGTCGGGTTATAGTCATCCATTTCATGAAAGTTTTTCAGCCACTGGTTTGTTTACATTTTTACTGTCATAAAATGTTTGACAGTGGCGCTGTAGTATAAGGGGGGCTATTAGTGGAGTGAACCCTAGTGGTAAACAGTTGTTATTGAAGTAACGAAGTGGAGATAGAGGTTATATTTTTGTAAACAGCGGTAGTATGCCTAAGAAACGAACAACAATAAAATTAAAACAGCCAAATCCCCTTTTCGAGAAGTGGTTGATGGAGTGGAGAGACGAAGAAAAGAAAAAATCATCAAAAAAGGAATATTGTTATAAAAAAGCTCTAGATTCCCTAAGAAAATATCCTCTTCCTTTAGCAACAGGCAAAGATTGTTTGATGCTGCAGGGTTTTGGCGAAAAACTTTGCCAAATGTTAGATAACAAACTAAATAATCATCAAGCAAAATGTAACGTAGAAAAAGCAATTCCAACTGAAATTATTACAAATAATCATGAGCCTGTGAGAAAAAAGCCCAAGAAAAGTCCATCAAAAAAAGTCGAATACATTCCTGTAATTAATTCAGCACCCTATGATATTCTAATTGCATTAAACAAAATTTATTTGGGGACTAATTCAGAAGGATTTCTTTATAAGGAAGATATAATTGCAATAATTAAAAGTTTTTCAGACAAAGCTTCAACCGATTCTAATTACACAGCATGGTCTTCAATTCGTACATTGATATCAAAAAACCTTGTAATGAAAGAGAGTAATCCACCAAAATTTTCTTTAACGGAAGAGGGTAAAGCAATTGCAGACAAATTATATGAACAACTAAGTGATGAAAAAAAAACTTTGATAGTCAAAACTGTGTTGCATTCCAATACAAAATTATTACAGCATAAAAGTTCTTCCACTCAAAGTGAAACAACTCCGATGGAGATTATAATGTCTGAAAACTGTTTCAAAATATTTCTACTTGTTGATAATAAAGAAACAGCAGGTAAATCAAATGAAGATAAAATTATGTTTGAACTGAACCGATTGAATGTTCTTTATGAAATCAGACATTTAAAGGTTGGGGATTATACATGGATTTGCAGAGATAATGAAACAGGGGAGGAACTGGTGTTGCCTTATGCAGTAGAAAGGAAGAGGATGGATGATTTTGGGTCTAGTATTAAGGATGGTAGATTTCATGAACAGAAATTTAGACTAAAACAGAGTGGAATTCAAAATTTAATTTATCTGGTTGAAAGCTTTGGTATTAAAAATTTTACGGGTGTTCCATTTAGTACTTTATATCAAGCTGCTACTAATACTTTGATACAAGATACATTTTCTGTTAAATTCACGGAGAATTTCAAGGGAACCATTGAATATTTAGTTCAGTTTACTAATATTCTGACCAACGTGTATAAGGTATATATTTATTTTTTATCTTGGTTGTGCATATTTTACTGTCAGAATATGGCACTCAAGTGCTCAATCTGGAACATGTCTGTGTTTATAAATGTTGTTGAAGGCATATACCTGGTTGGGTAAAAGTATAGAATACAGCCAATATCTCACATATAATTTCAAATGTGATATAACATTGGGAGAAATTACTATTTGAATTTTCCATATTACCAGAAAAGAATTACTATGTTCTAATATTATTAATATTTATCAGGTTATAGCCCACCCACATGGTCTCTTGTGGTACGAATGTGCAGGAAACCAATTTGTACTTGAAATTATATTTATTTATTTTGTAAGTCATGAATGAGAACATAGTAATTTGTTAATTCTTTTTTTGAAATGTGATTTGTTACAAAGCGGTCAAAACCCATTCAATTAACCCATTAATGCCCGCTGTACATGCTTGTGTACACCTGTTGTTGGCCCCTGTCATGATTAATATGAAAGTAAAAGATTATTACAAAACTAAGGAACACTTGTGCTTTAGGGCAAAATAAAATTCGCCAATATTGCAGAAAAAAAACATTGTTTCTACTGTGTAATACGAATTGTTATACCATTATATAATATATACAGTGTATAAAGCGATGAGGTTTCCTATAGGAAAAACTTTTTTAATATGAGTTTTAGAAGAATATCTTATTCTTTATAAAAAGTTTTGCTTGTATCAAAACCCCTCACAGTCAAAGAAAAATCTAGCAATGATTTAAGATTTTAAAAAAAAAAAATTCCTGGATTATTTACGATCTGTCTAACGACAATAAGTAAATGTGGTGTAACATTGTCAACTCTTGTATGTATTTACCCAGTGGTAAATACCTCTTCATCCTACGGTACTCATGTTACCATATTAAGCGGGAGTCAGCGTTTCAATCTACGATTTCCATGTCCAGTGAGAAGTCGGCTTGCACAAGTGTTCGGGTGTACTTTGAGTCTATCAGAGTATGTGCTGGAATGTTCTTCAATCACTTCTTTCACTAGTTTAATGTTAAGGTCGTGGTTAATGATACCATTTGTTACAAACCATGGTGCATTTACAATCATTCTTAAGGTTTTTGATTGAATCTTTCTAGTATTTGGATATTTGAGTTGCATGCTGAACCCCATAGCTGACTTCCATAGCTCCATACCAGTTTCAGAACAGTGTTATATAGTAGAAGCTTGTTTTCCAATGAGAGTTTTGATTTTGGACTGAGTAGCCAATACATTTTCCTTAGTTTAAGATTAAGTTGTTTTCTTTTTGTCCATATGTGCTTTTGCCATATGAGTTTTTGATCTATGAGCATACCTAGATATGTTGCTGAGTCTGATTGAGGTATCTGCCGGCTATTCAATTTTACTGGTGGGCAGGTTTCCTTTCTGAGGGAAAAGGTGACGTGGACCGATTTTAACTCATTTGCTTGGATTTTCCACCTTTTTAGCAAGTTTTCTAGTGCATTAAGATGCAGTTGGATTCGTTTTGTTTCCACGACTGGATCTGAATGGGATGCCATTATCACTGTGTCATCTACAAATGTTACTGTTAGAGTGTGGGCTGTGGTGGGCAGATCTGCGATGTTTAGAAGGTAGAGTACTGGGCCTAGTACACTTCCCTGTGGTACATTGGCTTGAACTAATTTTAGATCGCTTACCTCGTCCTTGTATTTTACTGCAAAATATCGATCACTTAAGTATGATTTAAGTATTTCATACAAGTGATGTGGAAGTTGCTGTCTGATCTTTTATAACAGTCCAGTATGCCACACCTTGTCAAATGCTTTTGCAATATCTAGAAATACTGCTGAGCAGTATCTCTTCGCCTCTAAGTCCTCACTAATCTTTCTAATGATTCTATGGATTTGCTCTACCATTGCATGTTGTTGCCTGAATCCGAATTGATGTTGTGGGATTAGATTTTTGTCCAGTAGAATTGGTGTTAGTCGTTTTAGTAAAAGTTTCTCGAATATTATTGAGAAAGTGGGCAACAGACTTATAGTCCTGTAAGAGGTAACTACATTTGGATCTTTTTTTGGATTATTTGGGCTAGTTTCCACTGCGCAGGAAAGTAACTCAAGCGTAGCGCTGCATTGAACAATATAGTGAGGAATCGTATTATTTCTTCTGGTAGCTCGCGCACTATTCTTCTAGAGATCAGATCGTATCCAGGTGATTTTTTTATATTAATATTTTTATTGAAAGTCCATTTGATATGGAACTTCTAGAGATGCGTTTATGTCATTATCTTCTTGTGTGGGAGGTACTGTGAGATTTGGTTAAAAATTTTCTCCAGATGTTCAGCAAAGACTTTATTAGCCTTTTCTTTATTATCCCTGGCCCATTTACCATTTTCTTGTCTGATTGGTGGGATTTGCTGTATTGGGCGTTTAATTTTTCTCATTGCTTTTCATAGTGAGTAGTCGGTTATTTCAGTTGGTGTTAGACTCTCTAAATGTTCTTGTATAGTACGATTTTTTTCTTCATCTAGTAGTTTCTTAAGATCTCTAACGGCTTTATTAAATTTTAATTTGTTTGAGGGGATCCTGTCCTTTGCCACTATTTTCGTAGTCTCCGTTTTTCTTGAATTTTTATATCAGCGTTTCTAGAGCAGCATGGAGTTATTTCAGATGTTTCTTCTGTTGGTGTAGCTTCCCAAGCAGATTCTTGTATTATTTGGTTAAAATTTCCAATCTCATTTTCTAGCTCTAGTTTTGACTTAAGTGAAATGTTGCAGTTGATTCTCTCATTAAGAATGCTTCTAAATATATTCTAGTTTGTTTTTTTACTATGTAATGATAATGGTTTTTGTATTTTTATGATTTGGGAGTTAAGGGTTACAATTATAGGAGAGTGGTCTGAGGAGAGGCCACTGCATGATTTAATTGACAAGTACTTTTGATTTATGCCTTTTACCACACAAAAATCTAGTAGGTCTGGGTTTGTTTTTGGGTCAGATGGCCAATATGTAGGTTCTCCTGCTGATAGTGGTACCAAGTTGTCCTTTTGCATGGCTAGGAACAGCTGGCGACCCTTGGATGAGGGAGTATTAGATCTAGATCCCTACCAAGGATGCTTGGCGTTAAAAACCCCTCCTGCTATGAACCCGTTTCCTAGGGATTTAAAGAAGTCTGTGTATTGTTCTTGTTTCACTGCGTGTTTTGGCGGACTATAAATTGCTGAGATTACCAGTGGACCTAACCAGTCTTCGATGGTGATTGTAGTAGCTTGTAGTAGTCTTTTTCTGTTCTTTCATTTTCATAATGTTTAATTGAAATTTTTATTATAACAGTGGTACCTCCATGTGCCTTTCCATCTGGATGATTTGTACTATATATTGTGTATCTAGGTAATTTTAGATAGCTTTTATCTGTAAAATGTGTTTTGGACACTAGTATTATATCCACATTTTCATTTGTTAAGAAGGCTTGCAGTTCTTGTGCCCTTTGTGTAACGCCATTTGCATTCCAGACTACTATTTTGAAATTGTTGGCCATTATGGCATTTTTGCAAGCATTGCTGTGAGAAGATTCATCATAGAGTCCATTCATCCCATCAGTTGTATCATCATATCTTCTAATTTGTTTGGTTGCAGGTTAACTGTGGTAGTTTGTTCACTTTGTTGCTGGTCGTTAGTGGTTTCATTGTTATTTTGTTCACTTATTTGTGCGTATGATGTATTCGGTTGTCTGAAGACAGTAAGGATGGTATTAGTTCTTAATTTTGGGAAGAGTTTCTGTATCAGTTGTTTCCGTATAATACAACCCTTATAGTTGGCTAGGTGATTTCCTCCGCAGTTACAACATTTTAAATTAGCGTCTTTTTCTTTCCTGGGACATTCCTTGGTAGAATGGTTTTCTGTGCATTTAACACATCTTGGACTTTTGAAGCAATAACTTTTACTATGTCCATAGGCTTGGTATCTTGTGCATTGTAGAATATCTCTTTTCTTATGTGGGGGTTCCAATTTTATTATCAAGTTCATTAGACTTTCGATTTTATAGTCCTTGTTATTTTCACTAGTCTTTAGTTCAACAAAGAATAATGGAAGTGGTGTTTTGTCAGTTTGCTTTACTATGTTCGTAATTCAAATTACATTATGATTTTTACTTTGTAATTCTGCTTTAAGATCGTTGATGTCCACCGAGGGATGCATATTCCATAACACTACTTTGAAGCTTCTATCTTGTTTCTTTTGGTATGTGTAGAATTCTCTTTTCTTGGTCTTTAATGCTTCGATGATAGGCAAGTATATTTCAGAATAGTTAGGTTGTATTTTTACCTGATCTTGCGGGAGCGTTTTTAAAGTATATTCGTCTTTAGCAATGCAGTCCAATAGCTCTTGTAGTGGACAGATGTTCTTCACGCCACTTACGAAGATGGGTGGTGATTTTGTAATTGTTTGCATAGGTTCGACTGCATTTTCGTTCTCTTCGTTAAGGCTTTGGTATGAGTTTGAAGTTGGTATTGGTTCATTGGGGGCATTCAACCAATAATCCTTGATTGTTGTTTGACGTTTTGGTTTGTTTATTGTGTCGGGGCTATTTCTGGACCTTTTCTTGTAGATTACATTTTCCCAGTTCTCTTGGTCTGGTTCGTTTGTGTTTGTAAGCCCATTTGGCACTTCCATATTGGTTTGTGGGATTAATTTTTAGTCCGGGCCTGCCTTGCAGCAGAAGGTGTTTGTTAGTTTTTATGTCTTGTTTTGATTTGTAATTATATTCTCCTTACACGTTTTGTTTTTGATGGTGGGTTTTTATACACTTAGACACCAAAACTCCGTGGTTCACATTATAATATAGTACCGATAATTAATAGCACTTATACTAGCTTTAATTTAATATTTATTAGCACGTTTTAACTTATTGACAGTTGTGATCCCCCAGCCCAGTGGTGCACAAGCACCACCGAAATTTTCATATGCAACCCAACATATTCTGTAAAATTTTAACGCGACATCTGGATAGAGGGGGCGTGAACATTCTAATTTCCAAACAGTTTACCAACATCTGCACAGGCTTAAAAGGCTTAAACAAATCCCCAAATTAGTTTTTGAGAAAATTAAGTTTGAAAATGCCAACGTTTATAAATCTGATTTTTAAAATGGAATTTATAAAAAAAAAAACGGCCAAGTGCGAGTTGTGACTCGCGCACCGAGGGTTCCGTACAAACTTGTAAGTAAGGTATTTTTTTTGTGTGGAGGACGTAGCAAGCACATTCAGTTAACTTGACAAGTGGCCCTCCTTAAATCACACCATCTTAGTACCGCTGCAAGCATAACCTCAAGATGTCGCTGTCGTACGATGGAATTCTACCCTATATTTTTTTACCATGCATCCCCCATTCACTATGAGTGTTTAGGGGTTCTGGAACTTCACTATTTGTTTTTACTGCTCAATTTTGCCTGTATACCTATATACCCTGTATAAACATATACAGGATATTTTTTTAAATAACGCGAATATTTTTAAACTTATAAAAAGAAAACTTTATTTTAGTATTACACTTATTCACTAACTTGTATTAAGATCTAAATATTTCTAGAACTAATGTAAACTAATATATTAACTAGTTCTAGATCTATTTCGATACGCTTAACATTCAGTTGTTCAATTGACTGCTTTTGGGCAATTGACTACCAAAAAATATAGGGCGTACGTGATTTCAGTATATGTAGATTATAAAGAAAAATTAGAGGAAATATAATATATACAGGATGTTACGGGACTTGAGTATGTCGCATGTCGGTTATAAACAAGCAAAATTTAGACATAATATATACCCTGTATTTATTATGTATATAGAGCGTACGTGATGAAATGCATAACGAATATAAACAAAGAAAATTCAGAATAAACAGCTTGGTGCCAACACATACTTTTTAACCTTCGAACCTAACCGAAGAGGACCTAACTCTATGCAACCCATATGCTTCTGGAGCCTGACAATACCACTACGACAACATTAGTGTATTTTCATTAGTTTCACAGTAAATTCGCATTTTTCTTGTAATTAAACTACATTTTTACGGTTTTCAGATTTTTCCCTTTACATGTGCTGTAAGACACCGCTTCTTGCCAAATTTCATGATTCTAGGTCAACGGGAAGTACCCTATAGGTTTTGATTCCCTTGTGAAATCGCAAAATATGCGACATAAACGGTCATATCTTTTGATCGCGTTGACTTACAAGTTTGATTTTTTCACAGCTGAAAGAGACCGCAGATCCGAGTATTTGATACAAATTTCAACTTGTTACCCACGCGTTCCTGAGAAAAATGGTCTTGACAGACAGACAGACGGACAGACAGACAGACAGACGGACAACAAAGTGATCCTATAAGGGTTCCGTTTTCGGTACGGAACCCTAAAAATGGAATATTTGTTGAAATAAATATTTAAAAATTGTAAAAATTTGTTAAATATTCCGGAACAGTTTCACCAACATCTCCACAAAATTTGAAACAAATCCCCAAATTAGTTTTTGAAAAAAATAAGTTTGAAAATTTAAATTTTTACAAATTTGATTCTCAACGTAGAATTTACAAAAAAACTAATATCTGCTGAAATTAATATTAAAAAAATCGCTAATCGGTACCGTTCTACCAACATCTCCGCAAAATTTGAAACAAATGCCCAAATTAGTTTTTGAGAAAATTAAGTTTGAAAATTTCAATGTTTACAAATTTGATTTTTAAGATGGAATTAATAAAAAAACTGCAATATTTGCTGAAATAAATATTAAAAAAATGGGTAAATTTGCTAAATATTCCGAAACAGTTCTACCAACAGCTCCACAAAATTTAAAACAAAGAAGATTTAAAGCACTTGAAGAACCACTTTGGCAGCCAGTTTTCTGAGGAAATTTACCTGCATTGTTGCCATTTCAAGAGAATCAGCAATCAGTGCCGTGTCATCTGTAAAGGCCAGGCAATCTACAACCAGTCCATCGTTTTTACGTCCCAGGTAGATACTACTCTGAACACCCAAGTTGATCAGTTCCTTGCGCCATTCTCTCATAAAAAATACAGTGTAAACTCTATATAGCGACACTGAAGGGACTGCACTTTATGACGTTATAGAGAGTTGTCGTTAAATGGAGAGAGAAAAAATGAATAATATTTTACTATTATAATATTATTTACTTACTAATAAAGTATACAATTTACAAACAAATTAATATTGATACAAATAACGTTTATTGCGTATAGTCTGTTATCTTCGTTTGATGTTTTTTGCTGCACCAGTATTTTATTTGAATTTTATCATGTATTTTATTCATGTCTTGGGATACTATGGGATCAACTTGGTTATTCAAAAAGTATTTTTCTAATAATTTCGGAGGCTCAGGATCATCCGTCTCATCCTCTTCATCCCCTTGTTGCTGTTCTTCAGTTTTTCTCACCGAATCCAGAATTTGTTCATCTGTAAGTGAAGCTGTTGTAGCCAGGCTGTCGTCTACTTCTGTGTAGGTTTGTATATTTTCAGTGAAATTTTTGAAAAAGCATTTTTTTTCGACCGAAATGATGGAGAAATCCTTGAATTTTTTGGAAAATTTTCTCGTGGTTGCTTTTTTTTGTTACCCGAAGGAAATCGAAGCTCTAAAAACGATTTTCTTTGTTTATTTCGCTCTAAAGTAACAAATAAACAAGATATATAGTTTTTCGCCGTTATAAGCCATCTCTTCGTTTTCGCCGTCCGTCCGAGTTTTTACAAACCTCTCTGATACTACAAATCCCAACGAAACCATTTTCAGTACACTCAAACTAGACGACAAGACGAGCAAAACGATATGTAAATTGTTTGGAACGATTCAAGTTTTTATTTCGAAATTCTGCATTTCTTCAATTTGCCAGAATTTCGACTTCATGAGTCTATATCTCGTTAACGGTTACAGATAATTAAGAACATAATGAGGCATCGTTTCCAGAAGGTCATTTTCCTACGGACGCAGTTAAACATCAAAATATCAATTGATTTCCCAGTTCTCTGCTCGACCGACCAATTTTCCCGAAATCTCAGATCATATCTCGGGAACGGAAGTGGCTAGGAAAATGCAATTAGTATATTTGCAACCAGGAGGGAAAACACTTTCAGGCACACTTTGAAATTTTCCATTCTTGATAAATAACGATTTTAACAAAATCCATTACCTCGCTTTTCGAGGTAAAACCCAGATTTTACGATGTCATAACTTTTGAACAGCTTATCGCACAGATTTCAAGCTTTCACCAGTCCATTCAGCCGGAAAACATATACGATATTCCTGGGAAGCCTTAAATTAAGAAAATACCATTGAACCAGCCATCGATCCTCTAAAGCAGGGGTCTCCAAACTTTCCAGCCTTAGGGCCATACTGATTACTCCAGTAAGTTCCGAGGGCCAAAACCATATTATCATTGTTGCCGGTGGTAAAAAGTGAAATAGTCCACTGATGAAAAAAAAGTCCGAAAAAGTACGCAACGTTTAAAAAGGCTGCAAATCGGACTAAACTTCGCAAAACGGCAACACTGCATATTATTAATTTTCTTGTCATTATCTGTAATTTCTAGATTAGTCGTAGAGTACGAGCCATAAGGAGTAACGTGACACGACATCTGGTGGACACAAGCGGAAATAGGTGGTACCTTATATCGCTAAAAGATGGCGCTAATAGCACGTACAGAATAATCTCGTTGGTTCGATGAAGTTCTGGTGTCTTCCACTCACTTCTAGATGGCAGTAATTGGAATATATAAGAAGGCTAGTGGCGCAACCACAAGTCAGTTCCTATGACACTGTTGTGAAATAAAATAGTGCGTACCTCCTTAAAACGTGTTTGTGCGTGTTTAAGTTTAAGACATCTTTGTAACAGTATTTTGATTTGAATTGTTGCTTTTGTGTGTGATTTAGCAGTATGGAAAAGAAGCGAAAAATTGATAGTGAATGCAGAAAATTCAAAGATCAGTGGAACATTCAGTATTTCGTAATTGAGTCCAGTAACAAGGCGCTATGTTTGATTTGCAATGAAAGCATAGCCGTTCTCAAGAAATATAACATTAAACGTCATTATGAAACAAAACATTTTCAAAATTACTCAAAATATACAGGAAGTTTGCGGACAGAAAAATTCGAAGCTATGAAGCGCGGATTGAAATCGCAGCAATCTTCATTTACAAAACTCAAAACTGAACAAGAGGCTGCAACTCGTGCCAGCTTTCGTGTGGCTCTTGAAATTGCAAAACGTGGAAAACCATTCACAGATGGAGAAATGATCAAAGAATGCATAATTGCAGTAGCCAAAGAAATGTGCCCTGAAAAGGTAAATTTATTAAAAACTGTCAGTATGTCAGCAAACACTGTGGCTCGAAGGGTAGAAAACATCGCTGAAAATATATCCTCTCAACTGTTCGACAAAAATGGACATGTTGAGTGGTTTTCTTTGGCCTTGGATGAGTCAACGGATGTGTCAGATACTGCTCAGGTGTTGATTTATATTCGAGGAGTAGATAAAGAAGTAGACTATGAAGTGCATGAAGAACTTCTTGATATGTATAGTATTCATGGCAAAACTACTGGTACAGATATTTTTAAAGGAGTTGAAATGGCCATTAATCAAAAGAACCTTCGATGGAAAAACTTGAAATGTATTACAACTGATGGAGGCAAACACATGAGTGGGAAAGATAAAGGAGTGGTCGCTCTTGTGTCAAAGGCTGTAGAAAATGACGGTGGCTCAAAACCATTAGTCTTACATTGTATCATTCATCAACAGTCTTTGTGCGGAAAATGTTTGGATATGTCTGAAGTTCTGAAACCAGTCATATCAACTGTTAATTTTATCAGATCTTTTGGGGTAAATCACCGACAATTCCGACAATTTATTGAAGAGATTGGAGAAAATGACTTTCCTTATCATACTGCCGTATGTTGGCTTAGTTGTGGGAAAGTCCTTCAGCGCTTTTTTGAACTTCGAGCTGTGATCGAAATTTTTTTGAATGAAAAGGATCGCCCTCTTACTGAATTACAAAACAACGCATGGCTGTGGAAGTTAGCATTCTATGTTGATTTGACAAAACATGTGAACGAACTGAATTGGAGATTGCAAGGAGAAAACCAGCATCTTCCTGATTTACACACTAATATCAAATCATTCCGGAAGAAATTGATACTGTTTCAATCACAACTACGAAGTAAATGTTTTTCACATTTTAAAACATGTGAAATATTCAGCCACACCACTGAGACTGAGTTTCCTATCAATTTTGCAATCGAAACTTTGAGTGCTTTGAAAATAAATTTTGATACTTGTTTCTCGGACTTTGATGCCATTGCGAATCAAATTAAGATTTTTCAGAATCCTTTTGATACTGACATTGAAACCCTAGCCCCGGAACTTCAAATGGAAATGATTGATCTACAGTGCAGTGATATAATTAAGAACAAATATCAAAACTCATCTTTGTTGGAATTTTATAAGAGTCTTCCACTGACACAATTTGATAATTTGCATAAATTTGCTCGTGGGCTGTTTTCTGTTTATGGTACTACTTATTTGTGTGAGAAGACCTTCTCCAAAATGAAGTACACAAAAAATGTTTACAGATCTAAATTAACTGATGAGCATCTTAAATCTCTTTTAATAATCGGTACAAGTAAAATTAGTCCACAACTACAAACTATTGTCAGTGGAAAATCTCAATTACATAAATCTCATTAGTATTTCATATGTCATTATGCTTGTTATAAGTTATGTTTTTATTTAAAATGTATAAAATGTTAGTTGGATTCATTTCAATAATTTGTTAGTTATTATATACTGAAGTTAAATTTTCTGCATATTATACATGTCTTTACTCATTACAATGCTGTGTTTCTTTATCCAACTTATCACAAAAACAATAACAATAAGCCTACAACAATGTTATGAGTAGTTAGCCCATGACCATATCAATGTAGATGTCATATTAATAATTATTCAACATAAAATTAGAATACTTCAGTAAACTAAATTTAATTTGCTATAAAAAATATGTTCTCTAAAAGGGGTTTTCAAGTATGCTAGCTCTCCGCGGGCCGGACAAAATCTGTCCGCGGGCCGGATGTGGCCCTCGGGCCGTAGTTTGGAGACCCCTGCTCTAGAGCAGTGGAGAGTTCGTTCATATTGACATTTCACTATTTTACTGCTACCTGATACACACGAAAATTCTTAATTTTTTTATGGATTCGACGACCCAAAAAAATTCTCCATCGACCCCACCCACGGTTTGCGCACCACTGCTTTAGGTGGTCTTCAAAGAAAACCCCAAAAGACTTTAAAATATGTTCTAAATTGAATATTCTAAATTAAATTTCTATTCTAAATTCTTCTATTCTAAATTAAATTTAATATTCTAAATTTATTTAGATAAAACATACTATACATAACTTATTGCTACATTTGTGAACCCGAAATAATGGAAATTTTTGACTCAATATTTTAGATTGACATTTTATTTTGTTTGTACAATCATAATAGTATATTACGTAACGTGAGTTGTAAGAAGCATATTAGGTACGAGCGGAACAGCTACGCACGACCCGCATAGCGGGGAGTGTGTAATTCCGCAAGTACGTAATTGCCTTACAATTCGAGTCATGTACTATACTTTATCGACGACCACAATAATTTGTTTCTGTTTAATAAGAAAAATATGTTTGATGTAACAAATTTATTTCGTATTAGGTACATTATTTAACATTATAATAAGCAAACAGTTGTATTTTCATATATAACTTGTCTCGATATTATTTTACTTGATAGAAATGAAAAGAAATATATTCTTAATCGTTACATACCTTATTATTTAATAGAGGAAAGTATTTGTTTTGCCGCTGTCAGAAAACTTTTCATGTTTCCTAAAAAGTATTTTTTGTAATCTTATTGGAAATAGTATTATATTTATTGCATCGGTGCATTGTCTAAATGTTTGTTTCAAAGTATTAGAGGTGTTTTATTGCATTGTGTTGTTTAGTTTAAAAATATGGATATAAATATACCATATTTCCATTCCATAGACCATTCCATATTTGGATCCAAAATCTACACTGACAATAGAAAGAATAAAAAGAAAATAGACTGAGTAGATGAGTAAAGCTAAGAATAAAAAACAGAACGAAAAGAAAACGAAAGGTAAATAACAAAAAAAGAAAACCAACGCTAAGAATAATGCAGCGGAATCAGATGATCATGAGATATTACTGTTTGACATATACAGAGATCCAGATGCCTTGATAGGAATTGAAGCTGCTGTCTCGGAAGATGCAGAATGTATGTTCTGTCATATGATGATTTCTGAAGATACTCGAGGAGAAACCTGGATCAAATGCCTCATGTGCGAACTCTAGGCACATAATGATGGCGCTGATGAAGAATTTGACACCAGGATTTGCGATTATTGCAAGTAGTTTAAGTTATATTTTGTATTTGACAAAAGTTCCTAAAGAATCTCATAGAAATTAAGGTTCATTTTGGATAGTTTTTCTAGTGTTCCATATATGGGGTACCTATTCCATAATTAGATAGCTTTATGTTGATTTGGTTTTAGAGAAATTATAGTACTTATTATTAATAAATATAATACAAGACTGATACTAGCTAAACCGCAAATGTATGTCTGTTGATAATTGCGAATTAAAAGTTTTTGATTTTTTAAATTTGTTTTTTTATGCGTAAAAAACAAAACTGTATTCCATATTTGGTTACTTTCCTCTACTTATTTGGGTTAAACTGGAATAAGAGTGCTCATGTAGGCAACCCAATGTACGCATTGTGCCTATGTAAGACACATTAGGGATAGGGAAATTAATTTTGAATTTTGTTTAAACTATTGAGATTTTTTTCTTATTTCGGATCGTGAGGTCACGCTGCCGCGCGATATGTGGTCTTGATTTATCTGCTAATACAGTAGAACCTCGCTATTCGTACACAATTCGTTCTAGCAGGCAGTTCGATTGGCGATTTGTACTAATGGTGAATCATATTTTCGCATAAGATATAATGTAAATTGCATTTAATCGCTTCCAAACTTTTTATTTTAACTAATGAGTTGAACAGTAGAAGTAAAAAATGTACAATTGTATAAGTCTTTAATACGATTTTTATTATTTAAACTCTACTTACATATTACAATTCCTCATCACTTTCTATATTAAAAACGTTAGATGATTTTTCCCTTGATTCTTTTTTCTGTCTTTTTGCTTCTTTACATATTAAAAAGATGTCCAATGTTGATTGTTTTTGTCTTTTTTTTAGAAACCTCCTAAATTGCTCCATCACATTGTCGTTAAGTAAGTTAACGCTCCTATTCGCCACAGCTGTGTTTGGATGCCATTTTTTGACAATGTGTTCTATATTTTCCCAATTCTTTAATTTCCTTAGTTGAAATGTTTTCCTCTTCCTCCAAAGACACATCTTCAATCACTGCCTGCTGTTCTCTCTGTAGTTCTTGAAGTTCTTCAGTTGTCAACTCATTTCGGTAATCTTCAATCAACTCCTCCACAACATCACTGTCTACATCCAAACCCATGGATTTTCCCAGGGACACAATTTCATTCACTACAACAGCTTCCGTGGCAGTGTCTTCAAAGTCTTTCAGTGCCACACACTCTCTCTGGCCACAAATTTCTCCAGGAGGATTTCAGCGTCCTCAAAGGAACTTCATCCCAGGCTTTGTCTATTATTCTTAAGCAATGGAGGATATTAAAATGGTTCTTCCAAAAGTCTCTGAGGGTGAGTTCTGTGTCAGAGGTCAATTCCAAACATTGCTTTTATATAAAGTTTTTTGAAGTTTCAAATAACCTGCTGATCCATGGGCTTTATAAGTGGAGTGGTGTTAGGGGGCAAAAATCTCACTTGAATGAAACTGTATTCACCAGTCAGATCTTCCACCAAACATGGAGGGTGAGCAGGAGCGTTGTCCAATACCAAAAGACCTTTGAGTGGTAATTTTTTTTGCTCTAGATACGTTTTAACACTTGGGGCAAACACTTCATACTTCCACTCGGTGAAAAACGGTCTTTTTACTTTTGATGACATGATTTGTCTTAAAAACTCTTGGATTTTCTGAGTGGTAGACTAGTAGCGGTTTTATTTCGAGGTCTCCACTTGCTTTGGCACACAACAAGAGTGTAAGCCTGTCTTTCATAGGCTTATGCCCTGGCAATGATTTCTCCTCTTTTGTGATGTAGGTCCTCCTTGGCATCTTTTTCCTAAAGAGGCCAGTGTCATCACTATTAAAAACTTGGTTAGGAGAAAATGCCTCATTTTCTACAAAGATTTTAAATTCACCAACAAACTTGTCAGCAGCATCTTTATTTGAACTAGTAGCCTCCCCGTTTCGAACGACGCTATGAATTCCACTTCGCTTCTTAAATCTATCAAACCATCCCCTACTTGCTTTGAATTCATCACTTTTTGTACCACTTGTTCCGGGAGTGTCTTGTTTTAGGTCGTCATGCAATCTTTTCGCTTTTTCGCAAATAATTGCTTCAGAAATGCTGTCACCTGCAAGTTGCTTCTCGTTGATCCAAACTAACAAAAGTTTTTCCACTTGTTCAATTACAGGTGGTCTATTGACGGCAAGAACTGTCACTCCTTTTGCTACATTAGCCTCTTTTAATACGTTTTTATTTTTTAATATAGACGATATTGTTGACTTAGCCATTCTATAGTGAGTAGCTAAGTCTGTCACACGAGTCCCACCTTCAAACTTTTGAAATGATTTCTTTTTTAAATTGTTCATGTTCAATGTTCATTCAATGTTCAATCGTTCTTCTCGCTGCTCTCCGTTTGGAAGAATCACTCTTTATTTTTGAACCCATAGGAACACTATTTTTATTAAATAAAAATAGCACAAAGTGTACTGAGTACATACAAGACTGAACATGTGTTGAAGTAAACAGGAAGCGGCCAGCACAGCGACGACCGGGGAGTGGCTGGTGCGGTGCAAAGTTGCTCTGAGTGGCGCATGCGTGCACGCAGTCCGAATCGCGAAAAAGCGTACGAATGGCGATTTAAATTTACTTGAACAAGTTGTACGAATAATGAGTTGTACGACTGGAGAGGCAGACAAATAGCAGAGTTCCACTGTATAACCTAATCTAACCATCCATTTTGTTCAAATCTGTAGGTACGGTGGCATTTTTCACTGGAGGTTTTATGTCAATTTCCGTTAGTTTAAATTGTGGCACGGGGGGCGCTGAACGTGTGAGCACTTAGTAGGAGCTCTCAATCAACCAACGAATCGTAAACCAAACGCACGTGTGTGTTATCAATCATAACTTATCATTAATCGCGGACTGTTACATACGTGTGTGTTATGATGTATTTACATAGTCCACGAAGTGTACAATAATGGGCATTTACAATAGTGGTCCTAGATAAAAGTGTATTATGTTTTGATTGTATAAAATTTTTATTTTACTACTTTAATATTTGTAATTAAAACTTAAAGCTACTATTTACATAATTTTTTACCTAAATATCGCTACCTGCTATAGTTGTAATAGGCATACAATATTCGGTCGAAATACCGCTCCCGTAAAATTTATTATATATGCGACCGATCCGGGTGTTTATATATGCGACCGGGTTATAGTAATTCAACATAAGTATATATGAAATCATATTATAGATCTATCTATCATGAGTTACAGGAGTTAAAAAACAGGCCCGTAGTCTTCAAAAGTTTGTTCATCCCTGATATATATGAAAACAAATTATCTGTTTTTGTTTTAAGAAATTTAAGTCATATTTGTACCCGGAAGAACTTAAAAATGAAATAATGTATTAAAATAAATTATATGCAATGCATAAGATATGATGATCTTTCATAATTACATGCACATCTCTCTGATGCAAATTGGGGCTTGATTCTTGGCTTGAAGCCGACTTGATGTTTTGCCCTATCCAATGGTTAGTTTTGATGTATGTGTGTGATGAATGAGTTCACCGTTTGTTGTTCCCCAGTAACTAGAACCCCCTTTCATTAAGTTTATACTTATTAGATATATTACATAAATATATTTCATGACTTCTATGTAATTATCGAAACATTTGAGCATCAGATGATAACATTGAGGGCTAATTACATAGTATGATGACTTTTGCGCTACCTAATATTATGACATTTTCAAGTCCAGAAATATAAGTGGATATACAAGGTGTTTCAAAAATAATATACGTATTTCGCATACATATTTTTATTAAACTTTAAGACATACGAAACTTTACAAACATATTTACGAACCTCTCAAGTTTAGGGAACAGATGTTCAATATGTCCTCCATCAGCGACACGAACAATATCGACCTTCGTCACTGATGTTAAGGCAGTATGAATCCAGTTCTTCAACTCTTCCAGGTTCTGTGGGAATGGTGCTACATAAACGTTGCCTTAAAGGAAACCCCACAGGAAGAACTCATAGGGTGCCAAATTCGGTGACCGTGGAACTCAGCTGAGATATGCTAAGTCGTCAGCTCCTTGACGACCAATCCAACGGTTCGGTAGAGTTCAGATATTCACGCACTGGGCGACTTCAGTGAAGGGGTGCACCGTCTTGTTGAAAAATTAATTTGTCTTTGTGCAGCCTCGGAAACAACGAGTTTTGTAACATAGCGAGATACTGCTGATCGTTAACCGTATTTCCATCAAAGAAGAATGGGCCGTAAACAAATGATTGGGATATCGCACAAAAAAACATGGACTTTGGTCGAATCTCGTACATGTTCAATAACTGCATGTGGGTTCTGTAGAGCCCATAATTCGAACATTGTGTCTGTTTTCCTGACCACTAACATGGAAAGTCGCTTCATCACTGAACACGATGCCTTTTGCGAAAGTGTTGTCAATAGTCTTCCCGAGTTTGGAAGGCATTTGAGTATCGGTGTGATATTGCTCGTAACGCTGATGGAGGATATATTGAACATCTGTAATCTAAACTTGAGAGGTTCGTAAATATGTGTGTACAGTTTTATATTTGTATGTGTAGCGGCAACGGGCCTTTCCGAAGAAGGCTTTTCAAACAAATTAGTTTTGCGCTAGGGTCGTTGCTATAATACCCAAACAAATCCTAAAAATATTTTGTCTGTTTTATTATAGGGTTATACTGTAATCACCCGAACGGTTTTTCAGAAATATTTTCGTGGAATATTTTACAACAGGGTCATTACAGTAATTGTCGAACAAATGCTAAAAGATTTAATATTTATGTTTTATGGTAGGATTGATTATAATCTTCGAAAGATTTCTAAAAGATTTAATATTTGTGTTTTATGATAGGATTAATATTACAATTTTCTAACGATACAAATCTAAGAAAGATTAGTTTGCGACAGCAAAGAAAAAAAACAGTCCCCAATAAAACGGGTCCAGATACCTGAAGGACCATATAAAAACGCTCACCACCGAAACACAGTCAGTTAACGGGCAAAGTTCGATATAGCAGTTCACCGAGTTCAGTTCATCAAGTTCAGTTCACCGGAACAGAACGCCCAAGCCGCAGTCACGCCAATAAGTTTATACTAGGTTGCAGCTCCGCGAATCCGTAGTTATATTGTTATAGTGTTATTTAGTGTCATTAAATTATTGTAAATATATTTCCTCTTATTATAAAACGTGAGTGATAAATTTATTGCTAACACCTATCACCCACAAATTGGTGACCCCGACGTGATCTACAAGAGGAATCCGATCATCTACAAATTGGTCGTCGTGATCGATAAGAAAAACTAGACACGCCAATATGGAAGAAACCGCGCCCGAAGTTTGCCGCATCGTCGGAAAGTTACCTCCATTCTGGCCTCAGAAACCTGAATGTTGGTTTCGTCGCGTAGAAGCCATGTTCAATACCAGCGGAATTACAAGTGAAGGTACGAAATATAACCACCTCATCGCCTCGCTGGAGCAAGAATACAGCGCAGAAATGGAAGATTTATTGGACAACCCGGCCACCGACGGAAAATACGAACTGGTGAAGAGAACCCTGATAGAACGACTGTCCGCGTCGAGTAGTAAGAAGGTTCGACAATTGCTCGAAAACGTCCACATCGGTGACCAAACTCCGTCACAGCTGTTACGCTCGATGAAATCCCTCGCCGGAGGCCAAATCACGGACGATTTCATCAAGAGCATGTAGATGGAAAGGCTGCCTACGTCAACACAACGCGTGTTAGCCGTCTCACAGACAGAGCCGTCAGACAGAGGACAGAGTGTGGCGACTATCGCGCGCTGAACGCACGGACCATCCCAGACAGATACGCCGTGAGGCACATCGAGGAATTCTCGCAATCATTGGCCGGATAAAAAATCTTTACGACACTCGATTTGGTACGAGCCTACCACCAGATCGCGATAGAGCAGGACGACATCCCGAAAACAGCAATAACAACACCGTTTGGTTTATTCTAGTTCCTACGGACACCATTCGGATTAAGAAACGCGGCGCAGACCTTCCAACAGTTCATCGACGAGGTCCTGCGCGGTCTAGAATTTTGTTTCGCGTACATCGACGACATCCTCGTCGCCTCCAAGAACGAAGCCGAACATCTTGAGCACCTGCGAATCGTTTTCTCGAGATTAAACGATTACGGCATCATCATAAACCCCGGAAAATGCATCTTCAGAAAACATGAAGTCCAATTTCTTGGATACGCGGTTAGCGAGGAAGGAACACGATCACTGGATGACAAGGTGAAAGCCATTCAAAAATTTCCCATACCAAGAACGATAAAGGAGCTTCGCCGATTTGTTGGAATGATAAACATCTATGGATGCTTCATCCAAAACGCGGCCGCCTACCAACAACCCTTGAATGAATTATTAAAGGGCCCGAGAATAAAAGGTAACGCTCCCATCACTTTATCGGAAAACGCCCAACAAGCCAACAATGGGAACGACAATATCGATAAACGTCGATGCTTCCGACTATGCTATGGGAGCCTTTTTGCAACAACGTTTAAATAACGCCTGGCAACCACTTGCATATTTCACCAAAGCCTTGTCGGTACACCAGCAGAAGTACAGTGCTTACGATCGAGAATTGCTCGCAGTATACGCTGCCGTCAAACGTTTCTGACATTTCGTCGAAGGACGATCTTTTGCCATATTCACGCACCACAAACCGTTGACGTTCGCCTTCAGACAGAAGCCAGAGAAGTGTTCGCCGCGACAGTTTCGATATCTAGATTTCATCGGACAATTCACGACCGACATCCGTCACACCGCAGGAGCGGAGAACACGACCGTCGATGTTTTGTCTCGTATCGAGGCCATATTAGTAGCAGTCAAACTGGGAGATCTCGCCACCGCTCAAGAAACGGACCAGGAGTTACAAGAGTTACTGGAATGCAACAACCATTCTCTGCAACTACACAAAATGAAGTGGCCGGATACTGAAATAGAGATTTACTGCGACATATCAACAAGAATACGTCCCGCAGCAACTACGTCGGAGCGTATTCAACAGTTTGTACGGATTAGCACACCCTGGAATACGATCATCGCAAAAGCTATGCACGCAGCGGTATGTATGGCCAACCATATCAAAGGACTGCAGAGAATGGGCCAGGACCTGTATCCCTTGCCAGCGCTCAAAAATATCACGTCACGTAACCACACCCGTCAGTGCATTCAAGAATACAGAAGAGAGATTCGAACACATCCACATAGATATTACAGGGCCGTTGCCCACATCCCGTGCAGCCAGGTACTGCCTCATCTGCGTAGATCGATTCACGCGATGTTTGGAAGCCATACCTATGGAAGACATAACCGCCGAGACCGTGGCAAGATCCCTAGTCGAGGGTTGGATTTCACGTTTCGGAGTTCCGTCCAAAATTACATCTGACCAAGGAAGACAGTTCGAGTCCCACCTGTTCAAAGAACTGATGAGGCGAACAGGTACGACACACCTGAGAACGACAGTCTACCATCCAGCAGCTAACGGAATGGTAGAAAGATTCCACCGTCATCTAAAGGCAGCAATAAAATGCCACGAAACGAACAGATGGGCGGATGTACTTCCCATGGTGTTATTGGGCATTCGAACAGCAGTCAAAGAAGACTTAGAAGCAGCACCAGCAGAGTTAGTATACGGTGCGACAATACGCATACCGGGAGATTTCTTCCGAACTAACAAGCCAACGCAGCAAGAAAGCGACGCGAACTTCATTACGCTATTCTGGGATATAATTCGACTAATTAAACCCGTAGCAGCGTCACGGCACGGGAACAGAAAGCCATTTGTGTTCAAGGACCTGGCGACAACGCCTTACGTCTTCCTACGAAACGACGCGGTCAAAGAACCGCTCCAGCCAAAAGAAGTAGTAAAAACTACACCATCGACAAAATTGGACACAACGTGCGGGTATCAATAGACCGGTTAAAACCAGCATACATTACAGACACGGGGGATAGAAGCCCTAAAGAGATCTTCACGGACGAAGGAAGTGAAGATTCCAATGTTGAAATGGAGACCCCCCAAGAGAGGAGACCAACGAATGTAACAACACCGACGTCACAACCTGGCTACAATACAAGATCGGGTAGACGGGTACAATTCCCCGATCGACTGCAAGCAGGGGGACGATGACGCCTTAAAACAGCTACGAGGACGCCTTCAACAACCTACAACTGCAACAGCAAATACTATCTAACGTTAACACTGGCAAGGGGGTGATGTAGCGGCAACGGGCCTTTCCGAAGCAGGCTTTTCAAAGAAATTAGTTTTACGCTAGGGTCGTTGCTATAATACCCAAACAAATCCTAAAAATATTTGTCTGTTTTATTATAGGGTTAATACTATAATCACCCGAACCGATTTTCAGAAATATTTTACAACAGGGTCATTACAGTAATCGTCTAACAAATGCTAAAAGATTTAATATTTATGTTTTATGGTAGGATTGATTATAATCTTCGAAAGATTTCTAAAAGATTTAATATTAGTGTTTTATGATAGGATTAATAGTACAATTTTCTAACGATACAGATCTAAGAAATATTAGTTTGCGACAGCAGAGAAGAAAAACAATCGCCAATAAAACGGGTCCAGATACCTGAAGGACCATATAAAAACCGCTCACCACCGAAACACAGTCACACAACCAGCAAAGTTCGATATAGCAGTTCACTGAGTTCAGTTCAATAAGTTCATCAAGTACAGTTCACCGGAACAGTTCACCCTAGCCGCAGTCACGCCAATAAGTTTATAGTAGGTTGCAGCTCCGCGAATCCGTTGTTATATTGTTATAGTGTTATTTAGTGTCATTTAATTATTGTAAATATATTTCCTCTTATTACAAAACGTGAGTGATAAATTTATTCCTAACACCTATCACCAACATATGTCTAAAAGATTAAGAAATATATGCATGCGAAATACGTATATTCTTTTTGAAATGCCCTATATAATACAAAGAATAAGGGTGTGATGTTTATTCAGTTCCCTTCTTGTTGTTTATTCAGTATTTTGACAGATGTGGCTTACTTTGTCTGTTCTCTATTAACCAAATTTACTAACAATTTACTAACAAAGTGTAATTTTTTTTATTACAAAAATTACTTCGTTTTAGACAAAAACTTTAATAGGCTGCAATAAGAACGATTTAGTAAAATCTTCAATACAAGATGATATCGTCTCATTGATGACATTTAAAGAATTCAATCAAGGTGCTTCAAAGGCAAAGGTATATACTCAAAAATGAAATAAATTATTACAATATATTCAAAACTGATTTTTTAGAATTTCAAAGTTCACGATTTCTTCATCAAACAACTGCTACAGTTGAAAGGAGTGTCGGTGGATAAAGCTTTAGCAATAACTGAGATTTATCCCACGCCCAGAAATCTTCAAAATATATATGATCAGTCTAGTCCGAGCGATGGTGAAACTTTATTGTCGAATATAACGTTTGGAAAACTGGGGAAAAAGATCGGACCTGTGATAAGTAAAACTATATATCAATTGTATTCGTTTAGAAAATATTAGTTCTGTAGAATTTATTAAAATATTTTATGATAATTTTGTGTCTTTGCAAATCGAACAAATATGATCATCCCTTTGATCATCTCCTTATTCTTTTAGATTTAACTTTAATTGGAATTATGTGTTGTTTTGTTTTCTCGGGGATTCCGCGTTGATGTTCAGAGTTGGTTCTGAACCGATTTCTCTACCTTTCGGCGAACTAATTTTCACCATTCTCATGAGTAGGATACAGATAAATATGCATTAAAAATTACAAAATATGTACATATAACACTAAAAAATCTAAAATATGGAGTTAAAAATAACAATAACTTTAAAGTATAGTTTAAGGAACACAGTGAAAATTAATGTGAAAAATAAATAAGAACAATTTTATTTGCCTTCCGTTTCATTAACATTATTGAAATTATTGCAGTAAACAATCACATATTTTTCAAATTTTCAAAATCATAACTCTTTCTGTTCTAAATAATGAATCAGTCTAAATAATGCTTTGTACTGGCTGAATGATTTTCAACTTCACATGATGTCACTGCAGCATATTTAAATTTGCACAATTCTGCGAGTAAGTGGGGCACGTCTAGGTTGTCTTCTAATCTTCCACCCAGCATGCTGTTATTTTTTTTAGTGTATCAAATCTTTTATTTTTTCCAAAACATAACTTAATTTTTCTTTAACCCCGTCAGCAACGTGGCCTTCTGCTTCAGACACTTTTTTCAGTGCCTTTATCTGGTGAGATAAAAAACAATAATTGCTTTTTAGGTAGACCAAATCGTTACGCAGAGCCTCATCTTCAAGAAGTTCTTTTGAGATTAAAATACTAGCATCTTCGTCTTCTAATTCATAAATAATTGATTTGATTTCATTAAAATGTTGAGTGTACTATTCAACTGCTGTCAGCCATGTAACCAAACGTGTCAGCACTGGCTGCGGGGGCAAAGGAGGGTCGGGATACATCTCTTTAAATTTGGAGATCCTGCTTGGTGCTTTCAAACAGATTTTCTTCACATTTGTTACTAAACTATCAACCTTTTTTATACTGGGACCTTATGTATTCGGCTAATATATTTATACCATGTGCTATGAACGTTACATGGAACATTTTGGGATATAAAATTTGAAGAGCATCTGCTGTGTTTTGGTTTTGAGAGTTTCAAACTTGCACAAGATAAAATCAAGGAGCAGGAACTCAATTTCTCTTTAAATTAATAGACAGAAATAACATTGCTTTAAACTTTATTACTATATAAATGTACGACACCCAAAAATGATTAAAAATGCCTACGTTCTTCACAAAATCTCGGGGCAGAATGCATGCCCAGAGATCAGAGACAAATATCTAAAGAGAGATGCGACACTCACTAAGGAATTTCTGTGACAGAAGTTTGCGCCAACTGTGAACTTGTCATGGAACTATCCGATGAAAAAAGATTTTGCCTAATTATATATGATCATATATGATTATATATGATTTTATATGAAATTAAATATAATTATATATAATTATACATGATTATATATGGAATTATATATAATCATACATGATTATATATGGGATTATATATAATTATATATGAACCTATATATAATTAGATCTGATCAGACCTAGCTGATTTAAGTCTATATATAGGTCTATATATAATTGTATCTGATCAGACCTGACTGATATATGCCTGCGTATAAATATATATATATATATATATATATATATATATATATATATATATATATATATATATATATATATTTATACGCAGGCATATATCAGTCAGGTCTGATTATATATAATTATATATGAACCTATATATAATTAGATCTGATCAGACCTAGCTGATTTAAGTCTATATATAGGTCTATATATAATTGTATCTGATCAGACCTGACTGATATATGCCTGCGTATAAATATATATATATATATATATATATATATATATATATATATATATATATATATATATATATGATAAGTCTACATATGATAAGATCTGATTATATATAGTCTATATATATAATTATATCTGATCAGACCTGACTTATATATGGATATGTATAATTATATATGTCTATATATGACCAGATCTGATTATATATAGGTCTATATATAATTTGATAGAATCGATGAGTCTGAGTTGTAAAGTTTTTTTTTTTGCATGAGTTGTAGACAGAATCATTACTATTATTTCCATTATCTGACATGTTCGATTATTTTTAATTTCGTAAAAAAGAAAGAAAAATCTTATAAAATTTATATGCAGCGGTTTAGGTGACTATGATACTAAACCAGAGACAAATATCTAAACATATGGTGTATCACGTGATACGCCCAGGTTTGCCAGATGAGATCGGCCAAATTACCGAACATAGGGTGAAAACAAAAGAAAAAAACAAACATTTAATGAAAAGTTTTATTTCGGAACTACACCATAGATCGACACTATATTAAACACACTATACAACACACTATATTAAAAATCGTATTTATTATTGCTAATGCACGCTCATAGCAAATGGGTGTTCTCTTTGATTTGGAGCTGTAATTCGCGACATATATCACTTTGAAATTGCAACAAATGCATAATTCAGCCTTAATCCACGCTTTAGCCACTTTTTATCCATGTCCACGCTTAATTTGTTTCGGCTCTTTGGCAAACAACAAAATTTGCATTAGCTTATTGACTTGAATTTGTGATTCAATTAATAAATTAGAGAAATAAATGAGTTCCGAAAAAAATACCGAACAATATTTTTGTCGTACCGAACACCGAACACGGGGCTGAAATACCGAACGGTTCGGTAAAATACCGAACACCTGGCAACCTTGGCTATGCCCTATGCCCTACTACGCCACAAAGAACTTTTCATCTTTGAACGTGTTTCGGCAGCCGCATAGACAACGTGTTACAACATAAATATTAGTTACATATATAATAATATAATCTATTATAATGTTTGTTATAAATTGCGAGAGGGGCCATTCATATTGTCAAGTTGACGATAATGAAGTGATTTTTGATAAGGATTATCCCCCAGAAGAAGGAGATCATGTAATGTTTTTCTTTAATAATAAACAAGAGAATGGACAGGTAGTTATGATATCTGGTAAGTGATAATAAAATTTATGTGTGCCATTTTCCAAAACATTTTTTTGTAATTATAATTTATTATCAGTAAAAAAATAATATTTGTATTTATTTAAGTTATGCTGTTATATGCTATTTTACTGAAATTAGTAAATATGTGGCATTATTTTGATTTTTATTTAAACAAAGAATATCAGACAAAATTTTTTTATAATAATTGAAAAATAATAAGATCTTCACTATCATATATAAACAATAAATTCTTTCAATTGCCTAATTTAAAATATTATTTTTCTAGATGATGACAAAAAAATTAAACAAATGTTAGACATGTTTAAGAAGGATTCAAAAAAAAGAAAACTTCCAACATCAACCAAACATCATCCAAACAAAACGATGAATCAGCTGCTTTATCTAGCAAAAGATCAAGAAAATTGAATACAAAGTATGCATCATCATCTTTTGAAAATTTGAATTTGATGAAAGGGTCAAAAGGATGTAAACATATAATAAACAGGTATATCCATTAATATTTTTAAAAAGTTTATCAAAATATTTTAAGGTATTTTGATACACTTGATTGATTACATCGATGTTATATAAATTATTATTATTAATGATACAGATGATAGCCGATATTCGATATTTAAAAAAAAAAAATTTATATAAATGATAAAAAAAAACAATTTGGAAAAATTGCACATATATTAATTAGTTTATTAAATTTCCTACATGTGCACTTTTTCAATCATTTTTTTTTTGTAATTATTTTATTTGTTTAAAAAAAATCCAAAAAATGGTTATTGCTTAATTTTAAATGGTTAATTTCTGCCAATTTATGTATAAATGCCATTTTGAACAGCCGATATGTTTTGAGCTCAATTTTATTTTGGTTCTTTATTTTAAAATCTGTAGATATAAACAATAAAAAAAATTATCATTTTTATTTTTCTTCACCTCGATATTTATTGAATGAAGTGACAGATTCAAATGCGCAATAAACGCGAAAATATTATATGTGGACGAATATTATTGGTAACATAATTTAAAAAGTTATACTAGAAAAACCAAAATTTTTTTTCGGTGTTAATTTTTTTAATAATTTCGAAACTACTCGTTAGATTTATTTTAAAATCTAATCAGATTAAAATCTCAATAAATCTTTTTGAATGCCACAAACTGGTCTTCAATCGGTCAATATTCTAAAGATATCACGCGACAAAAAAAGTTTACACACACACGCACGCAAACACAGAGATGGACGTCTATCTGATTTTTTGGGTTTTTGGGTTCTGAGACCCCAAAACGCCGAGATCTGATGAAAATTTGATTTTCAAAAATGGGACTGAAACCAATAGCTTCCCGAATTTTTGAAAATTTCCATATCGGGAAGTTAAAAAAGCTAGAATATATAATTTATTTACTTTTTCTAATCGAATAATTTTACAGGGCTCAGAAGACGAAAATCAAAATAGAGACGATAAAACCAATCAGCCATTTATTGAAAAAGAGTTTGATCAGAAGAAAAAAATAAAAAAATAATGCTTGAGGAAGCACTGAGAAAAATTAAATCATTACAACATTCAAGTGGTATGACATTTCTAAAATCTAAAACATTCAATTTAAGGTAGTTCTGTCGATACCACAAGTCAAATATGTGCTCTATTTGGCTTCCATAGTATGTAATTATATTTTGAAACGCCAAGTAAAAAAAAAGTGATAGAAATATGCTCACTGTAACTCTGTTTCACTCAAAATATGAGATCATATTTAGAATATCAACAAGAACATTTTATCAACAATATCAACATTTTCGAAAATATACATGAGAAGCCTGTAATTCTCATGTATATTTTCGAAAATGTCTCATTGTAAGTCAAAATTATTAAATCATACAAAAAAAAAATTAATTGGAAAGGCAAAAGAGTTTCTGTGAGCTCATAAAAAAAATTCTGTGAGCTCATATTAAAGATAGAAACTTACGACGCGCCGGCTGTCGCAGGACCCAATTGATCAATTGATTCCGGCCAAGCTCCACGAGCTCACTTAGGTAAATGAAAAAAGGTAGCTCCTGTAGGTAAAAAAAGGTAGCCCTTGTAAAGGCTTTAAACGAGACGGCCAAGAATGAGATTACTTATATAATTATAGTTTCACTATCCATATAAAGTGCTTAAGGCATGTACATTTGGATTTCCCAAACTTTCTGAATTTATTCGATGATATTGTGATTTATTTTCTAGATTATGCCTTAAAATTGGCAAACGAAAAAAAATGGACCTCCAGAAACGGGAAACCTCAAACCCGAGAGGATTTGAAAAAAGCGATGTCACAAAAAATCGGAGAGTTAAAAAGAACTCATGATTTTAAATAATAAGAAACAAACACTGCCTAGACAACAGTGAAGGTAGATTCTCATATGCGCGACACTCGGCTACCTGAAGTCGCGCGACGTCGCCCTCGTCTCACTTGCGGCACGCGACAGCTTACTGCATGCCCGTTCAAAACAATATAATCATTATTTGACAGGCGACGTCGCGCGACTTTGCGTAGCCGAGTGTCGCGCACATGAGTATCGACTAGGGTTTTTCGGGTCCGAGTACCCGGACTCGACGAGTCCAAGGGTAAATACCCGATACCCGATCTAAGACTCGACGAGTCTCGGGTCTTGAATGTTTGGCATTGTCTAGTAAACCGCGTCGTAAAGAAGATCGTCGATTTAGCATTACACTTGATGAATGGACGAGTATGAAAATTCGATGATATCTAAATATCAATTTGCATGGAATTGACTCTGAAGTGTATAATCTGTGTTTATTGAGAATTTTTAACTCATGTACTGCTATACAATTAGTCGAAAGAGTAGAAAAACACCTAAACACATTTAATATAAAATTAAAAAAATATATAGTTGGTTCAACCGAGGACGGTGCAAGTGTAATGATGCAATTTGGACGAGAATCTTCTATTCTTTGTAATTTCTGTTTGAATCACACTATACACTTATCTGTTTGTGATGTAGTATATAACAAGAATAATATGACCGACTTGCAAGATGAAGATGACCATGGTCTAGATGGTATTGATGACGATCAAGATGAAAATTATTATTCTGACGAGAGCGTCTGGTGTCGAAGAATACGGACAAGTTGAATTAACTTTAGACAATTTAGAAGGGAATTCATCCATTTGCCTTTTGTGGAGTTTTGTTTTATTTACCTATTTACCAGAACATTCTCCTAATCGCTTGTTTATCTAAGTCCCACTTAACTTAATCGGCAATTTCGTACAGTATTGATTTACCCTATGCGTGAACATGAAAAATCCTTTTCGTGTTTTAGATTAAATTGCGACACAGACTAGACCCGGAACCGGACCCGAAAAATCGGACTCGCCGAGTCTAAAATGACCGAGTCTAAAAGGACCAAATCCTAGTATCGACCTTTACAATTTCGTTTTTTTTAATAAAACATGTTAGTACAATTTTATGAAGAGTAGGAGCAAGAGAATATATTTAACAAAGAAAACAAAAACGTATTTATTTAAACACCCAATTAAACAACTTATTACAACGAATTGATACAACGACTTACATATTACGACTTCACTCTACTAAGACAGCAACCAAACCGAAGTTAGATGACGTATTAATATGTATCATGCATGAAGTAAAGACCATGATAAAGTGTGACAAATAAAAGACGAGAGTCAAAGTTTTAAATGGAAATAACATAGGGAAATTTTTTTCTTTGGAATTTTATAGGGCGCTGATAAATAATACGATCATAATAAACCATATATATTCTTGATGGAAATTTAACGCTCTACAAAAAAGGTCTTTAATGATTTTTCGCTAACTCCAAAAGAGTTCGAAAGTTATTCGAGGTCAAAATTAAAGTTATAGTAAAAATAGACTTCGAATAACTTTTGAACCAGTGGATGAAAAATCATAGACCTTTTTTGTAGATCGTTAAATTTCCTACAAAATATATATGGTTTATAATGATTGTATTATTTGTCAACGCCCTATAAAATTCTAAAGAAAGAAAAGATATATGATCATATATATTTATATATGATCATATATATTTACATATGATCGTATATAAATATACATAATTAGATATGCTCAGATCTGGCCAATTTTCAGATCTAATTATATATAACCATATATAGATAAGTATATATGATCATATATAACTATATATGATCATATATAATTATATATAGTCAGATATGGCCAATTTTTGTATATAATTATATATGGATCATATATAATTATATATAATCATACAAAATCTTTTTTCATCGGGTAATTATGAAACGCGGGATATATGAATGTTTTATTAAATATATGCGATAATATAATTTATTTAAAATAGGGTGAAAATTAAAAAAAATTGTTTAATATGTTATTTACATCTACTAATAATATATTAAATAAGTATTTACATTAAAAAATATAAATATAAAACTTTGTGGAGGGTCATCCTTCATATTACTTTCACAACCAGGAACAAGACATCGGAAATATATGGAATCCATTGTCTGAAAGTAAGGGATATGATGGTAATAAACCAATCATGTTTTATATAGTAAAAACATGCACACTTACCTTTCAATTTAGATTATAACTAATGTACGGAGAATTATTTTCAAGTCTTGCACTAATAATATCTTGCAGAGACGATATCCTTTAGACGAGTCCTTTGTTTTGGGTTTTTATATCTTCTTAAATTGTTAACACATGTTCCAATCCCTCTCATATTGAGACACCCGCGCAGCACTTTTAGGGTCGGATATCAAAGGTAGTTGTAGGAATGGTCAAATTTATATTGCAACCTTTTTTGTGAAATACCTTGACCGTATATATAACACTTGCAAATTGACAATAACGAAAAACTTATATATCCAAAATAACGAATGAATATCTGACACATTGTCGACATAATCTTTAGACATTTCTCTCTGGGTGACATTTTGCTAGCATAGACTAATTTGCACCCGTGCCTAGTTGAAATAATGGCCACTTGGCGGCACCTGCTTCAATCTGCGCGCGCAATTTACGCGCGCTGTTTCCGTTACTTTCTTTGTTCTCTTTCTATGCTGAAACTTGGGCGCTTGGCGGCGCCAAGAATTTGGGCGCGGAATTAAAATACTTAGTTGAAATAATTTAATTCTAACAAGAGGAAATTCTTGAATTTTAAAGTGTTTTCTAGAATGATTAACTTTTTTCTAAGAAATATTTTTTGTTGTTGGGAGTAATTGTCGATTTGGGTGGAATAGTTGTTAAAAAGAAATTTATATTCTTATAAGAAATTTATTATCGCCAAGGCGAGCACAACCGTACTATCTTTTCTCGAAGCCGGAAACGGCACTTTTGACCCCCTGTAACTTCGTTGTGGATAAAGCTGGAAGTTTGAATTTTTAGATATCAAGAGACATACTATAGCTGGGCTATATTGCCAATATATCTAATAATTATACCTTATAGTTTACGAATTATCGCCAGTCAAATTTCGTAATTTTGTAAGTGACACGCTCACTTACGATCAAAATTCTAAGGTACTTCTAGCAATCTTACAAACCTCTAATTTTGAATTTTAGTTAGCGTTTAGCCTATAACGGAAGAAAAAAATCAAAAATTCCGAAATTTCATTATCCATTAAATGAAAAATAATGATTATTTAAAAATTTCTTAATTTTGTCACTGATCATCAAAATTCTAAGGTACTTCTAGCAATCTTACAAACTTCAAATTTTAGTTAACCTTTAGCCTATAAAGGAAGGAAAAAATGGAAAATCCCGAAATATAATTTGCCATTAAGTGGAAAATAATGATTATTAAAAATTTCTTAATTTTGTCATTGATCATCAAAATTCTAAGGTACTTCTAGCAATCTTACAAACTCCAAATTTTCATTAATGAAAAATAATGATTATCCATTAAATATAAAATAATAATTATTTAAAAATTTCTTAATTTTGTGTAGCTTGTGTTTCGTATGTATAGCCTATGCTATTACTATACACAAAAGTCAAGGGTTAAGTCTAAACAGTGCACTGATGGACATTGGTTCTTCAATGTTCACATGTGGACAAGCATACGTGGCACTTTCTAGAGTGACAAGTCTTGGTGGATTACATCTAATTATCGTCGACTTTGGTAGTATCAAAGCTCAGGAGTCTGCAATAGTTAAATATAATCAACTAAGAAGCATTTACTGTCCAGAATTGTCAAAAATTGTTATATCAAAGCCTCAGAGAAAAATCAATAGAGATAGAGATTGTGCTTTAAGAATATCAGTAGCTGACGGACAAGATATATTACTCGAAAAAAAATAGGATGACCTACAAAAAGAAATGAGATCCCATCAAAAAACATAAAATGTAAAAAATGCAGTCTCGTAACGCAGTTCTTTCGCTATAAAAAGTTGTGAGTTCTCATATAAGACCAAGTCAGTTATTTTAGTTAGTGTCTATGGAAGCACTTATGCAACAACTTTGTTATAAATTGTTATCTAAACAATTACTTATCAACATTTATAGTGACCGTATCAATTTTAGGCACCTTTATTTCTATAATAAATATAATGACTTGGCAGTTGCACGGCAACATATTCTACTAATTAAAATATTTTATCCTTAATATCAACGATACTCTCTTTTTTATTATCACCTAAGCTATTACCTAAGCAAAACTGTTTTGTATCTAATCCTTAAATGTGTATTTACTGAAATAAAATTATTATTATTATTATTTTTGAGATTTACTTAGTAATTGAAATAGTATATAATTCTATTATAATTATGTTGCCGTGCAATTGCCAAGTCATTATATTTATTATAGAAATAAAGGTGCCTCATATTGATACGGTCACCATAAATGTTGATAAGTAATTGTTTAGATAACAATTTATACCTTAGAATTTTGATCGTAGGTGAGTGTGTCACCTACAAAATTACGAAATTTGACTAGCGATAATTCGTAAACTATAAGGTATAATTATTTGATATATTGGCAATATAGCCATAGTATGTCTCTTGATATCTAAAAATTCAAACTTCCAGCTTTATCCACAACGAAGTTACAGGGGGTCAAAAGTGCCGTTTATCGCTTCGAGAAAAGATAGTACGGATGTGCTCGACTTGGCGGGAGCACTGCCGTGCTCCCATATAATAAATTTGTTATAAGAATAAAAAATTTCTTTTTAAAAACTATTCCACCCAAATTGACAATTACTCCCAACAACAAAAAATATCTTAGAAAAAAAAAGAAGTTCTAGAAAACACTTTAAAATTCAAGAATTTCCTCTTGTTAGAATTAAATTATTTCAACTAAGTATTTTAATTCCGTGCTCAAATTCTTGGCGCCGCCAAGCGCCCAAGTTTCAGCATACAAGGAGAACAAAGAAAGTAACGGTAACAGCACAGAGCGCGCGTAAACTGCGCGCGCAGCTTGAAGCAGGCGCCGCCAAGCGGCCATTATTTCAACTAGGCACGGGTGCAAATTAGTCTATGCTCATTTTGCTACTGTAAATATAAACACCAGTTATTTATTTGAGATTTCAGGTGCTCAGTGCCATCTATCGATTAGTTTAAGCGACCAAGCCATCTATATTTTCGTCATTGAATTACAACTTCTGTCACAAGGTCACCCATAAGAGTGCCCACCCCCTGGCAGAGATAACGTTATCTCTGGCATGCGCTACCAACGGAGCCAGTGATGCCAACTCAAAACAATGTTGCCAAACAAAATAACCACCAATCCACACATTTCAAAACAAAATAATACTACAAATACAAAAATAACATATTAACAGAGATAATGTATAATGACATATTCCCATAAACTCTCCTTTTTTAATGTCAACCAATGAAAATTTTTAATATCCTAGAATTGAAATGTCCATTCTTCAAGATATTTCAAGCAGTTATTATAAAAATTTCTGACTTTTTTCAGAAAATCCGGTAGTTTAATGGCACCTTGTTCTGAAATTTTCATTGGGTGACATTAAAATAGGAGATTTTATGGGAATATGTGGAAAAATCTTTTGACCATGGTAATTTCTTAATTATTTTCTTGTAATATTCACATAGTAATTTTTTCCCAATTTTATATTCAAATTATTGTTTTTTAAAAATATTTGTATAGTTACCAATAATTAATAATAAATACATTTTTGTATATTTATAGACATGTATATGAATATATTCATTAAATAATTGGTCTGCTTTCATAACTAAATTATAATTCTCGTTTTATCCCATTTGTCTCGCTTTGTCTCAATGAAAATGTGGTCACTTTAATTTACACCCTTTGACACTCGCGGACGTGGATGAATAAGCACGGGAACGCTCGTTCACACGTCGATTAAACACGGAACGCTCGACTTTATCAATCAACGATTCGGCATAATTTGGATACGTTTCAGCAATAATTATGAATATCACGTTTTTCTGTTAAATAAAAATTAATTATAAAAATGAAACACCTAATTTTTGGTCCCCAAATTTACGGGCCCTTGGCACGTGCCTAGATTGCCTAGGCCTTAGTCCGCCCCTGTGTGTATCAGAACTCCACCGATATACTTTCAGGTCTCATTCTATGATCAAAAATAATTAGAATACTATTATTTGCATATAGGGTGAAAATATATAGTGGAATTTATTGATAAAATTAAAAAAGAACTATGTACAATTTAAAAAATTGTTCAAAATTTCACCCCCGGTGTTCAATGCACAGCCGATAACTTTTCGACATGTTTCAGTTACACCTGGTAGTAGCTCCTCAAGTGCCCTGACTGGAGTTTCGTAAACCATGGTTCTCTGAAGACATAAAAAAATCCAGAAGATTCATATCTGGCCATGGTATCAGACCGTTCCTAACCTGGCAACCTGGACTAAAATGTGCTGGTGCACCATATCGCATAAACCACATTTCATGTGTCAGTTGTACATCGACGGGGTCTAATCCATTGCTGAAGTCATTTTCCAGAAAAAGTGCAATCCTCATTGCAAAATCCTCATGCAATACATGGTAAAGGTTATCGACACAGATTTTTAATCAATGATGGTGTGGGATTGTTGGCAACTATTTGATAGATCGTTTGTGTCGGATCGCTTAAATGAGGCGGCTTTCATTTAAGCGATCCGACACAAACGGATCTATCAAATAGTTTCCAACAATCCCACACCAAACATTGATTAAAAATCTGTGTCGATAACCTCTACCATGTATTGCATGAGGATTTTCTTTAGTCCACAAGTGCAAGTTATGGCTATAGAACTTATGGCTTCCCTTGTAAACGCAGCCTCATCGGTAATAAGTATGAACTCTGGAAACCATTCATTCTGATGTATTTTGTTCATGAAGCACTTACAAAACTGTACTCGTGAAACAAAGTCTTCACAATTCAGTGCCTGGACTGGCACTGGTTCCAAGTTCGTGTGCAGTACAGTTCGAACACTATTTCTTGGATTATTGGCAACAGCATCCAACAAGACATTTTCCTCTAATGCCACAGTACGAACTGTTCTATACAGTAGGAACGGTACCTCCCGTATATGTCATAGAACTCTCAAATTTTCCACGTTTTTGAAGGCGTCGATGAATTGCTGCAAAAGTATGATGTGGCTGCTGTCTATTTGAAAAACGATCTCCATAAATCCTTGCAGCTGCTCGGCCGTTGCCGTTAGCAGCACCATAAACTAAATGTAGATTTATGAGCACAACACACAATTTTCAATAAACTAAAAGTGTACATATGATTTTCGTAAAGCAATGCCAAAAAAGCAAATTGATATTTTTTTAAATATTGATAATCGATTATTTTTTGGTACACATTAATCGCTTCACATTAGGGGCCGTTCATAAATTACGTAAGGCTAATTTAGCCCCCTCCCGCCCTATTGTAAAATATCGTAAGATTTTAGTTACCCCCCCCCCTGCCCTTGAGTAAGAAGTTTTCTTAAGAAATGGACATTTCAATAATAAAGAGCCGTTTTATCAAATATTTTTTTTATTGCAATTTACGAGGGTGTTTCGAAAAATAAGGTGCCCATGATTTTTAATAATAGATAGCATATTTTTGTTCTTAGTGTTATTCATCATATTCATATTCATCTACATAATCGCCGTTTCTATTCAAGAAACGGAGAGTTTCTCCAGTTTTTCTATCCCCATGTTATAGAATTCTGCCACCAATCCTTTGAGGAATCGAGTAACCTCTTCATTGACTTTATCATCGGTATTGAAGCGTAAACCACCCAAGTGTTCCTTTAATTTTAGGAATAAGTGATAATCACTTGGGGCTAGGTCGGGACTGTAAGGGGATGGGGCACAACAGTCCAACCAAAATCTCTAAGCAGTTCTTTAGTTTGATGTGAGACATGTGGTCGAGCGTTGTCATGGATAAGCCTAACACCACTGGACAATCTTCCTCTCCGGCGGTTCTGGATCGCACGTTAAACGTTTTTCTTAATGTGTCGTAATATCTGTCGGAGTTTACTGTTGTTCCACGAGGCAAAAAGTCGATCAAAAGCAGGCTCTTCCTGTCGTAAGAGACGGTTACCATGACTTTCCCAGCAGACTGTGGTTGTTTAAACTTCTTCGGTTTGGGTGAAGTTGATCAACTTCGCCGAAGCCAGCCAGCGTTGAATGTTGCAGCAATGTTTTGGAGCCAGAACAACATTCCGAATGTTGCAGCAACATTCCTGAACATTCCAGTGGCAACGTTGCGATGTGAATGTTGCAGCAACATTCCTGCAACATTCCAGCTACAATATTACAATGTGAATGTTGTAGCAACATTCCTACAACATTCCAGATACATTTACATCTACGATTGACACTACACACTATCGACACTACGATTGTCCAGAACATTACCATTTATTTTTACTGTGATTATTTTTACTCGTCTCACTTTTTTTATTCTTAAACTCAAAAATATTTTTAGTTATTTTTCGGATCGGCGCGTGTATTTTCCGCCGATCGGCGCGTGTATATATTCAATGAAACGTTGCTGTATTTATCTACGCTTTCTCTTCTTTCTGTACTCCTCTCTTCCACTTGTATGTAGTGTATTAGTGTATGGACGCTGAGTCCCTCCTAAACGCGTTTACATAACCTACTTGTACAAGAAACACGTTGCCTTAAAAGTTGGCGGAGGGTTTCAGTTGGCAAGGTCGTTCGAATAAGAAACGATGTTTCAGCTAATTGATGATGGCGAAATTACTCTGCAGTAAGTTTATTTCTTTAAAAGTTAACATTTTTATACTTTTGCCAGATATTTTCACTTATAATTTTACAGACTTAAAAAAAGATTGGCGAAGAGAAATGGTCGGAAAAAGATATAGAAGAGACTCTGGTGAAATGGCTTATTCAAACTCCAACAAGAGTCAAAAATCGAGCCAAAAAAAAACAAATGCGAAAGTTTCCTCCGATGAGAATAACTGTACCTAAATTTAAAAAAAAATATTAAAAGTGAGAGTGAAAGATGTAAATAAAAGAGAAGAATAAAACTAAAAATATAATTTTCTATTTTTCAATATTCAATATATTCCTGTAACATTCCTGAAATATTCGCAATATTACTGCAACATTCATGCAATGTTCGTAATGTTCCCGCAACGTTCGCAACATTCCCACAACGTTCCTGCAATGTTCCGTGCAACGTTCCCACAACATTTCTGAACGTTGCAGAGAGACGGACATATGAATGTTGTAGGAATGTTGCAGCAATGTTTAACGTTGCGAAATTAACGTTGCAGCAATGTTTAACGTTGCGAAATTAACATTGCTGCAACATTCAACGCTGGATGGGGAGTGACGCCATTCACGTGATTGTTGCTTGGTTTCGGGGCTAAAGTGATACGCCCATGTTTCGTCTCCTTAACAATGGAATCCAATTGTTTCCTTGTTGTCTTCACATTGTTGCAGAAACTGCCGGGAACACTCGACACGTTGCTGTTTGTGGTTTTCTGTGAGCATTCGCGGTACCTATTTATAAACTGTAGTGTTGGAAGTCTCAGAAATACGGAAAGCAGGTTCGTTAATGGCGATCCTCCGATCTTCAAGCAATATTCTCTCAACTTTTTCGACAATTGAAACCATCTGAAACTGAAGGCCTTCCGCTCCTGTCTTGATCGTGAATTTTCGTGCGGCCTTCACTGAACTCTCTGCATCATTTGCGAAAATGTTGAACAGATATGAAATTTTCCCCATAAACTTCGATTAACTAATGATGAATGTCAATAGGTGAAATCCGTTTTGCACTTAAAAAACGTATCACAGCGCGAATTTCGCATCTGGCGGTAACAACGATAGGGAGCTCCATCTTCGAAGGCTGCTACAGGCTCCTAGGCCGGCACTCTCTAGCCGGCACTGAGCGATTTAGCTTGGTGGGAGAGGTGGGAACAGAGAGAGGGAGATTTGATTTTTAGGGGGAACTAAGATGTAAAGGGTTTTTTTTAGGGGGTATATTTATTGAGAGGGAACTTTTAGCGGGTACATAGCGGGGTTTTAAGAAAATACAGTAACAGAAATGCACCAATTCACTTTCTAAAATGGAATTACACGGATATCTTATGTTACTCTTTGGTACACCCCGCTCAAGATGCGTGGTGTGAGCCGTTCGCTGCGTCAAAGCAAGTAACGGAAACGGTCAAGACCGATTTTTGTCAGGGGCTGAAGGCCAACAGATGTTATGAAAGAGTAAAGAAAATAAAGTTAGAATTTGTGTAATTACTACCTTAGAGTCCAAGATAAGAAGATCTCGTCGGCTCCTCATCCAACGGGAACTCTTATCTGAAGGCAAACTGACAGATAGCGTAAATCAATAAACAAACAATAGATTCCGGTTTGGAATTCGTATCGCAAGACCACCATGGATTGTGGTTAGCAAATTAATTTACAGAAGAAATAACAAAGTTTAAAATGAGATCTCATGGTTTAAACCAAATTAATAATAGAATTGAAAGTAGGAGATAATCACTACATCTTCAAATCTGTCAGTAGCTGGAATTACACGGATATCTTCTGTTACTCTTTGGCACACCTCGCTCAAGATGCGTGGTGTGAGCCGTTCGCTGCGTCAAAGCAATACGAATTCCAAACCGGAATCTTTTGTTTGTTTATTGATATCCCCTCACTAACCCTCATTAAATACATATCCCGATTATATTTAAAGTACTGCGTCAACATTATGTCTAGTGGACAAAAATCGAGAAATTGAAGCAATTTGTTTTTAATTTCAATTATTTCTCGTTTAACTTAAAAAGAAAAGTTATCAAAAGAAAAGCTTAATCTGCTTAAATAATAATAGCAAAAAATAATGAAAAAAGGATTAAGAATCAAAAAAATATAAAGAAATGTTGAGAGAGGAAAGTTCAGAACCAAAATATAAAAATCGTTTTATTTCATTGTTTTCATTACTATTATTAGTTCATAAATTAATGTGCGAAAATGTGTAACATGCGCTCACATAAATACAAAAGCTCTTTTATACTACTTGAGTGTAGTTTACATTTTGAAATACCTCTTGTAACGTTTGGGTTCGTTAAGAAAACTAATATTTCACAAACGATAACTTTAATAATGTTATTTACATTCGACCCTGTCACGATGATAATACCAACTGTTATTTTTATTAACACAAGTTTCTAGTTGGACACTAGATGTCTTTTATGTCATCTCCCTTTCTTTGAAACTGAAATATTGAATAATGTTGAAACATTTGTTACACTTTGACACATTAAGATACATTACACAATTACAAGTAGTATTAAAGATCGAGTCTGTTTATTGGTTTGATTATTCTACCGAACCTTGATGATCGCGGTGCAGTCACTGGTTGAGCCAGACTGGACTTCTGCATATGATTGGAAGTGCTTGGTGATGCATGTGTTGATGCTGGGAGTGCCTTAGGAACAGCTGGTGATTGAGCTTGTGTTGGAGCCTGTTGAACTGCTGATTCATCGGTGTATTTAGTTTCAGGTACTGCCACTCTGTTGCTGGTTATGTCTGCTTTTGTATTGTGAAGATGAAACTTCAGTCATCTTCGTAAAATTTGTCCTCGATCTGTTTGAATTAATACTGATCTTGGTAGACTTTCAGGCTTTTCTACCACTCTTTCCCCTTCCCAATGTCGATGAGCAACTTAGTGTCTGACTTTATCATTGATTTCAATTGACTGGTCTCTCTTAATCGTTGTAGTTCAGCTGTGACTCATTGTATTATTTTCGGTTTTAAGTTATTATCACTTCTTGGTATTGGAGATCTGGTGATTCTGCTGAAAAGCCGTTGATTAGATGAACCTAAATAATCAGTTCGTGGTGTATTTCTCCAATTTAATAAAGCGAGTTGAACATCTGACTTGTCAATGCTGCATTTTCTTAGTATGTTCTTTGCTGTTTGAATTGCTTTTTCGGCAAGCCCGTTGCCTTGATGGTGATGTGGACTGGATGTGACATGGTTAAATCTCCACTCTTTTTGAAAGATCCTGAATTTTCTAGACATATATTGTGTTCCGTTGTCGCTTTGTAGCTCTTCTGGTACTCCATGAACAGAAAACCATCTTTTAAGTTGTTCAATTACTTCAAATGATGATTGACTTTTTAGCTGTTGAAAATCCAAATATCCAGAGTAACTTTCGCAGATAACTAGATAGGTTTTTCCATTTAATTCGAATAAATCTGATGCAACTATTTGCCATGGAAGTGTGGGAATCTTTTGAAATAGCACTGTATCTTTAATATTGTCTCTTTGTGTTTGTTCACAGACAGAGCAACCTCTAACTAGTTTTATAATATGATCATATTGTCCTTTCCAGTAAAGGAATTGCCGGGCTCTTATGCAGCTTAAGCAGCAATGTCATTGATGAATATTCTTTAACATTTTGGGAATTGGTGATTTTGCCACTACAATTTTATTACCTTTGAAAATAATTCCTTTGAGATAGCTTAGTTCTTCTTTAAAGTTGAAATAATGTTGTAATTCTGTAGGAAGTTCGTTGATGTTTTTTGGAAATCCTTGCATTATTGTCTTAAGAAGTAAATGTAGATGTGGATCTTCTTTTGTAGCATTAATTAATTCTTCTTTAGCGTCTAATGACATAGGTAGTATAACTGCAACTTTCAAATTTTCTTCATGTTCATATTTCAGGTTAGATGCATCACAGTCTAGACTAAGAAAGTCTGCTAAGGGTATTTCTGTGCCCCTTTTAAATATGACTTTTGGTGAGTATGGAGTGAGAATGAACATTATGCGTTGCAATCTCGCTGTAGCAGATTGTATGTTTTTCTTGAAAATTATCTCCAGCAGTTTATGGTCTGATTCCACTGACAGTTCTTTACCATATACGTATTCATGGAACTTCTTACATCCAAACAGTATAGCGAGTGCTTCTTTCTCTATTTGTGGATAATTCTGTTCAGACTAGGTCAACGCTCTTGCTCCGTAGGCTATTGGTTGTCCTTCTTGAAGAAGTGCAGCTCCAAGATTTTTTGAACTTGCATCTACAGTTAAAGTTACGGGTTTGTTTACATTATATAGTCTCATTGCTGGAGGACTCTGAAGTACTTGTTTTATTTTGTTAAAAGTTTCTTCGTGATCAATTTCCCAAGTAAAACTTGTATCTTTATGTAACAAATCTCTTAGAGGACTTGTTAGGTGTGACATGTTGGGAATGAATTTATTTAGGTATGTGATCATCCCTAGTAGTCTCTGTAGTTCTGTTTTGTTTTTCGGTGTTTTCATTGCTTGTATGGCTTCTACTTTGGCTGGGTCTGCTTCTAATCCGTTTTCTGAAACAATATGTCCTAGGAATTTTATTCTTTTTTCTTCAAAAATGCATTTATTTTTGATAAGGCTTCAGCCTGATTTCTTTAGTACTTCGATGACTTCATCAACAGTTTTGCGTAGTTCTTCTCTACTTTTTGCATGTATAAAAATATCATTGATAGATACTCTCACATTTTTAAATTTGCTGAGCAAATTTTTTACGATTTCTTGGAATGCTTCAGGTGCTGACGACACTCCAAAAGTGAGTCTCTTGAAGGAATATCTTCCCCATGAAGTAGCAAATGTTAATATTTTTTGTGTTCTTTCTGATAGCTTAATTTGTCAGAGTCCTTTTGTGCAATCTAATAATGCAAAGAATTTGGAACTGTTAATGTCAGCTGAAATCTCTTCTATAGTGGTAAGTACATCTGATGGATCTATACAGATTCTTATTTTACCTTTTTGTCTGACAACTACCATAGGACTGACAGCAGGAGTAGGCTCTGTTTCTGGTTTTATGACATCTAACTTCACCATTCTGCCAAGTTCTTGCTTTACCTCATCTTTTATTGCATATGGAATTCATCTTGATGGTTTAATTTCAAGTTTTGGATTCTCGATCAGGTCAATATCGTACTCATAATCCTTATAACAGCCTAAACCTTCGAATATATTATCTTTATGTTGACTTTCCTTCAATGTTTTGATTCTTGCGATAAGTCCTAATTTCTCACAGGTATCACAAGTCCTAGGATCGGTGTAACTTTTTCTTGAACTACTTTGAATACAATGTTTGTTTCTTCATTTTTTAGTTTACATAGTAGCTTTGCTTCACCTAGAACTGCCATTTTATCATCTGTATAATTTAAGTATTAAATTTCTTGTTCAGCTTGTCTTCAGACTTGCCCTTGTTTTGTCCATCAAGTGTCTCAGTAATACGTTGCATTCTGCTCCTGTATCTAGTTTGACTGTAAACTTCACATTGCCAACTTGTATCTTTTCTGTCCAGTTCTTCTTTTCTCCGGCACTTAAGGCAGATATGTAAACATCATCTTCAGAATTTGAGCTTTCTTCTAATGCGTTCACTCTGTTTTTCTGTTTAATACCATATTTCTTCTTAGTGATGCACAGTTTAGCAAAATGACCATTTCTATTGCACTTAGTACACTGTTTGTTGAAAGCTGGGCATTCTCTGAGTTTATGGTTGGTACCACATCTTCTGCAGTCAAAATTCTTGTTTTGTTCTTGTTTTGCATTATTATTTTTCACCACTAAGACTTGATTTGTTTTACTTTTACTTTCAAACTCATCCAGTTGTTTGGAAGCTTGTTCACTTGTTTTACAGATAGTTGTCGCTTTTGTCAAATCTAGGTTATCTTCTGTCAATAATTTCTCTCTTACTTGATTAGATTGAATTCTAAATACTATCTTGTCTTTTTTCATTTCGTCGAGTAAATTGTCAAATTTACATTTACTTGCTTGAGTTTTTATTCTGGTCAAAAACTCGTTGAATTGGTTATCTTCATTTTGTTCGATCTTGAAAAATATATATCTATCGAAAGATATATTTAGTCTTTGGCGCGAAATACTCCTTAAACCTCGCTTTGATGATTTGCAGGTTTTTTTTGTCTGCGTCTCTAAGATTGAAACTGTTGTAGATTTCGATCGCACCTGGGCCTATCACAGCCATGAATGTTGCTGCTTGGACCTCGGCTGGCTTTTTGTCTAGTTGAATGGCAATGGCATACCACTCAAACTATTGTAACCATTTTTTCCAGCTCGTTGATTGGTCCGAGTCAATTTGTAGGTTAGCTGGCTGCTTTATACCAGATACAGCATCGTTCTTAGACATTTTACGACTTTCTCGCTTATTTCCTTTATAAGACTTATCTAGACACTTTATTAGACCACTTCTGACACCATGTAACGTTTGGGTTCGTTAAGAAAACTAATATTTAACAAGCGATAACTTTAATAATGTTATTTACATTCGACCCTGTCAAGATGATAATACCAACTGTTATTTTTTTTAACACAGGTTTCTAGTTGGACACTTGATGTCTATACTTTACCCCTCTAAAACAAAAGGTGTACAAGGTAAACTTTGTAAACCAATGGGTTTTTAATCAAAATCTAGAGGGAATTGAAGTTGGTCCTGAAGTTGGCATCACTGGATTTGACAGTGTAAAGTTGTAACCTCATGGTGACGCTTGACGCTGGTTTTCAGCGTCAAATTAGAGCTCCACCTAGCAGAAATGAATAAAAACATTCCCAGCGGCAAATTATAGAAATGAGCGTCAAATTATAGAAATGAGCGTCAAATTCCAGCGTTAAATTACATAAATGAGCGACAAAATCGTAATATCGAAGATCTTAAACCTAACTTAACATTTAACGAAAACACATTCTTAAACTTCACTTAAATTGAAGTTACCGATCAAAATTTCGATGGCTAGTGAATATGATTATCAATTATGGATTTACCAGTGTCAAAAAATAATTCGTCAAGCGCAAATAAAAAAAATATAGGTAAAAGGATCATATGTGCTTTATTATGCAATGAAATAGTTATCCAGAGATCTAGAAGAAAATATACACCAAAGAAATTTTGGACCCATCCTTTATTTAAATTACGAGGAGAGCATGGATTTTTCGAAGCCGTCTTCCCAAATCTGTCTTCATACTCTGAAAAAATTGAAAATTATATTCGAATGACAGCTGTACAATTTGAACAGCTCTTATATCTAGTTGGCCTGAAACTATCAAAACAAAAAGTAATAAGAGAACCTATTTCAGCTGCAGCACGATTGGCTATGACTTAAAAAAAAATTGATATTGTAGATAACTTCATCACAATTAGAACAGTATTATAATAATAATTTGTTTGTAGGTTTTTAGCTACTGCTGACTGTATGTCATGAAGCTCTTTGGAGCTGTGTTGCAGAAAAAGTGTTACCATATCCTTTGAATAAAGCAGATTGGTTAAAAAATTCAAACGAATTTGAAAAGCAATGGCAATTCCCACATTGCATTGGAGCTATCGATGGGGAACATATACACATACAGGTATATTTGGTTTCATATAAAATTCCTTCAATATTTAAATGTAAATTAATTAAAATCATTACCATTATTATTGCAGTGTCCTGACAATGCAGGTTCTTCATACTACAACTATAAAAATAGTCATAGTGATGGCTATTTGTGATGCAAATTATTTGTTCACTTTCATTGATGTATCTTGATGGTCTTGCAGTCTGGCGTTATGTCCTGCGAAACTCCATTTTAGTCTGGCTGCATGTTCTGTGACATCTGCCACTTTAGTTGTTTTCCTAATCCACACGTTTGGTCTTTTGTCCCTAACCTTGATTCTGAGCATTTTCCTCTCCAAGGCTCTTTGTGTCTTTGCTATTCTGTCTACGTTTTCTCTAGTTAGTGTCCAAGTTTGGGATCCATACGTCATGATAGGGAGTATGCACTGGTCAAATACTCTTGTTTTTAGATATTGGGGTATTTTGGAGTTTGATAGTACCCACCCTAGTTTTGCGAAGCCTGCCCATGCTAGTCTAATTCTGCGGCTAATTTCGGCTGTTTGGTTTTCTTTGCTTGCTCTTACTGTTTGACCAAGGTATATTCCTCAACCATTTTAAGTTCGACGTTGTTTAGATTTACTCTTCTTGTGTCAGTGGTGTTTGTCATTGTCTGTGTTTTGCCAAGATTCATTTTCAAGCCTACTTTCGGTTTTGGTTTACCATAGTTTGGAGTTCCTCGAATTCGGTGGTAATAAGTATTACGTCGTCTGCATACCTCAGATTGTTCAAGTTTTTCCCGTTTATGTTTATCCCCATATTTGTCCAGTTCAGCTGTTTAAACACATCTTCCATAGCTAAAGTAAATAGTTTTGACGAGATAATGTCTCCCTGTCGGACGCTTCCCTCTCAGGACCAGGGGCTTTATTGTTTTTCATTTGCGACAGGGCGTTCCATATTTCATAACTTTCTATGTTTGGTAAGTCTTCCGAGTTGATGTTCATAATTACTTTTCTTATGTTTGCTTTTTTTTCGGTATCGGGGTCAATCTGTGTGTTGTATAAAATGTTTCAACTATTTTTAGTATGGCTTCACTATTTCTTTCTTCTACTCCTTGTTGATTTTTTATTGATAGTATGGATGATTTACCTAGTGTTGGTTTTAAACATTTTATTCCGCGATTTAGTTCGATGACTCTTTCTAATTTGTTTTCGTGGTATTTTCTCAGGTCTTCTCTTACTTTTTTACGGATTTTTTTATTTAATTCAGTATATTTTACTGTGTTTATGTTATTTCGTTCAATTTCTTTACGTCTTTCCGCCAGGAGTTGTTTTGTTTCGTCGCTGATTTTTTGTTCTTTTACGGTCGCCTTTTTAGCCACTTTTAGTCCTGCCTGCAACAATAGTTCTGTTAGTTGACTATTGGTTGAATTAAGGTCTATTTTTTATTTATGTGGCTGAGTTTTTGCTATCATCTCTTCTAGTCTGTCTCTGTACTCGTGCTTGTGTTTTCGTACTTTGTTGTGGTCTATAGCTTAGTATTTTGTGTGTCTGATTTTCCTTTCGATTCTACTATTTAAGCATATTTTGGCTCTTAGCAGCCGATGATCACTGCCCGTTGTAAATTGGTTGAGTGCTGTGATGTCCTTGACGATGTTTTTATTACAACACAAGAAGTAATCAATTGTTTTCCCGTTTGGCGACATCCAAGTCCATTTCTGTTTGTTTTTCTTTTTGAAGAAGGTATTCATTGCATTTACCTGTTGTTGTTCTAAAAATTGCATCATTCTTTGGCGTCGGTAGTTTCTGTTATCATACCCATAGTTTCCAATTTTGTTTTCTGTATTATCAAGTTTTCTGCCCAATTTTGCATTAAAGTCGCCCATGGTGATTGTGTGTTTTACCGGGGTGTCTTCTATAGCAGCTGTGGTGTCATCATAGAACTCATCTACTTCCTCGTCGTCGTGTGAGGTAGTTGGGGCGTAGACTTGAATGATCTTGATTTTTGTGTTTATATTTATTTCTACAATTATGTAAGCCACGCGGTCTGATATAGCTTTGAAGATTTTGATGTGTGGCTTCAACTCCTTCTTAATGAGGAAGCCTATTCCTCCATATGTTTCATTTTCGCTTCCTCTGTAGTATAGTCTATTTCCTGATATTAGGTCTATGCAGTTTTCTCCTCTTCGTTTCACTTCCGATAGTCCTAATATATTCCATTTGATCTTAGCTAGTTCTTCGTTCATATAGCTTAGTCAGTTAGTTCATATAGCTTTTCGTCTTTTGCCATGGATCAATAATGATCAATTGTTATGATCATGGATCAATTGATTTATGATCATGGATTATTATTATGATCATGGATCAATTATTATTTTTCATATAATAATACATATAATTATTAAAAATCTTTGATATTATAACATTTCTTAAAGTTAATTTCAGTTGGATACTTTGGGCAGTCATTTTTTTTTTACTTTTTGTTGTTGAAACAACTGTAAAATTTCAATAATAGTTTGCAATTGAATGTTATCTGGTAGTTGTCGTAACTGATGACCGATACCGATGAGGAATCCATCAACTTGATCCAATTTCAGAGGCTCTGGTAATGTCACTGAAGTTTCGTCTTTACTTATAACATCAGCAATTCGATTTATTGCATTTATGGAATCCGTAATATCTTGATGTGGACGTTTTTTCCCTTTTTGACTTGCAGATTCTAAAACATTTTTCAATTGTTTTTGTTAAATTTTTATATAGATTTTAGTTAGGTAAATGTAATTGAATTGTAATTATTAACTATTATTACGGCTGGTTCTCTCCTCAAATGTTTCACCAAGAATATTTGATGAATCATCATTATTAAAACTCATGTGTTTATCAAAATCATGATCTTCATCCACATTTGTGCCAGTTCTGTAAGATTTGAAATTTTGCTTTTATATTTTATTTTTAATGTTCAGCTGTTATTATACCATAGTATCAAACTCATAACTAAAAATATTGTATATAAGACTACACTTACGATCGAATTAAACAAACGTCTCGAAAAAACACAGCATCTATAATATTTCCATTCACGGGTGGACTCGGCCCTTGCTTAACCACTTGGCTGGTTTTCATTTTGTACTAGGCGACGATACGAATCTCGGACAGACTTAAATTTCTTCTTACATTCATTAGCATCTATTTTACCTATCAATATCAACTTATGTGTAAAAAAAACTGCTGATGTCATGTAAAAAAGCCTTACAAATTCAATTATTTTCTAACCTTTTAATGCCCTCGAAACTTCTGCCCATAATACTGGAATTGTTTCTCGATTTCTCTCAGTGAGTGAAATAGTGTGATCCCAAACTGGAGGTCTTTTTTGCACTTCATTTAATAAAAATTCGACTTCAATTTCGCTCAATTTCTTACTTTGTGTTTCTGTTTGGCTTTGTCTTATGGTGTTTCTTTGGTGTACCTTAGTCTTATTGTTTGTTCTTTTTTTTTGTTGAGACTTAGGAATCTAAAACAAAAATTCATACTTTTTGAATCAATTCATCTTAACACATGTGTGTGTATTTGCTGATTTTGATAATTATATTATTGGTTTCTATACATTAATTATATAGCAAAACATGGGGCTAAGAAAATGTTTCTTAAGGAGTCGAAAATTGAAATAAAAATATGTTTGAACCGTCGTCAACATACTTACATCATCAGAAATCTCATCGAAAATTGTACAGCTCTCATTTTCTTTATTTGCTGAATTAATTTTTTCCTTTATTATTCCTTATTTATTCCTTTATTATTATTAATAATACGCGTCGAATAATTGTCACTTTGTCCTCTTTAAACATAAATCAATACAATTAATATTTTTCATTGTTATAATATTGTTATTTTGAAAAATTCAGGTACTAACCTAATAATGGATAGCAATAATAATTATTGTGGATGTAATGACCCGCATATTTTATCAAGCAACCGTGATCTTGATAATTTTCACAGATTGTCTCGCACATACCACATGTGAAAACAACACTCATTTCCTAAATATTAAAATAAATGATTACTTTTTTCGTATAAAAAAAATTTTATTCAAATATTTTTCCCACATTTATTGTTTCTATTTTAAATAATGTAATACTTACATCGTCGAAATCTTCAGACAGTGCCATTGCATTTGGCTTCTTAAACTTTTTCAAAATCAATTATTTTCGAGTTCGATTATATTTGTAAATTGACGCTCCACCCTCAACATAAAAAGCTAAACCGAGTTTAGCTTTTTACAATTTAACGCTAGAAAGTTTTTTCCAGGTGGCAGCACGGCCTAAATCAACCACGTGACCCAATTTGTCGCTCGAAATCAGCGTCAAGCGTCAGCATGAAAATGCACCTTAAGTCAGTGTTTTACATTTCTCCCAGCACGTAGCATTATTTCTCAGCAGCATAGGGAACCTTATTTTACGAATCCCCCTCGTAGTTATAAGCACATCAGATATTTGACCGGAATAAGTTCTTTAAGTACCACATGGTGAAAGAAGAGGACAATGAAAAACGCATTGTTGTTCACACTTTAAAATTCAACTTTAATTTAAAATTACTTTAATAACTTTAAGGCTTGGTCTTTAAGGCTTCACCTGAGTTAGATTTTTAATAATGTAATCTAAGTGTGTAATTTAGACTAGGTCTAAAAAATAGACGGGGTTAGAGGGGTACCACTTGTTCCACATTGACATTTCTTCCCACACATTTGTACATTGCGCAAATCTTCGATGCAATTTGTACCTACACTTCTGCATACAGCCGGCGACCGTTCACCGGAAAAAATGTAACTTTTCGCTTCTTACGATTTTTATTGGTTACTTTGTCACTTTGTATAAGTTATCATATCAACAAAACCATTAATCATATGTCCAAGTAATTTTTTTATGTGTATCACTCGTAGAAAAGGACATGGAAAGTTAAATATTGGTAATGATTGGTATATGTAATATATTCTATTATTAAACACAAATCAAAATAATTACAAAAAATAATATATAAATATAATATCTTTTCTCTTTCCTACATTAATTTACAAATTTTCGAATAGATCCACACGTCGTTTAGTATTGCCTTTACGTACTTGTTTCAATGTCTTATATTTATCTCTGCCCTCTTGCACATTTTCTCTATGAATTTTATCTTCGTTTGTTTCCTTGCTTACATCCCTGGACTCCAATAATTTGCTTTGTAAATCCTAAAACACAGTATTGAACTATTTGTTTCATACACTATTAAGTTATAAATACCTTTAGCTGTTGTTGAAGTTCATCGTTAACTTTGTTAAGTTCTGGAATTTCTGTATGCGCATCCGCGACTAAGTTTTCTAATTTACTTTGCTCTTGTTCTCTGCGCGCTGTTTCTTCTCGTTGTTGCTGCATCAATTGTTCCTGGTACAATTTAGCCTGTTCTATTTCTTCTTGAAGCCTCCTGGTTTCAGCATCTTTCAAAGCTACTTCTTCTTCGAACGACCTGAGTTCATTTTGTTTTGCCATAATTTCTGCTTCTAACTTTTGTTTCTCAGAAGCTTCCATGTTCTTAGATTCTTGCAAACGTTGCATCATCGCTTCTAATTCTAACTGTTTAGCTTCAAGTTCTTGTTTCGCTTTCTTTACATCGTCTAATTGCTTGTTAAGTTTTTCTATAGTTGCCTGGGAATCTGCTAAATTCTTTTGCATTTTATTCATTTCGTCTCGGAGAATTTTAATTTCTTCTTGATAACGAATTTCTATTTTATGTCGCATATTTAATTCCGCTAATAATTTATCCCTAAAAGACGCAGTTATTAAATTCAATTTTATTGAGGAAATGATTTACAAACCTTTGGGCTTGGACAATTTTCTTTTGTTGGATTGCATATTCTTTCATTTGCATAACTTCTAGGGAATCGGGTTGCCTTCTTTTAACATATAATTGATGATAACCTATGCCCAAATTAAGAATTCTCTTATTGATTTTTGGATCCATCGTGAAGAAAATGAAATTTTGAGTGTTATCGACAGTTTTAATTATGAATTTCTTTCCTTTAAAGTTTAAATGCAAGATTTCTGACCATGGAAACATTATAATTGGATTCAGTCTAAAATTTCAAAGCAAATTTTAATAATGTAAAAACAAAAGTATTATACTTACTTATCCTCGACTTTGTACACATTTAAACCCAAAGGATAAATGCCAACTACAACTTTTGATCCTTTGGAATTCGTAATGTCAAAGTAGTGCACTCCAAACATTTCCAAATTTTGCGTTATTTTCAGATATTCCAACATTCCGTCGTGGCATTCTAATCCCTTGTGCTTCCTCCACAAATCAATAATCGTTTTTAAAAATTCTATCTTGTCCATTTTATGCTGTTTATACACTCTGATGGGAGAAAGCAATATAATTAAAAAAAATCAAATTTCAATTAATTTATCCCTTTGGGTACATTGGACTCGTCATACATATGTTTCTCTTGTGATATATTCTCTAAATAAATACGTACCCAATGGGTTAAATAAATAAATTAAAAAGTTCTCTAAATGTGGATATTTTTTTATTATTAAACTTTAAAATGTACAAAAAAATCCATAAAAATCCCAGCTATTTCCGGCTTGGTACAATAAACAAAATCAGAACGAGGACTGCAGAAAGCAGTTGGTAACAAAAGCAAAATAAGCACTATGTGAGGGTTCTATCACTCGTGAAGTGGAGCCTAATACTTGATGGCTAGTGGTCATCCAAACTTGCTTCGTTTCGAAGCTGCATCAGGATTGTCGATCAAACAACACGGCTTTAGAGAAGGCAAATCGACAAACCCGCCATGGAGATCGGATAAAAATCCGATTCGCAAAGAACAAAAAGATTATGTGCATCAACACTTTAGTGGCCGAAGGCAGAACAAGTGTGCCATAACCTAGTCAATCGATAACGGTCGATGTGGCGATATGTACCTGCCGTACCATGTTCCCGCCGACCGTTACCGATCGCTGATATAAACGGTCTACCACGATTTCGTCAACCGTTATTCACCGATAATGCCACATACATTATTACCCATAGTTACCCATAGGATTCAGATGGGAGTGTCAGGGTGCACTGAAGAAGCAGGTTAAAGATAGGGCGAGAAGAGGAATTATAACAGGGGTGCAAGTAAATATTGTCGAACCGGGTGTGGACTATCAAGAGGGATTCGAAGGTATTTAAGAGCGAATCGTGGAAATCAATGGGGAGGTTATTGTTCGTATTGTATAACAATCAAAACTTGAAGCTATTTATGAAGGATATCAATACAAGAGCTAGCGAGGTGTCAGGGGAAACAATTGTCCTGGCAGGTGATTGGAATGTAAGGATAGGCGAGCGGCAACTGTCGACGATAACAAGAAAATCGAGGGATAAGTTAGTTACTTAAGAAGGCGGAAAATGTTTGGAATGGGTTGAAGCTAAGGAGTGGAATGTAACCGGGTGTGTTGAGGGCGACTGGAGTGGAGAATTCACTAATGCTGGTGGGAGAGGCGCGTCGGTAATTGATTATGTGGTAGGCAAGAATGCGAATAATGAATATGCAAATAGGTGAAAGGGATGAATCTGACCATTTTCCATTGGAAATAACATGGGAAGGTAAAGTTAAACTATCTAGTCAAGTTAAAGTAGTACCGATCTGGAATGATAAGGCCATTGTTAAGTTCCAAAGACATTTGGAAGGAATAACTCCGGGAGTCGGCAGTTTACAACGTATAATAGAAGAGCTTCGAGAAGCTATGGTACAGGTGAAGATCAAATGTAGAGTGGCTAAAGAAAAGAATAGGGTCGACCAAGAAGTTAAAGAACTTAAGAAGTCCGTGAGGAAGAATTTCAAAAGGTAGAAGGAGGGTCAGGACTCGATGGAGGATTACAACAAATGCCGTATATAACTGAAAGAGATGGGGTAGTGCATGCGCACCGCACGATAATCGCACAGCAGATTATCGCATAGCCTCTCCTACTTAATTCCGACTCTCACCGCCAAGACTGGTGAACCCTGGTAACCCGGCCAACCTTTTCTGAGATGCGGTATCGAACCCGTATGGATGAGGAGAAAGGACGGGGCTAGCGAGAGCGGGAGAAATGGCCCTGCGAAAAGGGGGTTTAGCGCAGGGCCAACAACTCTGCCTAGTAAAAACACAGCAGGTTACGAAAGCTACACAGCAGCCTCGGAATGGACTGTCCAAAACGGCGACGACAAGCCAACGAATCAAGGCTAGGAAAACGGAAACTGATTTAAAAGTAGGCACATGGAACGTGCGCACAATGTTGAGACCAGGAAAAATGCAGGAGATAGCGGAGGAATTAGATAAATACAAAATAGATATAGCGGCCTTACAGGAGATAAGATGGAAGGGAGAAGGCAGTATTGACAAGAAGCTATACAGATTATATTACAGTGGAGACCCGGATAAGCAAGGAGAAAAGGGGGTAGGTTTTATAATAACGAGAGAAGCAAGGAAGGCTGTACTAGGATTCACAGCGGTCAGCGACCGAATATGCATGATACGCATGAAAGGAAAATTCCACAACCTTAGTGTAATATGTGCTTACGCACCAACTGAAGAAGGAGAGGATGATGAAAAGGAACACTTCTACATCAAATTACAGAGAACCTGCGAAGAAGTGTCGGAACATGATGCATTAATAGTGTTAAGACTGGAAAAGACTGTGACACATGGCAGCGGGCTGCAACATGAAAATCAGTAGCACATGCTTCCCGCACAAAAAAAATACACAAAGGCACGTGGGTGATGCCAGGAAACCGAGGGGTCAACCAAATTGACCATGTACTTATCAATAAACGAAGGGTAACAATGATCACAGATGTAAAAACTATGAGAGGCGCTAACTGCGACTCTGATCACTATCTCGTACGTGTCTCGGTGAGGCAAAGAATTACAGCGATTGTGGGGGGTAAGAAACATGTAAAAAATGGAATACGCAGGCTCTAAGAGCCTAATTGAGCGTTCCCTCGAAAGAACGGAAACCGGTGAAAACGTGGACAAGGAATGGAACACCATAAAAAGTGTCATAATTGACGTAGCGGAAAAGACAGTCGGAAAGGAAGTAAAGGACAGAAACACTTGGTTCGATGATGAGTGCAGAAGAGCTCTGAGGGAAAGAAACGAAGCCAAAAAAAGATGCTACAAACTAAGACCTAAGAATTAAGAAGACCGACAAAAAGAGTGAGTAAAGAGAAGAGGAAAAATGCGATAAACAAACAAGTAGAGGACTTAGATGAATACAACAATAACAACCAGAGCAGAAAGTTCTATAAACAAATAGCAATGCAAACCAGAGACTTCCAATCGAGAACCAACACCTTTCTCAGTAAGGAAGGAAGATTGCTAAGTGCGGAAAAGGAAATACTTGAAAGGTGGCGTCAGTACTATAGCGAGCTGTTAACTTGTAAAAACGAAGAATATGAAAACAATGAGGAAGACGCAAAATATTATCACGCAGTGCAACCAGAAATCCCGGAACCCACCTATCAAGAAGTAAGAGAGGTAATAGTAAAGCTGAAAAATTATAAAGCATCAGGAAGTGATACCATAACAGCAGAACTCTTAAAAAGCGGTGGAGAGCACTTGTGGACACGAATCCACGGATTAATTGTCATGGTATGGAATACGGAAACCATGCCCAAGGAATGGAAAAAATGCATCATATGCCCAATCCATAAAAAGGGAAATAAGAAGGACTGCGCTAACTACCGAGGGATCACTCTTTTAAATATAGCCTACAAGGTGCTGTCAGCAGTAATATGCAAAAGACTTTAAATATATTCAGAAGAAATATTAGGCGATTACCAGTGTGGATTCCGAAGAAACAGGTCGACCATAGATCAAATTCACACACAAAGACAAATAATGGAAAAATGTTATGAGCATAACATAACATTGTATAGCATATATATTGACTACAAACAGGCGTTTGATAGTGTCTCCAGAAAAGAGCTAATGAGACAATTACTGGTACTAGGAGTACCCATGAAACTGGGTAGACTTGTAGGACTAACACTAACTGAGTCAAGTGCGCAAGTCCTAAAGACTCCAAGCTCACGGGCGACTTTGCAATAGAAACGGGAGTAAGACAGGGCCATGCCTTATATGCAATGTTGTTCAACCTACTGCTGGAGGCAGTAATCAGAGAGGTGAACGTAACAGGCACCCTAAAAACTAGAGTAGCGCAAGTGGGAGCATACGCTGACGATATATACATCGCATCTAGAGATATGGTGCACCTAAAAGAAATAACAGCGAGACTTGAACAAAAATCTGAACCATGCGGACTGATAATAAACGAAAATAAAACAAAGTGCATGAGATGTGGTAGGGAGCAAGTGACAGATTTAAGACCAATTCAAGTAAATGGTAGAAACTACGAGGAAGTGACCGAGTTTACCTACCTAGGGGCTAAGTTAACGAGCCAAAATAAGATGAGTGAGGAAATCGCTCACAGAATTATGTTAGGGAGGAAAGCATACTTTGCCAACAGGAAACTGCTAGGATCCAAACTACTGAGCAGAAAAGCTAAACTGACAGTGTACAAAACACTTATCCGTCCAATAATCACTTATGCGGGGGAAACATGGACACTATGCAAAAGTGGTCAGGAAGCTTTAAGGGTATGCGAAAGAAATATCATAAGAAAAATATATGGAGGGATACAGGAAGAGGAAGGATGGAGAATAAGAACCAACGCAGAAATAGATGGAATACTAGAGGGAAGAGACATTATGAGGCATGTGAAGGCGTAGAGGCTAAGGTGGTTTGGGCACATCATGCGAATGAAGGACGACCGAACCCCAAAAGCTCTGACCTGACGCTATGGTTGCCTGCCGAAAAGAGATCGAGAGGCAGGCCACGAATACGATGGAGAGACGACGTTATTAAAGACTTGAAAGTACTCGAGGTGCGGCAATGGCCCCACACAGTACAGGACAGAAGGATATAGAGGGACGTTGTAAAGTAGACCAAGGCCCATAGAGGGCTGTAGCGCCAAGGAAGAAGAACTGAACGAGATGGAACACCAAAAGAAGAAGGAGTAGGAAGACACGCAATTCGAGAAGTTGAAGTTGACTTCCGCAATGAAGCGGATATTTTTGGAAAATGGTGTCAGCCCATAGGCGGAAACAAGGGTGTTGTGAGAAACCGATTGGCCTATGGAGAACCTATTTCAAAGAGCTGCTAACCAGTGGCCTGCCCGAATAGCTCGACGATGTCGCAGGAGGGGTTAATGGTGCAACAAGCTGCAGAGGTGAATTTCCGTGGCAAGGATTTTCAGGTGTTTTGGATAGGCATCAGAAAAAAAAAGCAGTGGGTTGGCGTTGTGTGAATTTGATGAAGCGTGGAAGCACGCCTCGATAGTCATCCAGCGAGAGCTTTTCAAAGAACTTATAAAAATATTATAAACGATATTTATAAAGGTTATAAAAGTATGCCGGTGAACTGAAGGTAGGCTTAATTGTAGCGATATATAAAGGTGGAGCTAGGGCAGACCTAGCTAACTACAGAGGAATAACGGTTATGGACGCGTCGTATAAAATGCGAAGCTGCTGGAGCAATAGCTTTTGTTTGAAGAAGAAGATAAAGCCTGATCCCGGATGTACAATCCAGAAATTAGGAAGCATTACAGTAAGGTGGAACACTTGATTACGTTGAAATATATCGTGGAGAAAGAGCTGGATAAGATTATACGCGGTGCAGAGTAAAAGTAGAAGAGGAAGCTTCAGGACGTTTTGATGTGAGAATGGGACTAAGGCAGGGTTGTTCGCTGAGTCCTATATTATTTAACATGTACACGGCCGATTTAGAGAGTATGCTGAGCAATGGTCAAGCGGGAGGGGTAGTAATTTGTAATAGGAAAGTTTGGAGTTTGGCTTATGCGGATGACGTTGTGATAACTAGATCGAAAGGAGTAATGTCAGAGATGATCGAGCGGAAGAAAAGATTTTTTGAAAAGAGGAAATTGGTAGTGAACAATTAAAAGACTAAATTGTTGATGTTTCCAAAGAGATCGGGTAAAAATAGTGAATCATTTAAATGGGGAAGTAGTGTAATCGGGCAAGTTAGCAGCTTCAAATACCTTGGTTTTATGCTTGGGCAGGATGGGTCCGCAAAAGACCATGTGAAATATTTGTAAAAGGGCGTAGGTAGCTGCTAACGGCCTAGGAAATGGGCCTGGAAGGAGTGCTTGATCAATAACTTTGAAGCGAGAATGGTAGTGTGGAAGGCATGTGTGAGAAGTAACCTTTTGTATGGAGCGGAAGTGTGGGGAGTGACAGAGGAAGAGAGAGTTGAGAGAGTTCAGCTGTTGTTTTTAAACATGGCCCTCAATTTAGATAGAACTAGATTCGTTATCTATCTACTAGATCAGGGGTCCGCAAAGTGTGGCTGGCGAGCCACATGTGGCCCTTTTGGTGTGAGCTTATGGCTCTTCAGAAAAGTAATTGAAACAAAAAAAAATTACAAAAAAAGAAACAGAACTTTTTGGGAACTCCTTTTCGGAAGTCTTACAACCGCCGCCGCCAAGTTCATAACTCACAGTCACAGCGCAAATCTTGGTTGTTTCTTTTAGTCAAGTCAGTGCATAGTTCAAAATTGTGCATTTTTTGACATAATTCAAAAACTAAATTCCTCTCAAAATATAAGCAGCCGATCGACAACGAGAATTCAAAACTGAATGGTTTCCTTTGCGTTTGTACCTAATGCAGCTGGTTTTCTAACTTGTCTTATTTCCCATGAAAAACTAGCAAAGAACAAAGAGTCTAATGTTGAGATACATTTCGAAAATAATCACTTCGGTGATGTAAGATAGAGAGTAATTGAAGATCTTCAGAAAAATTTTCCTCTTTTTCTGTTGTTCTTCTTTTAACTGTTGGATGCAGCGTGCAAATAATGCTAACTTGGCAAACTTTGTGGTGAGTCACGAAATCGTCAGAAACGGAAAACCATTCACTGATGGTGAATACATAAAAAATTGTTTTATAAAGGTGGCTGACACACTTTTAACAATAAAGACACAATTTAACAATAAAGATTTTGTGAATAAAATCAAAAGCTTACCATTGTCTGACAAAACCGTAACAGACAGGACAAAAAAAATGTCGCTAAATCTTCTAGAAATTTTTAAATGCATGCCAACAACAAGTTGAGGATGTTAACTTAGCATCAGCCATATCAATAGCATTTGATGAGTCTTGTGACATACGGATACTGCGAAAGTTGTCCTCTTTGCTCGCTATATTTCATCAGATGGTCCCAAAGAACTCTTGGGATTATTGCCCCTCGAGGGTCAAACACGAGGAGAAGATGTTGAAAATTCAGTGACCGAATGTCTGAATAACTCACATACCACTTACTAAAATAGTGTCAATTGCAACAGTTAAAGCTAAAAGTATGGTGGGTTATCGTGGGTCGGCTCTCGTGGTCTGGGGTTAGAGCACTAGTCCTCCTCGGTGGTGTAGTTGACAACATACCCTCCTTTCAATGCGGGAGATCCGGGTTCGAATCCTGGTCGGGGAGACAACAACTAGGGCGGTTTTTCAGTAAACTGTTCGTCCGGGCTGTACACCCTGAATGAATGCAAAATATGCGATACCAGGATGGCGCATACTAAAATCCAATTTGGAATAGGGGGTTTAGTGAGAGCTTGCCCCGAAACACTTTAAAGAAAAAGGGTTAGAGCGCTAACTAACAAATCTGGAGGTCCCGAGTTCTATTCCGAGTGTCGACCGAATTTGTACCAGAAGACAATCGTGTAATTGATTAGCCCGGATTTATAAACACATCTAGGTTTTTGGGCCTATAAGAGAAAAATGTAGGCAAAATACAGAAGGCCACTGTGTTTGAAGGGTTAAATAAGCTGGTACATTGGATCCACCAAACTTAACATGGTAGGTAATAAAAAAGATTTTTAATTACTCATGCAGGATAAGTATTATCTTGGCACCCGTTTTTTAGTGCGACAAATGACTTTGGCTGTATGTTTTTGGCTGTATTAGCACCTAATTTGGGTAACGCACGCAAATATTCAATAAAAATCGCTCAGTTACATTTAAAAAAAACAATCGAATAAATAAAATAAACACAATCAAAACCTCAATATATGAAAAAGTGACGTCAAAGTGACTTAAGTGATTTTTTTCCATTACAAAATAAAAATAGCAATTAAAGAAATCATTTAAAAATGAATGTAAATGGTGATATCGGAGACGTGAGATGAGAGTTCTGATGACGAATCCACACCATCGGAGACAATTGAAAAAGCGAATAAAACGAAGCGAAAAAAACTCGAGCGAATGAGTTCGTGGGTTTAATGTCACTCTCGTGAGCAATTGACAACTTACTGCCCTAGTTCAATTATATACTATTGTCACAGTTTTAAAAGAAATAAAAGAACCGGCCAAGTGCGAGTTGTGACTCGCGCACCGAGGGTTCCGTACAAACTTGTAAGTAAGGTATCCGAGGAGGACCTAACTGTATGCAACCCATATGCTTCTGGTGCCTGACAATACCACGCAACACAGTGTATTTTCATAAGTTAATAGTAAAATCGCATTTTGCTTGTAATTAAACTACATATTTACGGTTTTCAGATTTTTCCCTTTACATGTGCTGTAAGACACCGCTTCTTGCCAAATTTCATGATTCTAGGTCAACGGCAAGTACCCTATAGGTTTTGATTCCCTCGTGAAATCGCAAAATATGCGACATAAACGGTCATATCTTTTGATCGCGTTGACTTACAAGTTTGATTTTTTCACAGCTGAAAGAGACCACAGACCCGAGTATTTGATACAAATTTCAACTTGTTACCTCTACGCGTTCCTGAGAAAAATGGTCTTGACAGACAGACAGACAGACAGACAGACAGACGGACAGACAGACAGACAGACAGACAGACAGACATACAGACGGACAACAAAGTGATCCTATAAGGGTTCCGTTTTCGGTACGGAACCCTAAAAAATGATCATGACGTGTTACCTTTCCATTGCACAATTCACCAGGAAACACTTTGCGCACAAACATTTCCAGAAGATATGGACAAAGTTATGGATTTGGTAGTCAAGGCCACCAATAATAATATTGCAAAGGCGCCTAATCATCGCCGATTATGAAGAAAATTTAGAATATTATGGAAAAAAAAATATACGTGGCTCTTGATCCAGTTTGATATCATTTTAAATAAAAAAATGGCTCTTAGGTTTATGTAGTTTGCCGACCCCTGCGCTAGATAGAACTTTAGATGTGCTGCAAGAAACAAATAAGCAGAAAGTGTCTTCGCAGGCAGCTAGAAGGGTCGTTAAGTTTGAATGTAAGGATTGTAAAAATATGAAAGGATTGTAAAAGAAGTGCTGAGAGTTGTAAGAATGAAGGGTTTGGGTATACAAAAGGGCACAAAATGAGGGAGCGAAAGAAAGAAACTGTATGAATGCTGTGGCTTTGCATATGAGGAAATCAGGAGAATGAAGGAAGATATGTGAAAGCTTAGCCGAGGTGGAGTTGCAGTGTCGTCAGAGGAAGATCGAGGGGAATAAGTTCTTCTCAGAATACGGGAGCGTACAAAGACGTGTTCCAAGACTTCAAAGTAGACCGTTATTTAAAAGTAACCGTATTTCAAAGGAGCTAGGCTGTCGCAGGCATTGATTGCACGACACCGGTGCGGGTCAGAGGAAAAAGGCAGAAGGTACTGGATGGGCACTCGCTTTAAGCTGTGTGGTATATGTGGGGAAGCTAGTGACATGTGGGCACATTGGGCACAAAACTGTGAAAGATGATGAGCAGTGAGGAGAGAGCGGTGGTGGAAAACTGGGGTTCGTGCATGAGGTGCATGAGGATATTTTTAGACAAGATTATAAAAATGGCATCCTTCACATACGATAATTTACTTATTAATATGTTTTGGTGTGCGACTAGATAAATTGTTATTTAAATTCTTCTTTTAAAATGGACATATGGATTTACCTGGATTTCAACCTTGGGAAATTTTTACCTTGGGAAAGTAAAAATTGAGTATATTCCTTATTTGTTGCTTCTAACGTGAATTCGATTATAAAAAAAAGACTAATGTGTGCAATAAAGTATCTCCTTTATTGCACACAATACTCTATTTTTCAAATCTAAATAGTTAAGTTTCGACGCCTTAAAATCGGAACCCATTTGCTAAGGAATGATAACCCCGAAAGAAGAGTTCCTGGTCCTCCAAGCCTGGCGCTTGGGCAGGGGGCTAACAACCCGCTCCCGGAAAAACTAACTTGTTACGAGATCAAAACCCAACCTAAGCATCGAATAAAGGACAATGATTTTAAATTATTTACATGGAATGTTAGAACCCTATATAGAAATGCTTTTATACGACTACTGGTGGAACAGGTCGACAGATACAAAGCAGATTTAACTGCCATCCAAGAAATGCGTTGTACTGGGCAAGGTATAATCCAGAAAAGAAAGCATGACATATACTACAGCTGTCATCCAACTACACACCAATTTGGCACTGGATTTCTGGTGGCAAACAGAATAAAAATATGGTCATGGGATTCAAAGCAATCAATGAAAGACTCTGTGTACTTAGACTGAAGGGAAAATTTTTCAATATGAGTGTCATTAATGCCCATGCACCCACAAAAGACAAATCGGAGGAAGAAAAAGACCAATTCTATAATGAATTGGAGGGTGCCTACGATGAATGTGCAGCCAATGATGTAAAGATAGTCATTTGGCACCTCAACGCCAAAATTGGCAAGGAGAATATATACCAAGGGACCATTGGTAGATTTAGCCTACATGACAATACCAATGATAATAGAAATAGAACTGTCAATCTAGCCGCCTCGGAAAACATGGTAATTGGAAGTACCCTTTTCGATCACAAACGTATCCACAAAGCTACGTGAATATCACCAGATGGAAATACGGAGAATCAAATTGATCATGTGCTAATAGATTGTAGGCACTGCTCAGACCTGATAAACGTAAGAAGTTATAGGGGCGCAAATATAGAATCAGACCACTATCTTGTGGGTTAGGATACAATACAGCTGCATTAAAGGACGAGACAGTAGTGGACTCATACAAAAACTATATCACAACACATTTAAATATTGATGAATCTACACAGTCGGTTGATGGTCTCAATAGGTGAAACCACAATAAAACAGGCAGCAGAGAATATTCTTGGGTTTGAGACATCGAGGCCAAGAAATATTTGGTTTGATGAACAATACCAAGAAGTCACTGACAAAAAAAAACAGAGCATATAAAAAGAAACTACAGCGCAGAACTAGGAAATCTGAAGAAATGTACAGAAGAATGAGAAGAGAGGTACATAAAAAGAAGAAGAGATAATCCCAGAACAGATTCATAGAAGTACTCAGAAGTCAAAACGAAACTCGAAAATTCTATCAGAAGATCAACAAAATGAGAAAGGAGTTCAAACCAAAAGTAAATATGTGTAAAAATAAGTGGGGAGATATACTAAACGACAGGGATGACATTCTTCTAAGATGGGTGGAACATTTTTCAGAACTGCTAGGATGTGACTAAAACGTAACACCAGAACAATTTGAAGCTAGAAACAAAGACCAAGTCGAAGACCCTAACATTGATGACATCCGGAAAGCGATAAGTTAAAAACTAAAAAAACTACCAAGCGCCTGGCCAAGATGGAATGCCCTCAAAACTTTACAAGCAGGGTGGAGACACCCTAGAAAAAGCGCTATTTGAAATAATATTAAAAGTATGGCAACAGCAACGCATGCCGGACAAGTGGCAGGTGGGACTGATCTGCCCAATACACAAGAAAGGGGGTCTACTTGAGTGTGGTAACTACAGGGGCATAACAGTACTAAACACCGTCTATCAAATACTATCATACGTCATCGCAGAACGTATCAAAGTATACGCGGAACCCAGACTTGGAACATATCAATGTGGTTTTAGACCTGGCCGCTCTACAACGAATCAGCTCTTCATTTTACATCAAATTCTAAAAAAAAAAAAATCAACATAGATACCTTCCAATTCTTCATCGATTTCAAGGCAGCTTATGATAATATATTACGGCCGAAGCTGTATGAAGCCATGAATGAGCTTGAGATACCCGAAACTCTCATAAATCTCACAAAAATGACAATGTCTAGGGTTGTATGCTGTGTCAAAAGTAGTATACAAAATTATATATCGAACCCGTTTGAAACGGAGGTTGGTATGTGACAGGGTGATACGCTAGCATGCCTACTGTTTAACATAGCCTTGGATAAAGTAGTTCGAGAGACCCAACTGAATAACAGAGGCACTATCTTCAACAAATCTACTCAAATCCTGGTCCATGCAGATGATGTAGATATTATTACTTTTTTTAAGGTTTAACATTTATTAAAACACAGCATACATAAATAAATATGGCGGTGGATAACATATGTAGACCCTCTGCATCGCGCAGATCTCGGAACCGTTCTTCGCATTTCTTCGGGATGGCTTTGTATAGACCTATATTTGTTCTGCTTCTGTTTTCTGTCGAGCCCTTTCGCATACTTTCTGTGACACGATATTGTATATTATACTATCCATCACTTGCCACTGTTCTTCGGACTCGAGCATGTATTGTACCATTGTTGCTGAATGGACCCTATTTTTAATTTTTTCGCGCTCCGTATGCCACCTGTTGCACTCGAAGATGGTATGGACAACCCCGTCCTACTCTCCACAGTATTCGCAGAGACTGTCTGTTGCTTTGCCAATTCTATGGAGGTAATCCCTGTAGCACCCGTGGCCACTAAGTACCTGGGTTAGATAGTAGTTCACCTCGCCGTGTTTCCTCGTCGTCCAAATTTTCACATCCCTAATTAATTTTCTTGTCCATTGTTCGTTTGTTGTTGTGTCCCAGGATTTTTGCCATTCTTCGTATGATTTAGATTTTGCCGCTTTTTTCCTTTCAGTCCTTGTCCGTTTGTCGCCGTTTCGTTGGGTCATGTATATGTTTAATCTCTCACGTGCCATTAATTCAATTGGAATAATTCCAGCGATTACTAGAGCCGCTTCTCTGGACACTATTCGGTACGCGCTGCACACCCTCCTGCACACCCCCATATCGGGGCTTCATATAACATAGCAGAGTGGACAACCGAGCACAGAAGCCTCCGCTTAATACTTCTGGGTCCCCGTACATTTGGCATGAGTCTCTCCAGTGCTGAAGCCGTGTTTAGCGCTTTGTCGCAAGCTTTACTAATATGCTGCTTGAAAAATATGCTTTTGTCGATTACAACGCCTAGGTATTTTAAATAAGCTTTTGCCGTGATTGTAAGGTTCCTTATTTCGAAAGAAATTGGCTTTATATGCCTCTTTCCCGTCAGGGACAGCCTCCGTTTTCTCAGGGGCCAACTGCAGTTGCTTCCCTGCCATCCACTCACCTACTATTTTTATAGCTTCATTTGTTTTAGATTCTAATTCCTTTTCTCTTTTCCCACAAACTACGAGCGCAAGGTCGTCCGCAAAACCGACAATCTCTACCCCTTCCGGAAGTTTAAGGCGAAGCACTCCATCATATACGATGTTCCACATTGTAGGGACCATCACTGAGCCCTGTGGAACACCGCTGCAGACCTCGTGCTCCACTAATTTATTGTCTCCTTCCATAATAATTTTCCTCTTAGACAGGTAGCTGCGTACCATACGTAGTAGGTATGGGGGGAAACCTCGTGATGTCGTCTCGTGGAGAATGTTTTGCCAACAAGTCGAATTAAATGCGTTGCGCACGACAAGTGTTACCAGGGCACAGATTTTTCTGTTTCTACGTGTGCCAGCCCTAGCTTCCGCTGCAGTTTCAATGACCTTCTTAATGACGTCGGTAGTGGATTTTCCTTCTCTGAATCCATATTGCTTTTCAGAGAGATCAGTCCCAGTTCGAAGCGCTCTTTTGACCCGGTCTACTAGCAGTTGCTCAAGCAGTTTACCTGCGACGTCTAGTAGACATAGTGGCCTGTACGAAGAAGCTTCATTAAGGGGCTTATCTCCTTTTCTCAGGAGGACTAGTTTAGCCTTTTTCCATTGTGCTGTAATGTTGCCTTCTTTTAGTAAGTTATTCATTACTCCAAGAAGATACTCGGGAGCATTTCTGACAACAATTTTTAGTTCCTCTGATGCAATTCCGTCTGGTCCTGGGCTCTCCCGCTATTGCGGCGCTCACAAGCCATTTTAAGTTCATCTTGTGTGAATAGTACTATCTCCGTTACTAGAGGCTGCTTCCATCTTGGTTCTTGATGGATGGGGAACAGTTTGTCAACCAACTCTTCTATTTTTTCCAGGGGTATTTTCGTAATTGGGTGTCTGTTTTTCAGGTTTCTAGTGGCTATTGCATAAGCATCGCCCCAGGTATCGTCGTCAATTTTCCTGCACAATGCTTCCCAGTGTTACCTTTTCGCTTTATTTATTGCTATGTTGAGAGCTTTTTTAGATTCAGAATATGCACCTCTGAGCTGTTCTTTGTTTGGTGCATGCATCTAGGTTTTTCTTGCCTTTCCTCTGGAGTTGCCGTCTCGTGGAAACACATATTTTCCTTAGGTTGGCAATATCTTCACTCCACCAATATACTTGTCGTTTCCTGCTAATATTTCTTTTTATTATTAGCGTGGTATTACACACTCTAGTGGTCATAGATATCATTTCCTCCGCCGTGTTTTCAAAGGTTTTTGCTACTTCCATTTCTAATTGATGGATTAGTTTATCTTCCTTCAAGGATTTAGTTGACCAACTCTTATACGTTGTTTGTAGGTTTACGCAGTTTTTACTTTGGCTCTGCAGGTTATATGAGATGTATCTATGATCACTAAGTGTTTTTCTGTCCAGTATTTGCCAGTTGTAAGCCTTGTCAATAAGTTTATCCGTGGTAAGAGTGAGGTCTATGATAGACTGTGACTCTCTTCGTTCGAAGGTAGGAGTATCACCAGAATGTTGTATAAGTAAGTCCAGTTCAGCTAGACAATCCATGACCAGGTCACATCTTGCATCCATTGTTGCACTTCCCCAGTAAGGAGATTTGGCGTTGAAGTCGCCTGCTATCAATGATGGTTTCTTTTGAGCTCTTATACTGTCTCTTATTTCAGTCAGTGATATTTCAAACTGTTGTAGGCTGCTGTTAGGAGAGAAATAACAACTATAAATAATGTAGTTTTCTAACTCGACCCACACGAGTTGACGAACCTGTCCCCTTTCCACTATCTTGAACATGCACGTTTTTATTTATAATTTTGATTGCTGCATCTTTTTTTGCTTCTTCGAACCATCCGCCTGTACTGCGGATCAGCTGTAATCAGCTTCCTGTTCGGTTCACTGATAAGTATGATGTCGATATCCAGATCAACGGCTGTGACGTTTAGGAGGTCATGCGCAGATCGGCACCGCATCGCGTTTAACTGTAGGATGTTAAGCATTGCGATTATTTAAGTTTCGCCTTGCCTCCGATAGCGCCTTTTGGAATGATGGACCCCTTCCCGTATCTCCTCCTCTCTTTCTCCTCTCTCTTTGCAATTTTGAGCCATATGGCTATCTTGCCCCTAGATATTATTACTAGAACCAAACGACAGGCCAAAGAAACATTCATAACTTTTGAAGCAGCACCAAACAACATGGGACTACACGTAAATGAACAAAAAACTAAATTTATTATTATATATTAATCTATTATTATAAATGGCAACAAAAAACCAAAGAGTGCGAAACATTGGACAGAACATCACAATAAATGATCATAATTTCGAAGGGGTGAGGGAGTTTGAGTATCTGGGTGCGACAATATCTGTAGATAATAACAACAGTGCAGAAATCAGAAGACGCATTATGTTGGCAAATAGGTGCTATTTTGGCCTTTCAAAGTACCTTCGTAATCGTAATCTATCAAGAACTATACAAAATCAGGCTATATAGAATACTCATCATACCAGTCCTATTGTATGGATCGGAGACATGGACCCTGACAAAAAGAGATGAATGTCTGTTGATGATCTTTGAAAGAAAGATATTGCGAAAAATATACGGGGCAATCCAAGAAGACGGTATCTGGAGGCGCAGGTATAACTTCGAAATTTACAACATCTATAGACAAGCCGGTAACAAGGACATAGTAACTACTATCAAAATCGGCAGATTGCGATGGACAGGTCATGTCAGCAGATATGATGATAATAATCTAGGCAAAAAGATCCTTAAAGCAGAACCCATAGGCACAAGAGGGCGAGGATGGCCAAAGCTGCGCTGGAAGGATGGTGTAAGCGAAGACGCATGAAAGATAGGTGCACCGAACTGGACGATGCAGACCAGAGACAGGAATGAATGGCGAAAAAAGCTGGAGAAGGTCGAGACCCTACTATAGGGTTGTATGGCCATTGATGATGATGATGGATAGTTAAGTTATCTCAATAAATAGCACACAAAAAAGAATACAAAACAAAAAAGACCTCGAGGCAACTTACTTCTGCAATGATTGCTCAGGACGTTGAGACAATCTCTACTTATATTGGACGAAGGTGTGTACATAAAGTTTTGGCATAGCTATTATTCAATAAATTATTGTTTTCACTTTTCCTTGCACTTTTGCAAAAATTAGAGTTTGTATTACGTATAAAATAACTGGGGTCGGAAAAATATATTTAGGAAACGCTGATATAGACTAAACATATTATACAAATTTAAAAAAAATAATTGTTAAAGAAAAAACTTGATATATAAAAATAATAGTGTTTGAACTATATTTTCCGCATAATTAGAATAATTTCATTTCTTCTTCGCGAACAAAAAATAATAAAATCATTATTTTAGATATTCGATGTAAATTGAACAAAAAATATTACCTTTCGGGTAAGAAAGTTTCTTTTTGGAATTCATAATCGTCATCGTAATCTCCATATTTTATTTGGGCGTAGTAAGATGCCAGTAGTACACACGTGTCCGACGGACAAAATATTTTGTCAGATAGAATTTCGGACCTCAGTTGCAAGTAAAAATATTTTATAGTAATATTTTCTATGAGGTTTTCAATATCTTCCGGGAAATACTTCACACAAAGTTGTAACTTCAAAGCGTACTGCTTGTACATTTGCATTTTCTGACAAAAGAAACAAGTTGAAATTAAGTGATTAATATTTAATTTAAATTCACATATTAATAATTGTGTTGTAAATACTTACTTTCCTGCTTGCATCGATCCAAATAGTATCTCTGTGTTCGTTGACGAAACACAAACCGAAATACCACGTTTCTCTTATTCCAATATTCTTGCATATTTCCAAAAATAAATCCCTTGCGGTTTTCTTAGATGGAATTGTGAAATCGATTTCCTTAACCACGGTCGTGACCCGCAACTTTAAGACCTAAACGCAACAATTAGTTTATTTTCACTTAATCAACATTTCAAATGGAAATACTTACACTCATGGTTAAACAAAAATAAAATTACATTTACAACGCGTTAACTAAAACTCGCTTCCACTGAACGTTTTGAAATTTTATCTAATCTAAAGATAAATTTATTGATATTATAGAAGTATAAATATCATTTATTATTATGTCCCTATAATCTTTACGATTCCAAAAAATATGCCAATATCTAGATGAGACATGGATAAACAATGTGAGAAATTGTAATTGGTGTTTCTGGTGAATTTGATGACATTAAATTTTTTTCGTTATCATTGATAATTCAATACTCATATTAGTAGTTTATTTTTAAGCGAATTAGGAGATTATTTTCTGCTTATCCGTATATTGCTCACCGATTTCTGAATAACATTTCTGAGGGAAAGTTACTCCAGTTGAACATTATATATTTTTCCAGCCCCTGTGCTTAAGGGTACTTACTGTTATAGTCGTTATTTGGTTCAAGGTGATATGATAAATAGCGATATGATAAAATATGATAAATAGCGATATGATAAATACTAAATGTTGGTTATTATCATCCCTATTATTCATCGTTTGTTTTATTGGGAATGGGAAAGAAACGTTATCCCATTCCCAATAAAATAAACGATAAATACTAAAGTTTATTATCAAAGAAAATATAATTTTGAAGATAGATTTACAACAAGATTTATTATATATTTTTAGCAAACACGCAAATCGGAAAAAAAGATTTTGTTTTCTGTGACTTTTAATATTTTTGTTCATCAAAGAAGCATGAGTGAGAGAAAGAAAGATTTTCCGGGGGAAAACTACTAAAGGTAGACTACCGAGCAAAGCGGCTCTGGCGTCAGCAGCGCAGCGATACTGACGCGGCAACATAGCGTTAAATTCAAATTCAAAACAGTTTATGTCATTAAATAAGCTTACATTTGATCAACTTTAAGTTACAAATAACATACATGTATTTCAATAGTGTACGCTAAATGAAATGTGTCCTTAATCTTCATATAATTTTATCTGGTTCTGGAATTCCATTAATGAATATGATTCTATATCGATAAGGATCGATAGAGTTCCTTCTTTAGATTCTTCATCGGTAGTGTCTTTACATGTAATGGTAACGCGTTAAAAAGTTGCATATTACTATACGGCGGTATCTTTTCTGTTAGCGTTAGTCTGTGTTTGGGTTTCCTAAAGTTTTCGATATTATTACGTGTCTCTTTGACGTTCTTCACCTAAAATTCTTGAAATAGATTTTTATTCTTTACTAAGAATATTATCGACTCAAAAACGTAGGTGCCAATAGTTGTAAGGATTCTCGCTGTTCTTAACTTCCCTCTGCATGTTTCCCTATAATTTAAATTATATATGATTCTTATAGCATCTTTCTGAATCTTAAATACATCATTTGTTAGTATTCCTCTCCCCCAAAACATTATACCAAAACGTTGGTGACTATGAAAGTTGGCGTAGTATACTGTCTTCATAGTTTCCCTGTTCAGGATTTTTTTCAAGATCATCATAGCATATACAGCTTTATTTAGTTTTTTAATCAACTGCGCTGTATGAGTTGTCCATCCTAGTGTATCATCGAAGTGGATCCCAAGCAGTTTTACATTGTTCTGTAGTTCAATAGTAGTATTTGAGTTCGTAGTCATCCTATTGTATGGTCTTGTATCCCGTATGGTTTTAAATATTGTGACCATAGTTTTTTCATGATTCAGAATAAGTCTATTTTCGTTACACCAGTTTTTCATATTTTCCAAGGCGGTATTGATGTTAGTCGGTATGGAATCTATTGACATATTTCCAATCACTATGCTTGTGTAGTGTTATTTTGTAGATTTAGGTCTGGGAGGTCATTCATGTAAAGTATTAACAGTAGCGGTCCTAGGGTGCTACCCTGAGGTGCTACCCATATTAATGACTCTGGGTGTTGATCTCTCCCTCCCTTGCCCTCGGACTATTTCTGTTATCTGAACTCTATTTCTTAGAAAGTTTGTTATTAGGTCAAGCGCAACTCCCCTAATTCCATAGCTAGATGTTTTTCTCGCTAGAATGGCATGGTCTACTGTGTCATACGCTTTTGAGAGATCCAGGAGTATCCCGCATGCACATTTTGCTCCTCCAGTTGCTGCATAATTTCTTATGTATTTCTAATTGGAAGCAGGCGGTCTCTATACTTCGTCCTTTTATAAATCCATGCTGTCGATGATTTAAGAGCTGGTGTTTGGCTATAAAAGACAGCATTCTTTTACAGATATGGAGAAACCAAAAAGAATAATGGAGAAACTACTCCATTATTTTAGAGAGTGGCGATACTAGGTTGATTGGTCTGTAATTGTTGATGTCGTCTTTGCTCCCCTTTTTAAATTTCGGCACTCTCTTAGAAAACTTTAATGCTGTTGGGTAGATACCTGCTTGGAAGGCGTTGTTGATAATTGCTTCCAATGGTGCTGATATTTCTTCCGCAACAAATTTTACGGTAGAGATTGGGATTTCATCGATTCCTGTGCTTTTACTGTTGTTTAAGCTATTTATTGTCATTATTATTTCTTCCTATTTTGTCGGTTCTAAGAACATTGAGTGTGTATTGTCTTGTAGTTTCATACTGTGAGGGTATTTTACTAGGTCTTGTGTCATCTCTTTGGGCCTGTCACCATAGAAGTTGTTTATCTTGTTGGCCGTGAAAACTGGTCCGCCCTCTTGGGTTTCTGGTTTTGATTTGAATTGGACAATTTCATGAACTGCGTCCCAGGTGGCTTTTATGATGTTTTCATTATCCTGGATTTTCTTGTGGTAATGTATCTTTTTGGCTTGCTTTAATAAGTTTTTGTATTTTCTTCGGGCTTGGTTATAGTTTCGCTTTAGTCCATTATTTGCCCTGCTTAGGATCTGTAGCAGTTCCAATTGCTTTCTGAACGAGTTAAGATTTGGATGTATAAAGATATATTTTTTTTGTTTGCTTACTGTTAATAACCGCCAATGGGAACGATTCATTGGAGTGGATTTTCAATGTTTGGATGAAATTGTTCCACTGTCCGTCAACATCTGTGTTGGGTTTGCTGAAAACCTTTTCCCACTCTTCTATGGCGAGATTTTCCTTAAAATTCCTCAGGTTCTCCTCCTTAAAGTTTCTCCTGTGGCGAAAGACTGGATGAATTTCTTCGGACTTAAAACTAATCCGTAAGGCGAGGTGATCGGATACATTATAGTTTTGGACATCAGATTTATAGCTCTTATAGAATGGGTGCTTTCTTTTATTGTTAAATGTATGTTATATGACTGTAGGAGTGATATAAATTGTCTACTATTTTTTGAACATTTCAAAATGTCTGTATTGAAATCCCCAGCTATGATTATGAGCTTATTCTCAGTAATAATCTTGGTCAGCAACGTATGCAACTTATTCCTGAATATTTCCTCATTTGTTAATGGCGCTCTGTATATTCCAATAATTATTGCCTCCTTTTTATGAAGCGATGTCTCCAATGCTACACATTCAAATATCGATATTTCCGCTTGTTGGTGTATGTCTGATCTAATTTTATAATTTCTGCCACGGTTGTAAATGGCGACCCCACCATGCTTTCCCTTCTCTCTTAACTCTCTGACTTTTTGTAGTCAGGTTGTATTTTGGTCAGGTGTAATCAGGTTTTATTGTAGTCAGGAGTGTTTTTCACTCTTCCTATGTTCGCTTAGGATTAAAAATTCGCACTGTATATTGTGTTCGAGCATGAATTCAATCCTTTCTACTGAATTCCCTATCGATTGTGTATTCAGGCTTATTATACTTAACTCACTATTTTCTATCTTTTCGGGTATTTTTGATTCATTCGATTTTCTTATTGTTTTATTTGTCTTATGGTGTATATTGTCCACATTTTTTACATCCTCTCCCACGTTTTTTCCTGGTTTAAGAAAAAATTACGGTGGAAACATGTATATTTAGGCCATAAATCTGGTTTTCTTAGATTATCATATACATCTCCTCTTTGAAAGATCTAGAGACGTAAACTGCGATATCTACGTATGCCTAATCGATTATCAGAAAGCTTTTGATCGAGTGCAACATCACAAAATGATAGACATCCTTAAACAAGTGGGAATTGACGCCAAAGACCTACAAATCATCACTAACTTGTACTGGAAACAGACCGCATCCATGAAAATTGAAGAGGAACAAATAGAAGACATTGAAATAGCTAGAGGGGTAAGGCAGGGGTGCATTATTTCTCCGATTCTGTTCAATCTATACTCCAAACAGATCTTTAATGAAGCGCTAGAAGGCATAGAAGAAGGCATTTTACTGAACGGAGTCAGATTGAATAACATCCGATATGCCGACGACACAATGGTATTCGCTGACTCTCTTGAAGGACTCCAAACACTAATGAACAGAATTGTAGCGGCTTGTGAAAAATATGGACTTAACATTAATAACAATAAAACAAAATTCATGGTAATTAGCAAAGACAATATAGCAAATGCAAATCTCTACGTTCACAACCAACAAATAGAGAGAGTGAGACAAACAACATACTTAGGTACACTTGTGAACGAAAACTGGGACAATAGCCAAGAGATAAAATGTAGAATTGGAAAAGCCCGAGCTGCCTTCAATACAATGAATAACCTCTACAAAAATCACGAACTACATCTTGAAACCAAAGTACGCATGTTGAGGTGCTACATTTTCCCAATATTACTTTACGGAGTCGAGTCCTGGACACTAAATGATGCAACAACAAAAAAGCTTGAAGCCTTTGAGATGTGGCTATATCGACGTATCCTGCAAATATCTTGGAAAGACCGGGTAACAAACATCGAAGTCCTCCACAGGACGAAAAAAGAGAAGGAGATCATGGACACCATCAAAACCCGCAAGCTCCAATATCTAGGCCACATCATGCGGAACGAGGACAGATACGCCCTATTACAAGCCATCATTCAAGGCAAGATACACGGAAAACGAAGACCTGGACGGAGGAAAATTTCATGGTTGCAGAATCTCAGGGCGTGGTACGGGAAGACTTCGAACGAGCTCTTCAGAATAGCAACCAATAAAGTGAAAATAGTCATGCTCATCGCAAACATCCGAAATCGGATATGCACATGAAGAAGAAGATCATATACATCAGCCGGTACTGATATTTTAAAGGAAGAGTACTCATCCGGATGTTTAGACTTTAGTTGTTTACACATTACCGTGGTAAATTTCTTATCGTGTAAATATTGTATGATGTCAGCTTCTGTTAAGGTCGGGTCTAACCTGTAGACGTGGAGATGCTCATATTTTACGGCTGTTCTTATTTCACTTGCTTCGTTAGTGCCGTGTGTTACGGTGGGTCTTCCATTCCTTCTTTTATAGTTTTGGGAAATCCATGCCTCCTTGTTTCTATTTGTATTTATATTTTTTGAACTTATCGTTTCTTCGTCTGTTGACGATAAATTTTTTACTTCCTTCTTTTTTTGCACCGGTACTTTTAGAAAAAAGAGATTATAGAGGTCTATTATCTCTTTTTTCTATTTCCTTATCGGGTATATTGCTGAATTCTTCACTAGTGTTCGGCTGAGTTTGATCTATTGAAATATTTTGTATTAAAATATTTTCTTCCTCAACAGCGTGTGCCAGGTTTCGTTGGTGATGTTTTTCCTCACGTAATGATTTTATTTCACAGGTGCGGTCTTTGATTTTATTTAATAGTGGCTCCACCTCCCTTTTTACTATTGCCGATGATATTAAATTGTTGAACTCGGCACACAAAAAATATGCTGGGATCTTATCCTCTTGCTTTGTTAAGAAGGTGTTTGACCGTAATTCTCTCGTCATTTTTACTTTTTAAATTTTTATTATAATACTTTATACAACTGTATTTATTTAATTATTTTTAATTTCACTTTTTCACACTTGCTGTGTACTATCTCACCGCCAACCGTTCGCTTCGAGCGTCGGGCGAGAACTGATACTGTTAGTATGTATACTGTTAGTATGCACTATGGCAGCGTTTCCCAAAGGGTGGGTCGCGACCCGGCTCTGGGCCGCGAAAAAAAATTGTAAAAACACAAAAAATGTTTTTAACTTATAGTTAACTTATAACTTAATAGTTTTAGTTGATAAGAAAAAGGAATTGATTACAATTTAAAAAAGCACTCTTTCCTCACCAGTTAAGTAAAAACCTCACTTTGACAGTTTTTGAAATTTCCAAATTATTAGCCGAGACCGAGTATTCGCATAGCGCTTAAAAAGAATGAATACTTCCCGATTCAAAATTCGTCGCAAATAATTTTTGCGGAAAAAAGGAAAAAAGTTTATTTTCGCTATTCTATTATCAAATAATACAGTTAACCTGAGAATGCACGATTGCGCGAAACATTTAGAAGAAGAACTAGTTGCTAAAGTAAAAAAAAGCAAGTTTTTTCTTGCGAGTAGATGAAAGCACAGATATCGAGCATAATGCAAATCTAATGTGTTTAAAAAGATATATTGACGAAGACTGTCTGGGCTTTATCCCTTTTGAAAGATTATTTCAAATGTCATTTTGTTTTTTAATTTTTTAATCTGTTAAACTATTTTTACATGAGGGATTAACCCTGCTATTTTATAAATATTTGTCCAGTATTGTTCATGAAACTGCTTTTTACGGTTTACCTCACGTTATTGTCTTGATAAAGGGAATAAACATTCCCGAAAGCTCGAGTATATAACAAAGAGTTTATTTTGCCTAACCAAAAGTTTTAACTGCATCCTCATGAAACTTATATATATATATATATATATATATACATAAGAGAATATACTCTCTTTAAAATTATAGCGCGCTTAGTAGGCTCCGCGCGCGCTTCTATGACAACGGCTATGTTTTGTTTAAATTAATTAATCAATATCGATAGTGGTCGACAGTTAGATAGAAGTTCTGAAAGAGAGACGAATAATTTACCTTAATTGTCGTTTCTCTTATCTATAGGTAATTTATAGATATTATAAATAGTAAAATAAGTTAATAGTGAAACTTATTTATAGAGAAACTAATTTGGTTTATTTATTCGAACAATCCCAACCTTTGAAATAAAAAGTTATTATAAAACGACAATTTCGTCACAAAATGAAATTAAAATTTTAGTTCAGAGCTGTAGCTTCTCAAAAGGACAGTAAAACTACAGTGGTAGCCATAATCTCAATTGTTACAGAACAAGGAGAAAAATATGCTATACCAGATGAACTTATCTATGCAGATTTGTTAAAAAATACGGATGCTTTCAAGAGAACAAGAGATTCATTGGTAAAAAGGAATGATGAGTTGAAAATATCGATAACGCTGTCAGAAAAATTGAAAAAGATATATTTGGACCATGAAGGAAATATCCAGTTTGGAGGAAAATATTTAAAACAAATATTTCAAGAGGATATTAAAGAACACTCAAACTCGGCAAAGATATTTCAAAAAATTAGTGGAAAATCAGAAAAAAGAGAAGAAGAAAAAAACTTAAAACACATTGTAGATAAATTTGTATTAGAAAAATTTAATTATAAAACATCTAATGTTAGACAATGGTTAGACACATTCGAGAAAGCATGTAGAAGATGTAAAATTAAAAAAGGTGAAACCAAAATCGAATTATTGAGAGTATTCTTAGATGGAACTCGCCAGGACTGGTATACTACTACAGTGATAAAAGGAGAGCATGAAAACGATTAGCATGGATGGAAACAGGTATGAATAGAAACCTTTGCAAGTAAAGAATGAAGTAGCAGAACATATGCTCATTATTTTAAAAAGAACGAAGGTTCATTAGTGCAATATGCAATAAAGAAAGAACGAGTATTATTAGAAATAAATAAGAACATGGACGCTGATACAATGATAGACAGGATTGCATTTGGTTTGCCAGAATTTATCAGAGAGAAAATTGGCATAGATGAAATGGAAGATACAAAAGATTTAATTAAGGAATTACAAAAGCTCGAAGGAATAACAGAAAAAAAGAAAATATTTAAAAAAGTAGGTTAACACAAAGTTAGAAATGAAGAAAAAGAACCATGCAAGATATATGAGTATATGGGTAAAGGTGTAAGATACCACCCAGAAGAGAAATGCTGGTTTAAACTAGAGAAAAAGGGAGAAACCCAAAGCTATAGGGAGCAATTCAGTTATAGAAGTAGGCCTTTGTACAGAGAGAAAAAACGAATAGTCACACCATTGATCAGACTTAAGATGCTAATTGAGAATAGGATAGAGATAAAGGGAACATATGACCCAGGATCTCAAATCTCCTTAATAAACTCGAAATGGATAAATATAAAAGATAATAGAGAAGATTTAAACAAAATACTCTTAAAGTCTATCAATGGTGTGAATTCAATAAATGGATTAAGTAGGAATAAGAATAAAAATATTTGATATAGAAAAAGAAGTGGACATATACATAGTTGAAAGAGAAGATTTCATAATAGGATTAGATTTAATTCCCATGTTCAAGTTGAGGTTGAATGAAAATTTAGAAATTTCCCAGAAAATAGAAAAACCAAAGAAAATATTAACTGAAGTAGAATGTGAAGTAATAAATTGTTCAGTTAATTTTAATAAACATGTGGAAACAGATCAATTCCAAATCAAAATAGAACATTTAGATAGAGATAAAAAGATTAACATAGAAATATTAATAAATGACAACAAATCAGCGTTTGCAATAGACAAATACGATGTTGGAACTGTTAATGAGTATGAGAGAAATACTGCAGTAAAAGACCATATAGATGTAATATAGATGACAAAATAGAAATAGAAAAACAAATAGCCAAATTATTAGAGAGGAATTTAATCGAAGAATCTTATAGTCCTTTTGCTGCACCTGTCACACTAACATGTAAGAAAAATGAAGGAAAGATGCGTATGTGCATAGACTTCAGAGATTTAAACAAAAACATTGTCCCTTAAGCACAACCATTTCCTTTAATAAATGATATAATAATAAGAGCTAGAAACTGTAAATATTTCACGACACTGGACATATACTCGTTTTTTTGGTCAATACCACAAGAATTGAAGATTGAAGAAAAACAGGATTTGTAACGCAATATGGCCATTTTCAATCGACATGTCTACCGTTTGGCTTAAAAACTTCTCCAGCTATATTTCAACAAATTCTGAGTAACATATTGAGAAAACATGAACTAATTGAATTTTCAGTAAACTATATAGACGATATCCTAATACACTCACTGACGTTCGAAGAACATCTAGATCATATTGAAAAGTATTAGATGCAATAACAAAAGAAGGATTTAGGTTAAAATTTAAGAAATGTAGGTTTGCTGCCAGTTCAGTTAGATATTAAGGACATGTAATAGGAGAAAATACAGTTACACCATTGAAAGATAACATAACATCAATTAAAAAAGTCCCGACTCCTACCACACAAAAGCAGATCAGACAATTTCTGGGAAAATTAAACTTTTATCATGAATATATAGAAAAGAGCTCAATATTATTAGATCCATTACATCAATTATTAAGGAAGAATGTAAAATTTAAATGGACAGAGGATTGCGAACAAGCCTTCAGAAAGATAAAAGAAATGATATGTTCCCAACCAGTGCTAAAGATATTTGACAACGATCTTCTAATTAAGATATATACAGATGCATTACTAGAGGGCATAGGCGCAATATTAAAATAAACACAAGATGATGGAAAAGAAAAACCTGTTGCCTATTTCTCGAAGAAACTCAATGAGACAAAAAAGAAAAAAAAAACAATGTTTAGCCATAAAAGAGGCAATAAAGTATTGGCAACACTGGCTGATAGGGAGATACTTCGAAATACATTCTGATCACAAACCTCTAGAAAATATGAACATAAGAGCACGAACAGACGAGGAATTAGGCGATCTAACACACTACCTATCTTAATACAATTTTAAAATTATATACGTCCCAGGGAAAGATAATACAGAAGCGGACTGCTTAAGTAGAAACCCTGTGCTAAAATCGAATATAGAAGAAGAAAAGGACTTTTGAGGTAAATTTTATTGAGATAAATTAAATAAAGTTATATCAGATGAATAACATAAATAAACACAAAATAAAAACACAAAATTAAAAAGAAAAATTAATAAAGAAAAATGGAATATATTATAACAAAGTTAAAAAAAGAGAGAAAATTATATTATCCGAAAAGTATAGTATCGATGTAATTAAGAAAATACACAAAGAATGGTGTTACACGGAGATAACACAAACTGAGAGAATGAAAATATGTCCATATTATACTGCAAAAAAATTAGTAGAGAATATAACAAAAATTTATAAAGAATGTGAAATATGTATTAGGAATAAATCAAGCGGACAACATAAATTCGGCTCAATGTCCCAATTAGGACCAGCGACTAAAGCTTTCGAAATTATGTCCATAGATACAATTGGAGGATTTGGAAGCACTAGATCGACAAAAAAATATATACATTTACTTGTCGATCATTTCACGAGATACGTGTTTATTCTAACGTCAAAAACTCAAAACGCCAATGATTTTATAAAATTAGTTCAAACTGTACTAGAAATAGAAAAGATCGGAACAATCTTAACGGATCAATATCCTGGAATAAATTCGAGAGAATTTAAAGAATATATAAAAAAGAAAGAAGTGAAATTAATTTCTACTGCAATAAATGCACCTTTTTCTAATGGTTTAAATCCGAGGTCTCCAAACTTTCCAGCCTTAGGGCCATACTGATTACTCCAGTAAGTTCCGAGGGCCAAAACCATATTATCTTTGTTGCCGGTGGTAAAAAGTGAATTAGTCCAAAAACGGCAACACTGCATATTACTAATTTTCCTGTCATTATCTGTAATTTCTAGATTAGTCGTAGAGTACGAGCCATGAGGAGTAACGTGACACGACATCTTGTGGACACAAGCGGAAATAGGTAGTACCTTCTATCGCTAACAGATGGCGCTAATAGCACGTACAGAATAATCTCGTTGGTTCGAGTTCTCGTTGGTTCGTTGGTTCTGGTGGGTGTCTTCCACTCACTTCTAGATGGCAGTAATTGGAATATATAAGAAGGCTAGTGGCGCGACCACAAGTCAGTTCCTATGACACTGTTGTGAAATAAAATAGTGCGTACTTCCTTAAAACGTGTTTGTGCGTGTTTAAGTTTAAGACATCTTTGTAACAGTATTTTGATTTGAATTGTTGCTTTTGTGTGTGATTTAGTAGTAGGAAAAGAAGCGAAAAATTGATAGTGAATGCAGAAAATTCAAAGATCAGTGGAACATTCAGTATTTCGTAATTGAGTCCAGTAACCAGGCGCTATGTTTGATTTGCAATGAAAGCATAGCCGTTCTCAAGGAATATAACATTAAACGTCATTATGAAACAAAACATTTTCAAAATTACTCAAAATATACAGGAAGTTTGCGGACAGAAAAATTCGAAGCTATGAAGCGCGGATTGAAATCGCAGCAATCTTCATTTACAAAACTCAAAACTGAACAAGAGGCTGCAACTCGTGCCAGCTTTCGTGTGGCTCTTGAAATTGCAAAACGTGGAAAACCATTCACCGATGGAGAAATGATCAAAGAATGCATAATTGCAGTAGCCGAAGAAATGTGCCCTGAAAAGGTAAATTTATTAAAAACTGTCAGTATGTCAGCAAACATTGTGGCTCGAATGGTAGAAAACATCGCTGAAAATATATCCTCTCAACTCTTCGACAAAAATGGACATGTTGAGTGATTTTCTTTGGCCTTGGATGAGTCAACGGATGTGTCAGATACTGCTCAGGTGTTCATTTATATTCGAGGAGTAGATAAAAGCTATGAAGTGCATGAAGAACTTCTTGATATGTATACTATTCATGGCACAACTACTGGTACAGATATTTTTAAAGGAGTTGAAATGGCCATTAATCAAAAGAACCTTCGATGGAAAAACTTGAAATGTATTACAATTGATGGAGGCAAAAACATGAGTGGGAAAAATATATAAGATAGATAAGATATATAAGATAGAAAAGGCTGTAGAAAATGACGGTGGTTCAAAACCACTAGTCCTACATTGTATAATTCACCAAAAGTCTTTGTGCAGAAAATGTTTGGATATGTCTGAAGTTCTGAAACCAGTCATATCAACTGTTAATTTTATCAGATCTTTTGGGCTGAATCACCGACAATTCCGACAATTTATTGAAGAGATTGGAGAAAATGACTTACCTTATCATACTGCCGTACGTTGGCTTAGTTGTGGGAAAGTCCTTCAGCGCTTTTTTGAACTTCGAGCAGTGATCGAAATTTTTTTGAATGAAAAGCATCGCCATCTTACTGAATTTTTTTATTATTATAACCTTTTATTGGCATATATACAAAATATATTAAAATATATTACATACTATACATATATTACCTACACTTTATATACTAAAGGAATAGGTTCTTCCTTTTTGCCTATTTGCTCTTTCCACTTTTTCACCCTCCTTAACAATTCCAAACCAATTCCACTTTCATCCATACACTTCTTCCATTCTTGTCCTAGCCTTTTCTCCTGTTCCTTCCATTCATTCCTTGTACATTCTTCTATCCAATGTTCCCATCTATCCTCTCCAGCCCCACAAACTGTGCACTTCCGATATTCTTCACTCATCCAATATTTCCTACCACGTTCTTCACTTCCACACCTAAACCTTGCCAGTATGACCTGCGTGTCTGCCTCTTTCGTTGAGTATAAATAGGTAGGTAAACGACCAAGCACCTGAATCTTTGCATATTCTTTGAAAAATCTACTGTTTGCAATTTGGTCTTGGCGTTCCTGTAACTCTACCTCTACTAATCGCTCACCTAGCATTTCCACCCAGTTTGCCCCTTCCCTCTTAAGTTTTTCTAGTCCCTCGCCAGATATCCCTGCTCTTTCATATAATTTCCTTTTATTCATTCCCCACGCATTCCCATTCTTCCCTCTTTCACCCTCCTGATTTGCCATTCTAAATACCTCTTTTATTATTCTTTCATCCCCCATTTCACTCACCTTGTATTCATATCTTATCACCCTGTTTGCCGCTAAAACGGCCACCTTGTGGGCATTCACCTCTTGCAGAACTATGTAGCCTGGTGTCGATTTGTCTAACTTTAGGAATTTCTTGTAGAAGTTTTGTTGAACCCTCTCTATCTTCTCTTCCTCTCTAATCCCCCATACTTCCGAACCATAGGTCAAAACACTTCTCACACACACTTTCCATATTACCTCCGCAGCCCTAAAGTTCCCTTCAAAACTAGATCTCCATCCCTTCCACATGCGTTCTGCCGCCACCCACGCTTTTTTTGACACATAATCCACATGCTCCCTATTAGTGCACCCAGTTCCAAACACATATCCTAAATACCTAAACTTTTGCACCTCCTCAATTTCCTTTCCTAGCCATTCGAAACGTTCTTTCCTATATTTACCTCCCCTTTTAAAACGCATCCATTTAGTTTTTCCCACGTTTACATTTAGCTCTCTCTTTTTAAAATAACCTCTCAGCCTTTCAATCAACTCCTTCATTTCTCCTGCGGTTTTAGCGAACACTACCATATCGTCCGCGTAGGCTAAGCTCCACACTTTCTTTCTCCCTATAACCACGCCTCCAGCTTGGCCATCTGTCAACACTTTCTCCATGTCAGCCACATAGAGATTAAAAAGTGTAGGACTCAACGGGCATCCCTGCCTCAGACCCTTTCTTACTTCGAAATACTCAGATTCACACCCATTCACTCTAATCTTACATACTGTTTCCTTATATAACTCTCTTACATTCCTTATCACACTCTCTGAGATTCCCTTTTTTCCCAAGCACTCTACCAACTTCCCTCGATCTACCGAATCATACGCCGCCTTTAGGTCAATGAAAAGAGCAAACAGGCTCCCTCTGCTTATTTCTTGATCAATTATGTAGCGCAGGGTTACTAAATGCTCTATCGTACTCCGTCCCTCTCTGAAACCAGCTTGCACCTCTGGCACTAGATGCTTCTCCTCTATCTCTCTCCTCAACCGCTCGTCCAAGATTTTGGTGAAAATTTTATATGCCGAATTCACTAGCGTAATCCCCCTGTAGTTTCCTACATTTTCCCTATCTCCACTCTTATATATTGGGTGAATTATTCCCTCCTTCCAGCTCGTTGGTGCACTCTTTGCTCCCCTCCATACCAAATTCAATTCTTGGGTGATTCTAGTCTTACACTCTTTCGGGATAGCTTTCCAGGCTTCGTTTCCTACGCCGTCAGGGCCTGCCGCTTTTTTTTGTTTTAGTGCTGCTATAACCTTTTCCACTTCATCAATCTTTATTTCTTCTTGGCCTAAATCTTCCAAAGCTTGTTCCTCCCTTACTCTTCTATTCCCTACTCTTTCCTGTGGCTCGACTCCTTCCAACAAAACCATAAAGTGACTTTTCCACTTTTCCATCGGAATGCTGTTTGGAAATCGTTCTCTCCTCGCTCCTCTTTCTTTTAAATACTTCCAGAGCTGTGCTTCTGTTTTGATGTCAAGTATGCGCTGACGTTCTCTTCTCTCCCAATCCTGTTTTTTCTTCGTCTCCAAATCCTTTAATTCGCCTTTAGTCTTTAACCAATCTTCTTTACTACTGGTGCCCTCTCGCCACTTTCTCATAACCTCTCTATACGTTTGTTTCTCCGTCATATATTCTTTGTCTGCCCATGATCTTCCCGGTGATGCTGTTGTGATTTTCTTCTTTACCATTCCTGCCTCCATATTCTCTATAATCTTGTCTATATCTTTTAATTCCTTCCAGTTTATTGCTTCCATTCTAGCCCTATACTTCTCAGTCGCTTCGTTGTCCCATCTGGTAACCCATTTCTCCTCCCTAGATGCAATTATTGTTTTCGTCATCAAGCTTATTGCCACTGGCATGTGGTCTGAATCAATTCTCCCTCCTATCTCCATCTCTTTAATTTCCTGCCTTGCCGGGTCATTTGCCACTACCAGATCTATAGTCGATAATCCTCCTGCCCCCACAAATGTGAAATCTCCCTCCCAGTCTCCTTCCACACACCCATTTACAACGTCCCATTGATTTTCCCTTACCCATTATTACAAAACAGAATTACAAAACAACGCATGGCTGTGGAAGTTAGCATTCTATGTTGATTTGACAAAACATGTGAACGAACTGAATTTGAGATTGCAAGGAGAAAACCAGCATCTTCCTGATTTATACACTAATATCAAATCATTCCGGAAGAAATTGATACTGTTTCAATCACAACTACGAAGTAAATGTTTTTCACATTTTAAAACATGTGAAACATTCACCCACACCACTGAGACTGAGTTTCCTATCGATTTTGCAATCGAAACTTTGAGTGCTTTGAAAATAAATTTTGATACTCGTTTCTCGGACTTCGATGCCATTGCGAATCAAATTAAGATTTTTCAGAATCGTTTTGATTCTGACATTGAAACCCTAGCACCGGAACTTCAAATGGAAATGATTGATCTACAGTGCAGTGATATAATTAAGAACAAATATCAAAACTCATCTTTGTTGGAATTTTATAAGAGTCTTCCACTGACACAATTTGATAATTTGCATAAATTTTCTCGTGGGCTGTTTACTGTTTTTGGTACTACTTATTTGTGCTTCTCAAAAAACCTTCTCCAAAATGAAGTACACAAAAAATGTTTACAGATCTAAATTAACTGATGAGCATCTTAAATCTCTTTTAATAATTGGTACAAGTAAAATTAGTCCACAACTACAAACAATTGTCAGTGGAAAATCTCAATTACATAAATCTCATTAGTATTTCATATGTCATTATGCTTGTTATAAGTTATGTTTATATTTAAAATGTATAAAATGTTAGTTGGATTCATTTCAGTAATTTGTTAGTTATTATATACTGAAGTTAAATTTTCTGCATATTATACATGTCTTTACTCATTACAATTCTGTTTCTTTATCCAACTTATCGCAAAAACAATAACAAAAAGCCTACAACAATGTTATGAGTTGTTAGCCCATGACCATATCAATGTAGATGTCATATTAATAATTATTCAACATAAAATTAGAATACTTCAGTAAACTAAATTTAATTTGCTATAAAAAATATGTTCTCTAAAAGGAGTTTTCAAGTATGCTAGCTCTCCGCGGGCCGGACAAAATCTGTCCGCGGGCCGGATGTGGCCCTCGGGCCGTAGTTTGGAGACCCCTGGTTTAAATGAAAGATTAAACCAGACGTTAGTAAATAAAATAAGATGTAAAATAAACGAAGAAGAAAAGAAAAGAGCATGGACATCGATAGCGAGAGAATGTGTGAATAAGTATAATAGACTAGAAATTAGAACATACAATCACAGGATTTGCACCAGAGTATCTATTACATGGCACAGACACCAGCAACATTCCAGAAGAATTAAAAATAAAGAAAAACGGAGAAGACGATAAGAGATAAGAAGTTAGCATTGGAAAGAACACTAAGATCACATAAGTATAATAAAAGTATATTTGTCAGAAATAGAAGACAACATGAATTCAAAGTGGGAGATATGTTATTCATAGAAAATGGGAACAAACTCAATAGGAAAAAGCTAGAAGAACTAAGAATCGGACCACTCACAATAGAAAAAAAATTTCAAACTCAATTTATAGATTAAAAACAGAAAAAAGAAATCAAGATAAAAAAAAGTATATTCCATGTGACAAAATTAACTCCAATATTAGAAGATGAGGATGGTTGAAGAATTGTGCAATTTTCATCTCGAAGAGGGGAGATGTAAAGAGAGGAGATTAACTCTTTAAAATTATTTCTTTCGTTTCGAATTTCTTTCGATTCTTTAGTCTCGTATCTTTTGAGTGCTAGTTTGCGTTCTTCCATCGGGTCTTCGCATTCTTGGTTCCACCAGGGATGTTTGGACTTTCTTTTGAGTGGGATTGCCTGTTTGGCTGTCTGTGTGATTTTCTTCTGGAAGTCAGGCCAATTATCTGTGGGGATTTTTTCCCATTGTTCCTGTAAGTTGGATGTGTGTATTTTCTCTATGTCAAATTTTTGTGGTGTCTGCTTGAGTAGTGGTCTTTTTCTTGGAGTGAATTAGACTTTGGCACGTGTGAGGTAGTGGTCTGAGTCAATGTTGGCTTCTCTTCTGACTTTAATATCTGAGATCGTCCTGTAATGTTCTCTTGTTCGTCAACCGTCAACCGTTAGACGCATAGACGCAAGTATGCGTCTAACGGTTGACCCGCACGGACGCATATATCTCTTGAGAATGGCGAATGTTAGTTCGCCGAAACGTCGAGAATCCGGTTCTTTTCAGAGCCAACCCTCAGCATCAACACGGAATCCCCGAGAAAACAATACAACACAGGTATCTATCCGCGAAAACCTCAAATACAATAATAAATATATATATATATATATATATATATATATATATATATATATATATATATATATATATATATACTCTAAACCTAAACCGTTCTCTTACATGTCTCTCTTTTCCATCCTTTGCGCAAGCTACCGCGCCGATACTCCCCCTCGTGTTTCCAGAACTAATAAAAAATAAACAAAATATTTCAAAACTAAAGGAACAAAACAAAATGTTAAGATACAAAAATAGAAAGTGGGCCTCAACATATTCCCTCCTTTAAAAGCTATAGAAGCTTAAAGTTTCAACACAATAAATCAGTTTCATCGCTCAGTCTCAGCACTGAGCAGTACGCACAATTTTGTCACTGGTCGTCTGTATACACCTGTAGCAGTTTTAACAGTAACCACTCTAACGATGCCATCCTTGTCGGGATGTAGCTGCAACACTCGTCCGAGTGACAAAGTTAATGTAGGCATCTTCTCGTCCTTAATTAGAACTAAAAAAAAAAAAAATAACGATGAAATTATAAAAGAAGTGGAGCCTCTACCAGATATTACTCAACAACTCACAGAACAGTTGAAAATCTTGTCACTGAAGAACGAGGAGTTAAAATTAAATTGTTCGTTCTACCGACAATATAGAAACAGCGCTATCGAGACATACAGAAAAACGCAAAGGATCGAAGGCCGATGTACCTGCAGCGGACCCAAAAGCAGATAAAAAATCTGAAAAAAATATAAACAAGCCAAAGATGTTTATCAGCAAAAACTGGCGAAAAGAAGATCGATATGAGACAAGATAAAGATATAAACAATTCGGAAATCAATGAGAACTGGGAGACGCCGAAATATAAACCGCGACGCGCCAGAAAATCCAACACTATTCATGGGACTAACGACGCTGCAAATCAAATCAGAGCGGCAGTAAGATTTCACCACCTACATGTTTACAGGCTGGATATTTACACACCAAGAAATTCGACTCCATACGTTGTAAGAAATTGGCATCAAAACATCCAGAGGAGTATTCTTCTTTCAAAGTGTTGATCCCAATAGATAAATATGACGAATTAATAAAAGCCGAAACGTGGCCACGCAACACATGTTGAAACCGTTTTTCGAACACATCGGGAAAACTCGAAAATCGAAAGACCAGCCAAGGAGTAAACAATTCTAGTAGTGTCTCCAAAGTAATTTTAATCAACCAAAATACTCAATCCAGTGGAAATTCGAGTGACAAAATTGAGTATATGCTCGAAAAATATAATCAGTGCAGATTCCTAATCGTAACTCCGCCTGCAGTGGTCACTGGGTCTGGGAATCGAATAGCTCAGTAGACGCTGCTGCCGGTCCCAAGCTCGAGTAAAGGAGGAAGGTTGAGCATGGGGGCTAACAACCGCATCTCGTAAAAACCGTACCGTTACGAAAACCCTACCGAAACCTCGGACAGAACCAGGACGGATATTAAAAAGACGAAAACGGCGAGAAAAGGATATGATTATTGGAACTTGGAACATAAGAACCATATACCAACCAGGGGCCCTAGACGAATTAACTCACCAAATAGAAAAATACAAGGTGGACATGATCGCAGTATTAGAAATGAGATGGCCTGGAAGTGGAAGACTTACTAGGAAAGAACACCACATATACTACAGTGGAACAAACAATGACAGGCATGAATTTGGAACAGGATTCATAATAGGGAAGCGGTGAATGGACAAAATTATAGAATACAAACCAATTAACGAAAGAATGTGCTACATCAGAGTCAAAATGAAATTCTTTAACCTATCAGTATTCTGACCTAACGAAAGAAGACACCCGGCAACGATACTAAGATAATAATGGGAGACCTAAATGCTAAAATAGGCAAGGAAACAACATAACTCCAATCATAGGACAACATAGTCTCCATGAACGAACCTCCGACAATGGGGAGAGACTTATCGAGTTTGCCACTTCAAAAGGAATGATAATTAAAAGCACGATGTTTCCTCACAAACAAATCCATAAAAGAACATTGTTATCGCCGGATGGGCGAACCATAAATCAAATCGACCACATTCTAGTGACAGCCAGACATAGCTTAAATATAATAGACTGTAGAACAATGAGAGGAGCAATATCAGAGTCCGATCACATGCTAGTCAAGGCAACACTGAAGGAAAAAGGGCAAGGCAAGATCAATACAAACGAAAAGAACAAGACGTTTCAACACAGATAAACTAAAAGACGAGAAAGTGAAAGAGAGATACCAACAAAGAATCAAGGAATGTATGACAGAGCTAGAGACGGCGGAAACCAATATAACAGTAGAACAAAGGTGGGAAACAATAAGAGAAGGTATCACAAAAACAGCAGAAACAGAATAAGTTGGGTATAGAACGAAAAAGTTCAAGGTAGCATGGTGGGATGAGGAATGCAGAAAAGCAGTAGAGAAAAAAAAAGAATCCAGAAGTAAACTTATCCAAAGGCCAACAAGAAATAGAAGAGAATTATTCGAGGAACTAAGAAGGAACACCAAGAAATTGATGAGAAGGAAGAAGGGAGCACTGCTGGATTCCCAAATACAAGAACTGGAAGAATCACATAGAAGAAAAGAAGTGAAGAGGACATATAATATATTAAGAAACACCAGACAAGATTTTCACCCAATACCATCTATTTGTAAAAACAAAGAAGGAAAATGCATAGTAGAAACAAAAGAAGTTATGGAAATATAGCGCCAACATTTTGCGAACCTATTGAATCAAACAAAGAGAGAAAATGACAACTACGAAAAGGAAGAAAGACTAACGGCACAACCTCTAATAACAGACCCCACTTACAAAGTCGTTAAAACCATACGAGAGCTAAACAACGACAAGGCACCTGGTATAGATAATATTCTGGCAGAACTAATAACGGAACGGAGGGGAAACAGTAGCCAAACAAATACACAAACTGATCTCCGAGATATGGAAAGAAGAAAGAATCCCTGAAGAATGGAACACGGCGATCATATGCCCGGTTTACAAAAAAGGTGACAAACTTAACTGTAACAACTACAGAGGAATATCGCTGCTCTGTATAACATAAAATATTCACTAGTATACTACGCCAAAGAATAGCAGAGTATGGAAAGGAAATCATAGGGGAGCATCAGGCAGGTTTCAGAGAAGGACGATCAACTATTGACCAAATCTTTACCACCCGACAAATACTAGAAAAATCATGGGAGTATAATGTACCAATATATGAGCTATTCATTGACTTCAAGGAAGCCTACGATAGTACAGACAGGAACAGGCTATATGATATAATGGAAGCTTTTGGCATACCAATCAAGTTAGTAAGATTAACCAGAACAACAATGATAGACTCAAAGGCTGTAGTGAGAATACAAGACCAAATGACAGACAGACTCTCAACCACTAAAGGAGTGCGGCAGGGAGATGGACTTGCACCGATGCTATTCAATATTACGTTAGAGAAGGCAATAAGAAACACCAGTGATAACCTCAACAGCACAATAATACACAATTTACATCAAATAATTACCTACGCAGACGATATTAATCTAGTGGCCAGAACAGAACGGGAAATCAATGAAGTATTCAGAAAACTGGAAACACAGGCCAGTAAAATAGGACTGACGTTCAACGAAACAAAGACCAAACTACTGCCGATGAAACCAAGAAGAAGACTTGGCCATCAAAATTACACAATAGGAGATAACAACTTCGAAGTAGTGCAACAATTCAAATATCTGGGATCCCAAATCAACAGTGAAAATGATATCAAACAGGAAATACAACAACGCATACTAGCTGGAAACAGAGCCTACTTTTCACTTTCACATATATTTAAGTCCAAATCAGTCTCAAGAAAAACAAAAATCACAATTTACAAAGCCATTATAAGGCCAGTAGTGACATATGGAAGTGAGACATGGACAATCACCAAATACTCGGAGAAAATATTAGCAAGATGGGAACGCCGAATCCTAAGGAAAATATATGGACCAGTAGTAGAAAATGGGGAATGGAGAATCCGATATAATTTCGAATTAAAACAGAAATATAAAAAGCCAGATATTGTCGAATTTATAAAATTACAAAGATTAAAATGGGCGGGACACTTGGAGAGAATGGGTGAGAACCGAATACCAAAGAAAGTATATAATGGGCGGATGGAGGGTGCTAGGGGAAGAGGACGACCAAGACAGAGATGGATAAACAACATTGAAGAGGACGCCAAACAAATATTAAAAGTTCATAATTGGAAAACAACAGCAAGGCAACTAGACGACTGGAGGCAGAAAATACGGGACGCTCAGGTCCAGATAGGACTGTAGCGCCACGAAGAAGAAGAAGATTCCTTCCTCGTAACTGAGCATTGGAAGAACTCAGAACAACTTGAGTTACTGAAGGTTAGCAATTTTGAACTGGCTTCTTACTTTTGCCGTGAAGAAGGGGAGCATGGGGGTTCGGCTATATACTGCAAAAATGGAATAATATTTAAAACTAGGCAAGATATTAACTTGATTTTGAGAAGCACGTGTTTGTTAGTGTTCTGGTATTGAATCAAAAATTAATGAGAAGGTACTAATAATAGTAGGCATTTATAGAGCCCCATTGACTAATATAAAAAGCCTTTTGCTTAAACTACAAGAACTATTAATATTTCTCCACAAAAAAATAGTCGGTATATAATAGCTGGCGATTACAACATAAATATTTAAAAAACACGGACACAAGTCATCAATTTTTATCATTGCTAGAATCTTATAACGCGAAACTCCTTTCAATGAAGTTTCTCATCCTAGACATGCAACATTTATTGATAATATTATTGCTAATATTAATATACCGTTCAGCATTAAAGCCAGTAGCCATCATATCTCCAATCGTTATGTGCAACTGCTTACACTGATTTTGGAAAGGAGTATGCATATAACAACAATAAACAGAAGGTAAGATTGTATAATGAAGAAAACTTGAAACACCACAGACAGATCTTGGAGAGCATAGAATGGGACGAATTGTATGAAGTTGACTGTTATAATGTTGATACGCAATGGAATTTGTTCACGGATATTTTCTTGAAATATTTTAACGAGGCCTTTCCCAAAATTCATAGACGCAAGAAAACCATAACTGTAAGGGTCTTTACCAACCCCCAACTAGCATTGATGGAATAACCTTAAACTCTACCAACCATTATCTTCCCATAACCCATTATTTAAAAATTTTCAATAATCATCACAGAAAATTCATTAAGAAATTACGAAACGAAAAGAAAGAGAGATTTAAGCGGCAAATTGAAACTTCTACTAATCTACAAATAGCAAGTTGGAGTATTGTGAGAGAAATAACTGAACTTTAAAGGAAAAATAATTATTTTAACCAAAATGAAGAACCACGCGCTAGTGCAATAAAAATTAATAATATATTTGTGGACAGAGCTATAATATTAGCTGAATCTCAGTCAAATATTAATTATAATGACAATATTGAATATAAATTCTATATTATTTGTGCATGCTAGTGTAGAAGAGAGATCTAATATAATTGTTAATTGAAAAAATAAAAAAATGTGTAGGCCTTGCCGATATCCCCCCATAGTTCTAAAAAATGTGTTAACTTCTATATTTACTTGTCTTACAAGTCCCTTACTCTTCATAATAAATAATTCATTATTGGTTGGTAAATTTCCCGAAAAACTGAAACGTGCACTCGTCACTCCAATTTATAAATCGGGAGATACAAATGAGATCGGAAACTAAAGGCCTATCAGTATCCTATATGTCTTCTCAAATTTTTTTGAAAAAATTGTATGTACCAGAATAAGATCTGTCTAGATGAGTATAATTTAATAAATAGCTATCAACACGGCTTTGTTAAAGATCATAGCATAGAAACTGCATGTTTCCAATACATACATACAATAATAAAAAAATTGGAAAATTTGAATATTCCATTTGGCATGCTCATGGATCTTCCGAAAGCCTATAACCTAGTAGACCATAGGATGCTGTTAGAGAAATTATTCAAATATGGAATAAGAGGCGTTGCTTCTGATTGGATCAAATCATTTTTGAATAATAGGGAACAACACCAGGGTTCCCCATGGTTTTGTTTATTCCTCTTCAAGGATTGTGAACATGGGTATTCCACAAGGAAGCACGATTGGCCCATTGTTGTTCTCAATATTTATTAATGATCTACATCAAACACCCACTACTGACAAACACCTGATGATCAACTATGCAGATTGAACATCCCTACTCATCATTAACAAAACTGTGGATGATATTATTCCAAATGCAAATAGCACGATGTCATCATTGATATCATGGTTTCATACGAACAAGCTAATAATAAATAAAGACAAAACTAATACTATCATTTTTGAAACCAAAAGAGATACGAACCAGTACCCTCCAAGATTACAAATTAATAAGGAAGACCTCGAGGTACAAATTCTATCAGGCTCGTTGGACTATTTATAGAGCAATCGCTTGATTGGACGACACATACTCTCCGTGTCACAAAACGTCTGAACAAGGCAGTTTTTGCATTGAGATGTCTTCATAGGTATATGGACACTGCAGCTCTTAGGATGATGTACTTCGCGAATTTTTATTCCGATTTAAAATTTGGTATTATGTTTTGGAAATAGTGTATCCAAATCAGAAGTATCTTTAGAATACAGAAGGTAGCCTCGTACTCTGAACAATCTACATTACAGAGCATCCAGCAGAGGCCAGTTCAAACCTGCTAATATTTTAACAACAGCTACTTACATCTATGGGTCTATAATTTTCGTTCTGAAACATAGGCACTTATTTGGGAACTTTAACAAGCCTAATCTAAGGAGTACAAGATTTTATAACGAAGTCTTTCAGCTGCACCAGCATAGCCTGACGCTAACTGAAAGAAATATAATCCATCGTACAACAATATTAAAATGTAAGATGTACTGCCAAGGAGGATTAAACAACTAGTGAATTCAAACCTTTTAAAAAAAGAAATGTATAAACTCCTAGTTGATATAGAAGTGTATAATATCGAAGAATTCTATTTAAGAGTAAATTACCAATAACATGTTAATTAGATATAATATTTTCTTTTTTCTATGACACATTTCATTTAGAAGATTTTGTTTGTATTCTTAGATAATGAAATAAACTTATTTTGATTTGATTTGATTTAATGAAGTTTGAGAAGTTGTGGACACATTTTTGTCCATTTTGTTCGCAGTTGTAAATGGGATACATATTCCTTGGACGAACGATTCCATATAATTTGAACCATTTGTTGACATCTTTTGAAACGGAAAAGTTGATTCCTTTAAAAGATTCTGAAAGATTCCTTTAATTCGGTCAGATTTTTTGAAGGAACGGTAGTCAAAGATTCTCCAATTCGAAAGTGTACGGTTGTCAAATGGTTTAAATCATTTGTATCTGTGGACTAGTGGCGGTTCTTAATGTCAAGCTAGGTAAAATTGGGATACCGATAACAAATAAGCACTATAATTATGTGCTCTTTATGTGCTCTTGATGTTTCGTGGAACGACTTCGCTAACTCAACCCCTGGTGCGAAAAACTCATCCCGAACCGAATGAGCTAAAAGATGTGAAATCTGTAATAATGGAGCACATACATTTTTGCCAACGCGAAATTGTTACAATAATTATGTACTGTCGCAATTTTGTGCTTTTTGTCCATTTTGTGCAAAAATTCACCCCGAACTGTATGTGCCATAGGAGGTGAAATCTATAATAATCGAGCACAGCAATTTTAACCGACACGAAATCATTGCAATAACTATGAGCTCTCGAGATATCCTATACGCGATTTTTGTGCTCGCACGCTTGTACAAAAAATTCACCTTCAACCGTAGGAGCCATAAGACGGAAAATTTATTATAAACGAGCAAAGAAACGTTATTTGAAGCGAAATCGTTCCAATAATTAGTTGTTTTCTAAATATCGTGGCTTTACTAACTACACCGCCTAAGACGATTTTTGGCGGTATGGATATTTTGATGCCATTGGATAGTTCGTTTTTTTGCGCGTCTATTGGACACATTTGATTGATTAGTTGTTTGACAAGAGATGCAGTTATTTTAAATCACACTGACACCGCCCAAGTCAAGTGATTTCGAAACACCGCACAAGTCTTTCAAATCTCTACAGGAAACCGCACTCGCCGATACTGTGCTACATGAATTAGTGATATTAGTGATAGCGATATTTTTCATCTGAATTTACCTGAAAAGTTTGTAAATAGCGGCCAGAAAGGTATGTTTTTGTATGAACTTAAATCATAAACACATAAACTTAAATCAATGTTTTAATAAGTTATTTATGTTTTTTCTACTTCCAAAATAAGTGTTGGACTGTTTGGAAAATAAAACAACGGACTTGAACGGTGTTTTCGTATGTGTTTGCAGATGGGTGATACTGATTCCAGCTCTGATGGTGAGTTCATTAAGAGATTGGGACTAATGTTAAAGTCCAAAGTTTCAAAAAAAGAAACCTGCACCTTGCATGTATGAAAATGGTAAGGATTTTGATTGATTTTTGATAAAGTTACCTACATAATAGAAACTTTTTGCTTTTCTTTAGCTCTCTTACTGAGCCACTTTACTTTATTTGTGATGGGTTTTTGTATTGTTTTTTGGTTTTCATACTTACCTAGAGCTCACCTTAGGTATATAAATAATTTAAATATAGGTAAATAGCTTTCATCAGTTAAAAAAAGTTTTTGTTTGGGTTCTATGGGAATAACTTAACATGCTTCTCGCTCTAATTTTTCTTCCACGCATTACTTCGTCTTTTTCTTCCTTTACTGCTTTGTTTCAGAACTAAACACAAATAGGTATAGATATCGAAAATATTGATATATCTCATCTTCAGTGCGTTGAACAAGTTGGTGATGTCTTCTATACTATACCAGCTTTGGAACCTTAACTTGATATGAACAATGAAAATTTCAACCGACAATGCTTCAACGAGTACTTGCCAGTTAACTCTGAGTACGGAAGAACAAAATGTCATGGCGATTAATGAATTAACTGTTAATACACAAGAAGCTATTACTCCATTGCCTACAGTATCTATTCAGACATCCCCGACTGCTGGGCTTAGGGATCGTCCATTAATCACGTGAGGATCGAAAGGGGGGACGGGGTTTGTGAAAAATTAGGGGGTTGTAGTGAGATATCACGTGTATTTATTTTTTCGTTGAACGCGCGATTTTTAAACCGAAAAGGGACGCGTGACTCGCTGCCAGTTTCAGTAGAAGTCTGTGATTTTGACGCCGAATACATGCGTAAATCGTTGCCGCGTATGATTTGTCTCAAAACAATGTCTAAACCAGGAGGCAATGCTGGATTTACCAGCAGGCTGAGTAGGCTGGGTGGCAGATTTTAGGGGCGACAAATTTGGGGCCAACATTTTTTTGTCGTACAGAAATTAAAAAGATTCATTTTTATATACCTTAATGTAAATGTTATTAGGTCCACACAAACAATTCAACATGTAATATGTTTCTAATTAAATAATTAAATTAAAATTAATAAAATAATTAAAATTAATTTTTTCTACTATTTGCGTAGTAGTAGTTGGTCCGAAGCAGGATCGACGGGGCCGAGCTGTTAGGCGCATGCGTCGCGTTGTGGAATTGAGTCTGAGAGAGACAGATATAGAGCGGCGATACAAATGAAAAAGCCGCTGAAAAGAAAGGCCGGCTCTGTTAATTGAGTTACGCAATTTCTAATATGTATTATTTTTCTTCGGTTGTATGCTATAGAGAGAAAAATGAAAAGTTCAGTGATCCGAATAACGGAAAATATTGTATGATTTTGGAACTGTTAGCCGAATTCGTTCATTTTTTAGCGAGTCATGTTGAATATCTAAGACCAAGATTTTTATAAATGCAACACAACGCTGGTAAAAGTTAATAAGTGAAATTGGGAAAGGAAAATGTTTTTTTTTTATTTAGAAAAACTGGAAACGGCGGTAATGGTTGTGCGGTGTGTTTTTTTTTTGGAAAGAATGAACAAAGTGAATATTCAAATGCAGGCTTTTACCGTAGATGTGATCACTGTTGCCGATCTTTACGAATCCCTTTGCAAGTTTTTCGTAGCTGATCGAGAGAATTTTAAGCATTTTGAAGAAAAGGCGATGGAATTAAGCGTGTCGAAGCAGTAAACAAAAGACATGGGAAAAAGACAACCGAAAAGGAAAAAATATATATGCTGAAACACGTGATGTGTGACAAGTGATACTTTCAGGATTAATATATTTCTCGTCCTTATTGATAGACTCGTATCCGAATTAAAAAACAACAGGAGGCGTACAACAGGTTCAATGAAAAGTTTTAATTTTTGACCGAAATCGGTGAATTTTCATCATCTACCCTTACGGTAAAAGTCTCAGCTTATTTTTGGATCCCAATATTCCCATTTCTGTCCCATTTTTTTTTCACACTTAAAAATATTCTGTTATAGGTTTTCGGTCATCTTGGTTCCTTTAGTGTTAATCCTGCCTGGAGCCTTGACAAAATCTGGTCAATTATTAATTGTTGGAATTTCGTTCAAACACCTTGTATATGTATATCTAAAAGTTTGTTAAAATAGACGGACAAAATTTGGCAGAAACGATTAGACAGACAAGAATATACAAACGAGACTGGGCAGATAAGACTAGACAGACAAACTAGACAAAAAGACTAGAGAGAACAAGACTAGACAGACAAGACGAGACAGACAAGACTAGACAGACAATACTAGACAGACAAGACTAGACAGACAAGACTAGACAGACAAGGCTAGACAGACAAGACTAGACTAGACAGACAAGACTAGACTAGACAGACAAGACTAGACAGATAAGACTAGATAGACAAGACTAGACAGACAGGACCAGACAGACCAGACTAGATAGACAAGACTGGACAGGCAAGACTAGACAGACAAGACTAGACAGGCAAGACTAGACAGACGAGACTAGACAAACGAGACTGGTCAGACAAGACTAGACAGACCTGACTAGTCAGGCAAGACTGGAGAGAAGACTAGACAGACTAGACTAGACAGACAAGACTGCTGTAAAAATTGACTCAGTTCAGGAATGCATACATTTTTAATACGACCTTTCTTCTGAAAGGATTTCTGAAAGGACGACCCCTTAGCAGTGCCCCAAAGGTAACCATATTGAGCGATGTCACATTTTATGGGAATCTCAAAGATACAAAGCTACGCTAAATAAGGCTCTTATGAAGGAAAATAAGGCTCTTTTGGAGTCTAGAAATTGGAAAAAAAATATTAATCAAGAAAACAGAATGAAGAGAGAAAATTACCTGGGATACCGGCGTGATAGAAAAGCAAAAAGCAAGTTCAAAGCCATCAAAGACGTATTTAGACCTGCTTGATCAATGAAACCAACTTGCAAGTCAAATTATTGTCTAAAATCTAAATTCAGAGGCTGTCATAATGTTACTGAAGTATCTCGGCAGGGACTATTCGCTAATTTCTGGTAGAAAATGAACTGGGAACAACGAAGAACATACATCTGCCGCCATGTTACTAGTTTAGAGAGAAAAGTAACGGAAAAGTAAAAGAAAGCGCTGAATCGAAAAGAAGTGAGAGTTGGGCATTGTTGTAATTGATATACGAATGCTTGAACATAGACCTGGTGGTACAATTTGGTTTAAACACAATTTCGATGATCAGTTACAGCCCATCCCTCAACGTTCTACCACTCTGAATAAAATCAAAAGGATAGAAGAACTACCTAAACTTTATACATCACGCTTGCCTATAACCAAGCGAAAATTTGGTTCTTGTCAGCAATATTACGATGGCTTACCTCATTCTCGATAAAGTTTGAGAGATTTATATTTTGTTTATTTAATTTTAAGTAAAGAAGAAGAGATTTTATTTTTTTATATTTCTTTGTTAAGTATTGATGAACCCCCACCTATTGGTACTTAGTTAATGACAAATCGTTACTTACTGCTTTGTTCAAATAGATAATATTATTACGATTTTAGTCTCTGTAGAGGTAAAGTAAGAGGTAAAAAAGAGTGTTATATAAACTTGTTTCTTATCAACATAGCGTAAGTCAAAGTATTTTACCTATAAACACCGCCCAAGTCATTTTCACAGCAAAATACAAAAATAAAACAAAATTTGGTACTATTTACGGATTTACTATTCCTTTGTAATCAAAGTAAAAAAATTGAATTGAAAAATTCACTTTGTTTTTTACCACACATATATTATGTAAAAATATTATATAACTTATTATTCACAGTTATATAAATTTCTACACATATCACGACTCGAGTTTCGACGTTTGACGGTCATTTTCAAGTGACTTAACAAATTGATAAAGTTGAATATATACCCTTATAGTTTTGGTGGGGTGGGGGGGCGGTGTTTGTCCGAAGATGAGGACTTATCTGTTTGAGATTGGGTGAGATTAAAAAGTTGGGAAAAGATTAGGTCAGTTTGCTCGTTTAGGAGATTAACTGAGGGATTACGGGTTTTTTTGAAAATTTCTAATGACTCTAGGAGATTTAGTTTCGGGCCTTTGTTGCAATTATGCAAGATTTTTAGATTATCTATTTCTGGGAATTTATGATTGAATTCGAGACAATGGTTTGAAAAAGAACTAGTGTCTTTTTTCAGACGAAAAGCGCGAGAATGTTCTGAAAACCGTGTTGAAAAACTTCGTCCTGTCTGCCCTATGTACACGCTGTTGCATTCGGAACAATGAATTTCGTATACGCCGGATTTTTTAATGGGATCGATTTTGTCTTTGGCATTAAACAATATGTTGGACAACTTAGAGGAGGGTTTAAATGCAACCTGAAGATTTTGCTTTCGAAGGACATTTGCGATGTGTTCGCTTGTTTTGCCAAAATATGTCAGGGAGATGAAAGTTTTGTCTGAATTTGAGGTTTTCGGATAAATTTGGGCCATTGCGAATTGGGTTCGTTTATTATTGATAATGTTTTGGATGAGTTTTGTTGGGAAACCATTCTCTGTAGCGATTGAAATGATGGTACTTAATTCTTTGATTCTCTTTTCTGTGGAAAGGGGGATTGAAAAGGCTCGATGTATCATTGAATGATAGGCCGCTAATTTGTGTGTTATCGGGTGAAATGATGAATACGAGATTGTAGAGTTAACATTGGTGGGTTTTCTGTATATATCAAATTCTATTTTGTTGTTTTTGTGAATCAGAGTAAGGTCCCAGAGTAACCCCAATAAACTCCAAACTCGTATCTTTTGACGTCAGTAGTATGTTTTCTAATATACCTACTAAAGAGTGTCTCGAAATCATACAAAATTTAATTGATAAAGCTAATTGTCATCATCTTATAAAATCTGAACTTTATGAAGCCCTGGAAACATGTGTTAATCAAAATTACTTCAAATTTAATAACACTTACTATCAGCAAACATCAGGTCTAGCAATGGGATCGCCATTAAGTCCCCTTTTAGCCGATCTATTCATGTCAACTATCGAAGAAAAAATCTTCAAACTAGATTTCTCCAAAAAACATATTTCATTTTGGTATAGATATGTCGATGACGTAATAGCGTGTTTTAGTGGTACAACACGTCAATTAGACCAATTTCTCAACCTAATAAACAACGTTCATCCCAAAATTAAATTCACCATCGAGGTAGAAACAGACAACAAAATAAACTTCTTAGACCTTACTCTGATTCACAAAAACAACAAAATAGAATTTGATATATACAGAAAACCCACCAATGTTAACTCTACAATCTCGTATTCATCATTTCACCCGATAACACACAAATTAGCGGCCTATCATTCAATGATACATCGAGCCTTTTCAATCCCCCTTTCCACAGAAAAGAGAATCAAAGAATTAAGTACCATCATTTCAATCGCTACAGAGAATGGTTTCCCAACAAAACTCATCCAAAACATTATCAATAATAAACGAACCCAATTCGCAATGGCCCAAATTTATCCGAAAACCTCAAATTCAGACAAAACTTTCATCTCCCTGACATATTTTGGCAAAACAAGCGAACACATCGCAAATGTCCTTCGAAAGCAAAATCTTCAGGTTGCATTTAAACCCTCCTCTAAGTTGTCCAACATATTGTTTAATGCCAAAGACAAAATCGATCCCATTAAAAAATCCGGCGTATACGAAATTCATTGTTCCGAATGCAACAGCGTGTACATAGGGCAGACAGGACGAAGTTTTTCAACACGGTTTTCAGAACATTCTCGCGCTTTTCGTCTGAAAAAAGACACTAGTTCTTTTTCAAACCATTGTCTCGAATTCAATCATAAATTCCCAGAAATAGATAATCTAAAAATCTTGCATAATTGCAACAAAGGCCCGAAACTAAATCTCCTAGAGTCATTAGAAATTTTCAAAAAAAACCGTAATCCCTCAGTTAATCTCCTAAACGAGCAAACTGACCTAATCTTTTCCCAACTTTTTAATCTCACCCAATCTCAAACAGATAAGTCCTCATCTTCGGACAAACACCGCCCCCCCACCCCACCAAAACTATAAGGGTATATATTCAACTTTATCAATTTGTTAAGTCACTTGAAAATGACCGTCAAACGTCGAAACTCGAGTCGTGATATGTGTAGAAATTTATATAACTGTGAATAATAAGTTATATAATATTTTTACATAATATATGTGTGGTAAAAAACAAAGTGAATTTTTCAATTCAATGTAAGTATGGATTACCACGTAGTAACTGTCGCAACCATCCTATTCATAAAGTAAAAAAAAAACATAATTTTGACAATTAATGACCAAATAACAAAGTTTTTTATTGCTTCCTGAAAAGTGAAGGAAAATTACTTGAGAGGTGTAGTTAATAAAGCCACGATATGCTATTCGCTTTTATGAGCTCGCCCCCTTGTACTAAAAATTTCCCTCGAACCGTATGAGCCATATGAGGCGAAATCTATAATAATGAAGCACAAATTTTAACCGAAACGAAATTGTAGCAAAAATTATGTTCACTCGGGATATCCTAATTGCGATTATTGTGCGCACCGTTGTATGAAAAATTCACCTCGAAACATTTGAGCCATACGAAGTGAAATTATAACCGACACGAAATCATTTCCATAATTGTGAGTAGGGAAAGATAATATGTTCTATTCCTTCCTCACTCCTCATCCAGCAATTGAAAACTAAAGTCTGTGTGAAAAGGGGACGAGTCCTGGACTAGCACCCCTTTCAAGTGAAACGAAACGCATCTGTCAGATGAAATTCAAAATGAATTTATAAATGAAGATTATTCGCTCCGAGCGCAACAGCTCTAGCGCCAAAGGTGACACTTTTAAGAACTTCACCTATAGTTATATTGACATGTATTTTGTAATATATTGACATTTTGCTCGACAGAAGTCTTCGATTCAATAGTGTCCTTGTTAATAAAATCAATCAGTGCATACCTATGTTTACATTTTCCGCATGCTTGAGAAACGCATGTGTCTTGCACTTTGAATAACGTATCGTTTATCGTCGTCGTCGAAATATACTAATCGAGTAAGGTACCGTCCCTGAACTCGGAAGGGGTCAAAAGTCAAGATTTTTTTGAAAATTAAGAAAAATTGTCAAAAAATGCGGTTTACGTCTTGAATTTTTTCCAGTAAATTGAACAAAAAATTAGGTTTTTTTTGACGTGCCTTACAAAGTTCTTCTGTTCTTACAAAGTTCTTACAAAGTTCGGCTGTAGGTGCGTTTTAAATTTTTCACTTTTTCTTCACAAACTCCGTTCCTCTTGCGCGTCGAAACGGGAAATTGTCATTTTCTGTTTTAAAACTGAACGGGCCTTCGACCCGTGTCTGTCTGCCGCTCGCAAGTCCCATACGGCGTCCTCCAGGTGCCAAAAACAGGAGATCGTTTCTAGCACCTTTGAGGAGCAATTTTGGTCAGCGGCTCGATTTTTTTACTGCGTCCTCTTGCCGCGTCGATTTCACGTTTTTTGACGTCATGCGGAAAAGTACGCGACCGTCGGTTCACCCGGTGCGGCGGAAAATGTAAGCGACAAAAAAAACCGTTTTTTTCATCACTGTTGTGGACGCCGTTCTCTTGATTGAAGAGCGCCGTGTCTCCAAACCGGTTCGTTCGATGCGAGATGTTTACCCGCAACCGGCGGTGGAAGAATCTGGTACCTTCGGCATCCTGTTCCCGCTCTAGGTCAATTTTAACACAAAAATCGAAAAAACGCGATGTTTTTTTCACCTAATTTGCAGGGATCCCTCTCCCGGGATACTCAACAGTCGGATCGGGACCGGACAGGCAGCAATCGATTCGGCATAGTGTCTTTAAGTTTGTTTTGGAGTTTAATTGCGATTGCGTGCCGGGCGGCGCCGGGAGGCCCGAAAAACCATGTTTTGCAGAAGTACGTGAGAATCCTCTGGGATTCGCTAAATTAAATAGCAGGGCGTCGCGGTGGTGGTTTCTGAATAGAGAACGAAATGGTCTATAAGGCGATAGGAACGACGCATCGCTCGATCGAATTTGGGGGCCTCGACGCCCGTCCAAATTCGAAACGAATTTTTCAAAATTGAGCAAATTGAAACCTTCAATATTCGGTGAAATGTTTTAGAATTGTATTGCTCTTCTCGGGGATTATAGTCCCACGTGTCTACTTTCAAACGACATCTCTCTCGGCGCGTTACACCTCCGGGTACGTTCCGCATGCCCCAATTCGCAAAGTCACTTTTTTTTCACCTCTACAAACGAAAACGCGAAAAGGAAAATTTACATTTCCAGTCTGAGAAGTGTATGCCCGGCTAAAAGGCCAACAGTATGGCGTTTGAATTTCTCAAATCCATCAGCGGATTCGCACTCCGGGTCAAAAAAACTAAGACCATTGCTTGCCGCTGAATCGCCAATTTACACTTACAGCTGATCATTCTGACACTATTTTCGCTCAGGTTATGTGCAACTGTCATTGTTGAAGTTTATCCGTTTTTGATTATCCGTATTCTTGTGAGAAGATAAAATTAAAAAAAGGAATTTAAATCAAAATTCTGATTTTTCGCTCATTGTTAGGTTGATATTTAAATCAAATTCAAAGAGATATCTTGAAATCTCTAAATTGCTGATTTCGGCGACTCTGGCTCTTGATTAGCAACACATAGCAACGTCAAAATTCGCAATTTTTCACAAATTTCTACAAAAAAACGAAGATTTCACACTTTTCTTTTAGCAGATTCTTAAAATTCAAACCATTTTACATCAGAAACAGTTGCTTCCGTTCACATTTGAATTCTAAAATTTATTTCATAAACCGCAATATTTACTAGTTTTTTTTGAGAATAATTGGAGCTTTTAAATTGAATTTAGATTCCAACGGTACAACACGTGTCTTCCTCGGATGTATAGCAACAGAGTTATTGGCGAAAAACTTTCAGTATTACCATTTCACTGCGGCAGGAACAGCCTTTCAATATTTATCGGCATTTTCGATTCAAATTCGAATACAACTCATCAAGTTCTATTAAAATATGCATGAATTTTCTGCGGCTGACGGTCCAGACGTGGCCGACGTTTGAAATCTCCCTCCAACTGTTTACTTGATTTTCAAACATTTGCATTTTTCATTTCCCTACATTTCTAATAAATTCTTCTAGCATGAGTCGATAGAGTAAACTTTCCTCTACCAGCGGAGCAAATTTTATCATTTCTTTGAAAACCGTTTTACCAGGATTTTTTTTAAATGCAATTCATTTGCCAGGATTGGCTAGCAATGGTTGCATAGTCAACTCCGCCCCACAGAAGTATTCTTCCATTTTCCGTGGTGAATGGTGTCCGGGAAAATTTTATTTCTCAGATTTGTTAAAGTTGGAAAATTCTACATTAGAAACAATTGAATATTCTTGCAAATTCACACTCTTACTTGTGTAAAAGTAAGCTCGGCCATATTTGATTAGAGTTTTTACTGATTTTATAAAAGAAAACTATTGTTTTACAAATTTCTGATTGGACATTCTGAAAATTCGGCTAATTTTACATGGGGGACGATGTAAGTTTTTGGGTCATCTGGTGATTTAAAATCCATTTTCCAAACGGTGAGAATTACGACTTTCCTACAAGAACAGTTAAAAATTGCACATTTAATTTGGTATCTAAAAGTGTATTCCGCGACTTCCTAGCATGTATAACAAAAGAGTTATTGTTGAAAAACGATCAGTTCTACCACTTGACGGCTGAAGAAAAAGCCATCTCTAAATTTATCCGGTTTTTTTTTAAATCGAATAGTACTCATTGAGGCCTATTGAAATGTGCTGCATGAACTTAAAAATGTGAACTTTTCTGCTTCGTCTTTGAAAAATCATATGCCTCATTTCCTTGGGTTTGGATGAAATAATTTTAACACAGATCTATAGTTATTTATAGTTTAAATTTCTTTTAACTTTCTTTTAACAAACGCATAAAGTTTAATGTAGTTTAAATTTTATATAGTATAAATTTTAATGTAGATAAGTTTTAATTAGAGTGTACATGTTTCTATTGAAATTAACATATTTGCGGTCGATAGACTTGACACAGGATTTTTTTAATAAAGAAATTCTTCCAAATATATTGTTTTGTCCAATTTTCCGGAGTCTAAGAAACATGCATTTAGCGCTATTTTATAGAGCAGATTTTCGTCTAAAAGTTGTCATTTTCATTTTTCCAAAGCGAACCGTTTTGGAACCATTTAAACCCCGTGTAAATTGAAGATACCCCTCGAAATCGAGTATAAATAAGTACTAATCGAAGTACTAACTAATCGAAACTAATAATCGATAACTAATCGAAATTCAGATACCCCTTCAAAATTTTTTCAATTTTATGTTTTTTACTTTTGCTACCAAACCGAAGGTTTTTACAAAATTTACAAAGAATACTTTTTTGTAGACACCGACGTCTTACATACGGACATGCTGGTTATAATTTTCCACCTTGAGGCGTTGACGAGTTATTTGCAAATAAGCTGCGATGCAAAAATAATTCCTCACGCCGTCCCCATTGGAGTGGGATCGTTCAAAATTTATCAGCAGTTACTTCTGGTGGATACCCACACTCAGTACAAGTTTCATTGAAATCCTTCAAGGATTAATATATTTTTTCGCAATTTTTGAATATTTTGAAATTTTCGCATTCGGTTTTGTTCGGAATTCGTGATTGACATGTCTGGATATGTAGAAAAAAATATTTGATTAAGTTTCACAAAACATGGAACAATAAAATTTCACACATTTGTAGAGAATTAGTCAGTCTATGATATCCCTCAGTTAGTTTTGCAAAATATTTCATCGGGCGGTGGCCGCCGCCCCTCAAACTCGAAAATAACAGAAATTAATAAATTCAAATAGCTATAAAATGAAAACTGCAAGAGATATATTGAAATTTCTTACAAATCTATATAGATTATACATTTATCTATTGAAATTGACACTTTGGTATCTTCGTGGCCGATAGCCTGGACACGTAATTTTTTCTAATAAAGAAATACTTATTGAAAATTTACAAATATATTTTTTTGAAAGGCTCCGAAGTTGCATGCTTTTAGCACTATTTTATATTTTGTCTTTCTTTGAATTTTATGTTTTAAGATACCATTTGGTTTTACCATTGGTTTTACCTTGGTTAGATTAGGTTGTCCGCCGCGAAGCGGGAAGATAAATCAAGACAACATACGCGCATCAGCGCGAACTCTCGATCCAATATAGGACAAAGTGGCAAGGACCGTTGGTTTTACCTTGGTTAGATTAGGTTGTCCGCCGCGAAGCGGGAAGATAAATCAAGACAACATACGCGCGGCAGCGCGAACTCTGGATTCAATATAGGTCAATGTGAAAAAGGACCGTTGGTTTAACCCCCGTATATTAGGTTTCCCGCCATAGAAATCCAGACCACATACGCATCCCTCGAAGTCAAACCGGAACTGATACTAATGGATTCAAATAGCAACAACTCGAAAACTGCAATAGATATAATAAAAACTCTTTCAGATCTATTAAGATAATAGATATTTCAATTGCAACAATTTGACCATTTTGTTATTTACATGGCCGATAACCTTGACACTGGATTTGTTAAATAAAGAAATACATGAAAATTAAATCAAAGTTGACATTAAAGTCAGTTGAGTAGTTTATTGGTTATTATTTTTTTTGGTGAAACTTTTAGTAACATAATTTTGCTAAGTGTTGCTAATTGTCTAAAAGCAAACTTACTATAATTGAAGGAGTGATATTGGAAATCAAGAGTTGCCAACCTTCATAAAAGGAGGAGGATATATGATGAAGTGAAGTTAGTAACTAAGGCTTGCAATTTTGACGAAAAAAAGACAACAATGTAACTTTAACAAATAGTTGGTGAGATTATGTTTGAGTATGTTGGTAACTCAAAAACACAAGAGAACACAAGAAGAGAGAAGAAGACCAACTTGTTTAAAACAATATGTTGGTTATGTTGAACGTCAAAGTTGACAACATCAATGTCACTTATGTTAGTTTTAGTGGTTATGAAAGTTTTAGTGAGATTTTCAGTAACTTTTTACTCCACAGCTGATTTTTTATCGTCCATGTTGTACACCTTAGTAACTAATATCACATCGTTAGATATAGTAACCTTTTTATAAACGTTGGGAACTTTTCATTTCTAATATCACTCCTTAAATTAAAGTCTCTTTGATTTCAGACAATTGGTAACATTATATGATTAAGTACACCTCAAAAGTGTTTGATTATATTATTTTACAAACCTGACAGCATTAAAATCATTTGAGACGGATGAATTATTAGTTAATATTCTGTGCAGTAGGAGTTGTACATCTTGCAACTCATACAACCTTAGCTGATGCGCTTTCTACAGGAATCGCGCAGCTCGCAATTCTGATTACTCTTTCATATACAAATGTCAAAATTCATTATACAATTTCACCCTCATCAATTATTCCACCTTTAGCAACTATTCCATTCTTTTCAACTGTTCCATCCACAAAAACTATTCCATTCCGAAAAATACGATCCACATGTACTAGTCATTCGACTAAGAAAATAGTAGATTATAATTAAAGCTTCATAATATATTACGACATTAGTTATTTCATAAATAATCTCAACTTACTTGCAATTGTACTTTGTATGGAGCTTCAGTAACATTAGCTTGCCGAAAAATTGGAACCGAAAACATTTAATTGTAGTTCCTTGATTTTTAATTCTATACTCTTCAACATCAAAAACGTTAATCTCACTTAGTTTTACACCATTCACAATTTTTTGTATATTTAAAAAAAATTTCAAAGCCAGTTTTAATAATTTCATCCACTATGAATTTATTTTATAATTATTATTCCGGTGGTATCTTATTACAGAATTGACATATTACAAAACCTATACATAACCTATAATTTTTTTGCTGTCAAATAACGTAGGTATATTTTATTAATTTTTTTGTTTTTGCCTGTTGTTTTTATACACGATCTTGTATTTTTGGCCACGGGTGGCGCTAAGCGCGGTTGTGCACGGAACGAATAGAGGAAATACTATCGATTTTGTTAACAATTTTGATAGTAAAAATGCCCAGGACACATACTTGCAGGCATTATCTGAAAAATCTAAGAAAAGGGAATTCACTTTCATATAGGGTTGTTATTCTTTTATCATTGGTAGCTGACAAAACCCGTGCGGGGTTGCTAGGCGCCTCCCCAGGTGGCGTATAGGGGAATGCTCTGCAGATATGCTGGGTACCGGGGAAATAAAATACTCGGGGCGGACCAAAACTAGCACGGGACAGGACTGTACTCCATGTCAGGAGCGGTACTCCAACAGCGTCTGCCCTGCTAAGAATCTCCCGGTCAGCCAGTATCCTAAAAGCTACATCAAAGAGAAGAATAGGCACGTGGAATGTGCAAAGCATGTTTCAGGCAGGAAAGGTGACTAGCGGTTAAGGAAATGTTGCGATTAAGAATTGATATGGCCTGGTTCTGGGAAGTGCGAAATAGAAGACCATCGAATATACTATGCTGGAGAAGATAGCCCTCAACATCGAAATGGGGTCGCAATAATAGTAACGAGAGAAGTCGATAGTGCCTTGCTAGGATTTGTACCCATCTCTGACAGAGTAGCGATAATGAAGATCAACGCAAAGCCCTGCAAGTTAAATTCCAGATTTAAAGTCCAGATTTACGCACCAACATCGCAAAGCACCGAGGAAGAGATAGGTAAATTCTATATGGACACGAACGAATCTCTTAAACACACACGAAAAGAAGAGATCATCCTTCTTATGGGGGATTTTAATGCCAAAGTCGGCTATGGGGAAGATGATGATGTTGTCGGAAGATACGGGATAGGAGTGCGAAACGAAAGAGGAGAGGCACTTGACACAGCTAAAAAATGCGAAGACTACAGATTCATTAGTCTAATGAGTCACCTTCTAAAAACATTCCTAAAAGTCATACATGAACGTATGTATTCCAAACTTGAAGAACATATCGGAGAGACACAATTTGGATTTAAGAACGGACTCGGGACACGGGAAGCACGGTTTAGCCTTAATGTTCTAATACAAAGAGCAAGCGATGTAAACTGTAATGTCTTTGCCTGTTTCATAGACTTCGAGAAAGCTTTTGATAGAGTAAATCACACAAAACTATTGGAAACGCTCAGACAGTCAGGCCTGGATGACAGGGATATCCGCATTATATCTAATCTTTACTGGAAACAAAAGGCTCGTGTTCGGGTGGAGAATGCGCTCTCTGAAGAGTTTGAAGTACACCAAGGAGTTCGACAGGGATGTGTGCTCTCTCCTCTACTTTTATTCGGAGAAACTGTTTAGAGAGGCTTTTGAGAACACAGATGACGGCATTTTACTAAACGGCGTACTTATTATTAATATAAGATACGCTGACGACACAGTCCTAATCGCAGACACAGTTGAGGGTCTCCAGAGGCTAATAGACTGAGTAACAGAAGTTTGCGAAACCTACAACATGCGTCTAAACACAAATAAAGGTTATGATAATAAGCAAACAAGATATTGATGGCCAGTTTTGCCCAAACGGCTCCCAACTGGAAACGGTTAAATCGATAAACTACCTGGGCACATTCCTTAACAACAAATGGGAACAAATAAATGAAATTAAGATCCGAATTGAGAAGAGTAGAACAGCTTTTAATCGCATGAGAAGCATGCTGTGCAATTTAAATATAGGCTTGCACCTCAGAGTCAGAGTTCTTAGATGCTACGTTTTCACAATGCTAACATATGGGGTGGAAGCTTGGACTCTGACCGACGCTGCATGTAAACGTCTGGAAGCATTTGAGATGTGGTGCTACAGACGCATGCTTAGAATATCATGGATTTACCACGTAACCAACGAAGCCGTCATACAGCGTATGAGAAAACAAAAAGAAGTCTTAAACGTAACCAAAGAACGCATATACAGAGAACTTTCATACTTCGGCCATGTTATGCGAAACCAGAAATATATCCTACTTCAGCTTATTATGTAGGGCAAGCTTAACTGCAAAAGAGGTCCTGGAAGACGACGAATATCGTGGCTGCGAAATCTAAGACAATGGACGGGTGATGACAACTATGGATCTATTTCGGTATGCAGCAAAAAAATCAGATGGGTCATAGTAATCGCCCACGTCCACTGACGATAAGGCACAAGAAGAAGAAGCTGAACAAAATAACAATATAAAGGAGATACAAAATTGCATATCTAAAAGAGGTCATTCATTCCTGCCAAGCGATAAAATGTTTGGGACATCAAAGAGGCATATTCGAAAAAATGATAGGATTTACACACCAGCTAAGTAAGAAAATCTTATAGCTGAGACTAATGAAAAATTTGAAATAAGAAGACCCAAAATTGAACATATTATAGACATTAAAAAATGATGGCCAATATAAGAAACTGGTGCTATTTAAAGCTTTCTGGCAGAGGAATACCCAACGATAAAAAAATAACTTGCTATTTCTAAGGTGTCACATTTCACCAAGTCCAGACCGGATCTTGTAAAAACAAGTGAATCCATAGACAACTTATGGATAATTATGAATTTCAACTTTTACAGAGAATAGCACCAGGCCACCTTTATCATCTAAATAATACTCCTGCATATGTACGTAAAGTGCCAAAAATATATCCCAGCAGAATACCAAAGTTTCTTTGAAGAGGTTTTTGACTGGCCAACAACTAGAGCAAACAATGAATACCAAGAAAATGATGATTTACTAACTAAAATTGTTGGCCTAATGCCTTCTTCGAAATGATCTCTTGATCATTTCGAAAAAGGCATTAGTCCAAAACTATCTTGAAATTAAAAATGTTTCTTTTTTAATAAATAAATATTATTGATGAAAAGGAGGAGCTAAATACAGCAAATTTTTGAATAAGAGCACAAGAAAAAGACGACAGGCCAGAAAACGGAAAACGAACCCGGAGAGGAATAAGGAAGAAAAGGAGCAAAGAAGAATAGTATTCTGGAACACAGCGGGGATAAAAAACAAGCACAATGAGTTTAGGGAGTATTTGGGAAAAATTGACGTAGTGGGGATGGTAGAAACGTTGGTGAAAGAGAAGGGGTGGGAAAAAATTGAAAAAAATATTGCCGAGAGTTTAAGTGGAAGTGTCAATTTGCAGAGAGGGTAAGCAGGAAAGGGAGAGCTAAAGGTGGGATAATAATGGGAGTGAAAAAGGGATTGGAAGAAGAAAACGGAACCGAAGCAAAAGAAGAAAGAGGGATTATGGAAAGAACGGTGAAAAGTAGACAGAGAAAATGGAGAATTGAGAACATACAGTAGAAGCATGAAAGAAATGAAGAGAATGATAGAATAGCGAGTAAAACAGCAAGAAGAGAGAACTCTGGTGATTGGGGGGATTTTAACGGAAGAATTTGAAAAGGAGTACGAATAGAAGAAGAACAAACAACAATATAAAGAAGACCAAGAAAAGATGCAACAGAAAACGCAGAAGGGAGACTACTGATTAGTTTAGTAGAAGAAAAAGGGTGGGATATACATACTTAATGGAAACCGCATAAGAGATGTTATTGACAGTTATTGACTATGTTATGGTGAATGAAGAAGCATGGGATGAAATAGAAGAATTCAAGGTTGGAGACAGAGTTGAGTGGCATCATATGCCATTGGAAGTGAAGACAAAAGGAAGAGAGAAAGATAGAAGAAGTGTGAAGGATGTTAGAAGAAAAATTGTGAAGAATATCTAGACGGAAGAAGGAATAGAAAATTATAGAGCAAGGCTTATAGAGCAAAGATACGAAGAAGAAGGGATAAACTAAAAAGTGAAGGAACTGGGTGATTACGTAAAAAATGCAACAGAAAAAAAGTGATAGTGACAAGAGTGAAGGTGGGGTCTTGGAAAACGAGTGGTGGGATAAAGAATGCATGGAAGGGAAGCAAGCAGTAAGAAAGAAACTAAGAAATTGGAAAAGAGAAAAAGCAACTAAGGAAGAGTACAAGAGAGCACGCAAGAGGTACAATTTAGTATGCAAAGAGAAGAAGCAAAAGAAACGGATGGAAGAAGAACTAAAGATGAAAGGCATAAAAACGGAAGAAGAGGTATAGAAATACATAAATATAGAAGAAAAGAAAAAGAAAGAAGTAGAAAGAGTGAGTAATAGAATTACTATTGAGGAATGGAAAAAGTACTTCAGTGAGCTGTTGGGTGGTGATGAAATCAGACAAGAAAAGAAAAAGGGACAACACAGGGTGGGAGAAATAGAAGATATAACAATAGAAGAATTAGAACAACAACTGAGTAAACTGAAAAGGAAAAAGGGACCGGGGTGGGACGGTATACAGAATGAATCGTGGATATATGGAATTGAAAGGGAACCTGACAGGTTGTTAGAGATAATGAATGGAGTGTGGAAGGTAGAAGAAAGACATGCCTGTTCCCACAGGAGAGGAAAGAGGGGATAATATGCCCCATATATAAGAAAGGAGAAAGGGATACAGCCAGTAACTAAAGGTGGATCACTCTTCTCAATACGGCATATAAGGTATACGCGATAATTGTTGAAGAGAGACTGATGAAGGAAATGAAGGAGCGGGGTGTGTTGCCCGACGGGCAGGCGGGATTTAGGAAAGGTAGAGGGACTATGGACAATGTATATATCTTGAATTACATAGTAGGGACTGAGATAAAAAAGAGGGGTGGCAAGATGTATGCATTTTTGTGGACTTGAAGGCGGCCTTTGATAATGTGGAAAGCGATTCACTGTGGGAATGCCTGAGAAAGAAAGGGATAAATGAGCAGCTGGTAATAAAAATAGAAGAGATATATGAAGAGGTGCTAAAAATATTTGAAATGGGTGCTAGTAGTAGGTAGAGAGACACACCCCTTTAAAATATTTTTATTTAAACCTTCTCTTTTCAGTAGTAAATACTCATCAAAATCAGCTTTCCAATGTTCCATTTAAGTTTTTGCTGAATTATTGTACAAATTAAATAATATAAATACATTTTTTGAATGATTTACTTCCGTGCTAACTTTTGTATTCTTTCTCAAAATTGGTATTATTTACATACTGTTTATAAACTTTTTCAAAACATTTGACAGCCTCAATTTTCATTCCGTATTATCAAATGTCACGATTTTATGTCTAAAATTAAACATAAAAATTAATTTTAGAAAATGTTTAAATGTTTTATCTTCGGATACTTGAAAAGGAAGCAAAATATACCCCATATACCCCATATAGTGATGGAGGAAACGAAGAGAGATGAAATAACAATAGAAGCAGAAAGAGAACAATAAGTATTGAGGAGAGAGTGATAGAGAGAGGAGAGTGCAGAATATTGCAAGAGTACCTCAAAGAAAAAAAAGAAAGAAATAGGAAAAGGTGTGGAAAGAGAGGGAAGCATATCTAGAAAGAAACGGGTATACAGGCGCGGAGATAGAAAGAATGCGAGAGAGAGGCCGAGTAATGACAGAGGAATTAGTGCAGAGAGATAGAGATGTGCAAGGGCAAGAAAGGAGAACAAGAATTAGGGAGTCTAGGTACAATGTGAAATATGAAAAAATAATAACGGAAGAACTGCCAAAGTACCTAGGAAGAGAGAGTAGAAAAGAGAGAGTGAGAATGGCAAGATTTAGATGTGAAAATGAAGAGAGAGAGAGAATAAATATTGGATGGAGGATAGGAATAGAGTATGCAGGATGTGTGGAGAAAACAAGGAAACAATAGAGCACTTGTTGAACGAATGTGCAGAAATGAGAGAAAGAGATGAGTGTAGATAAGAGATTTTAAACGATGATGGAAGAGGGATAGAATGGTTGAAGTAAGTTGAGGGGAGAAGAAGAGCAATATGTGGGGCGGGAAGCTGATAATCGGTTTAGGGATAGGAATTTAGTGATTTATTTAGTTTTATTAGCATATGTTTTTTCTTTCTTTTTTATTTATGTACTATATTAGTTTTATTTATATATGTATTGTTTTATGTCGTAATGTATAAAATTTTGGAATCCATTTAGAAACCCATAAAGGTAATAATGAAAACATCAACAACCTAAACGACCGAATAACAAATGCCATAATAGAAAGTCAAAGTACATGCTGCCCTAGAACAAAACAAGAAGAAAAACTCAGCCAAGAAACAATACAGCTGATGCAAAGTAGAAGAAACATGAGAAGTGAAGAGACAACCTCCATCGAAGAACTACGAGAGATAAATAAACAGATATCGAAGGCAATAAGGCGCGACATAAGAGCACATAATAAAGATAAAATTCAACAAACCATAGAAAACAACAAAAGTATGAAGGTCCTGCGTAGAAAACTGGGAAGCGGGAAGAGACAAATAACTAAACTCACAAATAAACAAGGAAATATAACAACGAACAGAGAGGAGATCCTAAATGTCGTTGAAGAATTCTACCAACTTCTATATACAAGCCAAAAAGAACCAAACCCGGAATCTGAACCAGATATCGTATCAAATAAAAAGGGCATCATAAACCAAGGGTCTGAAATACTACCAGATATTACTTTAGATGAAATAGAATTAGCCTTAAGTAAAACGAAGACAAACAAAGCCCCCGGAGGTGACCACGTCACCGCAGACGCCATCAAAATCGGAGGTGTCCACCTGCTAGGAAAAATCAGAGACCTGTTCAATCTTTGCCTGTTCAACAGTACAGTACCAAATGAATGGAACAACGCTATTGTGATCTTAATACACAAAAAAGGAGATATAGCTGACCTAGAAAACTATAGGCCGATAAGCCTTCTAAGTCATCTCTACAAACTATTTACAAGAATAATAACAAATAGACTTGAAAATAAACTGGACTTCTACCAACCAGTGGAACAGGCAGGATTTCGCACAGGATACGGAACCAATGACCTTCTACAAAGTGTTAAAACAATAGTCGAGAAAAGTATTGAATACAACAGACCACTCGTACTGGCCTTCATAGATTTCCATAAAGCATTTGACACCGTCGAGTTAGATGCAGTTATGGAAGCACTAGAGGAATGCCGTGTCGACCATCGCTACACGAGAACCATTTACAACATCTACAAAAACGCCAGTATGACGGTTCAACTCCATGAAAACACCAAACCCATTCCAATTGGTAGAGGCGTGAGACAGGGGGATACGATATCGCCTAAATTGTTCACCGCGGTTTTGGAACTCGCTTTCAAAAAGCTCAACTGGGAAAGAAAAGGCTTAACCATAGATGGCAAAAATCTATCAAATCTGCGATTTGCAGATGACAGTGCTGCTTGCTGACGATCTTAACGATATAAAAACAATGCTATTAGAACTCCAGGAAGCATGTAATACCGTTGGCCTAAGAATAAACTATTCCAAAACAAAATGTATGACAAACTTGGTCCCGAGCAGACAGATAGATGTAGGCGATAGAGATATTGATTTCGTAGACAAATACACCTATTTAGGTCACGAAATACGCATAACTAGAGACAACCAAACATGCGAATTTAAAAGAATAATCCTCTCTTGGGCCGCATATGGAAAACTTCGGGACGTATTCAAAAGCGATCTGCCAGTCTGCTTGAAAAGGAAAGTGTTTGATCAATGTGTATTGCCAGTTATGACCTACGGCACTGAAACCGCAACACTCACCGTCGCCACTGCAAAAAAGCTCCAAATTGCACAACGAAAGATGGAAAGATCGATGCTCGGCGTGTCGCTACGAGACCATATCACAAACGAAGACCTACGCCGAACAACAGGTGTCACAGATGTGGTTGTGCGTATGGCGAGGCTAAAGTGGAACTGGGCTGGACACGTGGCCCGAATGTCAGATGGAAGATGGACCAAGAGACTACTGGAGTGGAGGCCAAGAGCAGATATACGAAGCAGGGGGAGGCCCCCCACAAGATGGACAGACGATATAAAAAGAACAAGAGGAGCCTGGATGCGAGAGGCTCAGGATAGGAGGAAATGGGCGGAAATTGGGGAGGCCTATGTCCAGCAGTGGACGCAAAGGGCTGTTTGATGATGATGATGAAGGTAATAAATATACATACTACTAATAAATAAATATTCCAAAAAGCGTGTATGTTTTTTTACAAGAAACATATTTTTGTTAATTCTGAAAAGTTTTATTTCATTGACTCATGCCCTTTTCGAAATGATGGGTTCAATTTTACTAACACACGCCTTGAGCGCGGTTGGATGTTTAGCATTGATAATTATTTTATCACTATACATTCGGAACGCGATTTATATTTAAGCCTGAGCTCTAAATTCATCGTCATATCAACAATTAAAAGTGTATCAAAACAAGAAACTGTAAAACAGAAATTTTAAGTAAAACGAAATCGTAATTATTATGAACTATAGAGAAATCCTATTCGTAAGTTTTGTGCTCGCAACGTGGTACGAAAAATTCACCCTAACCGTATGAGCTATAATAGATGAAATCTATAATAATTCAGCAAGGAAATGTTAACTGGTAGGAAATTGTTGCAATAATTATGAGATCTCGAAATATGTTATTTAAAATTTTTGTGTTCACTCACTTGTACGAAAAATTTACCCCCAACCGTATGAGTCATAAGAGGTAAAATCTATAATAATCAAGCACCATAACTTTACCCGACACGTAATCATTATTATATATCATAATTATTTGCTCTCTTGATATGCTATTCGCGATTTTTGAGCTCGCCCCCATGTACGAAAAAATTTAGGCCGAAGCGTATGAGCCATATCAGGTGAAATCTATAACAATGGAGTACATAAATTTTAATCCACACGAAATCGTTGCAATAATTGTGTGCTCTGGATATATTCTATTCGAGATGTTTGTCCTCGCACCGTTGTACATAGAAATTCACTTTCTGTGCTCGATTATCATGGTTTTCACTTCTTATGGCTCATACGGTTCGGGGTGAATTTTTCATACGAGGATGCGAGCAAAAAAATTGCAAATAGGAGAGAGCACATAGTTATTCCAACAATTTCGTATCGATTCAAATTCTGTGCTCCATTCTTATAAATACCACCATATATGGCTCATACCGTACGAGTACAAAAATCGCGAATAGATTATCTGGAGAACAGATAAGTTTTGTTCTTGCATCATATCTTTTTTTTTTTCTAAGGAAAGATTGGTTTTATTTGCAAATAAAGACAAATTACTAAAAAACATTCCTTCGCGTCACACTTTACACTGGAATTCGCTCTCGCATTTCTTCAGTGTAAGGGCTGTCCGTTCTACTTCCTGCTGTGTTTCTCCTTGGTTTCATTCAATAATCTTCCGAACGACGGTATATACTTCTTTCCATGACTTCTTCGATCCTGTTAGCCCCTCCATCATGTTGTTACGCATTAAACGTACTTCCAGTGGTATGCGCGAAGTTCGTTCTGTCTTGTGTCCAGTTCGGGCAATCAAAAAGCGTATGGTTTACATCGTCTACCTCACCGCAGTAATTACATTCGTCCGCCTCTGCTCTCCTGCGATCATACAGGTATTTCCTAAAACACCCGTGGCCTGACAAAGCTTGAGTTAAATAATAGTCTGTTTCACCATAGTTCCTCCTTGTCCATTTTTCTATATCTGGAATTAAGAACCAAGTCCATCGTCCATAAGTTGCATTATTCCATTTTTCTTGCCACCTCATCAAATTTTCTCTGGCTTTTACCTTTTCGATTCCGTTATACTTTTCTTGTCTTTCTTTGATTTGGAGTTCTACCGGAGGAATTCCTGCTATAACTCCCACCCCTTCCGCTGATATTGTCCTGTATGCGCTGCATGCTCTGATACACAACTAACGCACGATTCTTGTAAGGCTCAGAATTCTTGTTTTAGTTTCTGTAACAATATACTATAGGCTGGTGCTCCATACAATAATACAAATTTGGGACTGGACCACGCTAAGAAGTAGTTTTCGTTTGGATCTTTTGGGTCCGCTGATATTTGGCAGAAGACTAGAGAGAGCATTTGCCGTCTTTTCGCCTTCTGGGTAATTTTGTTCACGTGATGCACAAAGGATAACTTGGTGTCCAGCCATACTCCCAGATATTTTACAGCTGTAGTAGGGGTTACCGTAAAACCTTTGGCATTAAAAGTGACCAGGGATGTCGATCGTTTGGGTGTTAAAAGTACTGCTTTCGTCTTCTCTGGCGTCAGTTGAAGTTACCGCTGCTCAAGCCAGTTTTGCACTCTTTGTATCCCGTATTACCTGTATCCATTAGGATGGATTCTTCTTTTGCGGTTAACACCATCGCCACGTCGTCGGCGAATCCTATTAAGGTTATTCCCCTCTGCATTTCCGTTTTCAGCAGGTCGTCATAGAGTATATTCCACAGGGTGGGGGCCAAGACTGATCCCTGTGGTACACCACTGTTTATCCTTATTTTTTTAATTTTTCCTTCTGCCTCTATGATGAGCACTCTTTTCGATAGATATGCCACTAAAATATTAATAAGGCTATCCTCTATTTTCCTCTTTCTCAATTCATTTAATATTTGTTGCCACGAGGCACTATTTGAAGGCATTCTTCACATCGAGTGTTATTACGGCACACAGTCTCCGGTGTCGAGCTGAGTAGGCACCAGCTTCTCTGGCAATTTTAATGACTTTTATTATGGCATCCACTGTCTGTCGACCTTCTCTAAATACAAACTGATTGTCAGACAGGTTCCCTGTTCGTATAAGTTCTTTTTGTAGTCTAGCTAATATTAATTTCTCATATAATTTACCCTCTACGTCCAAGAGGCAGATTGTTCTAAAAGATGAAGCATTTGCTAAAGGCATTTTACCATTCCTTAACAAAACAAGTTTCGCTCGCTTCCACTCTGCTGGGAATTTCGCCTCGGCTGTCAGTTTATTATATACGGCTAATATATAATCCGGTCTTTCCGCTGCAACTCGCTTTAGCAATTTTACTGGAATATATCCTGGCCCTGGTGCTTTATTGTTTTTCAATTTTTGGCAGGCTATCTTGCATCATGCCCATGATGTCATTAATAAAAAAAATATATGGCGCCACCACTCGGAAACAATTGTTACTAACAAATTAAAAATATCGTCAAAATATGCACTGGTGTATACTGTATGCAACCTTGAAATATCATGTCTTAAATCGCACGCGTATTAATTCTACATCGTTTCTTGCAATACTTTTGGCGGACCCTGTATATAAAGCGTTTTTATATAAAGCCTTTAATTTACTTATATCTGAAATTGAATCGACAGTTTATGAATTAGATAATAAGCCAAACCGTACTGTCATGGATGAAACTCTTTTGCTTGCTTTTCAAACATCAGGAGATAAAACATTTTCTAAAATTAAATTTTATGTTTAATTTTAGACATAAAATCAAGACATTTGATAATACGAAATGAAAATTGAGGCTGTCAAATGTTTTGATAAAGTTTATAAACAGTATGTAAATAATACCAATTTTGCGAAAGAATACGAAAAGTTAGTACGGTAAGTAAATCATTCGAAAATGTATTGATATTATTGAATTTGTACAATAATTTAGCAAAAACTTAAAAACATTGGAAAGCTGATTTTGATGGGTATTTACTACTGAAAAGAGAAGATTTAAATAAAAATATTTTAGAGTGGTTTTAAGTCTCATGAAACGATTTTCCCCACTCTTTTCAAGATGGCCAAGGATTTATTCAACACAATGGAAACATCAGCATCTATTAAAAGATTATTCTCTACAGCAGGTGCTATGATGATCAAAACGCACACATCAATAAAGGATCATGTGATGGTCATCTTGTAACTTAAAGTGTAAAATTTGAGCTAGTTAAATAATCATAGTGCAGCGTACAGCATACGAGTTTTATATATCGCTGCACAACCTCTACATAGATTTGAAGCAGGCATTCGATACCGTCTAAAGAAACACGATCCTTGACGATCTACTGATGCTAGGAATACCCCGTAAATACGTAAAACTAATAAAAGCTACATTGTCCGGTTCGAAAGCCTCTGTTAGAGTAGACAACTTACATCCACCTTTAAAATCGAAATCAGTGTGAGGCAGGGAGATGCCCTGAGCGCCATGATATTCAACCTAACATTAGAGGCATGCACGAGAAAGCTGAATATAACGGGATACATTGGCAAGCGATCAACACAGTTTGCTGCATATGCAGATGAAGTCAGTTTGACATGTAGAAGCAAAGACGCGCTAAAGGAAGCACTATTGATGCTGGACGATGAAACGCAAAAAAGGGGATTGAAAATTAATGAGGTAAAAACTAAATACATGCAAGTTGGAAGAGAACATCGCGATAACAATGACCTTAACTTGGGCGAGTATCGCTTTGAGCAGGTTGAAAGTTGTGTCTACTTAGAAACAGAAATCAACAGAACAAACGTAATAACTAAAGAAATAAGCTCGCGAATACTTAGTGGAAACCGATGCTACTACAGATACCAAAAACTGATGAAGTCCAAGTTATTGAGTCACAAAATCAAACTTCAAATATACCGAACACTCATAAGACCTGTAGTAACGTACGGATGCGAGGCCTGGACCCTAACCACCGCAGAGGAGGACGCGCTACGCATCTTTGAAAGAAAGATCCTCAGAAAGATCTACGGACCGATCCTAAATGAGCATGGAATTTGGAGGATACGAATGAACCATGAACTAAGCAGGTTAATAAACGAAGCGACATAGTGAGATATGTAAAAGCTCAAAGAATAGCATGGCTGGGACACCTGTACATAATGCATGACGACAGACCACCCTAGAAAATGTACAACTGGCGGCCAGTAGGAAGCAGGAAAAGAGGCAGGACAAGGAAAAGATGGATAGAAGACGTGGAGGAAAGTCTTAGAGAGATGGGAGTAAGGGATTGGAGAGAGAAAGCCGGTGAAAGGACAGAATGGAAGAAGATTGTTGTAGTAGCAAAAACCCACCGCGGGTTATAAAGCCAACAGAAGAAGACTAAATAATCATAGTTCATTGTTTCGTATCCTGTAACTTCAAATATGGTAACCTGCATGAATAAATAAAAAAATTTAAAATTGTATTTACTATACTAGGTGGGCCGTTGAAAACAAATCAAAGGGATTTTCAAAAAACGCTCGGAAACGTCAACTTTGTTTGTGAAGGGAACACCTTTTACAAGAAAATTTGTAGCCAAATCACTTAACCCCTTCGCGTTGGGACCACAATCCTTATAATTTTAAATGGCAGGGTGGGCTAAGTGATATCTGATTTGAAAGCCACTTTTGCCCTGAATACTAAACGGTTAACATTTTCCAAATTTATCGATTTGTTGTCGAGATTATTTAATTTCAAGTTACGAACGCGTTCTTCGTTTATGTCGTTGAAAAGAATTCCAATTGTTCAATCTGTCCTTTAAAAAAAACAATTCTACGCCAGAAAATATTTTTATTAGTTTAACAAATTCTCAAATTGTGCGCCAGCAAATTCCATACAAGCATACAAATTCCGCTCGAAACGTTCTCTTACATTTTGGAGGATCTGTAGAGTAATTTGACGGCCTTCTTCAATAATGCGTCGACGTAATTCTTCAAGAGACCAGAGTCTCTTCTTTTGCATAAATTCTACTCTTTAGATGACCCTACAAGAAAAAGTCCAGAGGACTTATATGAGATAATGACTTATGTGAGCGGGCCGGCCATTCCACACGGAAAAAAGGAAATTCTAAAAATTACAGTTTAAATAGTAGCAGCGGCCTTACGAATACAAACTCTTGTACTCTTTTTTAAAAAAGTGTACTCTTTTCCGTGCATAGCACTTCTTCGTCCATTCCATTATCCCGGGAAAACTCTGTCCAGAAACTCCCAAACAGCCTGCGTATAAGTAGTGGCGCTCCATCTTGTTGAAAAGTGAAATGGTCTTCTAATTAACGATCACCATTTTCTTTGAACGACATAAACTAAAAACGCGTTCATAACTAGAAATTAAATAATCTCGAAAACAAATCGATAGATTTAGAAAATGTTAGCCGTTTAGTATTCAGGGCTAATCGGGCTTTCAAATAAGGTATAACTTACCCCACCGTGCCGTTTGGCTACAAATTTTCTTGTAAAAGGTGCCCCCCTCACAAACAAAATTGACGTGTCCGAGCGTTTTTTGAGAAACCATATTTAGCTATCCGAAAATCCCTATGTTTCGTTTTCAATGGCCCACCTTGTATAACAATTATCTATATAACAAATAATCACGCATTTTTTAATTGCAATAAAATTAATGAATACCTCGTTTTGGACTATCTTTACAATATAAATAAAAATAACTTAAATAAAAAGTACTATATATGATGAGATAAACGGTTACAAGAGCGGAGCGAGACGAGACAAACTAGAGCGAGGTTACTAGAGCGAGACTGAGACGAGAGTAACTTTTTTCACAATTAACGAGACCGAGACGAGTTCTTTTAAACTCTCGCCTTATCTCGTCTCGTTTGAATCTCTACTTGCGGCTTATACGTTTCGGGGTGCGTTTCTCGCACAAGGAGTTGAGTTAGCTAATTTGCTCCAGAGTACTTGAGAAGGACAAAATTATAGTGCTTATTTAATATCGTAATTCCAATTTTTCAGATGGGTGGGTACTAGCTTGACATTAAATTAGCACCCCTACTTGTCAAATTTTAAATTTTCAGCACAAAAGTCTCGATTGCGAAGAGATAGATAGATTTAGAAGAGATAACCAGCTTTATAGATGTAAATTTCACTGTACTCTGTGATTTCATTCTATAGATGAGAATTTTGAAAATTCTTAGAAAATAAAAAGAATTGTACAATCCTTAATTCCCTAATCAATTTCAAAATATCGACTTGTAAATCGACAATCGCAAAAAAAACATAATTTCAATTTTCGCAATTTATATATTCGCCTTACTGAGTAGTTTTCCGTGACGGATACAAAAAACACTCAAGGAGGGGGCGGTCACAAAGAAAATTAAGCTTCATATTTTTTCGAAAACAATCATTTAAATAGAATTAAGAAATTCTGATAACAAATAATAAATTGAGAAATTAAAAATTAAATTTATCAATACATCAAACTGCAAAACAATGACACGTACATTTTATTAATGAACTTACTGTTAATTATTTTTTGGCTCACAATGATTGTTTACTTTAATAACCTTCACCTCATTTAATAGTTGTTATGAGTCAACCTGTAATTAACCTCTCCCAGAGTCCCAAAACTCTTGGAATCCACTCTTGCCATGAATTTGAAGAAACAGGTCATTTTTTAATTCCCACAAATAAACAAATTAAAATTAAACAAATGATCAACTGCCATTTTTAAGTAGCTGTCAGTAGTTAATATATATTAATTAATATATATTAATAAGTTAATATAAATTTCTACCGGTCTTACTTAATTTATTTAATTTAAAAATGATTACAAAAGAGCAGAAAACTTTTATTGTCGAAAGTTATTTTCGTAATGGTAGACGCCTGGAAAATGGTGAATGGGAATACAGTATCGTCCCGTGTATTGCAGAATTTAGACGTTTTCCTATGGCTGCATTTAATAGGAATCAGTTTAGAAGACAGGTATTACGATCAGTTGATTGCTTTCGAAGTACTGGTAACATTAACAATAAATCAAGAAGTGGAAGGCCTCGTATTAATAATGAAAATATTATAAACATCAGAAATGCAGTCCAATACGAACCTACCACTTCAATTAGGAGACTAGCGTACTATCACTCACAGGATTATTCGTCATGATCTTTACATGAAACCATATAACTTGCAAATGTACCAAGAACTTTTACCACTCGATTATAATAAAAGACTGGCCTACTGTCGGTGGTTCAATGAAAATATGAACGACGAAGTGTTAAATTTAACATTTTTCACTGCTGAAGCTTGGTTTCATCTAAACGGATACATTAATTCCCAAAACATGAGCATGTGGAGTGTTGACAACCCACATTTGTTTAGAGATACCCCACTGCATCCAATCAAAGTTGGTGTGTGGTTAGCAATGTCAAGACAGAACCCATATTTTTCGATGGTAATTTAAACGCTGCCACTTATAGAGCCAAATATTTTGCAACAATTTATTAACGAACTTCATGATGATGAACTCCAAAATGGCTTCTTCCAACAAGATTCTGCTAGACCGCACATTGCCCGTGAAACATTAAATTACTTTCATGAATTCTTCGACGACAGGCTAATAAGCAAAGACCGATTTCCTCCACGTTCTTGTGATCTAACTCCTCTGGACTTTTTTCTTTTTTCCATATTTAAAAAATTCAGTATTCAGTAGTCCAGTGTGAATTTTAGGTTAAAGGGTTTTCTCTTTTTTTTAACCTTCGCCTTATCCCTCGGAACCCCATTATGACAATCCAAGAAACACTTGGGATGCAGAGTCACCTGACATTTCTTACATCCAAATTCCTTCACGTGGAAGTCACCTTGTCGCGGTGTGAGGGCTTAGTTTCGCAACATACCGTTGGACGTCACAACTGGAACAACTCCGGTCGGGGCGTTCGGCGGAGGGCGAACAACCAAGAACTTCCAAACCCTTAATCCCAAGGTGTCATGCGACCCGTGCCAAAGGGACTGGTTGATGGCCAAGGGCAACCGGCCATCGTTTACGGAGCCCCTCTGATACCTGGCGACCTCAGAGGGAATCCAGCCTTACCACTATCAAGCGGGGCTCTGATGTGGTGGACCTTTAGTTCCCTTGCGACTCGTGGGATTTATATGAATTCCGAAAGTAAAAATAATCCATGTGTACGGGACCTAACCGACACAGAGAACAAGGAAGTCAGCCCGGATTCCCGGGAAGACGACCTTGACCTCACACTCGTAGACATGAGCAGTCCAGCCATGTCTACAGAGGCAGAGGTAGATATTCTTGTAGGGACAGAGGAGGACTTGCCGCCTCCTGTCACAAAACAAGAATGACCAGCAGGCGCACCAAAATAGCCCAAGTGAACATCCATCATGCCAAAGCAGCTTCAGCTGTGATGGCTAGGATGTTCACCAAGCAGCACCTAGGGCTAGCGCTGCTTCAAGAACCCTGGACCTACGGAGGTAAGATCAGAGGCCTTAGCAACAGGGAATGTAAGTTGGTATGGGACAGCCGTGAGGTCTCCCCTAGAATCTGCATTATGGTAAGAAATGGCATAAATTACTTATGTCTTTCAGAATTTTTAACGCGGGATTTAGTACCGATTCAGGCACTCATCAAGATCGAGGGTCTCCACCGCGAAGTAGTGATCGCATCAGCATACTTCCCTGGCGATGGTAACAGCATACCACCCATTGAAGTACAAAAGCTGGTGGAACACTGTATTAGGAGAAGGCTGCCACTCATCCTGGGATGTGACGCGAACGCACACAATGAGATGTGGGGCAGCACGGACACTAATAAGAGGGGTGAGTACCTTTTAGAATACCTCATTAAAGAGAACTTAATTGTGTACAACGTTGGGAACACAGCAACATTTGTCACTAAAGTCAGAGGTACTGGATATTACGGTAGGTAGCGCTAACGTAAGTAAACTAATTTAAAAGTGGAGGGTTTCAAGTGAGCCCTCAATGTCAGATCATAGGATCATAGAGTTTCAGCTGGAAGGAGCGAGTGAGGAAAACACCCCCATTCGAAACCCCAGACAAACTGTGTGGCCTATGTTTAGTTCCCAATTAAAAGAAAACCTAGAGCAGGTGACAGTGCGGGGTAGTATCAAGCACTACACCGTGCTGGAGCAGGCTGTAGGAGAAATAAATGTAGCAATCACGACGGCATTTGAATCCAGCTGCCCGGTAAAAACCGTGAAGGAGCATAAGGACGAAAAATGGTGGAACAAAAATTTGTTTACATTAAGAGCAAAAGCACGTAGGCTTTTCAACAAAGCCAAGCAATACGGAAATTGGCTAGAATACTCTGAGGTGCTTACCACCTACAACAAAGAGATCAGAAGGTCAAAAAGGGAAAACTTTAGGACCTTCTGTGAAAACATAGAATCCACGCCGGTGGCAGCTAGACTGCACAAAGCACTAGCGAAGGATAGAGTGGAAATGACAACCACTCTCAAGAAACCGGATGGGACCTTCACGGAGGATGAAGAGCAAAGAGCTATCCTCCTACTAGAAACCCATTTTCCGGGATGTAGAGGATACAGGGAGACCGAGGGCTTGATGCAACCACGGAAACCAAGTCGGGCCGACTGGAAGAGGGCAGCGTCCATCTGTACGGCAAACCGAATCAGATGGGCTATCGGCACTTTCCAGCCTTTTAAGACCCCAGGTGTGGACGGACTAGTTCCTGCCTTCCTACAGAAGGGAGAGAGAGAACTAATGCCGTATCTTATAAATATCTTTAGAAGTAGCTTAGCGCTCGGATATATACCGGAGCTATGGAGAAGGGCTAAGGTGGTATTTATACCGAAGGTGGGGAAGAAAGACACCAATCAACCGAAGTCATTTAGACCCATTAGTCTAACATCTTTTATGTTAAAGACAATGGAGAAGGTGATTGATAATTACCTTAGGACTATAGTGCTGGTAGGTACACCACTAAACAGGAGTCAGCATGCTTACAGAGCAGGGAAATCCACAGAAACCGCCCTGTATCAGCTGACAAACGAAATAGAAGCAGCACTAGAGATAAAGGAAGTAGCGATATGTGCCTTCTTAGATATAGAGGGAGCTTTTGACAACACCTCACACGAGGCTGTCAGGGCGGCCCTCGAAAGAAGGAATATCGACAGCACTATCTTAAAGTGGATGGGAGAAATGCTGAGAACTAGAACGGCGGAGACACAAGTGGGAAAAGACACCATTAAGATCTCCACAACTCGAGGGTGCCCACAGGGAGGTGTACTATCACCGCTAATGTGGAGCCTGGTAGTTGATGGACTACTGGTTAGGCTAAACGACCTAGACATCAAATGTCAAGGTTAAGCCGATGACATAGTCATAATGGCCAGAGGAAAATTTGAGGGAACGCTCTGTGAAATTGTTCAGAGAGGCCTCAAAGTAACTAGTAGATGGTGTCAAACAGTGGGATTGAGACTCAACCCGAGCAAAACCACGGTGATACCATTTTCTAGAAGAAGAAAACTAAACTGCCTACATCCCATACTCATAGATGGGAAGGCAGTAGAATACCAACAGGAGATAAGGTATCTGGGTATCACACTAGATAGCAAACTCCTATGGAATAGACACGCTGAGGCAGTGGTAGGTAAAGCCAAACGCGCCCTAATGGTGTGCAGAAATCTGGCAGGAAAAACGTGGGGTTGTAACCCCACTATCCTGCGATGGATGTACACCATGATAGTGAGACCTGCAATCACTTATGGGGCGGTTGCGTGGGGAAGTAGAATCAAGCTGTCCTCTATGAGGAAACAGCTTGAGAAGATTCAAAGACTGTCGTGTGTCTGCATCACGGGGGCGATGGGGTCGTGTCCGACAGCAGCATTGGAGCTGCTGCTGGATCTGACTCCGCTGCACCTTGTGGTGGAGAGCGCCGCCAGATCAGCGATCGTAAGGTTCAGCAAGGAAGGAATGGGCAGAGGCAAAATAATCGGGAGCAGAGACCGAAACAGCCTCGCTGCCAAGATCCCCTGGCTGGAAGTACCAAAAGACGAAATGGTATGCAAATACCACTTCGAGAAAAACTACACAGCAATGTGTAATAGTAAAGCCGATTGGAGCGACGAATCCTCAGCATACCACATAGAGCCAAATGCCATCAAGTGGTATACAGATGGTTCGAAGACAAAGGAAGGCACTGGTGCAGGAGTGTTTGGACCTCGTACCAGATACTTCGAATCCATGGGAACATCCCCAAGTATCTTCCAAGCAGAGGTACACGCAATCGAAAGATGTGCACAGTTTAACCTCGACAGGAATTACCGCAAAAAACGAATTGCTATCCTGTCAGATAGCCAAGCAGCCATCAAGGCCATTAGCTCATACACCATCAGATCCAAACTGGTATGGGACTGTGTGGGGAAGCTGAACAAGCTTGGCAGGGATAATAAAGTAACGCTATACTGGGTACCAGGACACACTGGTATAGACGGAAACGAAGTAGACGATCACCTAGCAAACAAGGGATCCAGTAGCCCCTTTATAGGTCCGGAACCCTTTTGCGGTATGAGCGTGAACACCATCCGCAAAAGTTTAGATGAAGAAATAAGAGGAAAATGGATGAAAACCTGGGAAGAACTTCCAGGGCTAAGGCAATCCAAAGTGATGCTGGGATCTTTTAACCAGAAGAGAACTAAAGCTTGCCTGAAACTAAGCAGGAACAAGCTCAGAATTCTGACAGGAGCCCTGACGGGACACTGCAGACTTAGGAAACATCTTAAGGCCCTAGGCCTAGAGGAGGATGATGGATGCAGATTATGTGGCTCAGCAGAGGAAACCCCCATACATCTGTTCAAAGACTGCGGAGCATTACTCCGCAAGAGACAGATGTGCCTTGGGGCTCACTGCTTGAACACAGAGGAGCTGCAGGCCTTGAATCCCACCCAGATCCTGAGATTCCTAAAGGAATCAGGATTAGAGGTGGCGCTCTAAATGGGTAAGTACACCAACACTTGGAGGAGGAGGGTGGGGTACAATAGATCTATAAAGGTCGCAGTACAAGTCGTCACCACCATATCTACAATCTACATCCAAATTCAGTTTTAATGCCGCATTGACCGCACCGGAAACGTTGTTGCAAAAGATTATATTGTGAAAGGGCAAGAGGAAACACAAGTAGGAACCAGTGGAGATTTTACAATGAACATCATCAATGACTGTGTCGATCCCAAAATAAAATCTTGTAATAGTAGCTCTGAAGATGATAATATGTTTGATGATGATGAAGTGGTACAATATCATAGTCAAGGATTGGAAAGTGGAAAGGATTCTTGTATAGAAGCGGAGAAAGTATCACAAGCTGGGACTAGTGGAGATGGATTGAGTGTTAGTCAATGTATTTGAAATATTTTGAGTTTTCTTTTTATTGGTGTTCTAATTTGTGGTTTATTAAATCTTTCAATTATTGACGTGAAAATTCAATAGATTGTTCTATTTATTTATTAGAGTCTGTGGCAAGGATTTTTATTGACCAGTATCAACCAGTTGGTAGTGTTGAATAAATGATACGGCGCATGGATCGCATCGATCACATGGTGGAGAAAATGCAACAACGTTCCCGGTGCGGCCAATGCGGCATTAAAACTGAATTTGGATGTAAGAAATGTCATGCCCAATAATGTAATGCAATGCTTATTTCTTATGTTTTGGTTTTCATTAAATAGAAGATATTTTATTGAATTTTTTGTTGAATGTTATTGTCTACAGAAAATCTGGATGTTTAATGAAGCCCATGTATTATATGGAATAAACTAATCCAATCCTACAAAATCCTTCTGTTGCTGATTACAAGAGAAACCTGGAGTTTTTGAAATAATTACCAACAAAGATTTGGTTTATTAAAAAGGCTGATGAACAAAATTGTTACAAATAAATATATTCTTAACAATTGTTTAGCAAGTAAAGCTTAATATATAATTTGTAACTAACTTTGGTAGAAATTTGTTTAAATAAACATAACATGAATGCAAAAAATGCAAAGACGAAGAAATGCCTATAAGAAGAAAAGCTAAACTTGTTATAAATAAAATAAAATTGTTATAAATACTTGTATATTTACATTGAATTAAAAAATTATCTATGTTTTTACCACACTTATACTATGTAAAAATGTTATACAACTTGTTATTCACAGTTATATAAATTTCTACACATATCACGAGTTAAGTTTAGCCGTTTGACGGTCATTTTCAAGTGACTTAACAAATTGATGATGTTGAATATATAACCCTATAATTTTGGTGGGGAGGGGGGTTGTTTGTCTGTAGTTGAGGGCTTATCTGCCGGAGATTGGGTAAGATTAAAAAGCTGGGAAAAGATTAGGTCAGTTTGCTGGTTTAGAAGATTAACGGAGGGATTACGGGTTGTTTTGAAGATTTCTAATGACTCTAGGAGATTAAGCTTTGGGCCTTTGTTGCAATTATGCAAGATTTTAATATTAGAAATTTCAGGGAATTTATGATTATATTCTAGATCAGTGGTCCCCAACCTTTTGAAAAATTGTACCCCCCAAAATAAACTGCTAAAAATTCTGTACCCCTCCCCTTTTTATAGGTATAGGAACAAAAGTTTTAGTATGTTTAGACAAAAAAATACTATTAATAACTAATACTCCTACTAATGTGATGGTTGGGCTCGTTTTGTTGAAACAATTTTTGATATATCGGGGTTTACCTTCGTTAACTTGAAACGTAAGTCAGGCTCTAATTTCAATTGCTTCCTGCACTTATTGTTAATATACAACATGGCGGAAAACCTAGTTTCACATAAATATGATGTGTTAAAGGGAATTAAAAATGTTAATGCTTTGTCCAAAATAATTTAATATTCAGCTCTTCTCTTTAACCAAAAATTACACAAAAATTAACCAAAAATCCTTCTCTTCTCTTTAACCAAAAATTACAGTAGATGAAGATGAAGATCTGCGAAACAATGTAATAAGAAAATGTGAACAGATAGACAACACAGTATTACAAAATTTGTTCGATAATATAAAACGGCGAATTAATTTGTGTATTCGTGAAAATGAACAACACATTCACTTGGGAGTCTTGGTAACTAATGATAACAGCATAAGTGAAGAAATAAAAGCAAGGATTGCAGCGGGAAACAGAGCACACTGGGCCCTGATTAAGATTCTCAAGTCACGTAGCCTGAGCAGAAAATCGAAGATAACTGTCTATCGAACGGTTATAAGACCGGTGGTAATGTATGGCTCAGAAACATGCACAATGAGGGTGGCAGAAGAGGAATGTCTGAGAAGATGGGAAAGGAAAATATTAAGAAAGATTTTTGGGGCAGTGAATGACGCAGGGCAATTGGAGGAACTATACGGTCATGCTGACATAGTTTTGGAAATAAAGAGTAATAGACTAAGATGGTTGGGCCATGTAGAGAGAATGCCAGATGACAGGTCTGTCAAGAAGGTACACAGAGGAAACCCAGGTGGCAGAAGGTGCAAAGGGAGACCACGGAAACGCTGGCTGGATGATGTAGAGGATGACTTACGAAAGATGGGAGTCAGAAGATGGAGGAAACGAGCTGAAGATCGCCAGGATTGGGCTACGATCGTCAGAGAGGCCAAGGCCCTTCATGGGCTGTAGCGCCGAGGAGTAAGTAAGTGAGTAAGTAAGAACAACACATTCAACATCTGTTGTAATGTTTGTTCTTCTTTGTTAATTTAATGTGTGTAAACAACACTAAATCAGTGTTAAATTCATGAGAAGGCGTTTTATTTACAACTAATGAAATTGTTGAACTTCAATGGCAGGAGTGGATTCCAGAGTTTTCAAGAGTTTTGGGACTCACGTTACTTGACAGATGGAAGTAAAAACTACGCCATTATTAAAATATAACGGAACGATATACGCTTCAACAACACATTGAAATCATTAAAATTCACTACAAAAATGGTGAAAATTTCGCGGTCACAGATCGCAAAACTAAAGCATTTTTGGGTCGTCGTGAAGCACCTTCTAAGCCAGCAATTGTGAAACTGATGTAAAAGTTTGAGCTGTCGATACGAGTTAGTGATGTGAAGAACCGAACTCATGCACGTCGCTGAAGAAAAACTGAGAATATTGCTGTTGTAGCCCATATTGTTGAGGAAAACCCAGGTTTGTCCATTTCTCGTCGATCTTTGGAATTTGGCATTCCACAAACGACATAACACCGTATTTTACACAAAGACAGGTCTTATATGACTTAGGTCTTAGGTCTTATTTTAAAGTTCAGTTAACACAAGTACTCACGCCTACCGACCATCAACAACGTCGTGTCTTTGCTGATTGGGTCATCACATAGCAATTTCAAATTAGGGGGTAATGATGTTAGTTTCATTCTCAAATTAGGTTCGACATCCAATCAGTTTCGATACTTTATTTTCTAATAAGATAAGTACACCAAGGCTAAGAACGCAGCTTGGCATATATAAGAGCTGACTAGGGCTTCACACGAGAACGATATTTTCCTCGTCTCGTCTCGTCTCGTAAGAGCGAGACGAGAACGAGACGAGACCGCATGTGGTCTCACTCTTGCGAGAGAGAGAACGTATGTAGTCTCGCTCTCGCGAGAACGCATGCGCGGTCTCGTTCTCGCGAGACACGAGAGTCTCGTTTCTGATCCCGATCATATTTCTTCTTCAATCTTTGATTCTAATACGGGCAGCAGTAATATTTTCTTGCATAAATTTGAACTGCGGGCTCGGACATTACATTTCATTATATAACAATTAAACGAGTAGATTTCGTAATATGAAATAGATGTCATAGACAATTTTAAATTATGTTCGATTTTATTATTAATTTTAAATCGTCAACAAAATAGAAGGTTTTTATAAACACACATTTATAGTGTGTTATCGCTACATTTTCATGTGAATGGAACAAAGCGAAATGAGAAGATAAAATCGAAAACAAATAGAAAATGTATGTAAAGAGACAGTGATTAGTTTACATTAAAATGAATGATTACCTCGTTTCGGACTATCTTAACAATAAGTTCTAGCAAGAACGATATTTGGCGAGATTAGACGAGACGAGACAAACGGTAACGGGAACGAGACGAGGCAAACGGTTACGAAAGCGAGACGAGAGTAACGGTTACGAGAGCGAGAGAGAGACGAGAATAACGGTTACGAGAGCGAGACGAGACTAACGGTTCCTAGAGCGAGAGCGAGACTGAGACGAGAGTAATTTTTTTACACAACAAACGAGAGCGAGACGAGATTTTTTAAACTCTCGCCCCATCTCGTCTCGTGTGAAGCCCTATAGCTGACAAAAGGCATTAAAAATTGTATAGTTTTTTTGCTTACGATCCAAACGTAAGCAAAAAAACTATACAATTTTTAATGCCTTTTGTCTGCGCTCATTTTCTCAATTTTGACTGCTGAAACTCATTTTGACTGCGCAACCAAAAATAATTAGTGGTACAGTTTCAAACACCTTTTTCAAGATCGGTGTTGCTAGATCGTTCCCTAAGAGTAATCATATATATATATATACCTTTTATATTTTATATTATACCTTTTCAATTTCTACTGAAAAAGGATCTTTAATCCACGTATTATTATGAAAATAAGGAAGTAATTAAAACATACAAATTAAGGGAAGATGAGATAGCTAAAATATACTAATTGTAAGAGAAAATAGAAACGGAGATCAAAGAATCCGGAGATCATCCAGATCAAAGAAACTATGAGCAGTATGTCAGTAGAAGATGCATGGATAAATATCAAATAAATAATAACAAAAACAACAAGAAAGACGTGCGGATGTATTAAAATCAACAAAACTAAAAAACAAACTAGATGATGGAACGACGAAATAAAAATGGAACTAAAAATGAAAAAACAACAATGGAAAAAGTATCTTAAGAATAGAACTAGAGAGAACTATAATAAGTATAAAGATCAAAGAATGAAAGCCAAAGAAATAGTGAAAACATTGAAGACAATTAGGGATGTGACAAAAATCGATTGCTTAAAAATCGATTTTTCGCATTTCATTAATCGATTTAGGAAAAATCGATTTTAATTAGAGGAAACAATCGATTTTTGTGAAAAAATCGATTATTAATTATTAATTACACTTGAAAATGACCTGTCGAAACTCGAATGGTGATAAGTGTCTAAATTTATATAACTGTGAATAACAAGTATATATATATATATATATATATATATATATATATATATATATGTATACTATATATATATATATATATATATATATACTAGGTATATACTATATACTATAAAGGTATAAACGAGGTAATATTTACTCATGCGCGAAAAGTACTTCTTGACGAAGATTATTTAATACGAAAAATGTCACATCTCGTTGTATTTTTACATAACCTGGGTAACGCACGCAAATATTCAATATCGCTAGGTTACATTAAAATAAACAAATAAATAAAAATAAAATGAATACAATCAAGACCGCGATATTAAAAAAGTGACGTGAAATGTCAATTTGTCAACAATTTTTTTTTCATTACAAAATAATGATAATAATTAAAGAAAACGTTTTAAAATGAATGTGAATTCTATTGTGATACCGGAGATTGAGGAAAGTTCTTACTACGAATCCACAACACCGAAGATATCATTGAAAAAGCAAATTCTTCATTTTTTTTATGGCCCCTGGATCCCAAACTTGTAAGATACGTCCCCTCGCATGAGTAATAAAAAAGATTATCTACAACACGGACAGTATTGTCAATTGGTCACTAGAGCGAAATTGGGCGCACGAACGAGTGCGCACATTCGCTCTCGTGACCAATTGACAACTTACAACCCTAGTTGCAAAATATACTATTCTTGACAAATTGTCCCCTCTGCCCAAAATCAAAACCGTGCAAGTCAATTAAAGGCGCGTAGAGATATATTAACTGATGCGCGAAAGGAATTTAAAGAAGTTCAATTTGAAATCGAACTACGCGCGATAAAGGCGCAAACCAAGATATTCATTCTCAAAGTCGCATCGAGTTTGAAGAATTATATTGTGATTTAATATCTAACATAGACGATCTTGTAGATAGAATTAATTCGCGCAACAAATCAAATAACGAGGAATCAGCATCAACAATAAATCAAAATAACTTGCATCTAAAATTACCAGTTCTAAACCTTAAAACATTTAGCGGTGATTATAGGGGTTGGCTTAATTTCGAAAATGCGTTTAAGTCTGTGATTGAGGAAAACAAGTCTTTAAATAACCGGCAACGGTTGCAATATTTAAAATCATGTCTTCAAGACATGAAAGACGATAGATTCGCTAATTGTTAACGAGAAGAATTACGGGGAAGCTTGGAGGATATTAGAAAAAAAATAACTTAGGACGCACTATTAGTTACAATTGTAACGGAAAAATTTGACTATAATTCCAGACGCGAATGGCAAATGTTATTAGATACTGTGTGTTATTAGATACAATCAATTTGTTTCATTTCTACAAAAACGGTGTTCGATATTAGAGTCATTAAATTACGGTTACACCAATAAATCTATTAACAATAAAGCGAGTCATTCATTCAATAGACCTCATATTCAAGGCATAGGTAAAATACATACGGTAGCACAAGTTACAACTAATAAAAGGTCTTTTTGTGCGTTTAATGCAACACTACTGAGCACATTATTATTCGTTGCGATAAATTCCTCGAGCTTGCTTCTGAAGACAGATTATCAAGCGCTAAACGGCAAAATTTATGCACAAATTGCTTGCGGAACAATCACAAGTTTGAAGGGTGTCATTCTAAAGTTAAATGCAATACATGTAACAAAAAACATCATACACTGCTGCACGTAGTTTCAGAGGATGAAAACGCGTCAATTAGTTTGATGGTCGTCAAACCACAATCAAGAAGAACATTACTTTCGACCGCTGTTGTATTAATAAAGGACAACAAAAAGTTTATCAACAGTGTCGTGCCTTTATAGACTCCGACTCAATGTCAAATTTTATAACAGAATCTTTATATAAAAAATTGAATCTCAAACCGACGCAAACAAATATTGTAATCAAATGCCTAAACGGTGCAGCAAGTGCAAAAAATAAATTAAAATTAATATAAAATCGAGAATAAATTCATTTACAGAGAATTTGCACTGTTTAGTGGTAAAAAATATTAACGACAACTTGCCACTAATCTCTTGGCAACAGCAATATTCAGATATTCCAAAAAAATATTACTTTGGCTGACCCTAAATTCTACGAATCCGCCTAGGTAGATTTACTAATCGGCGCCGGTCTGTTTTTAAGACTCCTTTGTATAGGACAAATAAGGTTTCCAAGCGGCTTAGTGTTTCAAAAAACCCATTTTGGATTTATTGCGGATTGGAACCACATGGCCCCATGGTAATAAATAAATCATGTTGTAATCTATTTATTAGTGCAGAAAATCGTTTAGACAAACAAATACAGACATTCTGGGAATTAGAAAACATAAACACCGACTATAAAACAAAGAATATGTCGTCTGAAGAAATCGAGTGCGAAAAACACTTTTCCAAATATAGTAGTCGTGGCGTATCTGGTATTTTCGTGATCAAATAGCCGTTTAAAACAGATAGATTAAGCATAGGTGATTCAGAATAGATCGCTCTAAAACATTTTTATAATTTAGAACGCAGGTTAAGTAGAGATCCTAGAATTAGAAAAAGCTACAACAATTTCATGACTGAGTACTTGGAATTAAAACATATGGAACATTTAACTGAAAAAGGGGATCAAAATAGCTTTGTTTTCCTTCCACACCAGCCGGTATTCAAAAATTCCAGCGCAACAACAAATATCTGTTCATCCAACGGTCTGAGTCTCAATGACAACCTTATGATCGGACTATATCTTTTCAATAATAGTACGCTTTCGCACATTTCAATACGCCTTAACTGCAGACATCGCGAAAATGTATCGTCAAATGCATTCGAATTCCGAATCCCGATGATTCAAATTTCCAATTAATATTTTGGCGAAATAATACCAACGAACCTTTAAAAATATATAGGTTAAATACATTTACTTACGGTACAAAGCCCGCGAGCTTTATCGCAACGCGTTGCCTTCAAGAATTAGCTGATCAAAATCAAATTATCCGATAGCAAGTGAAATAATACGTAGGCACTTTTACATGGATGATCTATGGACAGGCGCAAATTCAATAAATGAGCCAATTAAAATTAAAACCGACGTCGTTAATATTTTGAGCACGGGTCAGTTTGAGCTTAGAAAATTCAAATCAAATTGTTCAGAATTTTTACAAAATGAGTTGAGCAATGATTACTCATAGTTAGACGTTCCACTAAGAATAGGCGAATTCACAAAAACTTTAGGCTTATTATGGAGCCCTGTTGAGGATATTTTTAAATACGAAATATTTTCAGATAATATGTCACGTAAGGTGGGTAAGGGGTGACGGCAATAACCACCATGTAAGTCCGACCCAAATGTCAACCTCTCCTGCACGCGGTGCCCGCTGCTAGATAACGAACGAGGCTCTGGCGACCGAGTCATGGCGGTATAACCATTCAAACGAGAATAAAGGAAATGTATTCTCACCGTGAGGGGTTGCTAGTCTCCCAGCGGGCGCCTCCCCAGGGGGCGGGTAGGGGAAAGCCTCCCAGATATGGGTGGTACCGGGGAAATTAAATACCCGGGGCGGACCGAAACTAGCAACAACAGTAGCGTCTGACCCAGAGTGGGCGGCTGCAAACGGCGTCAGACCCAGAATGGGCGGCCGAAAACCAAACTCACCAACCCGTCTTGCCAGCGTGGTGTTTTACGGCAAAAAAAAACCCTTATTTTTACCCATGAAAATGATAGATGTAAACAAACAAATACCCCAGGCGGATAGGAGAATATCTCCACAGTTCCGCAATGCTAACCAATCATTCTGTCCCACGGATTCTGGGGGGGACAAACATCTAATGAAGCAGAAAACCTACTCAACAAAGAAGCAGAATATACACATGTATATCGCAACCTACAACACAAGATCGCTACAATCAGAGGAAAGACTCACCGAACTCGAGCGAGAATTAGATCATATAAAATGGGATGTTGTTGGTCTCAGCGAGATTAGAAGACGGGGAGAGCAACTAATAAAACTAAAATCTGGGCATAGCCTATATTATGCGGGAAACGACGAAAATTCCAATGGTGGAACCGGTTTTATAATACATAAACGTCACAGCAAGAATATAATTTCCATAAAGAAAATCTCCCCTAGAGTGACTAGCCTGGTCCTGAAACTAAATAAAAGATACCACATAAAAATCGTACAAATCTATGCACCGACGACCAACTAAAGTGATGAGGAAGTAGACATCTTCTACGACGATATATCTACGGCCCTAAGAGAGCAACCAGTCCAATTCACCATTGTATGCGGAGACTTCAACGCCAAAATCGGAATGAAAAGCGACGATACGGAAATTTCTTTAGGAAACTTTGGACTGGAAGGCAGGAATAACCGAGGTGAGACGTTGTTGGGCTTCCTACTACAAAACAACCTATTTCAAATGAACAGCTTCTTCTATAAAAAACTAAATCGAAGATGGACCTGGGAAAGTCCAGACGGCCGCACAAGAAATGAAGACTTTGTAATAACGGATAAGAAACATATAATTAAGGACGTAACGGTATTAAATAGATTTGATACTGGGAGCGACCATAGAATGGTGCGATCAAAAATAACCATTGATATAAAGAGAGAAAGACACAAAATGGTTAAAAAGACAACCAACCAACAATGGCACAGCCCACTAGATGTAGAGGAATACCAACAGTGCATCGCAGACCGGTTGACGAGTGGAAACGCGGACAAAAATGAAAACATCAACAACCTAAACGACCGAATAACAAATGCCATAATAGAAAGTCAAAGTACATGCTGCCCTAGAACAAAACAAGAAGAAAAACTCAGCCAAGAAACAATACAGCTGATGCAAAGTAGAAGAAACATGAGAAGTGAAGAGACAACCTCCATCGAAGAACTACGAGAGATAAATAAACAGATATCGAAGGCAATAAGGCGCGACATAAGAGCACATAATAAAGATAAAATTCAACAAACCATAGAAAACAACAAAAGTATGAAGGTCCTGCGTAGAAAACTGGGAAGCGGGAAGATACAAATAACTAAACTTAGAAATAAACAAGGAAATATAACAACGAACAGAGAGGAGATCCTAAATGTCGTTGAAGAATTCTACCAACTTCTATATACAAGCCAAAAAGAACCAATCCCGGAATCTGAACCAGATATCGTATCAAATAAAAAGGGCATCATAAACCAAGGGTCTGAAATACTACCAGATATTACTTTAGATGAAATAGAATTAGCCTTAAGTAAAACGAAGACAAACAAAGCCCCCGGAGGTGACCACGTCACCGCAGACGCCATCAAAATCGGAGGTGTCCACCTGCTAGGAAAAATCAGAGACCTGTTCAATCTTTGCCTGTTCAACAGTACAGTACCAAATGAATGGAACAACGCTATTGTGATCTTAATACACAAAAAAGGAGATATAGCTGACCTAGAAAACTATAGGCCGATAAGCCTTCTAAGTCATCTCTACAAACTATTTACAAGAATAATAACAAATAGACTTGAAAATAAACTGGACTTCTACCAACCAGTGGAACAGGCAGGATTTCGCACAGGATACGGAACCAATGACCTTCTACAAAGTGTTAAAACAATAGTCGAGAAAAGTATTGAATACAACAGACCACTCGTACTGGCCTTCATAGATTTCCATAAAGCATTTGACACCGTCGAGTTAGATGCAGTTATGGAAGCACTACAGGAATGCCGTGTCGACCATCGCTACACGAGAACCATTTACAACATCTACAAAAGTATGACGGTATGACGGCCAGTATGACGGTTCAACTCCATGAAAACACCAAACCCATTCCAATTGGTAGAGGCGTGAGACAGGGGGATACGATATCGCCTAAATTGTTCACCGCGGTTTTGGAACTCGCTTTCAAAAAGCTCAACTGGGAAAGAAAAGGCTTAACCATAGATGGCAAAAATCTATTAAATCTGCGATTTGCAGATGACATAGTGCTGCTTGCTGACGATCTTAACGATATAAAAACAATGCTATTAGAACTCCAGGAAGCATGTAATACCGTAGGCCTAAGAATAAACTATTCCAAAACAAAATGTATGACAAACTTGGTCCCGAGCAGACAGATAGATGTAGGCGATAGAGATATTGATTTCGTAGACAAATACACCTATTTAGGTCACGAAATACGCATAACTAGAGACAACCAAACATGCGAATTTAAAAGAAGAATAATCCTCTCTTGGGCCGCATATGGAAAACTTCGGGACGTATTCAAAAGCGATCTGCCAGTCTGCTTGAAAAGGAAAGTGTTTGATCAATGTGTATTGCCAGTTATGCCCTACGGCACTGAAACCGCAACACTCACCGTCGCCACTGCAAAAAAGCTCCAAATTGCACGACGAAAGATGGAAAGATCGATGCTCGGCGTGTCGCTACGAGACCATATCACAAACGAAGACCTACGCCGAACAACATGTTTCACAGATGTGGTTGTGCGTATGGCGAGGCTAAAGTGGAACTGGGCTGGACACGTGGCCCGAATGTCAGATGGAAGATGGACCAAGAGACTACTGGAGTGGAGGCCAAGAGCAGATATACGAAGCAGGGGGAGGCCCCCCACAAGATGGACAGACGATATAAAAAGAACAAGTGGAGCCTGGATGCGAGAGGCTCAGGATAGGAGGAAATGGGCGGAAATTGGGGAGGCCTATGTTCAGCAGTGGACGCAAAGGGCTGTTTGATGATGATGATGATGAAGGTAACAAAGCGCATAATATTATCTGTTACGCCGCAAATATTTGATCCATTGGGTTTAGTCCCTAATCCATTTGGTTTAGCCCTATTATGACAGCAAAAATAATATTACAAAAATTGTGGTCACTTAAATTAAATTGGGACGAATCTATCCCTAGCAATATATATTCCACATGGATAATATTTTTGAAAGAGCTAAAACATCTAAATGACATACTGTTAAACAGAAAAATAATAACTTACTCGCAACCGGCATTTATTGAACTGCATGGTTTTTGCGACGCCTCACAGGCCGGATATGGCGCAGTCATATATATTAGAACTTGAAAATAATGAATACCAAACTAGACTAGAGTGTTCAAAATCTATAGTTGCGGCGTTGAAAACGACAACAATCAAGCGCTTAGAGCTATGTGGTGCATTACAACTAGCACAATTATTCAAAAAGGTTAAATATTGTCTCGATGCCAAAATTTCTCAACAATTTTTATGGACAGACTCCACAATAGTCTTGGCATGGATAAATACCGAATCTAATTTATTACAAACATTTGTTGCAAATCGGGTTAGCGAAATAAATTCGTTAACAGAAAAATCAAACGTGCGCAGTGAAAATAATCCAGCGATATGTTAAGCAGAGGAGCTTTAGTGGCTGATCTGGTAAAGAGCTAAACATGGTTTAACGGTTCAATCTTTTTAAAATACAATATTGAACAATGGCCCACACCCCCGGCAAACTGGTGTAAAATTGAAATTCCAGAAAGGGATAATCTCAATCGCAACTATTCAAACCGAAATGTCGGTATTAACAAAATTTTCTAATTTTGATAAATTGCTTCATAAATAATTGCCAGACTAAAAATATTAAAAGAGTAGGTAAATTATCAACAAATGAATTGAAAAATTCGAAACACGCGATTCTAAAATTGATACAGGAAAAGGAGTTTATAATGGAAATAAAAAATCTCAAAATCAAAAAACAAATTCCAAGTAATTCAAAATTATTATCACTCTGTCCCTTTATGGATGAAAACGGGTTAGTTAGAGTAGGCGGGCGGTTAAAAAACACTAATTTATCTAATGATGTTAAATACCCAATTGTTTTACCAAAAGGGCATTTTGTAACAAAATTGTTAATAAGGCAAACACACGAAACACATTTACATTCGGGCTCCCAGGCCACGTTGGCGGCACTGCGCCAACAATATTGGATATTATCAGGTAGAAGCGCGGTAAGACAAGTCCTTAACCAATGCATAAAATGTTTTAAGGTCAATCAGGTCAATCAAAAAATCGATTTTAATTAGAGGAAATAATCGATTTTTTCACAAAAATCGATTATTAATTATTAATTACACTTGAAATTAATTACACTTGAAAATGACCTGTCGAAACTCGAATCGTGATAAGTGTCTAAATTTATATAACTGTGAATAACAAGTATATATAGTATATATATATATATATATATATATATATATATATATATATATATATATATTTACTCATGCACATCTCGTTGTATTTTTACGTAACCTGGGTAACGCACGCAAATATTCAATATCGCTAGGTTACATTAAAATAAACAAATAAATAAAAATAAAATGATCACAATCAAGACCGCGATATTAAAAAAGTGACGTGAAATGTCAATTTGTCAACAATTTTTTTTTTCATTACAAAATAATGATAATAATTAAAGAAAACGTTTTAAAATGAATGTGAATTCTATGGTGATACCGGAGATTGAGGAAAGTTCTTACTACGAATCCACAACACCGAAGATATCATTGAAAAAGCAAATTCTTCATTTTTTTTTTATGGCCCCTGGATCCCAAACTTGTAAGATACGTCCCCTCGCATGAGTAATAAAAAAGATTATCTACAACACGGACAGTATTGTCAATTGGTCACTAGAGCGAAATTGGGCGCACGAACGAGTGCGCACATTCGCTCTCGTGACCAATTGACAACTTACAACCCTATACCTATATACTACCCTACATACTATTCTTGACAAATTGTCCCCTCTGCCCAAAATCAAAACCGTGCAAGTCAAATAAAGGCGCGTAGAGATATATTAACTGATGCGCGAAAGGAATTTAAAGAAGTTCAATTTGAAATCGAACTACGCGCGATAAAGGCGCAAACCAAGATATTCATTCTCAAAGTCGCATCGAGTTTGAAGAATTATATTGTGATTTAATATCTAACATAGACGATCTTGTAGATAGAATTAATTCGCGCAACAAATCAAATAACGAGGAATCAGCATCAACAATAAATCAAAATATCTTGCATCTAAAATTACCAGCTCTAAAGCTTAAAACATTTAGCGGTGATTATAGGGGTTGGCTTAATTTCGAAAATGCGTTTAAGTCTGTGATTGAGGAAAACAAGTCTTTAAATAACCGGCAACGGTTGCAATATTTAAAATCATGTCTTCAAGACGCCGCACTAAAGACGATAGATTCGCTAATTGTTAACGAGGAGAATTACGGGGAAGCTTGGAGGATATTAGAAAAAAAAAATTAACTTAGGCTATTAGTTACACGTACGCACTATTAGTTACAATTGTAACGGAAAAATTTGACTATAATTCCAGACGCGAATGGCAAATGTTATTAGATACTGTGTGTTATTAGATACAATCAATTTGTTTCATTTCTAAAAAAACGGTGTTCGATATTAGAGCCATTAAATTACGGTAACACCAATAAATCTATTAACAATAAAGCGAGTAATTCATTCAATAGACCTCATATTCAAGGCATAGGTAAAATACATACGGAAGCACAAGTTACAACTAATAAAAGGTCTTTTTGTGAGTTTAATGTAACACTACTGAGCACATAATTATTCGTTGCGATAAATTCCTCGAGCTTGCTTCTGAAGACAGATTATCAAGCGCTAAACGGCAAAATTTATGCACAAATTGCTTGCGGAACAATCACAAGTTTGAAGGTTGTCATTCTAAAGTTAAATGCAATACATGTAACAAAAAACATCATACACTGCTGCACGTAGTTTCAGAGGATGAAAACGCGTCAATTAGTTTGATGGTCGTCAAACCACAATCAACAACAACATTACTTTCGACCCGTGTTGTATTAATAAAGGACAACAAAAAGTTTATCAACAGTGTCGTGCCTTTATAGACTCCGACTCAATGTCAATTTTTATAACAGAATCTTTATATAAAAAATTGAATCTCAAACCGACGCAAACAAATATTGTAATCAAATGCCTAAACGGTGCAGCAAGTGCAACAAAGAAATTAAAATTAATATAAAATCGATAATAAATTCATTTACAGAGAATTTACATTGTTTAGTCGTAAAAAATATTAACGACAACTTGCCACTAATCTCTTGGCAACACCAATATTCAGATATTCCAAAAAAATATTACTTTGGCTGACCCTAAATTCTACGAATCCGCCTAGGTAGATTTACTAATCGGCGCCGGTCTGTTTTTAAGACTCCTTTGTATAGGACAAATAAGGGTTCCAAGCGGCTTAGTGTTTCAAAAAACCCATTTTGGATTTATTGCGGATTGAAACCACATGGCCCCCATGGTAATAAATAAATCATGTTGTAATCTATTCATTAGTGCAGAAAATCGTTTAGACAAACAAATACAGGCATTCTGGGAATTAGAAAACATAAACATCGACTATAAAACAAAGAATATGTCGTCTGAAGAAATCGAGTGCGAAAAACACTTTTCCAAATATAGTAGTCGTGACGTATCTGGTATTTTCGTGATCAAATTACCGTTTAAAACAGATAGATTAAGCATAGGTGATTCAGAATAGATCGCTCTAAAACATTTTTATAATTTAGAACGCAGATTAAGTAGAGATCCTGAAATTAGAAAAAGCTACAACAATTTCATGACTGAGTACTTGGAATTAAAACATATGGAACATTTAACTGAAAAAGGGGATCAAAATAGCTTTGTTTTCCTTCCACACCAGCCGGTATTCAAAAATTCCAGAGCAACAACAAATATCTGTTCATCCAACGGTCTGAGTCTCAATGACAACCTTATGATCGGACTATATCTTTTCAATAATAGTACGCTTTCGCACATTTCAATACGCCTTAACTGCAGACATCGCGAAAATGTATCGTCAAATGCATTCGAATTGCGAATCACGATGATTCAAATTTCCAATTAATATTTGGGCGAAATAATGCCAACGAACCTTTAAAAATATATAGGTTAAATACATTTACTTACGGTACAAGCCCGCGAGCTTTATCGCAACGCGTTGCCTTCAAGAATTTGCTGATCAAAATCAAACAAATTATCCGATAGCAAATGAAATAATACGTAGGCACTTTTACATGGATGATCTATTGACAGGCGCAAATTCAATAAATGAGCCAATTAAAATTAAAACCGACGTCGTTAATATTTTGAGCACGGGTCAGTTTGAGCTTAGAAAATTCAAATCAAATTGTTCAGAATTTTTACAAAATGAGTTGAGCAATGATTACTCATAGTTAGACGTTCCACTAAGAATAGGCGAATTCACAAAAACTTTAGGCTTATTATGGAGCCCTGTTGAGGATATTTTTAAATACGAAATATTTTCAGATAATATTTCACGTAAGGTAACAAAGCGCATAATATTATCTGTTACGGCGCAAATATTTGATCCATTGGGTTTAGTCCCTAATCCATTTGGTTTAGCCCTATTATGACAGCAAAAATAATATTACAAAAATTGTGGTCACTTAAATTAAATTGGGACGAATCTATCCCTAGCAATATATATTCCACATGGATAATATTTTTGAAAGAGCTAAAACATCTAAATGACATACTGTTAGACAGAAAAATAATTACTCGCAACCGGCATTTATTGAACTGCATGGTTTTTGCGACGCCTCACAGGCCGGATATGGCGCAGTCATATGTATTAGAACTTGAAAATAATGAATACCAAACTAGACTAGAGTGTTCAAAATCTAGAGTTGCGGCGTTGAAAACGACAACAATCCCGCGCTTAGAGCTATGTGGTGCATTACAACTAGCACAATTATTCAAAAAGGTTAAATCTTGTCTCGATGCCAAAATTTCTCAACAATTTTTATGGACAGACTCCACAATAGTCTTGGCATGGATAAATACCGAATCTAATTTATTACAAACATTTGTTGCAAATCGGGTTAGCGAAATAAATTCGTTAACAGAAAAATCAAACGTGCGCAGTGAAAATAATCCAGCGATATGTTAAGCAGAGGAGCTTTACTGGCTGATCTGGTAAAGAGCTAAACATGGTTTAACGGTTCAATCTTTTTAAAATACAATATTGAACAATGGCCCACACCCCCGGCAAACTGGTGTAAAATTGAAATTCCAGAAAGGGATAATCTCAATCGCAACTATTCAAACCGAAATGTCGGTATTAACAAAATTTTCTCATTTTGATAAATTGCTTCATAAATAATTGCCAGACTAAAAATATTAAAAGAGTAGGTAAATTATCAACAAATGAATTGAAAAATTCGAAACACGCGATTCTAAAATTGATACAGGAAAAGGAGTTTATAATGGAAATAAAAAATCTCAAAATCAAAAAACAAATTCCAAGTAATTCAAAATTATTATCACTCTGTCCCTTTATGGATGAAAACGGGTTAGTTAGAGTAGGCGGGCGGTTAAAAAACACAAATTTCTCTAATGATGTTAAATGTTTTAAATGTTAAATACCCAATTGTTTTACCAAAAGGGCATTTTGTAACAAAATTGTTAATAAGGCAAACACACGAAACACATTTACATTCGGGCTCCCAGGCCACGTTGGCGGCACTGCGCCAACAATATTGGATATTAGCAGGTAGAAGCGCGGTAAGACAAGTCCTTAACCAATGCATAAAATGTTGTAAGGTCAATCCTGTCAAATTAAATCCCCAAATGGGAGAATTACCCAAAGAGAGAGTGGAACCCAGCCGACCGTTTATAACTTCTATCCGTTTATAAAGGCCTACATTGCATTATTCGTATGCTTTGCAACAAAGGCAGTTCATATAGAATTAGTTTAACAACGAATGAATTTTTAGCCGCCTTACGACGTTTCATTGATCGTCGAGGTCATCCACGGCACATCTATAGTGATAATGGCCACAATTTTATAGGTTCTAACAATGAGTTAAAAAGAATTATACTTAATTTCTTAAAATCCAAAAACTATGCAATTTATAATCATTTATGCAATGTCGAAATAAACTGGCACTTTATACCACCAAAATCACCACATATGGGAGGTTTATGGGAAGCAAATATAAAAGCAGTAAAACGGCATATTAAAAGACCATTATCCTCCGATCCCAACGACATGCAATCCCTCACACTGGGCCACTTCCTTATTGGAGAACCATTAACAACCTTTGCCAAAGAGGATGTCCAAGAGGTACCTACCAATCGACTTGCTAGATGGAAATTACTGGAAAGGATGAAAGCGCATTTTTTGAAAAGATGGAGCCGGAAATATTTAACTCCAAACCCGGAGCAAATGGAATTCCAAATACGACACTCCAAGTAATCTCATCGGCGCATTGGTTGTAGTCATTGATGAAAACACTCCACCGCTATATTGTAAATTAGGGCGAATCAAGGAAGTTCATCCAGGGCTGGACAACACCGTTCGAGTTGTGACCGTCCGTACCCATCAAGGCATCATAAAGAGAGCTCTTCACAAAATAAGCATATTACCGTTAGATGAAGAATAGGAGAGTTGAATGTTTTGTGACAAGCGACAATGCAACATTGGACAGATCTAGACTTAAACTAACTTAATTCTTAGTGAACCTACTAATTTTGTATAATATATGTATATACTCGAGTAGAAGTCTGGATATGAAATAACCTGTTTCTTAACCCCCACTCTTTCCACCCTTATAGTTAAGCTTTCCTTGTACCTGCTGAGATACATAGAAACGGAGTGTGTATTCTGCGATAGAGCAGAGAACAACATAACCAGTATTAGTGCATAGAATTAATAAACGAATTAAATAAACTATCTGTGTATTAATACAATTCACTAGTAGGCTTACTTCTCTCTGAAGTAACAAACAAACAATATAAGTCAATTTTATTTCAAATTTGAGTTTTAACTTTGAACCGCATCTAACTAAAAAAACTAACCGGTTTTTACACAGAAGATATAAATAACCCCATTTATATCTTCTGTGTAAAAACCATCCAAGTCTCATACACATTAATATGGTGTTATGGATGTTGTGTAGTTTTTACACAGAAGATGTAAATAAGTTTTTTTTATAATATTGCACCCTTTTGTAGTGATTTTTTCAATTCAGTGTAAGTACGGGTTGCCACATAGCAACGGTCGAACTCTAACTTTGTAATAACTTGTAACAATTTCCTCGATTTTCTCCATTTTATTTACATACTTAAAGTTGTGTAATAAAAATTAGTTTTTTATGTATATAATATTTAAATATATATGTTTATTTAATGGACATTTAAATGGTTTAAAATTACCACGTCTTTCTAATTACAAAACTATTATTTCTTGTAACTTTTAACATTTTTTCTTCTAACATAACAAACATTTCTCACAGGTTTATTAAGGAATGCTTTATTAATTCAATTTATTTGTTGAGAGATACGAATATTTCAACGAACGTTATTGGAACATTTTTTGTAATTGCATCGATTATATATAATTATATACAAATATAAGTAGATATATATATATATATATATATATATATATATATATATATATATATACATATATATATATATATATATATATATATATATATATATATACAACATATATATATATATATATATATATATATATATATATATATGCTTGTGTGTATAAAAACTAATTAAATATCTATACAAGATAGAAGTAATTATATCCTAATACTATTCACCTATGTGTGTGAACAGCGATAAATTTTCACCATAAACTTAAAGTTTGTCACGACTTTTTCAACGCGAATTTTCACCGATTGTGCGAATTGTATTTTATAAAAAACCACATTTTATTTGAAACAAATAGGTGTATTTAGCGACGGTTTAAATGCGACTAAACACGTTGTTCTGCGTGCAATAGATAAGAAACGTACGTAGAAAGTTTTAACAAATGCAGTTGAAGGTACATTTATAGACATATTGCGAAATTCCAAGGATTTTTGAAATTGCTAACATATGATGCAACAGTCCTATAAAGAAAATATCTTTGGTTTAAATGGATTTGTCGCTTTCATCCTCATCTGCAGTGATACGATCGATTATACTGTGTTTGTTTTATGGATTATAGCAGTAGTTTTGAACGTTTTTCTTGGTGTAGCGTGCTAACAATTTTTCAAGTACCCGTTTTTATAATACAAATACAAGCGATAAAATTGCAACATACAATACTGGTTTTTCAAATTAAATTCACCCTATTGCAAATAAAATTCGCCCTTTTTCAAATTAAATTCAACCTATTGCAAAACAAGTCTTTTACATACATATTATATTTGAAAAAATCAAATAATGTTAATTACGTAGTAAAAAATCAATATCATAGACTATATACAAGAATTGCATCATTAGAATAACCATCATTTCACCAACAATAGTTTACGTACTTCCAGCGTATTGTGGATAATTGCGATATCCAGAATCAAACAAACTTCGTCCAGATTACCGTCTTCCAATTTCTGAAGCAAACCCTTAAGTAAGTTGCTAAAAACTAACTCTTTGGACAAATTTTCTGTAGCAATCTCTTTATAAACCGATCACGTTTAACCCTTTCGCTACGGGAACCGGATTAAGGCGTAAAATATTTTTATGTCCCGTGTACGGGAACCGGATTAATACGCAAGCGTTTTTTCTGTACGTAATATGGGAAATTAACTCATCCGCTGTATTATAATTATCATATACACTCAGGAGTGAGCTGCCAAATTTTGAACAACCGGCTCGCTATTATTTCGAAGAAAAAAAAACGGTAAAATTATGTGAAATTTTAAAGATTCAAGTATATGTTAATGATTTTCGTGACTTTATAAACGCAAACATACAACTGAAAAATGTTCAGATACCTAATTCAATTTTAAGGGCTAAAAAATAGCAAGCACAATTGCTATTAGTAGTTCAGAAGCTGAAATACACAATTACTGTACACAAATAAATGAAGACAATGTACTCATTCATTGTCTTCATTTATTTGTGTACAGTAATTGTGTATTTCAGCTTCTGAACTACTAATAGCAATTGTGCTTGCTATTTTTTAGCCCTTAAAATTGAATTAGGTAACTGAACATTTTTCAGTTGTATGTTTGCGTCTATAAAGTCACGAAAATCATTAGCATATACTTGAATCTTTAAAATTTCACATAATTTTCTAACCATTTCTTCACCTTCTAGCCATGGTGACATAATTTTATCTAATGACCATCTCGAAGAGCTGCATAAATTTTTCATAGTTATCAGTGTCATTGTTCTCATTCTTATCATAATTACCCACACTATTATGCCACACGGTTATATTTGGACACATTTCAGTTAACTTTGTGGCTACACCAGATTTTCTTCCTAACATTGTCGATGAACCATGTGGACAGAATTCTATGAGATTTCTTTGTAAATAATTTTTATCAAACCCATTTTACGTACACACATGATGTGTATAGTGTGTTGCGCACATGATATGTTTGCGAGGGTGTGGCATATCGGCGCGATGTGCATATTTTGCATAAACATACTATTAAAATGGCTTATATTTTTTAGTTTTAGGGGTAATTTAACAAGCGGCTCGCCGAGTTTCAAAAATTTTAACAACCGGCTCTTGCGAGCCGGACCGTAGTAGAGCCGGCTCTAGCCCACCGCTGTATACACTACTAAAAATGTTATAGACATATCAAAATTTGATTTCAGTGTAATCATTTTTTTCCAAAACAAAACTACGTAAAAAAACCAAACTACGGGAACCGTACAAATCCGCTGGCATCATTTCACTGCAGCCCCTAAAAAACGCATCAACCAGGATTGTCCAGCCTTTCATTTAATTTAATTAATTCCGGACGTATGCTAAGCGTAAGGCCGATAAAATGATTGAAAGGCCGATATATTCGCTTAGACCAGAGTTCCCCAAATGCCGGGTCGCGACCCGGTACCGGGCCACGGAAAAATTATACCGGGTCGCATAGAAAATTAGTTCCTTTTTGTATTAGTTCATTTATTTTCACGAAAATGTAAAATACTTATAGCTAAATAAAAATAAATGGACATTATTGAATAATTTTGATTGTGTGCAAAAATACATTATACTTTCTGGGAATATATCATGGTATTCTTGGAATAAACTATTAAAAAGAAGTAACGTCCCACAATGCTGCGACTTGTGAGAGAACTTACATTATTTTGATTTGAAAAAACTAGTACTAGTATTCATACTAGTATTCATTATTCTTTGGAAATTTTCGGCTACCAATTAGCTATCATTTACGAGTTGCCTATTTCTTGCAAGTTAGAACATGTAAACGCATTTCTGATATAACTTTCGCTTTTTCTTGTTTTAAAATGTTCAACACGCCATTTTGAAATATATTCGAATTGCTATCACATGAATCCAAATGCGCACTACATATATGCCGTTTCTGACTATTTCTCTCATTTGATGAACAATATCTACTGCTTTTGTTACAGTATTGATAGAAAACTGGATAATAATATTCGTTATATTAATTACTGAAAAATAATTCCTCATGGATAAGTGGTTAATTAAACAACAAACAAACAATGTGTCGGTTAGTGTCGGCGATATAGGTTTTTTATAGGAGATCCTTGTACCTTGGGACACCTTGTACCTCAGGACAAGCTCATTAAATTAGAAATGTTGCATTGAGAGGTGGTAAGGAACAACATCTAGTAGCTATTTCATTACAACATTCATAATGCAGGCAGAAAAGTCAACAATTTTGCCTCGTTCCTTACATATCGTATGCTGTGTGATTTTTTCGTCCGATTTTTGTATGCAATCCACTTGAATCTTTGTTATAATCGAAATATTTTGACGTAAGTAATTTAATTATGATACAATTAGTTGTTATCTACATTCGTAATCACTTATTTTAATATAAGTCACTAGATTTCCGTTATTCAGAAATTTTAACCACACTTTGTTTTATACAGTTGAAATTTGTACCTCGGGACAGTGAATTTTTTGTACCTTGGGACTGTCCCAAGGTACAAGGCATTGATTTTTTTAAATTTATTTATTTTAATGTTATATTTTTAATTTCTGTTTTTATTTACTAGATGCCGCGAGTAAAAATAAAATCACTCGGCCAAAACCATGTGCGGAAAATGTAAAAATTGCAATTGAAATGGTCATTCAAAAACGTGTATCTATTCGTAAAGCTTCCGATGAATTTCATGTTTCAAAATCTTTAATAGGCCGTTACGTGAAGTTGAACAAAGACAAAGAAAATGAAAAGAAGAAGATCAATTGGTTGTAAATTGCTTAAAGGCATCCAAGTTTCACTATGGAATATGTAAAGATGACTTTTTAAAATTGGCATTTGAATATGCAGTAATTTTGCAAAAAACATATCCAAGTTCTTGGGACACAAATAAAAAAGCTGGTAAAACATTTTATGAATATTTTATTAAACGGCATCAAAATCTAAGCTTGCGGAAACCAGAAGCAGGGTTTGCATTTGAAGATGCGTCAATGAAAGTTTTAGCGCCAAAACGAGCGAAACAAGTTGAGAATATTACATCAGCAGAGAGAGGTAATATTGTAACTGTTATTGCATGCGCGAATGCACTTGGGAATTCTATTACTCCTTGCATGATTTTTTCTAGAGTGCAATTTAAGAACCACATGATTAATGGTGCTACTCCTGAGACTTTGGGGCTTGCAACTTCGAATGGATGGTCCAATATTGACAAATTTGAAGATATTTTAAACCATTTCATTAAACATGTTAAACCCAATAATAATAATAAAGTGCTCCTGATAATGGACAATCACGAAAGTCACATGTCAATTAAAATGATAGAGTTAGCCAAGAAGAATGGTATAGTTATGTTCACATTCCCTCCCCACACAAGCCATAAGTTACAGCCTTTAGACAGAACCGTATTTGGTCCAAATATTACTACAAAGCTTGCAACGATTGGCTTTTGCAAAATCCTGGAACTCCCCTCACTATATATAATGTCGCCCAATGCTTTGGCACTGCTTTTCCATTGGCTTTTACGCCATCTAATATCCAAAATGGATTTAAAGTTGCAGGAATATGGCCATTCAATGATAATATTTTTGGAGAAGATGAGTTCCTGAGCTCATATGTTACTGATAAGCCTTATGTAGATGCTGACTCCGTTGCGCACACCAGATTGGATATGGCTGATACACAGCAAAATATTGCTCTACCTGGACCATCACAACCTGCCAATATTGAACAACAAACTGACAATAACCATGTAGGTATAGAATCTCCAGCACCATCTACATCCACTGGTACTATAGAAACAGAGAAACATATCCTAATGTCGCCTGAAGACGTCTGCCCTTTTCTAAAGGCCCCACCACGTAAAAATAAAACTACTAGAAATAGAAAAGGTAAAGCAAGAGTATTAACCGATACTCCTGAAAAACGGGAATTGGAACTTTTAGCCGATAAAAAAAAAGAAAGAAAGAAGTGAGTAGTTTTGAGAACGAAACTGATGTTATCTTAGAGAATGATGATTCTTGTGATGACGCTCAAAAGGAAAATAATTGCGTGGGGTGCGGTGAAAATTATTTCACTACTTCGAGCAAAGAAGACTGGATTCAGTGTGTCACCTGTCAACTCTGGGTACACGAAGAATGCACCTTTTTTGAAAATTACTGTCAGAAATGCGGTATTCAGTCTAAAGATAGACTAGTAGTAATGTTTGTTAACAAGTTTTGTTATTATTTTTGTTTTTCTGAATATGTAAAGTGATTATAAATAAGCTTTGTAATGACTGTTGTTTTTATTACTACAAAATTAAGATTATCTTTCGTTTTCAATGCTTTAACTGAGCATTTAAGCTGCCCATTCACACCTAAATTTCCGGCATATGAAATATTTATCTCAACTGATAGATATAATATTCATCTGTCGGCAATTTAGTTTTACAAAAATGTGTCCCAAAGTACAAGTATTGGTGTCCCAAGGTACAAGCCATGATTGTACCATGGGACAAATATCCTAAAATAATTATTTGGCATTCTCTCATTGACAAAACATAATAGGTCATGTGTTGCATCATAATATTGTAATATTATTGGCTAGTTAACAGAAATTTCAACATTCATGGCTATAGATCAATTTGAACTTAAAATATGTAGGTAAAAAGAAAAGTGTCCAAAAGTACAAGGATCTCCCCTACAACTAGAAACTTTTAATAAGACGCAACCTTTTGAAGATGACCAGCACTGGACGACTGGTGCCACTAAACGCCCACATACGAATTTTTATTCTACCCTTACAAAAAAGAAGAAAACGCCTTGGTTGCGACAATATTATTCGGATTTCATAAAATACGGTTTCATGAAAGTGCTGATGCAAACCCATTATGCGTTATTTGTTATATGACACTGTCAAACGAGTCCATGAAACCTTCAAAGTTAAAGATGCATTTAGAATTAAAACATCCATATTACAGTAATAAAACGACAGATTTCTATATAAACAAAAAGAAAGAACGAATAGCGAGAAAGAAGTCGATGTCTTTGAATTGTTATCAGGGTGCTTTGTCTGAAAACATAGTATGGCTTCTTATGAAATATCCAAATTAATTGCTGAGACTTGCTACCCTCATACAATTGCCGAAAAGTTACTAATTCCAGCAATGAAAATAATAGGAATTCGAATATGTGATAAAAAAGCAACAGAACCAAATAAATATGCTATATTTCTCCAATAACACAGTGAAGTGTAGAATCGTGGAAATGGCATACAATATCGAAGAAACTGTTGATGGTCACATAAAAAAGGGCAGTTTTTTCTCTCTTCAAGTCGATGAAAGTGTAGATATTGCGAAGAATGCTAATCTAATGTGTTTTGTTAGATACGATCTTGACAACACATCGAAAGAAAAATTTTTGTTTTGTAAAACTTTGTCTACAAGAACAATAGCAGAAGAAATGTTTAGCTTGATTGATGGTTATATTAATCAAAATGATATTGACTGGAAAAAATGCGAGGGTTTGAACACCGATGGTGCACGCGCAATGGCTGATATTCGTGCAGGACTCTTGCCAAAAATCTTGCCAAAAGGAGTAAGCTGTAGCCCCAGAATGTGTGTGGGTACATTGTAACATACAGAGAGAAGCTTTACATACAAAAAAATTCCATTGCTCTTACAAAAGTTATGCAAGAGTGTACAAAAATTGTCAATTTTATGAAACACTGCCCTCTGAATTCCAGATTATTCACAGCACTATGTAAAGAAATGGGTAGCGAATACGAATATCTTCTTTTGCATTGTAATGTACGATGGCTATCCAGAGGGAACGTTTTAAAAAGGCTTTTTGAAATGAGAGAAGAAGTTTTATTATTTTTAGATCAATATCCCCCCCGCGGCTAAAGATGCAATATTTAAAGCTAAAGACAAGTTTAATGACGTACATTGCTTGATTAAGTTGTCCTATCTGTGCGACATTTTTGAATTTTTAAATAATTTAAATCTGACATTACAAAGCAACAATGTCAATGTATTTAAAGTACAAGAGAAGATGGAGGCTGCAACAAAAAAAACTAAATTTATGGATTCGTCGTACGGAAGAAGGGAATTACAATGCTTTTATGAAACTAACAGAATTAAAAAAACAGTATAATCTTAGTTCCATGCCAGGTGAAATTTCAACTGCATTAAACGATCATCTGCAAGTATTACATACACATATTAAAGAATATTTTATATATTTCATAAGAAACCCGTTTACACTTAATGTAGAATTAGAAACAGAATTACTAGATTCGAATGTTGAATTTATAATTGAACTGTCATGTAACACAACGCTGAAAGATAATTTCAGTAGAATGCCTTTGTTAGATTTTTGGTTTTCCTGTCAGCAGGAATATCCAATTTTGGCACAAAAAGCAATAACATTTCTAATGCCTTTTGTGACGACATACAAGTGTGAAACAGGCTTTTCGACATTGGTTTTTCTTAAAAATAAATTCAAAAATCGATTAGACGTAGAACCAGATTCAAGAATAAAATTGTCATACTTTTCTGCACGAGAAAGATGAAACACGAGAAACAGCAAGACTCTTCACGTTAATTATAATTTTATTTATAAATGTATTTATTAATATATTTTTTTAATGCTTTTTTTTTGCATTGTTTGCGTGCAATTTTTGTTAGAGCTACTTTTGTTTTGCCATTAATAAAATGAGCAATTGTTTATTTTCTTTCATTTTAACAATATCTCATTCAAATTTGTAAGTACTGGGCCACGAAGGAAAAATATTAAAATAACCGGGTCACGAAGAAATGCGGAACTACATACTTCCTACCTTTGGGAAACGCCGGCTTAGACTATACGTTTTTTTTTTCTATTTTATGTAGATATAACCCTACAAAAGGTAGGAAGTACGTAGTTCCGCATTTCGACATTATCTATGTTAACAGTATCTATGGTTGGAGAAATTCCGAAAGTGGCGTGATTTTGGTTTGACCCAATAATTCTATTTTTATTGTGACTTCAAATTATTTTAATTTATAGTTTCTTTATCTCTAGGTTCTTAATTATTATTACGGTAAAGCGACAAATAGGCCTTAACATCTGGTCGTGGCGCACTAATGGTTTTGAATGCGTTTTGGGGCTGTTTTATGACCGCTACGTGCTTGCAACTGTTTGTGACCACTAATGGTTTTAATTGCGTTTGTAAACAATCTAATACTTAAACTTACAAATTTTAGATGTAAGTATTTATTTTCTGTAGTTGTAAATATTAAATATAGAAACAACTACGTGCACTTGGCGTTGGAATTCTTTTGTAATTAGTGGAGGCAAATGGGAACGGGGAGTAAACCTTCCTGCTCTTAACAATATATCTTCTTCAATATATCTTCAGTTTAAATCCATCTTTCTTGCCACCAAGATACAAAAGTAATAGAAGTGTTCGTTCATTTATTCCTTTTATTATGTCGAAAAGAACATATTTAAGTGGTTCACAAAAAAGAAAAAAGTTTTAGCTCAAAAAGAAATAAGCAAGAAACTTCCTACCCCTCACTTCATTTTTTACGGTTGAAGAAGCAAATAGGCTGACTAATGCTTCACCTTCATAACCTCAAGATCGAAATACTTTTGAATATCAACTGGAAAAAATCCTACATGTGACAAAAATGACCAGCAGACATCAGATGCTGAACCCTCTACTTCATGCTACTGTGAGTTAATAACTACAAGCTTGGAAAATGTATCACCTGATCATGGTACGTACTGTGACGAAATTTCTGTGACGAGTTTTTCAATTCAAGCGGTAAAACAAAAACTAGTTATTTGTTATGTCCGGATTAAAAGAATATACTCAATTTTAAAGTAGAGAATGTTTAATGAATACATTATATTTTAGAACAGCAAACATAATCTTGATTAAACACGTAAAAAAAGCTTGATTGAATCATAACCACTGAAATAGATACTAACTGGAACGAGCGCTGGCTTCTAAGCTTGTGCGGGTAGAGAGTGAGGTCCCAAGGGGAGCCCTCGTATCGCTCTGTCTTCGTGTAGTACAGTCTTATGTAATATGGTTTCTATACTGCCAAGTTTCTTAGAAATTAAAAACGAAATTGCGTTTCTCAAACTTACAGGTTTGAGAGTGTTTCTCAAACTTATTTATCTCATCGCCCACCTTTGATATGTTAAAGTCAATAACGCCCCCCAAATCTATCGTATTATATATATATATATATATATATATATATATATATATATATATATATATATATAAACAGCAGGTAATAACGATCGTTATTAGTTAAACAGTAAAAGATTTGTATTTTTTACTACACAAACGGTACAATTCGGGTAATGCGATCAACAAAAACAAACTCAAATTCTTCTTAAGTCGACGTTTCAATTTATTAATTAAATCTTTTAAAGACCTACAAAATTGTTACAGAAATTACAAAAAAACAAAGTAAAAGATGTTTTTAATTACTTACAAAGAAGGTGAATTTATTAAGACGTATAACATCATATAACGTTGACAAAAAACGTTGTAGATTACATAACAAGTAATGTAAAGCGAGCCATGGTAGCCTCATGAACAATTTAAATATGGTGTTTAAAAATTATTATTTTATTTGCAAACTGTCGCACTCCAAACCAATCGACACAGCACGAGGAAACCAACAAAAAGTTTTCGATTTATTGTAATAAATTAAACTTGAAAAAAACTGCGAAGGTGCGCATTGGGAACGATAGTGACGTCAGTAACATTGGAAGAACACCGAAGTCACGAGAACACTGGAAAAAGATTATTTAAAGACGTAAAAGTTGTCTGGAAAATTGAATCAACCACTACGTAGCAGTTTACCCAAAAACCAAAGTAATACGGAAGATAACCAGACCTTCCTAGAAACAAGGAGCTTAACGACACCCATTTAAGAAACAATATAACAGGTGGAACCACTAGATAACACAAACCGCAGCAAAAATAGAAAATAAATAGCAAAACAGAAGACCACCCAACCAATCAACTGTGTCTAGACCTCGCCCAAGTCATAAGCCAAGCGTACATATTGCTCAACCCGTCCATGTCTTTCCTTGAGTTCATGGCTGCACTGGCTTTATGAACACATTTCAACAAATTTCTAAGAAATCTCTTAGATAGACGTGGCTCCCTAAGAGACCTGGCAAGGACTTTTAGGTCATCATAATTGACCCTATGGTCCTTGTCATTACAATGAGTTGCTAAGGCGCAAGAATGGGATTTTGGTCAGACCGGCCAAAGATTGTCCTCCAGACTGATCAATCACAGAAGTGATTGCAGACTTTGCAGATTTCAATCCTATAAGACAACCTGTCGCTGAGGTGGTCGCAGTGGACAATACTAAAAAATACAAGAGCTTACACTTTGTAGAATCACTGTCCCTTAGGATCAAATCAATTTTCAGGAACAAAAGCGCAGCCATTATAGCAGATAAATGTCACAATACCATCAGTAGATCTTTCAGTCGCCTTAAAGACTTAACCCCCACACTAATGCAATCAATCAAATGCTGAGTGTGACCTGGTGTACGTTGGTCAGATCGGCCAAAGATTGTCCACCAGACTGGCCAATCACAGAATTGATTGCAGATTAAAACTAAATTTAAAACTAAATTTTAATCATATTTGTTCCTGAAAATCGATTTGATCCTGAGGGACAGCGATTCTACAAAGTGTAAGCTCTTCTATATTTTAGTATCGTCCACTGCGACCACCTCAGCGACTGGTTGTCTTGTAGGATTGGAGAACAACAACTTCCTAAGTACAGTTGTGGGGTAGCTGTTCTTCTTTAGGATATTAAACAATCTATCTATACTATCGTTTCGAAGATCACCATGCAATAATTTGAAATTTAATTGAAAGAAGCCTTCTTTTCTTTTTCTAGAGTAAAAGTATTTTGACTTACCAAGTATTTTATAGGATATTGAAAATTTTTCAGTTCTATCAAAATTTGTATTTGTAAAACAATGAAAATACTTAAATATTCACTAGAAATCTAACAACGTTGAAAGTAAAATTTAGATATCAAGAATACACGCGCTAGTGTGCACAAGCCGAAAATTCTTGAAACATCTCCATTCAAAATGAATTGTAAGTTTAGGTCTGAGAACCTATTTAGATTAATAATCAATGAAATGAACAACAATTGTAATAGTTTTTGAAATATTTCAAATAAAAATTAACATACAGGGATCCCTGTAGAAAGAAAAATTCGTGAAAAGAGAGTGAAGCATTATCATTTTTACAGAAATAAAATTAAATAATAATTTTTTTTGAAACTTGTAAAGTTGGCAGATTTTTTATTTCAAGGTAGTAGATTTGGACAAGACACTAAAAGGTGGTAGAACTACCGAAAAGTTGATAGAGTTAGTTTCGCTGGCTGTATGTATCCGATTATCGATACTCGACCAGCAGCAAATAGCAGCGTGGCCGGTTGTATAATACTGAACACGGAACAATTTTGTTGAACGTATTTGTTTGTTTTAAGTTAACAGAAATACATTGTATAGCTCGTGATACCTACCGCCCCTACATCGCCCCCCTGGCTACCTACCGCCTCCTATATCGCCCCCTGGCTACCTAGCGACCTCCAAAACGACGTCATCGTCCACTGGGGGGGCGATATCGCCCACTTTGAGAAACGCTGCTCTATAAGAATAAGAGTATTTATTTACAATAGTTGTTACAATGATTCATCTTACCTATAAGAATAAGAGAAATAACATTTAAAGTTTCTAATTCAAGTATTAACTAGTTTAACAAATTTATAAAATGTTCACATTTAATTATCTGTTGTGTCAACTGACGTTTAGTCCGTTTCATCAATTGTCGGTCTTTCCATGGAGCGGCTGATTCAAACTTAAGAAAACTAGAGACTTCAGTATATGAGTGTCATGTTTTCTTTACTGTGTTGTTTTTATATATATATATATATATATATATATATATATATATATATATATATGTGTGTGTGTGTGTGTGTGTGTTGTATTGTTTTCTCGGGGATTCCGCGTTGATGCTGAGGGTTGGCTCTGAAAAGAACCGGATTCTCGACGTTTCGGCGAACTAACATTCGCCATTCTCAAGAGATATATGCATCCGTGCGGGTCAACCGTTAGACGCATACTGAGAGCTCGTTCGTGCGATGCGACTACTTATAGGTGTCTGGTTCCGGGTCATGCGCGTTGTGTGCGGTGCTTCGGTTCGGTTGTTTGTTTGTCTTGTTGGTCGTACATGAGTCTGGGGTGTCTGGGATTGCATTTTGAGGGTGGATATGATCGGTCGCCATGCTGGGGGCAGTCTCAAGGAATCGTCTCTCGTGTTCATGCAGTAGTCTTGTTTTTCTATCTCTATGGCTTCTCTGTATACTCGTGACATTTCGTGGCTAATCCGTGCAACAGTCCTTGAATTTCTAAAGTCCATCCAGTGACCGGTGTTTGTGTGTTGGACAAGTGCCGATGAAGCTTTGTCTCTGTGTCTGACTGAAACTACATGTTCTTGAATCCTAGCAGATATTTTTCTATTGGTACGTCCAATGTAGGTTCGTTCACATGTTCCGCAAGGTATTTCGTAAATTCCATGGGATTCTAACGGGATGGTGTCTTTAACGCTGCGTAGCATGGAGGCTATTTTCTGGTTTGGTCTCTGAAAAGAACTGAGCATCACCATCTACTCAAACGCATTCACCACCACCACATCAAAACCTACCTTTAGCATCACCATCTCCTCAAAGGCATTCACCACCATCACATCAACATTTCGCATCACCGTCCACACAAAATCAATCACTTTCCCAACTTCAATACCAACCATCTCACTCCATCCCAATCCCTTACCTTAATAATCTAACATCAGCATCACATGTTGTTACTAATTGTTCATCCTCATTGCAAAGTGTTGCAGAAGGCGATTATAATCATTTATTGACTGACTTTTTGGTATTTAACTCGAATAAATAGGACACACACAATTCTGTTTAAATTTTATTATTCCACCCAGTATCCATCTACCCTAGTTCAAATGCTTTTAAAAATACAATACCTTCATATAATCCTTCAATACCCTGAGTATTGCTTTACATGTTTCTAGAAATATGACTCCTAGAAGTTGTGGAGATATTACAGTTGGAAACTTCAGTTCTTCATAGCTCATTCCCGATGCTAAAAAACGAAGTGTGTCAGTCAGCCTTTCATTGGGGCTAACTGCTTGTCTCATATTTGTATCTTGTTTCACAATATACGGAGTCACAAGTTCAAGTAGCTTGTAATATGTTGATTCGTCCATTCTCAAATAGTTACGCCAGTCACTCGGTTCCAGTGATAACTCATTTAATAAATTAATATGAGATAACTGATTTCTCTTTTTAACCATACTTTCGTCCATTTCTTTTTTGGTTTTCTGTTGATTAAATAACAACAAGCAGCAGCCGTCATAAGTAGAATATACTCTTCAGAATCCGAATCCATTTTTTAAACGCGTTGAAAAATTGGTTAGCCAAATACAACACGGGTTGCGGACAATCAAGAACTGAAGGCCGGTTTTAAGCCAGTGAGTGGGGAAATCATTTTGGACTGATCAGTTTTAACTGATCAGTTCTAAACGTCAGTTGAACTGATCAGTTTAAACTGACCGTGAATGCAGGGCTTAAGTCCTGTCGACAGTCAACTGTTAAGTCCCAAACTAGACCTTATTTCCAAACCTTATTTCTATGGTCAAGTCAACTGCCGCGAAGTTTATTCTCGAAGATTCGGCACATAGAGAAATTCATTTGTCTGATTCGACAATCAGTTATAACTTATACGTTATATACAGGTAATGCCTATAAACTTAAAATTCTCAATTCTAAAGTGAACGAGAAGTTATTATTATTTTAACTGGCATATCATAATTGTAGATACCACAAGGTAAGATTTTTGTTTGTTAAACATTGGTAACAGTATTAGAGGTACTTACCTTCACATATGCAGTTAATTCCTAAAATCTTCTCTGTGTGCGCTGGTGTCGTTATTTTAAATTTCGTACATAAGCATTACAATTTCTGACATGCGCATTACAATGGGAGACAGAGGCGTAGTAAAACGGACGACCCGCGTAGCGGGGAGCGCGTATTTCCGCGAGTACGTAATTGCCTTACAACTCGAATTATGTACTATACTTTATCTACGACCACACTAATTTTAATAAGAAAAATATGTTTTATGTAACTGATATAGTGATTCATCTATATAGGCAACACAATGTACGCAGTGTCAATGTCAAATGAAATAATTTATATTTACTTAATAATTTATATTTTCTATGTTTAATTTCATTAATACCTACTAAATAGTTATAAGCCCTAAAGAAGGTCAGAATAAAAAACACTGAAACGTTGGCAAAATATCAACATCAGTTGTTTTAATAAAATAAATTTCTTTTCCCAAGAATAAACTACAATATAATCAAAATTATAACATCTTAAGATATATTTATAATTAATTTTTTTTTTTTATTTTAGTTTATAATAACTGAACAATTGTTGAATATTAGTGTCGCATTGTTATCGACATCATTAGTGGTAAGATTAGTTGAATTTTGAGTACTTGAAGTTATATTCGCATGATGTAAATCGCATGATGTACTTGCATTTGAGGAAGTTAAATTACTGTTTATTGCAGTAGAAATTTTTGTAGCAGTATCATTTTGATTTTTCATGGAGCAGTCTATATAGCCTTCTGCTACTGCAGACGAACGCCAGCCACCATGCCTTTTAAGTGACAATAAATCACCACTGGAATCCACAAGAATGATGGCTGACGAACGTCTGAAACAATGTCCTGTATAAAGATTTGCTTCGGGCAAATGAAGATAATTGGCAATTTGTTTAGGAATAGAACCAATTTTATTTATTCCAATACATTGCTTAGTGCATTTCTCATTTTGATAATTTAGAAAAAAAGGCTGATCATTGTCCATTTTTTGTGGACATAGGTTAATATATTTTTTTCAGGTTTGGTAAAATTCTTTCGGTACCACAAAAGATCTTTGAGTTTTTGTTTTAGAATCAGGAATTTTAATGATAATAAAGAGATGTTCCGGTGTCTTCTATATATGGCAGGGTTTGATATTTCGTAGTTCTTCTTTTCTGCAAGACCACTAATGCCAATGATAAGAATAACCTAAAATTAAATTAAAAAAATATGTCGTTATGCCCATTAGAGAGCATTATAAGAAAAAAGTAATGAATACCTTCATCAATAAATATTTGTTATCTGGCGAATTATTGAGGAAACTGTTAATTTCTTGAATGGATAAAATTTTTGATTTCATGCTTTTAAATCCAATAGATTTTCTCTTAAGTAAATCTATTAACTTTCAATGTTTTGAAATGTTGATGTCATGCTTTATATTAATTGCTGTCCGAACCATTGAATAAATTGCCCAAAGTGAAGATGGTTTCATTGTTTGAGATAACTCTTCAAAGTATGATAATACAGCATTTTCTGAAAACGATTTAACTTTATGCTTCATTCTCCAGTCCAGCTTCATATTCCAGATAAAAAACGATTCCTAGACTGTTATGCAGGTGAGGCGGGATCGATACATGATGCGTGTCTCTTTCGTCGATCAGAGTTATGACGAAATTTGTGTAACTTGCAACTTCCTCAAGATAGTCATTTTTTGGGAGATTGTGCATATTCATTGTCAACCAAACTGTTAGTACCATACAAAGATAACGGACATATGACCAATATTCAACGAAACTTTAACAAAATACATTCCAAAACTAGAGTGATAATAGAGCAGACTTTTGCTCTATTAAAGGGTCGTTTTCGTAGGTTAAAATTATTGGAAGGAATTATAATAAGTAAGTGTATTCTTCATAACGTTTGTGTAAGTCAGCAAGACAATTTCGACATCAATTTGGATGCCGAGGTGGAAGAGGAACGCCTTATGAATCCCGAAAATGTTGCTTATGAAGGCAATATTAACCATTTGACTATAGCCAAAAGAAATAATATTGCAAATTGCTTATTCCTGCGAAATGAATAAAAGTAAATTACAAAAAATTAAGTTTTATTTTTAAATTACTTTAACCAATACTTTAACTTCCTATATCCGTGCATTGGTCTGTGAGACCGACCAAATACTCTTAAGTGGTTTTTTCTTTTATCATCAATGCTGATATTCAGATCAATCAATGCTGACTTGATTTAGAAGTCACACAGCTAACAGAAAGTACAAAATGTGTCCTTGATGAAGGAAGGAATGTTAAATAAACGTAACATAAATAACACAAACTCTTGCAATTCTAATGAGAAATGAAATTATATTAATATATAAGTAACAAAATAGATATAGACTAAGAGCTGGCAGCATAAAACTCACGTCATTTTATAACAAATAAAATTACTTTAGTTGTGTTTTGGCATGCTTCTGGTCTACCATTACGCCAGTCTGGCTACTAGGTGCCATTGCGTTTGGTAGGAAGACGACTTGCAATTTAGGAAAAAATAAACAGAATTACACAAGGCAACAAAAAATGTAGGTCATTTTATAAATTGTCATTTTATATACATGTCATTATTAAATTGAGAGCAAAACACTTTATTACTTTTATAAAATGACGCAAATTTTTTGTTACCTTCAACAAGTTTATACCAGTCTGATACTATCTTAACAAACAGCATAGTCTGGCAAAACTTATAGATGATTGTTTACTTCATATATTTATTGAAAATTGCAAGCCCTCTTCCAAACGCAACAGCACTCAGTAGCCAGACTGGCATAATTGTAGTCTAGAAGCATGCCAAAACACAACTAAAGTAATTTTATTTGTTATAAAATGACGTGAGATTTACGCTGCCAGCTCTTAGTTTAATATGAATAGGACCAAACAAAATTAATCAAGTGGTTTCCCAAGTTGGTGTTCCACGGACAATTTGTATAATTTGAGAAATTCGTCATATCGAGCAATTTTTTCATCATGCCGTTTTTGTATTGCATTATCTGCATGCCTTCTTTTTTTCGTAATAGTGGAATTGCACCCAGAACTAGCTGATGAAGATCATGCACTATTAGAATCCGTGCTGGGTTCTGCAAAAAGTCAAACTTAAAAGTTGTACATCTGAATGTACATAGGGATTTACCAATATCATTAATTTTTAGGCCACTTTGGCTGCTGCAAACTGCTGGTAGTGTAACTTCTGGATACTTTCCGAGAATGCTATCCATTGCATTATAAAATTCCCAGGTATGATGGGCGTCATTGCCTGATTTATTATTATGATCTTTGATCTTCTTATATGTTTTTTTAACCCTTTCCATTTGTTATCTATTTGACTAGGTGTGTAATTGCAGTTAGTTCTCTTGGAAATATCTGCTGCAATTTTAATTCAGACATTGTTTTTCAAGGTTTGGGTGAACATTTCTTGATAGTTTTCAATTGTTCTTATCAGTAACAGTACATGCTGTGCTGGCCAACGTATAAGTCCAGTCCCTTCATCAGTCTCATTATGCTCAGTCTCATTATTATCACTAGGTCCGTTTAAATCATCAGTCACTTCCTATTCACTTAGTTCTCCTGAAATATTTTTTTTCAGAAATTTAAAAATATTTTTCAAGGTACAAATGTTTACTTACTATTATTTAAAGGTGGGTGCTCTTCATCCGTATTATTATTTTTATCAAAATGACTGTCCATGAAATGTTTTTGGACGATTGTTAATGGTCCCATCAATCCACATGCACCACACTGTCCATGTTCTTCACTCATTATTGCAAATAAAAAAAAATAACTAATTCCAAAATGTCGGTTTGTTAACTTGAACCTAACCTCAAACATGAAAAACTCTCAACGCCCCAACTGCAAGCGCGGAGCATGTGGGGAACGCTCTGAGCAATCGCTCGATTTCAAATCGAACACGATCTGACGAACTCCGAGCGTCAAAACGAACGCAAACGAAGCATGCAGAGTGCGCCAAATTTGCAATTTAGAGCGTCAAATCAAACGCAACCATAGTGTTTAAGGATTAGTTTGACGTTTAATATTTTTTTGACAAATAACGGAATGTATTGGGTTGCCTATATCAAACGATAGTAGCAGCTCTCATCCAATCAACGAATCGTAAACCAAATGCACTAGTGTGTTATTGAATCATTAAATAACATTAATCGCGGACTGTTACAAACGTGTGTTGTAAGATGTATTTACATAATCCACGAACTGTACAATATTGGGCAATTATAATAGTGGTCGTAGATAAAATATTTTATCTACGACCACTATTGTAACTACCCAATATTGTACAGTTCGTAGATTGTGTAAATACATCATACAACACACATATGTAACAATTCGAGATAATGTAATTCAAAATAACACTTGATTGTTTGGTTTAAAATTCGTTGATTGGTTGAGAGCTGCACGTTGATATTATTTTTAAATATAGTACTCCGTGACTTCCAAACAATCATTAAACGTCATATCATTCACAAAGAAGCTGTCACTCATTTCGTTTTTTCACGCCGGTTAGGTTAGGTTGCCCGCCGCGAAGCCATCGAATTCTCGATCCAATATAGAAGAATGTGACAAGGACCGTTGGTTTAACGCCGGTTAGATTATGTTGCTTGCCGCGAAGCAGACAGATAAATCAAGACGATATACGCTCGGCAGCGCGAATTCTCGATCCAATATTGAACAATGTGACAAGGACTGTTGGTTTAACCCGGGTTAGGTTAGGTTGCCCGCCGCGAAGCGAACAGATAAATCAAGACAACAAACGCGCGGTAGCGCGAATTCTCGATCCAATATAGAAGAATGTGGCAAGGACCGTTGGTTTCACCCCGGTTAGATTAGGTTGCCTGCCGCGAAGCGGACAGATAAATCAAGACGACATACGCGCGGCAGCGTGTATTCCCGATCCAATATTGAACAATGTGACAAGGACCGTTGGTTTAACCCGGGTTAGGTTAGGTTGCCCGCCGCGAAGCGGACAGATAAATCAAGACAACAAACGCGCGAATTCTCGATCCAATATAGAAGAATGTGACAAGGACCGTTGGTTTAACCCCGGTTAGATTATGTTGCCTGCCGCGAAGCGGACAGATAAATCAAGACGATATACGCTGGGCAGCGCGAACAATGTGACAAGGACCGTTGGTTTAACCCCGGTTAGATTAGGTTGCCTGCCGCGAAGCGGACAGATAAATCAAGACAACATACACGCGGCAGCGCGAATTCTCGATCCAATATGTAACAAGGTGAACAATGTAACAAGGACCGTTGGTTTAACCCCGGTTAGGTTGCCCGCCGCGAAGCGGACAGATAAATCAAGACAACAAAGGCGCGGCAGCGCGAATTCTCGATCCAATATAGAAGAATGTGGCAAGGACCGTTGGTTTAACCCCGGTTAGATTAGGTTGCCTGCCGCGAAGCGGACAGATAAATCAAGACAACATACACGCGGCAGCGCGAATTCTCGATCCAATATTGAACAATGTGACAAGGACCGTTGGTTTAACCACGGTTAGGTTAGGTTGGCCGCCGCGAAGCGGACAGATAAATCAAGACAACAAACGCGCGGCAGCGCGAATTCTCGATCCAATATTGAACAACGTGGCAAGGACCCTTGGTCTAATGATAAATTACTACATTCAAACCTACCACCCTTCCTTAGGCTCCTTGTAACCTTTTTGTGCATACCCTCTTTCGCCTTGCTTTTATCGCACCGCCATGCCGACCCATCCTTTAGACTTTTAGCTTTCAACAATTTCATATCATCTCCACACTCAATACAAACATACCTTTTCGCTAACAATCCCAGATCCATCAACCATTCAGCCACTCTCTTGCATCTCCCTGAACAATACATAATTCAATTTTAAAAGTATTAAAAATGTTCTAATTCAACTTTTGAAAATTAAGTAATTTTGTGTAATATAGTTAAACTTTGTGGTTATATTCTATAGTGTGTTCCCAAGCAACGCCACTGAGCTGCAACGTTAGTTGCATTTTCTGCCACGTACCAGAGGAGATTTTAGGAATATAACCTTGATTCAAATTCAAAATAAGTTATTTACATTATGTAAGTACCTGAAATAAGCAGGCCTAAATGAAATATGTCAATGATAATAATAATACTACAAAAAAATATATATAAGGAAATAAAAATAATACTACTAGATAATACAAATATGCGAAATATCTAGGCAATTTTTATAATTAAAATTTAAAGTTAGGAACTATGAAAATACAAATAGCTTTAAAACCAAAAACAATAACACAAAAGCAGAAGCAATAAAGATATAAAAAGAAAGAAATTAATTCCGATTTCTGTTCAGCCATGCAAAATATTCCTTCATGCTGTATGGTTCGATAGTATTGATGAATTCATTTACATATTTTTTTACTTGATTGATATTGTGCGTTTGTTTTAATTTTTTTGGTAGGTTATTGTATAGCCATATGAAACTGCAAGGAACATTTTTTTCTGTCAGCGACAGTTTATGTTGGGGAAACTCGTACAGCACTCTCGTGTATCTAGTTTCTCTTACAATTTGTTTCACATATTCTTTAAACAAAATTTAATGCTTAAATATAAACATAAAACTTACAAAAACATATGTTCCATATGGTTGTTAGGATCCTAGCTTCTTTGAATTTCCCCCTACAGGAGTCTATGTATTTCAAGTTGCACAGAATTCAAAGTGCTTGTTTCTGTTAATAAACTGAAGCGACAGGTAATTATCTGCACAGACTGACTGTATTGTATTTAAAATATACAAAATATAATATAGATGGCGCAAAAGGCCGTACACGAAACAAAGTATGAACACAGGTGGCATTGCAGACAATAGTGTTAAGTTTTGATACAATCAACACCCCCACTTTTCAAATATTTTACATATTCTCTGCTATGCCTAAATCCTTTAAAAACATGTGATGTTTGACAGAACCTAAACCTTTAGTCAAAACATCAGCTAACATTTCTGAGGTCTGTAAATATACAATTTTTACAATACTATTATTAACCACTATTAACCACTCTTACATAATGGTGACGAACATCAATATGTTTCGTTCTTTTATGAAACATAGGATTTGATGATAATTTGTGAGCACTCTGATTATCATTGTACAAAGCAATACAATCAGAATATTCTGTTAACTCATATAATAAGTTCCTTAAATAAGTTGCTTCTCTACAAGCTTCTGACATGGCCATATACTCAGATTCTGTACTAAACAGAGCTACTGTTTTCTACTTTCCCATGACACTGCAGAACCTGAAAGTTTAAAAACAAAACCAGTATATAATTTCCTGTCATTGACATTGCCTGCCCAATCAGCATCAACAAAACCCTTCAATGATAAATCATTTTCCATTTTGAATTTTAAAGCATGGTTTTTGGTACCTTTTAAATACCTTAGAACTCTTTTGGCACTTTTCCAATGACTTTCATTAAAGTTGGTATTAAATTGACTTAGATAACTAACACTAAATGCTATATCGGGTCTAGTCAATACAGCCAAATACATGAGACTACCAATTAGCTGTTGGTATGGAATATCTCTGTTACTACTGTTACTACTATTATCTAAATTTGTACAAACATTTGTATCAATAGGAAAATTTATAGGTTTACAGTCAACCATATTAAATTTATGTAACAATTCCTCAATATACTTCTCTTGACATAAAGTTATAATACCTTTTTCTTTATCTCTAACAATTTGCATGCCTATACATTGTTTTGCCTCTCCTAAATCCTTTATATTAAATTTTGAACTTAATTCCTTTTTTAAAAAATCTGTTTCTTTTTCATCATTTGAAAAAATAAAGAAGTCATCAACATACAGTGCTACAACTGTTATTTGATTATTTCTACTTTTTATATATATACAAGGTCTAATTCTGATTTTTTATAGTCTAGGAAAGTCAAAACTTCATCAACCCTTTTGTTCCAGGCTCTGGAGGTCTGTTTGAGACCATATATTGCCTTTTTTAATCTACAAACTTTGTTTTCATTACCTGATGTAACAAAACCTTCTGGTTGTCTCATAAAAATATTTTCCTCCAGTAACCCATTCAAAAAAGCTGTTTTTACATCTAAATGTAAAATATTCAAATCATATTGTACAGATAATGCAATTAATACCCGTAAAGTAGAGTGTCTAACCACTGGTGAAAAAGTTTCATCGTAGTCCACACCAGGTTTTTGAGCAAAACCCTTAGCAACTAGTCTGGCTCTATACCGCACATTATTATCACTATCACTTTTTCTTTTAAACACCCACTTACAGTCCACTATTGTGTTTCCTTCTGGAACATCAACAAGCTCCCAAGCTTCGTTTTCATCAAAAGATTGGATCTCCTCCTGCATTGCCAGTCTCCACCTCTCCTTATCCATTCTTGACATTGCCTCAGTAACTGCCTCTGGATCACTTTCTAGGTTTGTACAATCCAGACAAAGATAAGTCACAAAGTCATTAAATTTCTTCGGTTTTAGTGTCCTGTCAGACCTTCTTAACATTGCAGTGTCTCCTTCCATCCTTTCTTGCATAATATCACTATCATCTGTTGAATCTTCTGTTAAATAAATGGATAAATTTTCTTCGCTTATTTCTGAAACTTCCCCCACTGAATATGTGTCCTCATTATTAGTGACTGTTTCTTCTTTATCCTCCACCATAATACTTACTTCTTCTTTAATATTCTCCATTATGACAACCTATCTGCTTGTTATTACAGAATTTGTGTTCTCGTCCTATAATCTATAGCCTTTTACACATTCACTATAACCCACCAAAATGTGCTTCGTAGCCTTTTTGTCCCATTTCAATCTTTTCTCTTTCGGTACATGCACCATCTCTGTGCTTCCAAAAATCCTTAGATTGCTGACATTAGGTTTGCTACCTGTCCATAACTCATATGGGGATACATTTTCTCAGTACCTGCAGCTATAGATCTGTTACGCAAATATACAGCAGTATTAACTGCCTCTGTCCAAAATTTTTTTTCTAATTTTGCATCAAATAGTAAACATTTTGCCTTTTCTACAATAGTTCTGTTTAATCTCTCAGACATTCCATTTTGCTGTGGTGTGTATGGGTTAGATTTTTGGTGAATAATCCCATTGATCATTAAAAATTGATTAAACTCCTTGCTGCAAAATTCACTACCATTATTGTCCTGAATGTCTTTATCTTTCCATTTTTTTGATTTTCTACAAGTCTCTTGAATTGCTTAAAACACTTCGTCTTTCTGTTTTAAAAAATAAACATAAGCCAATCGACTGTAGTAATCCTTTAGAATTAAAAAATATCTCGAGCCACCAATCGATTTGTTCTCCATGGGACCACATACATCTGCATGTATCAGCTGTAACAAATCCTTGGCTCTGTTTCCCTTATGGTTAAATGGTGATCTAGATAATTTTTCTTCACAGCAAACTGTACAGTTTTGTTTAGTTATATTCACTGCATCTGGGTAGTCAAGCCCATCTACTAAACCATTCTTCATTTTGCTTAAATAAACACTGTTTATGTGTCCAAATCGTCTATACCAAACATCTCCAGAAACAACTGTTGGCGCTAATAAACAATTTTCAATATTATTAACATGATCGAGTTTATAAACACCATCACTTAGATTTGCTATGGCAACTAGCTTATTCTGCTTGTTATATATTTTACAACAATTTTTCTTAAACTCTACAGTGTTTCCATTTTTTATTAATTGGCTAACTGATAATAAATTTGTTGTCAACTCTGGCACATATAAAACATTTTTTATTTGAATTTGAAATTCTTGATTGTAAACCACAGTTGTCACGTTAACCTCACCTGAGCATACTACTGGCACTTTGGTTTTATTTGCAACCATTATTTCCTCTAAATTTGAACTTGAACATGGATTTTTAATCCATTCTCCATTTGAAGTTAAATGAACACTGGCACCCGAGTCTATATACCAATCGTTTCTATTAAAACTACCATTCAAAAATGCTGCACTAAAAGCATTGTGTTTTGAATTGCTTTTATGATCAGATTTTGTCTGATCTGAACACTCAATATTCGGGCACTTGTTTTTATAATGACCTAACTGTTTACAATTATAACATTTGACATCTTTCCGAACATTTGACACTCCACCACCACTGTTGCCAAAATTCCGATGTTTTCTTCTATGCCAGTTTGCTTCACTTACAAAGACACTTCCGTTTGCGCTGTTGCCAAACATGTCGAGCAACTTCGTTTTAATGGCGTCGGTTGTAATGGCGATTCCAGAATGCTCAATCGCCATTATCATAGGCGAACATTTTTCCGGCAAGCCTGCCAAAAGTAACGAACCAATCCATTCATCGTTAATTTTAAATCCGGTTCCTCGTAATTTCTGCCCCGTTTCCACAATTTGCGTCACGTAGCTGGCCATAGAATCACATGAATCTAATCGCGTAGAAATTAAGCTTCTGAGTAAATTAATTCTTCTCGCGAAGCCGGAATCTTCATCAAACATCGACTTTAATTTGTCCCATAATTCCTTTGTCGTCTTTGCTTCTCTTATATGGACATATAATGAAGCATCTATCGTCAAAATTAACTTTGCTTTTGCCTTGGCGTCATCTGCTTCCACTAACTGTGAGACGCACGTGGAGAGCCCTTCTAAAATCAAGAAGTTTTCGACGGCAAACACCCAAATACTATAATTTTCACGACCCTTCAACTGCGGAACGTTCACTATATAATTTGCAGCCATTCTTGCGCTATTACAAAACAATTTTAACAATATTTTCAAAAGAAAATAATTATACTGGTCCCATAACCTGTTAATAAACTGAAGCGACACGTTGTAATTATCTGCACAGATATCTTACTGAATGTTTACCATAGAGGGCCTAATATGCTGCCTTGAGGAATATCTACCTACGTTCAATGTCCTGGGCTGTGATAATATACTACCATGCAAGGTCTCTAATTTCGTGATTTGCCTTAGATCTTCCAGAAACGAGTCCATAAGCTAAAGAACCACTCCCCTTAAACCATATTTTTGCATCTTTTCTAAGAGTATAGTATGATCGACTAGATCATAAGCTTTTGTAAGATCCAATAACATACCACATGGAATTATATGATTTTCTAAGTGATCTACAACTTTTTGTATAAGACAACTAGTACATGCGCATCGCATTTTTTTGGACGGAAGAGTTGTTCTGTATGGAATAGTTGAATAGGGTGGAAAAGTTGATGAGGGTGAAACGATTGTTGTAGATGGAATAGTTGTAATAGTAACAACAATATATATATATATATATATATATATATATATATATATATATATATATATATATATATATATATATATATATATATATAATAGTAACAAACAAATAATAATAATCTTGAAGTGCCTGTCACCTGATTTTTCATCAGTATGTGTTTCAAGCAGATTTGAAGGACGTGCGACTCTTGTGGCACTTTTATTTAAAGAAGTGATACTTCTACTTAAAGAAGTTAATATATTTAAAGAAGTGATATTAGAATTGAAAAGCTGCCAGCATTGATAAGAGAAAGTGACTGTAAATAACGATGTGATATTAGTTACTAAATCTTACAACACAAAAAAAAACAGCTGTGGTGTAAAAGTTACTAAAATCTAACTGTAAACTCCATAAAAACCAATAAATTAATTAACTGACACTGATATTGTTTACTTTGACGATCAACATAACCAACATATATAGTTTATTCAAGTTGGTATTGTGCAAATGTGACAAATAACATAACCAAGTTAAACAAATTCAGCTCTGGGAAACACTTTTTTTTTCATCAAAGTTGTATGCCAACACCAACAATCCTTGTCACATTATCCTATTTTTTATCGAGAGTAACAGCTGCACAGAACTGAAAGAATTTTGAGTACATCTGTCCAAGTTTCCAATCTATAGTATTTGTTTTGAATTTTTTTTGAAGTTTGAATGTCTTACATTGTGTGCCGCTTAGAGTTTGAGGGACGGCGGTCGCCGCTTGATAATATATTTTGCAAAATTCATAAGAGGACTTGATAGAATGGTCATTTCTCTACATATTTGTAAAATTTTATTCTTCCACGTAGTATGAAACTTAAAATAATTTTTTAACAGATCCAGACAAGTCAATCATGAATTGCAACCAATACCGAATACGAAAATTTCAAAATATTCAAAAATTGACAAAATATGTATTAACCCTTCAAGGAGTTCAATGAAACTTTTTCTGAATATATGTGGCCACATGAAGTACGCGCTAGCCAAATTTGAACGTTCCGCCTCCAATGGAGGCGGGTGGGCATTTATTTTTGCTTATGAGGATTTTTTGCAAATATCTCGTCAACGCATCAAAATTGATAATTATGATATACGGGATTTCCATATGTAGAACATCGGTGTCAACAAAAAGTAATCTTTGCAAATTTTGAGAAATTGTTCGGTTTTGTCACAAAAGTAAAAAATATAAAATGCAATTTTTTTTTTCAAGCGTTCAACCCTTCTCTAAATTTTGTTTTTCAATTTACATGGGTTTAAATGGAGAACGCGGTAAGAGGTTTTCAAATTAATTTATTCTACAAAAAACTGTTCGCTTTGGAAAGTTAAAAATGACAATTTTTAGATGAAAATCTGCTCTATAAAATAGTGCGAAATGCATGTTTAGTGGACTTCGGAGAGTTAGACAAAAAAATATATTGGCATGTTTTTAATAAGTATTTCTTTATTAGAAAGAATCCTGTGTCAAAGCTGTCGGCCACGAAGATACCAAAACCTCAATGTCAATAGAAAAATGTATAATTTATGTAGAAATGTTAATATATCTGTTGCAGTTTTCAATTTATAGTTATTTGAATTTATTACTTTTTGTTAAAGTCCTAGTTTGTGGGGCGGCGACCGCCTCCAGATAAAATATTTTTCAAAACGAACTGAGGAATATCAAAGACTGACTAATTCTCTACAAATGTGTCAAATTTTATTGTTCCACGTTGTGAGAAATTTACAATTTTTTTTTTCATCCGGACATGTCAATCACGAATTCCGATCAAAACCGAAGATGAAAATTTTAAAATATTCAAAACTTGCGAAGTTTGTGATTTTGTCGGTCCATAGTATGCGCAGCATGCAGCGATAAACCCACATCTCGAAAGCCTCTATCCTTTTCGTTGTTTGCTGTTTTAAGGTCCAGCTTTCCATTCCATAAAGTAGTACTGGAAAAATGTAACAACGGACCATTCTCAGCCTTAGGTCTAGGCTTAGGTCTGGAGAAGTTAGCATTTTCTTCATTTTGACGAATGCTGCTCTAGCCTGTTCTATGCGCGCTAGAATTTCTTGTTGATGTGTCCATTCGTCATTCATCCAGGTTCCAAGATATTTATATTTCGAGACTTGTTTAATGCGCTCCCCGTTTACTACTAAATGAATTTGTTGTTTGGTTTTTGAAATTAACATAAATTTTGTTTTCGTTAAATTAATTTGGAGACCGTATTCTTTGCTTTTCGCCACTATGTTGTTCATCATGCGAGTGAGATCTATCATATTGTCCGCTAACACGACCGTGTCGTCTGCATAACGGATGTTATTTATTGTTCTACCATTTACAACGATTCCTGCGGGGTCTTCTGTGACTGTTTCCTTAAATATTGCTTCAGAATAGATATTAAATAGCACTGGGGAGAGGACACATCCCTGTCTGACACCCTTTCGTATATTAATGTCATCTGACAGTTCGTTTTCGATCTTTATTTTTGCTGTCTGGCCCCAATAAAGGTTTGATACTATTCTTATGTCGCGGTAGTCGATATCCATGCCTTCTAAAATGTTTATGAGTTTTTCGTGTTTTACATTGTCGAAAGTTTTGCTATAGTCAATATAGCAGATATATACATCCCTGTTTACATCTTGACAGCGTTGAACCAGTACCCATAATGAATGAAGTGCTTCCCTCGTTCCAAATCCATTGCGAAATCCAAATTGCGTGTCTGTTATTTCCGCCTCACATTTTCTATATATTCTGGTATGTATAATCTTTAGGAATACCTTTAGTGTGTGTCCCATTAAACTTATCATGCGGTAATCATTGCAGTCTGTCGCATGCGGTTTCTTTGGTAGGGTGATGAATGTAGATGCAAGCCATTCCTGTGGTATGATGCCAGTTTTGTATATTGTGTTCATAAGATCTGTGAGGATGTTGATTTGATCGTCTTCGACCAGCTTGAGCATTTCACTGTATATACCGTCTGGACCTACAGCTTTGCCTGTTTTTGTGTTTTTTTATGGAAAGTTTCACTTCACTGTCACTTTCCCTGTTTTGTATATCAGGGCCATTCTGTGCAAGATGGCTTAGATTATAGCTATTGGGCCTGCTATCGTCGAATAGTTCTAATACGTACTCTTTCCAACGTTGTAGTTTTTCTTTCAGGTCTAATATTATTTTTCCACTTGTGTCTTTCAGTATAGTCGCTCTTCGTTTGTTATTAGTACCCACCATCTCTCGAATTTTCTTGTGAACATTAAAGCTGTCGTACCGTTTCGGTAGATCCTCGATTTCGATACACTGTTCTCTCAGCTGTTCTTCTTTAGCTTGACGTATTTTCTTTTTTATAACTTTTTGAGTGTCACGATAATCCCTTTCTTTTGTGGTTTTATATAACCGTCGTTTTTCTATTAATGTAAGGATCTCGGTTGTCATCCATTTCTTCTTTTTTACATGATCTCTGGTTCCAACAACTTCGTTCTGGGTTGCATGGAAGACGTCTTTGACATTATTCCAGATGTTATTTACTTTCTCTGTGCTGCTGTTTAGTTCTATATTGATTGTTAGCCTACTAAGTCCTTCGTTTATTTTAGTTGTGGCTCTCTGTAATACTTTCGGGTCTCGTAGCTTGCAGATGTATATCTTTTTGTTAGTAGGTGTTGTTGAGTTTCTGGCTTTAAGTCTTACTCTTAGTTTCATTACTACTGGATTATGGTCGGAAGCTACGTCTGCGCCCGGGTAAGTTTTGACCGATGTTACCCCGTTTTTAAATTGTTTGCGTATCAATATGTAATCTATCTGGTTACGGACTATGTTATCTGCGCCGTCACTAGGAGATCTCCAAGTGTATAATCTTCGAGGGTGAAGTTTAAAGTGTGTGTTTGTCACTATTAAATCTTTCTCGATGCAGAATTGCAGAAGCCTATCGCCACGTTCATTTCTTATGCCTAATCCATATTTACCAACCCATTCACCCGCTTCGCCTTGGCCTATCTTGGCGTTGAAATCGCCCATGATTATTGTGAGTTCTCTAGGTTTCAGAAGTGCTAGGATCTCGTCGAGCTGATTATAGGTCATCATACAGGTCATGTTCTTTCACCATACCTTATTAATGCAGCTTTAAAAACCACAAAATTCCAGTAGAAAAAAAATTCAGTGACATTTCTACTGACGTATGATGACAATAGTGTTTCCACTAATTATTTTACCACTAATATCACATGTTCCAAAATGATTTTCACTGATTTCAAGAACCAACTTTTCTGTGCGAAATTTGCTTAGGGGTCTCTTCTCGGTCAGAATTGTTCGAAAAGTCTGAGTCTTGTCCGAAAACAAAATTTTTCAGCGGTCGCAGCAGATTTCAACTGACTGACATTTGGCTTGACGTTTGTGTTTGCGTCGCGCCAGTAGCGTCGATGTGTTTTCTTGGTGAATTCTTGATTCAGAAAATGCGGAAAATAAATCGAAAATTCGAATCATCTTGCGACGGGACTTGCAGGTGAAAGTGCAGAAATGTGATACCACCGATTGGTGTTATTCGTTGCAGTGTAAATAACCGAAATTTGAGGAATTTTGGAAAATTCGACCTCGCCGAACCGCAGCCGGCGAAGAAGCGAAATTTACAACCCTTGCAGAAAAGAGTTGAAATTTGCGAATTGCCGCGGTAAAAGTTGCTAAAGTTGAAAGACGGATGAAATATGACTTGCGAAAAATGGGCGACGAATCCCAGGGCTCTGGGGGGCGCACCGTGCAAGTGAAACGTGCAAACTTATTTTATTTTCAGAATGTCGGCAATATCCGGCGGAAGGACACCGTTCAAAAATTTCTAAAAAAATCGCATGCACCTCTTAGCTAGGACTCAAAATGCGAATTTCGTTTTTTTGCAATAACTTTGCCAGTTGCGAACTTTTTGCAACTTTTAATAGACTATGGCACGGTCCACTCTTTTCTCGATCTGCCACTGTAGGGCAGGAAGTTGTGGTATCAGTACTTTTGTAGATCTCGATTGCGGATTGACATCCTACCGATTCCCTACTATCGTCCGTGGCGACCTAGTAATTTCTGCGAATAGGTAAATCGGCACATCATACGCAAGATACCGTCGACCTCCATCGAACGGTGTAGAAGAAATTGCAAAATTCCACCCACTTCCGGTTCGGCAGCCGATAACGACCGGTTTAGCAAAAAAAAGTACCGCACGGCCATTTTTGCAAAAAATCGCACGGCCTCTTTGACCCAGAGAGAAAGAACCTACGACACCGGACCCACAAACGGGAAGGCGTTCTGTTCAACGGTCGGCTCGCAATAGAACGTCAAAGAAGATCGTTTTTTGCGATTTTTTTCCCGCTTTTTCTCACTTTTCTCCAAATTTTCAGCAGACTGGAAAATTTGAGATGAGAGTTTTGTTCGGAAAAAATCGGCGCTCTAGTATTCATTCTAGTATTCTAGTACCATTCGCGTCGCGATCGGTCCAAATTCGGCCGCTCGGCGGCCGAGAAACGGAAATTTCGTATTCGCGCCGCACCCCCGCCGCCTTCGGCGGAACCACACTTTCTCAAAGATTAGTCAATTGTCTGGAGTTTTCTAAACATTTTACCAATTTGTCCGGGCAAAATTTCTTTCGAAAATCAGTCAAAACGTGCGTTTTCATTCTACAAACCCGATTTGAGGCATTTATCCCGCCCCCTCCCGGAAAGGCGTACCAAACTATTTTAGTATATGTAATAATAATAATAACATGGAGGTTGTACGGGCGGATACTAATAAATAGAATTGAAAGCAGCATCAAAGAAGTAGAGGTGCAAAGTGTCTTCCGAGCCAGGAGATCATGCATTGACAATATATTTGTTATACAAGAAATTATAGAAAAGTGGAAAGATAGAAATCTACCCAAAAGCTTTTTCCAGGGTACCGTATCGAAAGTTTTCTCGAAGTCGATAAATAATAGGTGTGTGGGTAGATTTCTATCTTTCCACTTTTCTATAATTTGTTGTATAACAAATATATTGTCAATGCATGATCTCCCGGCTCGGAAGCTACTTTGCACCTCTACTTCTTTGATGCCGCTTTCAATTCTTGTTTTTAGTATCCGCCCATACAACCTCCATGTTATTATTAGAGGTCGGACTTTAAGGTCGCAAAAACTATCAGAAAAGGTAGGCAAAAAGGCAAATAAATTAATGAAAAAAGGCTTTAAATTTACAGTTTTAGGTCGCTAAAAAGGCCATTACTTACTCAAAATTTTATTTATAAATTGTAATTTTTGTTGGAATCTAGGTCAGTTCTTGGGTATTTGGAACAATGATTAATACTCTTAGTCTTTTTTACAAGGTTTCGTCCATTTTTTTCGGACTTCTCCAAAGAAGCTACAACATTAAGAAGCTACAACATTACATTATCTTCCACTTACCGAATTATTTCTATAAAATTAAATTCACCGTCATAAAATTCAAATTATTAAGTTTTGAATTTTATGACGGTGACATTTAAATAAGTTATTTATTGTGAATATGTAATATTGTAGCTTCCTTGAAGAAGGCCGAAAATAAAGGACGAAACGTCGGAAAAAAGACTAAGAGTTATTAATCATTGTTTCAAATACCCAAGAACTGACCTAGATTTAAAAAAACGAGAACCTGAAAAAATTATAAATTTTAATTTTCATTAATTGTTATCTGTGTAGCACACCATCAGTTTTTCTAAATTATCTTCCGTCTGCCGTTGACGACGGTCAGATAATATGGTCTTGTAGATGGAAAATGACCTCTCCACATCGCACGATGTTAGTGGTGCAAATTTATAATTTGGGATGTGAGATATGGTCAATTTTTCTGGCATTTCAGCATTTTCTCCAGCCAATAATTTTGAAATATTATACAGAAAAGCAAATCCAGTGTTTTTATTTATTACTATTGTCAATTTTTCGTATGCTTTTCGACCCACTTGTCCTGGGGTTGATATCAGGGACTCCGTTACATTATTGATAATGCCAATTGTTTCCACCAAAGGTGAGGTATTTGTTTCAAGTAGCTTTATACCATCAACAAGAATTTTGAAATTACTCTTGATATAAATTAAATCGATTTTGATGTTCGGTTTCGCAAAGTACATTTTTACATCTTTTATAGCCCTAGCCGCACAAGAATCAAAATCTTGTATTACCTTAAACATTTGAAATTTACTTGTAGGAATATTTTCAACAAATAGAGAATCAAGTCTTTACCTGTTTAATTGATTCAAAATTGTCGCAATAAAAGAAGGCAGCTTTCAGCCAAGTGCCCCATCGTGTTATTATTGGCTCAGGAGGCAGCGGTAGGCCATGTAAATGGTCTCTATATACTTGAATTCCTAACGGAGATTTGAGAAATAACTTTTTTGTGCTGGCAATTAGTCCGTTTACGTTTTCATATTCGTTACGTATTACTTCACATACCAAATGCAATGCGTGAGCTAAGCAAGTGACATGTATAAGATTTGGGTAAAAAATCTTCAAACTTACAGCAGATTTCACCACATATACATCTGCATCTGAATAATATAATTTAACTTCATCATGCTGGATACCATTTGGCCATAATTATGCTAAAAAAATGTAGGTAACTACCTGTAGACAAAATTTAGACTCGTACCTACTTAAATTATCGTTAATAAAACGTGATATTGTAGCATGATTTGCTTTTTCTAAAATTTTGCAGGCCAATATATGAGCTTTTGAAGGAACTTCATAGGTTAGTTTTCCTACTATCAAATTTGCAACATATCGTCCCATGACATCAGTTGTTTCATCTACGCACATGTATATATCATGGAGACCAATAGCAGTTCGTATGTTTACTCATTTTCACCTGAGTTTGCTCATTTAAAGTAAGTTCAAATTCACTTTTGCTCAACTACAACACAAGACTACAAGGGCCAAACAAACAGCAGAAACAACTGATATAAAGGCAATGAGTACAGTGAGAAGGGAATATTACGTTATTTATTCACGATCTGTAGAAGGGCTAGGTTTTCAAGGAATGGCTGAGAAAATTTAAGAGTGGAGGGAATAGTTGGTTGCGTAAGTTTCCCGGTATTTCCCGGGGATGATCAAACAAATCGGTCTGTGACACCGCTAAAAGCAAGGAAGAAACAATATAGTCTGGTGAAGGTAGGATGGCTTCTCAAAGACTGGTCACAAATCTAATTTATGATAAATAGACCAAAATTGTATAAGAAAATGCCAAGAATACAAGATAGACACAGAAATAGGCAAATATAGGTAAAAATAAACGAAAATAGGCAAAATACCTGGTAAAATAGGTGATAAAAAAAAATAGTACAAAAAAGGCAAAAAAGGCAAAATCAAATAGGGCTCTAATGATTCAGAATTTACTAAAACAAATTTGTGTATTATTAAAAAGTCGATGCCTGAAAAACTGACGATAGGTGTTTTGCCTAAAATCCGATCTCTAGTTATTATTATTCAGTAGCGGTGGTTGTTGGGTCGCTACCTTAATTTATGAAAGCATAAGAAGGCTTCTTTAAATTGGTTAGTTCCCTGATAATAATCCACGTCGTTTTTTAGCGTGTTTTCTGATACTGTGAGTTGTTTTTTATAAAACTCTCTTTTTTCCTTTTTTTAGTTTAGATCTATAGTATCTGCGGAGATTATTGAAAATTCTTTTGAAATTAGGCTTGTGTTGTGCGACAATTTGTACTTTGTATGTTCTGTTGTTCTTCTATCTTTTTTAGTTGAGGATTTGTGAAAATACGTCGTTTCCTATTCCTAATGCTAATCCTTGTCCTGGGGAAACAGTTGTTGCAGTAAGAGAGATATATAGCCATAAATGTATCAAATTGTTTAATTACATCTCTGTCTTCAATTTCAAAAATTTCATTAACATGAGACAAAGTATTGTCTCATGTTAATTTCATTATAAAATCTGACATATTGAAATTTTGTTTTCTCTCTATTATTATTAACCTCTATTTCCAATTTTACTTCATGTGCACAGTGATCAGATATATGGTATTGAATGGTTATTACACTGTATTTAATTTTGGTATTAACCACAATATTGTCTATACATGTACCGGTGTTTGGATGACTAATTTCTTTAAATGTAATTTCAGCAATAAAAGATTCCAACAATGATTTAAATTGTTTGCAGAGCGGTGAATTTTTAAAAATATCGATGTTAAAGTCGCCCGCTATGCTATATGTTTTTACTTACTTTCACTTATGCTTTTTACAACCTAGTGAAGACAACGCGGTTGTTGTAACGTCGTTTTTATATTAAATAGGTTTTTTTTTAAACAATCTAAAATTTATTTGTTTTTGTCCGCAGGTATGGCGAAATGCCCAGGAAATATGCCGTGCCGCTGGGAGGTCTGTTATAAATATAGAAATCCACAAAAACAATATGAAGGGGGAGAATATGCGAAACGCCTTGTTAGAAGAATCGATGCAGTTAAACCCGAACGTACCAACATTATGGAGTCACCAATAAGACTTAAAACAGTAATTAATGATGGTCCTTGTTACAAAATAAGCTATGGTGTAATTTGCGAATGCATATATGATATCCCGTTTTTTGTGTTAATGACGATGGTCCCCACCTCTCGTGGTATAATTGTAGTGTTGAAGAATTGTCCACAATATTTACATCTACTTTAACCTTTTGTGGCTGAATTTCTATCTTATACAAAGTTCCTTCAATTGATCGTATTCCTTGAATTATCACTTTGCCATTATTCAGAAACCAACATTCTGTAGAGTTTGATTTGAATAAACTATTTGGATTTTTGTCGTGAGCAGCAAGCACTGAGAATAATTTTTTAGATAGCCCAGGTACATACCAAACATCTGAGAGTACTATGTCTTGACCATCAACATCTGACTTTGCCAAAATTTTACCTGCTCCTACTGCCAGCAAAACTTCCTTTCCTGCTCCATTGACACCACAAGGGCTCTCAAACTTGTAAAATTCTGTGAAATACTCTATACTATTACTTGCATGTTTTGTCGCTCCATTGTCGACCCACCAGGTAGCTGAATCTCCATCAGCCGAGAAGGCCTCTGCCTCTATTGAAAGGATCGAGGTGCCAGTAACTGCTGCTGATTCTGACCTCTTCGGTTTTCCATCGGCAGCCCACTTTGGACACTGATATATCCAATGATCTTTTGCTTTACAATAGTGACGCACATCCCCTTTCTTAACTTTAGTCTTATATGACCTACCTTGGGTTTTCATGGATGTATGTTTTACCTGTAATGCCTCTTGAACAACTGAACTGCTGCTACCAACCTTCAGAAAGTTCCTTTCATAAGCACACAGTTGAATAACTAACTCATCGAAGGTTTTCTTATTGCCATCTATCAACATCGTCCAACTTGACTGAAATGAACTAAAACTACTCGGTAAGATACTTAAAATCTTACAAACTATCATCAGTTCAAGTAATGGATTTTTTGGCCTCCTGAATTGTAAAGCTAGCTTTGACATCGTGTATACGTCCAGCGAAACTAGATTTTTACGTACAATGTTGCAAAGTACGGCTACGGCTACGGTGCGGTAAAGTGACCAGTAAATTTTAACCTTTCAGGGACACTTACAAAATAAATTAAGTATAAGACAATAAAATCTAATTTAAAAAACGCTACTTTACACCACATTTGTCACGATAATGTAGAAAATGAGTGATTTTTTAAATTTTACTGTGCGTCTGACATTTGAAAAAATGACATAACCAAACTAATAAATTGAAAAGTTTTAATAATATCAGAGAGTAGGTATATCTAGAGGTCCAAACCTGGGCAAATGTTTGAAACCGGATGACTAACCCCAACACCAGGGGTCGCTATCAAAGCCATCTAACCGCGAGGCATATAACTAAAATCAGTAGCAGTCGGCCATCAGCTCTGCCGTCAGTGATTTGCGGACAGTAGCTGAAGCTCAAGCTACATTATGTTGAGCAGAAAACTGCATGTTTCTTAATTTAAACTAACCAACCAAATTAGACGCGTCCCTCGCCCCCAAAATCTCTTATATGATAATTGGAAAATGCCCATTTCATACTATTTGTCTTCAACCGCCGTGAGTGCCACATATTTAGTACAATTAATTAAAAGCAAGTTGTCATTTTTAATTGAGTCGGGGCTCGATGTAAAAGCAATCGTCTGCGATCAAGGGTCAAATAACCGAAAAGCGCATAAAATCTTCGGCGCAACACAAGACGCCGTCTTTTGTTTATCAGTAAAAAAAGATTTTTGCAGCATTTGACGCCCCACATTTAATTAAAAGCATAAGAAATGTGCTACTTAAACGGAAGGACTTTTTCGTTGCTGGAAAACAAGTACTTTGGGATGACATTATTCGCACGTATGAAATAAATAAAACAAATAGATTGTCTGATGCTCTAAAAAAAATTACAGATAAACACATGAGACCCAACCATTTTGAAATAATGAACGGCAGCCTAGCTACACAAGTGTTCAGCAGAACATTTTATGCTGTTATGAAAACGTGTGTAGCAAGCAAACAATTAATATCACCTACCTCGAACAATACCGCCGATTTTTTATTAAAGATGAACGATTTTTGACCATCTAAACTCTAGAAGTAAATTTTCTTCAAATCCGGCAAAATGCGCTTTGTCGCATGCTTTGCCGATGAATGAAAATTTTAAATGTGCTATAGATTATATTAAAACCTGGTCGGTACAAAAAAAACCGGCCAAGTGCGAGTTGTGACTCGCGCACCGAGGGTTCCGTACAAACTTGTATAGTATATAGTATTATTATGTAGATTATCAACATATTATGTAGATTATAAAGAAAAATTAGACGAAATATAATATACACAGCATGTTACGGGACTTAAGTATGTCGCATGTCCGTTATAAAAAAGCAAAATTTAGACATAATATATACCCTGTATATATTATGTATATAAAGCGTACGTGATGAAATGCATAACAAATATAAACAAAGAAAATTCAGAATAAACATAGAATAGGACCTAACTGTATGCAACCCATATGCTTCTGGAGCCTGACAATACCACTACGACAACATTAGTGAATTTTCATAAATTTCTAATAGTAAATTCGCATTTTTCTTGTAATTAAACTACATATTTACGGTTTTAAGATTTTTCCCTTGACATGTGCTGTAAGACACCGCTTCTTGCCAAATTTCATGATTCTAGGTCAACGGGAAGTACCCTATAGGTTTTGATTCCCTTGTGAAATCGCAAAATATGCGACATAACCGATCATATCTTTTGATCGCGTTGACTTACAAGTTTGATTTTTTCACAGCTGAAAGAGACCGCAGACTCGAGTATTTGATACAAATTTCAACATGTTACCTCTACGCGTTCCTGAGAAAAAAGTCTTGACAGACAGACAGACGGACAGACAGACAGACAGACAGACAGACAGACAGACAGACGGACAACAAAGTGATCCTATAAGGGTTCCGTTTTCGGTACGGAACCCTAAAAATAGACCATTTTGTTTTGATGGGTTAATACAAACGATTAATGCCATTTTGGGACTGTGAGACGCCGAGAAAGATTCTGTAGATTATTTTCTGACAAGTCGCCGCAACCAAGATCCAATTGAAAATCTATTCTCTAAAATAAGGCAAAGGCGTGGGTTTGATCCTTACCCATCGGCAGAACACTTTAGACAATCCATACAAGCTGTAATAACTACGTCTCTTGAAAAATGCAGTGCAAAAGCGAACTGTGAGAACGATGAGGATGAGTTCTTATTTCAAAATAACGAAGATATTTGTAATCCTGAACTCCAAGGGACTATTTTATCAACAATAGGTCAACCCACTTCCTCAAAGTCATTTTCTTCCTCGGTAACATATTCTGATTCTTCCGAAGAATTATATGTTTTAGAATCATGTTCAGTTAATTATTTTGCCGGCTATGCAACAAGAAAAACGATTTTCAGATTTAAATGCGACCAATGCAAGCAAAATTTAATTCACACAGACAAAATATTAAACGATCAGAAAGAAATTCTAATTTTAAATCGAGATTTTTCTAAAGAAAATGATAAAATTGAATTCCTCTTTAGACCTCGGGAAGAAACATATCGCGTTGCTAAAGCTACTTTAACCTTGTATGACAAAGTTATAACAAAAACGACAAATAGACGCAATATAAAAACGTATATTTTAAATAGGGTTAATCAAAATATAGTTGTGTCCGATTGGTTAAGTAGATCAGAATGTTCGGTACATCGACATTTTTTTTTTAATATATTAATCCACATATATTAATCCTAAATTTTGAATATATAAATTGCACAGCATAAAAAAACTATTAAAACAAAATGTAACCTCGGAGGGTCCCCCTCGAAAGCGACCCAGATTGCAATAAAATATTAACAATTTTACAAGTTACTATACAGGGTGGGCCATTGAAAACGAAACAGAGGGATTTTCGGATAGTTGAAGACGAATTCTCAAAAAAACGCTCGGACACGTCAACTTAGTTTGTGAGGAGGACACCTTTTACAAGAAAATTTGTAGACAAATCACTTACCACTAAAATTTTAAAGGGTACGGTGGGGTAAGTTATACCTCATTGGAAAGCTCTTTTTGCCCTGAATACTAAACGGTTAACATTTTCCAAATTTATCCATTTGTTGTCGAGATTATTTAGTTTCAAGTTATGAACGCGTTCTTCCAATAAACCACGTGATGCGGTCCCCCAGGTGAAATTTAGGAAACGATACGCGTCAGTCGTCTCGGCATCTATTTAAATTTTCGATTCCGTCGTGACCTGGCGGTTTCGACTTGACCTCTCTCCACACGAACTCCAAAACTCGGCCACAAAAAAACCGCTTTTTCGGAGGACCGCTTTTTCGGAGGCCACGGCGATGCTCCCCAGGCGAAAAGAATTTCTCTTTCTGAGGAGCATCGCCGTGGCCTCCGAAAAATCGGTACATTTTTTTTGCGGCCGACTTCTGGGGTTCGTGTGGAGAGAGGTCGAGTCGAAACCGCCAGATCACGATGGAATCGAAAATTTCATTCGATTCCGAGACGATTGACGTGTAGCGTCACCTCTTATTGTAGATTGGTTATTCGCTGTTTTTCAGCTATGCTGTTAATAATAATTATACTTCGGTTCATAGGAATTCTACTAACTTTTTATAGTCCTGTGAAGTTAGCAACCGAATTTGCAAAAATATAATATTACATCGGAGTTCCCGGCAGATATGAAATAGTTCTAGAGTACTTTGTGCAAAATTTCAATAGCTCTGCAGAATTTCGCGAAAAACATGGAAAATACCAAAATTGAGCTAGCAACCACTTTTGAGAAAAACTGTGTGTTTTTTTACATATTCCTGTACCTCGACCATAGTTCTGGAGTACTTATCAATATTGCAAAAAGTTCTGCAAAAATTGACATTTTGCAAAAAAATTGTATTTTGAAACTTGCACAAACAGTTCTATTCGCGGATCTGAATAGCACCCTAAGAGTTTTATCAAAGAAGAGAAAAACCTTCGTTCAAAAGATATTTGCAATAATAAGGGACCCATTATTTTGAATGAAAATTTAAAAAAATCGCGCGACAGTTCTGTTTGTAGTTCCCAGTAGAACTCTTAGAGTTCTATCGAAAATCCTTATAAAATTTTTCTGTAAAATTAAAAATAGAAAATTTTGTGAAAAATTGGACTTTACCGACGCGACGAAGTGAAGAAAAAAAAATCGCGCAATAGTTCTGTTTGCAGATCCCGGTAGAACTCTTAGAGTTCTATGGAAAGTCCATAGACAATATTTTTCTGTAAAATTTAAACTTGGAAAGAAATGCGAGAACCATGAAGAAAAATGCGAGAAATGAATCGACTTCCCCGATGTGACGAAATGAAGAGAAAAAAATCGCACAACAGTTCTGTTTGCAGTTCCCGGTAGAACTCTTATAGTTCTATCGCAAATCCTTATAACATTTTTCTTCAAAGTTAAAAATTCGAAAGATATACGAAAAATTAGACTTTACCGATGCGACGAAGCAAAGAGAAAATAATCGCGCAATAGCTCTGTTTGCAGTTCCTGGTAGAACTCTTAGAGTTCTATCGAAAATCCTTATAACATTTTTCTTCAAAGTTAAAAATTCGAGAGATTTGGGAAAATTAGACTTCACCGATGCGACGAAGCAAAAAGAAAGTTTTATTTTTCAAGTATACCCATGCACCACTATTCCGATTAAATAAAAACGTAACTCGCAGTGCCGGTATAATTCGGGGCTTAAATATATCCATAAAAATTGGTTCCGTGGGGGTTTTGTTGTTATAAGCTGAATTATATATAAAATTGAAGCTTATGTACTGAGGTTTCAAAATCCCAAAGCTGTCAAAAATCGTCCGGTGCAAAAAGGCATTAAACTTAAAAATCGAGTTAGATACATGTTGATCAAGAAGAAAAAAATACCAATATTTTGATATATTTTTGATAAAAAGTTTTGTATATTTTTTTATAATTTTCAAAGATTACGGTTCATTGTGTCGCTTACGGGAGAACGAAACTTAAAACATTTTTTATTGTTATTTTTTATTTTTATACATTATTAAAATTATTTTAGTCAATTTTTTCGTTTCTATCGCGATATCTCCAAAATAAAAGCCCTAATCAAAATTTTGTATTTTTCAGAATAGTTTATTTCATCCTTTGTGATCACATTAGTGTTAAATTTATAATTTTATGACTTACAATAAAAAAGCTATACAATTAAATGCAATGCGATGAATAACACATCGTTTATTTCACGTTTCTTCATAGCTCCATTGCACTTCCACACATAATGACACCCAGGATGCAGATGTGATCGTCGATATTATTGTTTAATATAATTTAGATATGATGGATAATAGTACATAATATAATATACATTATACATAACAGACTATATAACAGCTCAACCTAGATATAATAAAGAAATATAATTACTTTTGTTTTCAAATTTGACCAAGGCTATAGATTAATTAGATTGGCAGATATGACGATGTAAACGCCAAAAAATACAAATGATTAGTTTCTGATTTTTTTCAAAATAAAAAGGTCTGCACCACAGAAAAATGTCGTAAATAGCCATTTCGTAGGTAGAATTTTTTTTTCTTTGTAAAATGTATATAGTCTCATCTGGTTCTACGCTTAATTTTTTTTGAGAACCGAGCTGCTTTTCTTGTCAGCATATCTTATTTTACAAACTAGACCTAGTTCAAATAATGGGCGCTTGGCGGCGCCTGCCGAATCTGCACGCGCAGTTTACGCGCGCTTTGTGTTGTTTCCGTTACTTTCTTTGTGTGCTGAAACTGTCGAATAGACATTGCTGCATTACATTTAGTATTTACAGTATTTACTGTTTTACGTTCCTACTGAATTATTTGAGTGTCATTACGAATTAGCAGTTCATATTGCTACCTATATACATATATATATATATATATATATATATATATATATATATATATATATATATATATATATATATATATATTGTATTTGAGGTTTTCGCGGATAGATACCTGTGTTGTATTGTTTTCTCGGGGATTCCGCGTTGATGCTGAGGGTTGGCTCTGAAAAGAACCGGATTCTCGACGTTTCGGCGAACTAACATTCGCCATTCTCAAGAGATGTATGCGTCCGTGCGGGTCAACCGTTAGACGCATACTTATGCGTCTAACGGTTACAGTATGCTAACGGTATATATGTCTAACGGTTGACCCGCACGGACGCATATATCTCTTGAGAATGGCGAATGTTAGTTCGCCGAAACGTCGAGAATCCGGTTCTTTTCAGAGCCAACCCTCAGCATCAACGCGGAATCCCCGAGAAAACAATACAACATATATATATATATATATATATATATATATATATATATATATATATATATATATATATATATATATATATATATAGATTATAAATATACATATTTTTTTTTAAATTCAAGTTTAGGTTATTACTGTTATTAGTGTTACATCGAGCATGGAAAGGTAATATACGACCATTTACGCTTTAAGGGATGAAAATGTTGTTTGGAGATTATACTTTCATATTTTAGTGTCAGTAAAGTAAAAAATTTAGTGTCAAGCACATCTATCGATAGCGACAGAAGGATACAGGTGTGTTGAAGAAACTATACACAAAATCTGTAATTTTTTTAATAATAAATTTAAATATTTTTACAGATTGCAGAAGAAAATATAATGTGTGCGATGAAGACCTTAGACGGGGTATCATTTGATAAGTTTGAAAACATGTGTAAGGCTTTTATGAATAATTTGGAAAGAGAGAATAACAATGAAGTATGCAAGAAGAGAAAAATAGAGAAGCAGATATACTTTCCCAATAAAAAATGAAATGTTGGTAAGCAGCACTCTTATCTAATTTTGTAAATTATTCATTTAACCATTAGATGTGTTTAGGCGTAAAAAAGGTCGGTCAGTTGGGATTGTGACTGAGGTTGGAGGTAGATTCTGAAACTGTACAAGCTTCAAAATTTGGAGCAAGAGAAGAATAATAGATGTGTAATGTATTGTAATTTATTTAAGTATTATGTAATTAGCTATGTTTTGTAATTTATTTAAGTATTCTGTATTTAGCTATGTTTTGTAATTTATCTAAGTACTCTGTATTTAGCTATGTTTTGTAATTTATTTAAGTATTATGTATTTATATATTGTAAATCTATTGTATTTCCTGTTTAAGGATGGATCAATCGTAATTACAATTACATTACTATTAGTTTGTAAAATAAGATATGCTTTTCTTGTCTAAATCGCTCCACTATACGATTTTGGCGAAGTTTCAAACCTAAGATTTTATTGAGTAGCAGATGACAAAGTTTCCTTTAATCAAATCAGTGAGTTTTGCAATAGACTCATGATGTCGCCACTTTCTTAGTCCAAAGTGGGGCAAGAGGGGCGATCACAAGATTATGCCGTGGTTGGGTCTCTATATTATACCTACTCTCTGATAATATCTACTTTGGGACAGCTTTACTAATTAAATCAAGGGAGGGACACGGAAATCTTCTGTTACTCTTACCGTGGAGGGACCGTGTCCCTCCCTTGATTTAATTAGTAAAGCTGTCCCAAAGTGGATGTTATTAAAACTTTTCAATTTTGAGTAGGCTTTGTCTATGTGTCTGTTATAAATTGTTGTCAATTCAAACTAATAAATTTGAATTAGTAAAAATGTCAGTTTGTGAGTACCAACATTAAAAAATTAAATAATTTCCAATATTGTAATTAATCTAAATCTATTTGTTTCTTAAATTTGTCGGCCAAAAAATCTTATACAAATTTCGTGCGGAAATGAATATCATGCGGAAATGTAATTTCATACCCATGGAGGAAGATAACGGGAAATCAACTCCATTATACTTCCCAAGAGAACCACATGGTGACGACATTCAAGTCATTATCGTGGTCGCAAACATTCATTAGTGAATATGCATAAGAAGAAGAAGAATACATAGAAGATTAACATGACCCCTGCGCAAGAATTAAAATAAAATTAAATATATTTAATACATATAATACTTAAATTGTAGAGACACAGAAAAAAAGTATAATCCCTGCAAAAGAATTGAACTTGGCAACAGCGGATCTGCTGCATAATGACATTTTCTGTCAATTAACTGGACAGAAGTTGCAGTTATATTTGTTGTTATATTAAAAAATGTCAGTTTTTTGGATTACAAAAGCCAGGATATTTCTTGAACCAGCCGACGTAGAAGATTCATTTTTACTTTCCACGTTTAGAAATACACTTTGGAAGACGATTAGCAATAGTTTGTGAAGGTCCACAATTCCCATATTCTTAATAATAGCCAACACTTTAATAGTCTATTTCAAAACGAAGAAAAAAGAAAACAAGTTAAATATCTTAATGATTACATCTTATAAATGTCAAAAGAACAAAAAACAACTAAAAACCGTTAATATTCTTAAAAACAGTTCTACCAACTTAATCTCAGAATAAAACTTAGGTAACAACTTCAACAAACTTCCCTAAGGAACTATCTTGGGTCCTTACTATTCATATTATATATCAATGATATTTTTAACATCCTACCTACTAGCAATTTAGTTTCATATGCTGATGATACGGCTTTATTATGTTCGGGTCAATCCTGGGAGGAGGTAGCTGCGAAAACTATGGGTTGTATATGGGAATATGGTTGTATAAGATTCATATATGGCTTAGAACTAATCAACTATCACTAAACATTAATAAAACTACTTTTATAACTTTTGGGTGTTATCGCGATAGTATACCTGTTGATATCAAGCTATACATTGAGGATATGGAAATCATGAGAGTCGACTCCTGTAAATATCTTGGAGTAGGTACATCTTGATTGTTTTATAAGATGAGACTACCATATTAAAGAAATTTAAAAAAAAACTAGATACTTGATCTTTGTGTTTCATAAACTAAGTCATATTCTAGAACCAAAAGCTATGAAGGTCATATTAAAACACGTGATGTTCATGCGAACTTAGTTGGTTGACTGACTTTCAGGGGGGGTGACACTCTTATGGGTGACCTTGTGATAGAAGTTGTAATGTATTGGAAAGATTTATAGATGGCACTGGGCACGGAAATTGAAAATTATTTAGTATTCAGATTACCATACATACACATATCTAAAGTTTATTGTTTATGTCGCCATTATGTCAGAATTCGCATGGGCATAGGAATGAATATGTTATTCCTATGTCCATACATTTTCATTGGTTATATTGTTTGTGATTTAATTCCTTAAAATTCTCCAACATTTTATAATTCAAATTGAAAGGTAAGTGAAGAAAATGCTTTGTATATTATCATTACTATATACCACACTTTTTAGACAATGAATTTTAAATGTACGGTTCCTGGTTGTGAAAGTGGTAGTAAGGTTCACCCTCACCTATGATTCTTTTGTTTACCCATAAATTTGGAATTATTGGAAATATGGGCAATATGAATATACTAAATGTTGTACATAAACCTGCAACCACCCGTGTGCATTTCAACATTTGTGGAAAACACTTTGAAGATTCATGTTTCCAAACACCTGCCAAGATTAAACTGAATCGCAAAGTTGTCCCTACAATTTTAAATGTTGAACCTGGTATGTCTGTCTTAAAATTATTAATATTGTATGCACATCTACATTATAATATTGTGTTCTATATAGATCTTTTAGCAGCATTAAAAAAAATAGTAAAAACATTAAGTTATGTTATATTTAAAAATCTGATGTTTATTTTTTCAAAAGCACTTTCTAATCTATTTTTTTTTAAATGTAATGTGATGTAAATGTGAATTCAAATTGTCTGTCTAGTCTGTTGAATTAGTTTTATTAAAACAGTATAGATAGTTATTATCAGACTTCATTTTATATGACAATTTATATAAAACGACAATTTTTGTTTTAATGAATTTGAAATAACTGTTTTATACAATTTCAAATAGGACTGAATCATCAAGTAAATGTAATGTCAAAATGTAAATACATATTTTATATAAGTATATGTAAATAACAAAATTAAACAATTGTTTTTCAATTTCACCCTACTTAAATTAAATTATATTTCCGTATATATATATAATACCACATTCATAAATCCCGCCTTTGATAATTAGTTCGTATGAAGGAAATATAGATGGCGCACATCTGTCACAGAAATTCATTAGTGAGTGTCCAGTCTCTCTTTAGATACTTGTCTCTGCTGCTGACTTTATTCAAGACCTCACTTGTACACAATATTACACATAGAGGGCAGATATAGTTTAAAGTATATTTTCAACACCCCCACTTAATAAAAAACTAAATATGACCTATGTTTAATTATTACAAACACCTAAATACTTAAGGAGACCAAGAAGTTTATCTGAACTTAAACCCTTTGTCAGAATATCAGCTGGCATCTCGTTAGTTGGCAAATATTTTACAATAATTTGTTTATTAGCTACTGCTTCTCTAATAAAATGATGTCTCATGTCTATATGCTTCGATCGCTTGTGATATGTATGATTTGCCGACAAATTTATGGCACCCTGATTATCATTAAAAAGTTCAACACAATTATCATTTCCAGTCAACTCGCTTATTAGATTTTTTAAATAGATAGCTTCCTTAGCTGCTTCAGAAATGGCCATGTATTCCGCTTCAGTACTTGATAGCGCAACTGTTCTTTGCTTACCACTTTCCCATGAAATCGCCGAACCACAGAATTTGAAAGTCCATCCAGTATATGATTTTCTATCTATTATACTATTTCCCCAATCAGCATCTACAAATCCTACTAGCTCTCTATTATCTACAGAAAATTTCAAACAGTAATCTTTAGTACCTTTCAAGTATCTTAATAAACGCTTTGCACTTTTCCAGTGCTGATCCCCATATGATTTGTTAAATTGACTTAAATAGCTCACACTGAATGCAATGTCCAGTCTAGTAAGAACCGCTAAATACATTAAGCCCCCTATCAGGTTCTGATATGGTACCTTATCAATAATATTCTGATCATGTGAATTGTCTAAATTTAATTTTTTTTCTATGGGAGTTTTGACTTCTTTACAATCAGTCATATTAAATTTTCTCAACAATTGATCTATATAACCTGATTGACTCAAGGTCAAAGTACCTTTTTCTTTATCATGATTGATTTTCATACCTAGACATTCCTTAATTTTTCCTTAATCGTTAATTTTGAATCTACTACTTAATTCCTCTTTAAAAAAATTAGTTTCACTTTCAATATTGGAAAAAATAAAGAAGTCATCTACATATAACGTTACAATACTATATAAATCATCCTTTCTTTTTATGAAAACACAAGGCTCGTATTTCGACTTTACATAACCTAGCTCTAATAAAACTTTATTAATTCTATCATTCCAGCATTTGGATGATTGCTTGAGACCATACACAGCTCTGTTAAGTCGTAATACCTTCCTTTTATTTACATTCAAACATTTATAGCCCTCTGGAATTTTCATAAATATTTTTTCTTTTAAAAAACCATTCAGGAAAGCTGTTTTTACATCTAAATGAATTATATCTAAATTCAATTTAACTGACAATGCAAATAATAGTCTTAGCGTTGTGTGTCTGACTACTGGAGAGAACGTTTCACTGTGGTCAATATCTTGCTTCTGAGAAAACCCTTTTGCTACCAAACGCGCACGAAACTTGAATTCACCTTCACTATTAATTTTCTTTTTAAAAACCCACTTAGAACCCACAATCGTGGAGTTTTCTTCCAAATCAACTAATTCCCAGGCGTTGTTTTCCTCGAATGACTGCAATTCTTCCTCAATAGCCCTTCTCCAAAAATCTTCTTCATGTCCTGAAAGAGCTTCTGATACAGTGACTGGATAATCTTCCAAGTTCGTATCCCCTTTAGATATGTATGAGACAAAATCCTCATTAAGTTTTGGTTTTGGTGGTCTTTGAGATCTTCTTATTCTTTTCTCTCTTATTCTTACTTCTTCATCGTTTTCAGGAATGTAGTCATCATCATCTGTCTGCTGATCATCTGTGAATTCTTCTTCTAAACTTTGACATTCTACTTCTTCTTTATCTTCAGTAGAAGATGCCATGCATTCTTCCCCCACTGAATCTGATATTTCAGGTTTCTGAATGCTTTCTGTTTCTCTTGTTTCCATTACAGTTATGTCACTGCTAGTGATTATATTCTTTGTTACTGGGTTGTACAATCTATAACCTTTTGTTGTTTCATCGTAACCAACAAGAATATGCTTTATTGCCTTTTTGTCAGTATATTTTCAACAGGTCATATACCATGCCCTATTTGAAAATATTGTCAGCTATGGTTTAATAGCTTGGGGTAGTGCCTATGAAAATGTAAATAAACCATTTGTCGCTATACAAAATAGATTGATTAGAATAGCAAAGGTTAAATCTGTATTAAGTATTAATAAACTTTATATATAGTGAATACTGTAGTCTATTTTTATGATGAATGTAAAAGAATATATATGATGCATAGTGGAAAAACAAGAAACAAGTTGATTATTTTGCCAAATGCTAATAAATAAAAAAAATGCGCGTTATACGGCTATTAACAATTTTAATAAATTACTGATTAATTTAAAAAACCTGATTGGAAATAAAATAAGTGTCAAAAAAAATATAATTAATTGGATCCTGGTAATTCTCTATGAACTACTGTGATATAATCTAAAATTGAATCTTGTGTGTTTGATACTTTCTTGGTACTTAATGTGGTTCGCATGGGATATGTGTGTTTATGTTTCAATATGTACTATAATGTTTAAATTTTCTGTGGATCTATGATTATTGGTTATCAAGCTTAAGTATGAACTATTAGTAAGGTTATTTTGATATTAATTTTTGTAAATTCCAAGTGTTTGGAATCCAGTCCTATGTACAGATATTTTTTTTATATATCTCTATAGGACACATTGTATGTAGTATCTATGTATGATAAGAATAAATAAATAAATAAAATAATATATGTCAGAAAATTTATTTTCACTACATCGATGGTTTCTGTTTAGTGACTCAAGTTGCTGCCATAGTAACAACAAACAGAAATCGTTTAATAATGAAACTCCATTTGATTTACATTGGACTTTTACGCACCATTAGGATGCTTTTACACACCATTATAATAATGAAGGATGCCATTATACACAGAGGCGGATTTAAGGGCGGGCGCAGCAGGCCCGCGCCCGGGGCCTCCTACCTCTAAGGGGCCCCACAAAAACCTAACTTTACACTTTTATATTGACAACAAGTATATTGAGTTTCATATGTGCAATTTTAATTACGTACTTAATCTTTGAATTAATCACTGATCTAAAAAATTTTATATTTTCTTTTCATTGGTGTCTGGAAAATGAAACGACATCTTTCAGGAGCCAAAAAAAGACGCGAGCAGGCTGCCAACCAACAGAAAGGAGCATTGGACAAAGTGGCCCTGATCACTCAGGCCATCATAATTCGAGCAACAATTAAAATAAAGAACAAGGAGTTTCCATCAGTCAACGAAAACAGTTAGTTGAAGTTGAAAACCAAGGTTTAGAAAGCAACAATGATGACCAAAATGAAGAACCAGTCAATAGTCAACCAGGTAAAAAACTTAGAAAACATTGAAACGCAAACGGAAAATATACCATTCGAAGTAACATTAAAAGAAATTGCTGTCTGGGCCAAACGTTTTATCGATATGATTATAGGCGATATAACTACAATTAAATCGGTCTATAAACACGATTTACTACAGAGGCTTGTGTAAAGATCATTTTTACAGGAAAATTTTGAATGGTGAAAAAAGAGAAAGGACGTATTTTTTCCAAAATATCCAAATCAATTTATTGTTATCCATGCAAAATGTTTTCGGGCTTAAAGTTCAGGATAATTACAGGATTCCAAAATTGGACACATATTGGAATAACTTTCCGAGCATGAAATGTCAAAAGAGCACGTCTCTTCAATGTGTACATTATACGAGAGCTCTTCTTCATTAAATCGCATCGATGTTAAAAATCTTTAAATTACATTACAAAAAGAAAATTATTGGAAAGAGGTTCTGCGAAGAATTGTATCCTCAATAAAATTCCTTGCAAAGTTGGACATTGCTTTTACAGGCCATAATGAGAGTGCAACATCTTCGAGAAAGGGCAATTATTTGACTAGTTTAGAGTATTTTAGCAAATATGACATTTTTTAAAGATACACTTACAAAAGTATGGTAATCAAGGTAGCAGACATGTAAATTTCATATCCCATCAGAAGCGTGATAAACTTTTGAAAATAATTGCCGATTCTCGGTGTCACACATTGCGGAGGAAATAAAAAACGCAAAATATTATACTTAGTATCATTTTAGATTCTACACCCGATGTAGTGCATGTGGATCAACTTACCTTCGTAGTGCGCTATTTATCATATGGAGATCATATAAAGAATGGAGATATTAAGGAAAGATTTTTAAAGCTCTTGCCTATAGAAAGACATGATGCGAAGTATCTAGAAGAGAAAGTTTTATCTACCTTGCAAAATTTGCCAGTAGCTATAAAATATTGTCGTGGACAATCGTACTACAATGCAGCAAATATGTCAGGCAAATACAATTGTCTGCAAACAAGAATAAGACAACATTCTCGATCAGCAACGTTTATTCCGTGCTCTAGTCATTCACTTAATTAAGTTGGTAATGTAAGAGAGTTGAGAGTTGATGCTGCAGAGAGTTGTAGTAATGCGTCCAGATATTTTTTATTCGTGCAAAATGTTTTTTCTCTCCATCACTGATTCGATAGAACATGTTAGGCAATAAATTAGATATAGGGTCTTATAAATTAAAGAAAATGCCAGATACAAGATGGTCCGCCAAGGATTAATGATTATGAAACTACTGTTATGACAGTCCTATGGAAAAAAAGTTTGCGAAGAATCAATGCAACAAGTAAATTTTTACAATCTATTGACTGCACAATTAATTGTTAAAGATGCGTCATTATTAAAAAGTCTAGAAATTTTTATTAATGAAAAAATCAGACATAATTTTACCGAAATAGAATAGGAAGTAAAAGAACTTACAAATAAATCATTTGAAGAAGTCACAAGAAAAGATTTTTTCTTACATTATGTACTCTACGTTATATGCGATCATTTAGTACTAGAACTGAACAGACGTGGACAAATCTACGAAAATGTTAATTATTATGTTAATGGTAATTTAGAGTTTTTTTTTCTTGTTTAAGTTGTGTGTAGAAGAAAGGAAAAAATGCGTTAATAATTTAATAGAAATGTACAAAGTTGACATTGATTCGAGTAATTTTAGAAAAGAGTTGGAACAGTTTTTAATATTTTTAGATGAAGAAGACAAGCAATCAATTGATAATATATTATAAGGCATTAGATATGAAAGCAACTTTCCCAAATGATGAAATAATTTTTTTTAAATTGTTACCAATTTCAAACGCATTCTGGGGAACAATCATTTTCTTGTATAAAAGGAGATAAAAATTATATAATTGTAAGCAATTCAAAAAAATTGCAAAAAAAATCAATTCAAAACTTGAATATTATTATGCTATTAATAATAGCATATTATATTATATTCAAATATTATTGGAAATAAAACTATAGTAATAGTTTTCTTATTTAATAATATGGTTAATACGTATTTTTATTTTCCTTGTTTCTCTCATTTTATTGGGGGCCCCAACTAAGGCCTAAATCCGCCACTGATTATACAATGTATTTATGAATGTATTCATTTTGGTGTGTGAGTAGATAAAATATATTTTTTTGAATTATTGGTCTGCTTTCATAACTAAATTATAACTCTCATTTCATCCTTTTTGTCCTGATTTGTCTCAATGAAAATGTGGTCACTTTAATCTAGTCACACATGTTCACAATCGACGTTAGAGCACAAGGTCAGATCATTTTTTTAAGCGACATTTCTTATTGAATCTTTCCTCTCAATAATAAACTTAAAAGTAACACACACACACACACACACAGAAAGTTCTCAGAATTACACAAAAGGGATTTTGCTGGTCAAGTCTTACAATTAGTCGAGAATAATATAAAGGAAAATATTTTGGATGGGATGTTCAATAATAACAATAAATTAGTTTTTTTTTTAAACCAGTTTTTTTACTTAATATATTTGGGGTTAAATCTTTTTGGGAGAAAGATTACCCCAACGTCTAACTCACACAATATGGCTGATCCATATTTTGTATTTACCACCCTAAAATAAATCACTGAAGTTCACAAATTTTAATATACAGATTTTTAACAATTTGGTTTAAATAGTTAACTGTAGTAACCTGTTTTTGATTGCTCTTTTGTATTTCACTGAAGCTACTGTGTATACATTCTCCTTTATATATCCAAATATATGAATAAAAACAATGGAATTATACGACTTGATAACGTTTTCAATCATGCAACCTAGTTTCCCTGAATTTACTAATAAAACTATCTATATCTATACTGGTACCATTAATTCTATAAATTGCCACTCTGTTCTTGAAGCTGCAGCAAACTTCTGTGACATTTTGCTTGAACAGATTCACTACCGCCTGAAGATTATTCTACGACAGCAGATATCCAGCATACTTGACTCTGGTTGCGAATTGTTGTGATGTTGTGGGATGATTGAATGGGTCGGATGATCTAATTTAACCTTCTTCGAGGTGAAATTATTTTGCAATTATCCTCTCTTGTGAATTGGGCATTGCAAACATCACATTTATAATATATTTTAACCTCTAAATTAAATTAACCTATGAATTGTACATTTATAATATCTTTTTAGCCTCACCTCTGGCCTCACCACAGGTTTCCTGATGTCTTGAGAGGGCATCCTTCCTTCCAAATACTTTTTCACATTGGGCGCAAGAAAACATTTTTAAAAACTTGAATATATACAATAACGGTTCGTCGAATGATGTCTAAAGATACTTGTCTCTAAATGATGTTTGACCTTGTCTTTGATGTCTCTCCTTGTCCTTGATGCCTGACCTTAAAGGTGCATTTTCATGGTGACGCTCGACGCTCGTTTCTAGCGTAAAATTTGGTCACGTGGAGAAAATTTAAAATGCGCGGCATCTAGCAAAAATCCAGCGTCTTCTCGGAAAAAGCTAAATTTAGTTTAGCTTTTCTGCTGTATTCAGCGTCAACGTACAATCGCATCTATTATAATCGTTCGTTGAAGACAGAGAGTTTCAAAGTAATTTTGTTAAATATTAAAAATTTGTTACTTTGCTTGTTCGAAGTATTTACGGCAGTTTTGAGGTAAATATCAAATAGGCCTGCTTTACACATTTTTATTTTAACTTTTGTTTTAAATTAGGAAATACATATTTTTAGGGTTCCGTACCGAAAACGGAACCCTTATAGGATCACTTTGTTGTCCGTCTGTCCGTCTGTCTGTCTGTCTCTCTGTCCGTCTGTCTGTCTGTCAAGACCTTTTTCTCAGGAACGCATAGAGGTAACAAGTTGAAATTTGTATCAAATACTCGAGTCTGCGGTCTCTTTCAGCTGTGAAAAAATCAAACTTGCAAGTCAACGCGATCAAAAGATATGACCGTTTATGTCGCATATTTTGCGATTTCACGAGGGAATCAAAACCTATAGGGTACTTCCCGTTGACCTAGAATCATGAAATTTGGCAAGAAGCGGTGTCTTACAGCACATGTCAAGGGAAAAATCTGAAAACCGTAAATATGTAGTTTAATTACAAGAAAAATGCGAATTTACTATTTGAAACTTATGAAAATTCACTAATGTTGTCGTAGTGGTATTGTCAGGCTCCAGAAGCGTATGGGTTGCATACAGTTAGGTCCTATTCTAGGTTTATTCTGAATTTTCTTTGTTTATATTCGTTATGCATTTCATCACGTACGCTTTATATACATAATATATACAGGGTATATATTATGTCTAAATTTTGCTTTTTTATAACCGACATGCGACATACTCAAGTCCCGTAACATCCTGTATATATTATATTTCGTCTAATTTTTCTTTATAATCTACATAATATGTTAATAATCTACATAATAATACTATACTATACAAGTTTGTACGGAACCCTCGGTGCGCGAGTTACAACTCGCACTTGGCCGGTTTTTCAAGTGGGGTATGTGAAGAAATATGTGAAGATTAGCAAAAACATCCATGCCAAAAGGGTTACGAAGATATCCACTTGGATGAAAATTTATTATTTTTATCCTCTTTTAGGTTTGTTGTTGCAATAGTTACCACCGTTTACTACAGTCAGCAAAAATGGATATACTGAAACAAATTACAGACATCATTTACGATGCTCTAAAAAACAATCAGTAATGTCTAACCAATATATATATATATATATATATATATATATATATATATATATATATATATATATATATATATATATATATATATTCCAAGTTTTTTTTATAACATAGTTTCTACAATAAATAAAGTTTAGTATTCATTACCATATATTTATTTTGTATAAGTAAACTAAAGTGACGGATACTACAAAAAAAAATACATTCACACTTCATTGAATGCCAAAATTTTCAATTACTTTTGCTATGATGTTTTTATTTACAATGGATTTGTTTGGTCTTACTTAGAAAAATTAACATTGAAGCAAGTTATTTTAAAGTTAATTTATATTGATAAGGAAGAGCCCCTTCTGCATTAAAATAATCACAGAATTCATCGCGAATAGCTGCAGCAGCTCAAGAACTGAAATTATGGTTAAAATGTGCTTTAAGACATGACATGTATAGGCAACCCACCGTACGCATTATGCGCATGCGCATTGGGGGCAAAACACAAAGTCGTAGGGAAAATAAATTTGAAGGGGGTATATAAAAATTCTTTAAAATGATAATAAACCCCAACAACTCTAACCTAACCGGAGTTAAACCAACGGTCCTTGCCGCTTTGTCCTATATTGAATCGAGAGTTCGCGCTGCCGCGCATATGTTGTCTTGATTTATCTTCCCGCTTCGTGGCGGACAACCTAATCTAACCAAGATAAAACCAACTGTCCTTGCCACTTTGTCCTATATTGGACCGAGAGTTCGCGCTGCCGCGCGTATGTTGTCTTGAGTTATCTTCCCGCTTCGCGGCGGACAACCTAATCTAACCAAGGTAAAACCAACGGTCCTTGCCACTTTGTCCTATATTGGATCTAGAGTTCGCGCTGCCGCGCGTATGTTGTCCTGATTTATCTTCCCGCTTCGCGGCGAGCAACCTAATCTAACCAGGGTTAAACCAACGGCCCTTGCCACTTTGTCCTATATTGAATAACACACAAATAAATTCTTTGTACTAACCTTAAATAATGCGTTATGGTTCGTTTATCCTTAAATAGATTTGTAAAATAAATAAACTTGTTATATGAATTCGTAGTCGTCGCCTTAAATAATGCGTATCCAACGATTTATACGCCACTGGACGTTTTATATAAATTTCCGTTAGAAAACCAATGCGCATGCGCATAATGCGTACGGTGGGTTGCCTATTCATGTCTTAAAGCACATTTTAACCGGTGCAGCTTTTCATACACAGTCAACCAGCAGTCAACCAGGGGGGTGACACTCTTATGGGTGACCTTGTGATAGAAGTTGTAATGTATTGGAAGGATTTATAGATGGCACTGGGCACGGAAATTTAAAATTATTTAGTGTTGTTTAGATTACCATACATACACATATCTAAAGTTTATTGTTTAAGTCGCCATCGTGTCAGAATTCGCATGGGCATAGGAATATATTATTCTCTTGTCCATGCATATTCATTGGTTATATTGTTTCTGAATTTTATTTGTTTTCGTCGGTTTTTCCGAACTGCTATATATGCAGGCAACGCGTATTTGCAGCCAGGGTAACAAGTTGTAGATTTGGCCTTTCCTAGAACTACCCTTCAGATTTGAAACATGTGTTGGGGGATTGGAACATGTGTTGTTTATTTAAGAAGGTATATAAACCCAAAACGAAGTTATGGACTCTCTTTTTCTGCCTGCACTAGCCACTAATACATTGTCTCTGCAAGATATTGGTAATTTAATTCCTTAAAATTCTCCAACATTTTATAATTCAAATTGAAAGGTAAGTGCATGTTTCACTTAATATTATCATAAAGAAAATGCTTTGTTTATTATCAGAACTACCTAAAAGCATTGCATATTATCAGAACTTTGTTTATTATCAGAACTATCTAAAAGACGCACTATGACACTTTTATATATATATATATATATGATATTTTTTTAGATATATATTTTATATATATATATATGACACTTTTTAGACAATGAATTTTAAATGTATGGTTCCTGGTTGTGAAAGTAGTAGTATGGTTCACCATCACCTAAGGTTCTTTTGTTTACCCACAAATTTGGAATTGTTGGAAATATGGACAAGTAATATGAATATACTAGATGTTGTACAGAAACCTCTAATCACCCGTGTGCATTACAAAATTTGTGGAAAACACTTTGAAGATTCGTGTTTCCAAACACCTGCCAAGATTAAACTGAATCGCAATGTTGTCCCTACGATTTTAAATGTTAAACCTGGTACGTCTGTCTTAAAATTAATAATATTTTATGCACATCTACATTGTAATATTGTTTTCTATATAGATCTTTTACTACAAGAGGCTTTACCTGGACCTTCACATCTAGACCTTCAGACCACACCAGATGTTTCTACATGTAGTCCAGAAATAGGAATGACAGGTACATTACATTTGTCTCTGTGTTATAAATTTATTTAAAAAGCCACATTTTAGACACTAGTCCCGACAAACGGCCATACAATATTCTGCACATGGTAGATGAAACTCGTATGGTAAATTTAACACCTAAGAAAAGGAAATATTATCGTGAGCTTGTCAAAGCAAAACATTTAATTGCAACAATGAAAAGAAGACATGGTACTTGTGCCAAGAAATTATTTCAAGGTTCAACAGACATATTTTCAAATTCGATTATGAAAGCCATGGAGAAATTAGAGAAAATGCCAGGAGTGGTGCAGCTTTTCATACACAGTCAATTACGGAATGTGCATAAGCGATCCAAAGCACGCCGTTACACCTGTGATGAGAAATCATTTTACATTGCATTACAAAAGAGCAGTCCGATGGGATACAGGCAAATGGGTAAGTTTTTCTCTATGCCATCTTCCCGAACACTAAACAGATTTTTACAAAACTTTTCATTAAAATGTGGGATAAACAATCAAATATTTTCTTATTTAAATAAAAGTTCGGAAAGTATGAGCCAGCAAGACAGAGTTTGTATATTAATGTTCGACGAAGTTTCATTGAAACCCAATTTGTATTACAATCGGGGCACACAGAAAGTAGATGGTTTAGAACAACTTAATGAAGAATGTAGTTATAAAATTGCAATATCTATCTTGTGTTAATTTAGTAGTACATAAACCTTTGGCCTTCAGCCCCTGACGTATAATGTCTTGACCTTTCTCGTTACTTGCTTTGACGTAGCGAAAGGCTACAATGCACAATGCATCTCGAATGCTGTGTGCTAAAGAGTAACAGAAGATTTCCGTGTTCCTCCCTTGATTTAATTAATTAAGTTGTCCCAAGGTGGATGTTATTAATATTTTTGTAATGTAATGTAATGTAAATGTAATGTAAATGTAATGTAAATGTAATGTAAATGTAATGTAAATGTAATGTAAATGTAATGTTAATGTAAATGTAATGTAAATGTAATGCAAATGTAATGTAATGTAATGTAAATGTAATGTAATGTAAATGAAATGTAATGTAATGTCACAATGTAAATACATATTTTTAAAATTAAACAATTGTTTAACACAAAATTAAACAATTGTTTTTCAATTTCACCCTACTTGAATTACATTATATTTCCGTATATATTTAATACAACATTCATAAATCCCGCCTTTGATAATTAGTTCCTAGGAAGGAAACATAGGTGGCGCACATCTATCACAGAAATTCATTAGTCAGTGTCCAGTCTCTCTTTAGATATTTGTCTCTGCAGTCAACTAAGGAATGTGCATAAGCAATCCAAGGCACGCCGTTTCTCCTGTGATGAGAAATCATTTTACATTGCATTACAAAAGAGCAGTCTGAGGGGCATGCAAATGGGTAAGTTTTTCTCTATGCCATCTTCCCAAACACTAAACAGATTTTTACAAAAATTTTCATTTAAATGTTGTATAAACAATCAAATATTTTCTTATATAAATAAAAGTTGGGAAAGTATGAGCCAACAAGACAGAGTTTGTATATTAATGTTCGACGAAGTTTCATTGAAACCCAATTTGTATTACAATCAGGGCACACAGAAAGTAGATGGTTTAGAATCACTTAATGAAGAATGTAGTTATAAAATTGCTGATCATGCATTAGTGTTCATGATACGAGGTTTGAAGAAACCATGCAAAAACCAATAGCGTTCTATTTTGTACTATCCACTGCAAAAACATTTCCTCTTAAAAAATGTATAATAGCAGTTGTGAGAGCTGTTCATGAAAAAACAAATGTTATAATCGTGACATGGGCAGTTCTAACAGATCTGCAGTATGCAGTTTGAGTGCAGACAATGGTTGTCCCAATGAGTATGTGTATAATATTCAAGGACATGAAATTATTCATATTTTTGATGCTCCACACCTCCTGAAATGTATGAGAAATAATTTTTTAACAAAAAATATTATTTTTAATGGTGGTAAAGTAGCAAAATGGGATGATTTGAAACTTTTATACAATCATTGAACGTGGACGGTAAAATTACTAAATTAAAAAAGATCATTTAGAACCGGAAGGTAAAAGAATGAAAGTGAGCCTAGCTGTTCAAATTTTTAGTAAAACAGTTTATGCTGCATTGACATTAATATCAAATAGTGGTGACATAAATGTATGTGATACAGCTGCTTTTTGTCTTTTATGAATAATTTGTTTGACAGCTTAAATTCTACTCCGATTGCCTCCCGTCCTTTATCATGTTGTATAAGAAAGAATTCTGTGCATCATGAGTTCTGGGCAGATGCCAAAATTAAATTGGCTGGACTGACATTCGTCAGAGATGGAAAGATAGTTGCTTCACCTCCATGTGTGCAGTATTTTATAACTACAATAAGAAATATACAGGCCCTGTGGACTACTGTACAGAAACTCTAATTTAAATACATAATCACCAAAAATCCATCAATCAAGATCTATTGGAAAATTTCTTTCCCTTGATCAGAGGACTGTGTGGCCAGAATAACAATCCCACATGCTCGCAATTTGTTGCAGCATTTAAAACATCTCTTATTAATAATATCCATTCTCTTCTCTTTGCAGATAAGAAACAATGTCGATGGTTGAAGAATAATCTTCATGGACTTGAATATAATTCTGGAAATTTATCATTAAAACTGCTACAAGATATTTTAAAATTTCACATTAAACAATCGGGTAGTTTTAATATTATTTTTGTAAAAGGACATAGGACAAAGTTGTTATTAGATTTAATTTTCAATTCTTACTTACATTGTAATGAATATATTGTTATTAATATAGAAGTGGGTGAAGATGATTTTTACGATATTAATTAAAATGAAGTTTAAATCATATAAACGAATATTCTGTGTAATGCGTAATTATTTTATAGAAAAAAAAAACCTGAATAGTTTTAAATTTCATTTTTTTATATAAATGTATACATATATATACCTATATATATATATATATATATATATATATATATATATATATATATATATATATATATATATATATATATATATATATATATATATATATATATACATATATATTTTGTAACAAATGTTGCATATTAAAAAATAAAGAGAAATAATCTTGTAACTGAATAATTAACATATTTCCAGGACACATCCTGTTAAATTAACATTAATTGGAATATAACAAAGACAATAGCATAAATAAAATAAATAGTGAATGAATTAGTCATTCCAACACACTAATAAAATCTTCGAACTGCTCTGAATTTGTTGGAATGTATGAGACAATATCCACTTTAATTTCTCTCTCTCTCTCTCATGGAACTCTTGTAATAAATCATCCAAAAAAGCAGGTGAACTGATGTTGTTAATGGCATTTGTGTTGAAATAGATGGGTTTCACAGACATCACTTAATAACTGTTCAATTAAAACCTATCTATTACTTTACCATAAAAACCTATCATTACCATAAATTACAATGTTTACATAAACATAATGGTCATTGATTACTTCCAATAATAAGAACGATCCCTCTCCTCAGAAGAAGTCACATAAAAATTTCCAATCCAAGTTTTACGTTTTTTTTGATAACCATAAGCCATATATATATATATATATATATATATATATATATATATATATATATATATATATATATATATATATATATATATATATAAATGTACAATATAAATGTACAAGACTAGACAGACAAGTCTAAACAGAAAAGTCTAGACAGCAAAGACTTACGCATACATTTTAGGAAAGAAATTAGCATACATTTTAGGTCGTAATCCAATAAATAACCTTTCCCCCCTAACTCATCCTTCATTAAACCTAATAAAGCCTTATTTTTTTAATGGCATGTTGTAAACGTTAGCAACCCCGAAATTACTTGTATCAATTTTTTCTAAGCTCTCTTTAATATCTATATAAATATCATCTGTTTCAATTTCTACAAACAAGATTTTAAAAATTTGCCGAGATTTAGCTCGAATTATTTATAACGAGTTGAAGAACAGTGCCAAAAGGCAACACAATTTTCAACAATTTCAAATTTCGAAGCTTCTTGGACTTCCAAGCATATAAAATTCTCTGCCCTTTCCTAACCCGTTATCTTTGAGAGCTGATGTTTGGAGAATAAGGGGGTGTTTCAGGCAGATGTTGGATGTTTCACGCGCTGTGGGATGTTTTACAATTATATTTCACTGAACAAGTACTAGAGGCGCTACTGCTTGCTGTTGAGCAGATTCTTCAATATCTTAATAATCCAATTAACAAACGGTATTATTTGTTTTTAGATTGGGTCCTACCGAAATTCACGAAACTAAACGAATTATTTCAGTCTAAATCTGTTGTACTAACATGTCTTCATGATAAAATGTGTCGAAATTATCAAGAAATTTTAGTCATACCCATGCAAGAATTACATTTATCAAACAGATTTGAACAAAATCGATACAGCAAATGAAGAACAGTATTTATTTTCAGAACTATTTTGGTGTTAAAGTTATGACTAAGTTAAACTATCCGGATATTCGTCATAATCAACGACTAAAATCCGATTTCACAACTGCTGCAAATTTTTTAATAACAGGCTTTGAAAAAATGCGATTCAATTTCGAAGATCCTGTATTGCTCTTATCAAACCTCCATCCTTCTAAAGCAATGCTCAGGAAAACGACAGATGCCACATCCAGCTTACTTCCATTGATGGAAACAGTTCCTTGTATTGTATCTACTAACGAATATCAAAAAATCAGTGACGAATGGCGTCAATTGCCTTTTTTTGAGCTTCCTGGTTATATTGATATTAATGATGATGTCAATGATTTTTGGTCAAAATTAATGAACTGTGATGAAATAGACAAGGGACTTTCTTTCTTTTTAAATCTCTTTCGACTTCTTGAAAAAGTTCTTCCTCGACATTATTTCTATTTCTTCCTATTCCTCTTAGCAAATATTTAGTCAGATTAATTTGATAAAAAGTAAATCAAGAAACAAACGTCCACAGTCAATGGTATAATTTTAGCTAAGCAAAAGATTAAAAGCTTTTAAGGGTGATTGCACAACGTTTGAACCAACCGAGGGACAATATAGTCATATGACAAATGATTTAATGTACAAAAAAAAGGAGAGGATGATAGAGAATCCTAGTGGAAGTATTCTCAAACTTTATAATGATGATGTTAATGAGTTCGATAATATTCTGTGCCAAATGATATTTGAAGTTTAAACTAGTAGTTGAAGTTTAGTAGGTCTATCAATATCTTTCTTTAATATGTCTAACATAAAATAAAATTTAAATTATTCAAAATTTAACAGATTTTATATTTGTGGAAGATTTGTTTTAATTTTGTTACAGTCACGAATAAAAATTAAATTATTTAATGTCAGTCTTTCTCTGTAGTCACCATTGGTTTATTTTTTTACTTTCAAAACAAATTCAAATCCTAATAGTTGGCATGCAATTATAAAGAGCTACGATCTGTGTGTTTGGAATTTTCTGCTATTAGATTATGGAGATAGGCAAAATAATGTATATATTTCGATTCAAATAAAATGTATATTTCGTCAATCCAAAAGTATGAATTTTCATGAATTTTGGCCTGTGTATTTCGCATATATGTGAGTAAATATTAAATGATAAAACTGTTCACAAAAACATGAAAATAAATTTTTTTTCTAAGAAACAGTTTTTTTTTAATATTTGGAAATGTATGATAATTTTTGCAAAAGTATGATAATTTTACACCCCTGGTACGATCAATGTCACCTTTCAGCCCGCTAACGCTGACTGTCAGTGTCACAGTAGCATAGAGTAACTTTATCTCCATATGTAGGTTTCAAAACATCATAATAAAACTTATACATAAAACTGCTTGTTATAACAAACTTTTAACTTGTTAAATTGTAATTGTAATAAAAACCCCACATAAAACTGCTTGTTATAACAAACTTTTAACTTGTTAAATTGTAATTGCAACTAAATTTTCTGTAAACGTGAAAACACTTCATATTGCGAATTGTTGATCACATATATCACAGTATTGGTTTGGATGGGTTGGATGATCTAATTTAAACTCCTTCGAGGAGGAGGGTGAATCATCCACATCTAGGGGTCTCTTCGAGGTAGTGGGCTCATTGGTATTATGTTGATGTTGTTTCTTGTGACGTTTGCAATTATCCTCTCTTGTGAATTGGGTATTGCAAACGTCACATTTATAATATATTTTAACCTCTAAATTAAATTAACTTATGAATTGGACATTTATAATATATTTTTAGCCTCACCACAGGTTTTCTGATGTCTTGAGAGGGCGCATCCTTCCTTCCAAAAATTTTTCCACATTGGGCGCAAGAAAACATTTTTAAAAACTTGAATATACGATGACGGTTCGTTATCGAATGATTTTTGAAGGTGCATTTTCATGCGACGCTCGACGCTGATTTCTGGCGTCAAATTCGGTCACGTGATGAGAATTTAAAATGGCGCAATCTAGATGGCGCGCATCTAGAAAAAATCTAGCGGCTTGTAGAACAGTGGCGCGCAAAACGTGGGTCGCGCTCCCTCGGGGGGTTGCGAGAGAATTTTTCGGGGTCGCCTAATTCAAATCAAAAAATTATTTACCAGTAAAATATTGAAATTAAATATATTTAAGGAATTTGTAAAGAATTTGGGAATTTCCATTTTTTTGGGGTTGGCGGATTTTTACCTTGAATAACTGTTACTAATCGTCCTCCGTAGTGTATTTGCAATCTTAGAGAGCCAAAACGAAGCTTCTACGTCGATTTATTAAAAAAATATACGGGTTTTTATAAAAAAATTGACATTTTTTTGACGCAATAGTTAATATTTTCCTTCACTGCCTAACCTCTCTAATTACTTGTCAAACAAAAAGTGCAGGAGAAGCCCAACCGACGTTGCCAATTTTATCTTTTTATTTTACCTTGTTCTGGTAAACACTTCAATATACAATTTCTGCACATGCACTTACAACAACATTGAAATATAAATTTAATTTTTAATTCTAATTTCATTCTAATTGGTTTAACTCAGGTTAACTCAATACTTCTTGCAACTTTATCTTATTTTAGACCATATAGGCGCAGCAGTGCGTTTAAATTTATGGCCCTTGACGGTATTATTAAAAAAATAGGTACCGAAGGAGACACAGACCCGTCTGCAACTTCACATCTATTTGAAAGTTTTGCGCATGCACATTGTTGTAGCAGAACATAGACGTAGTGAAAAATAATTTTGTGAGGGGTTTATTTTGTAACTAGAAAATGTAGTAACTATTGTTTTCATCTGCCTGTACTAATCATCATAATCATTTAATCGAACCTGCATATTTCGGGTGAAATAGTTGTTCTAAATTGAAATGTTGAATACAAATAATAAATCCACTAAGAATACAGATGAGTTGATTGTACGAAAACTTGTAATATATTCAGGGAAAAATGTAAATAAATTAATATTTTCATCAAATTAAATAAAAAAAAATCGCCAGATGGTATGATTTACCATCTGGAAATTACAAATTAAATTTTGAAATTAAAAAAAAAAACAGATAAAACCTTACATTGGACCGAGAGTTCGCGCTACCGCGCGTAAATTGTCTTGATTTATCTTCCCGCTTCGCGGCGGGCAACCTAATCTAACCAGGGTTAAACCAGCGGCCCTTGTCACTTTGTCCTACATTGGACCGAGAGTTCGCGCTGCCGCGCGTATGTTGTCTTGATTTATCTTCCCGCATCGCGGCGGACAACCTAATCTAACCAAGGTAAAACCAACGGTCCTTGCCACTTTGTCATATATTGGATCGAGAGTTCGTGCTGCCGCGCGTATGTTGTCTTGATTTATCTTCCCGCTTCGCGGTGGGCAACCTAATATAACCAGGGTTAAACCAACGGCCCTTGCCACTTTGTCCTACATTGGACCGAGAGTTCGCGCTGCAGCGCGTATGTTGTCTTGATTTACCTTACCGCTTCGCGGGGGACAACCTAATCTAATCAAGGTAAAACCAACGGTTCTTGCCACTTTGTCCTATATTGGATTGAGAGTTCGCGCTGCCGCGCGTATGTTGTCTTGATTTATCTTCCCGCTTCGCTTTGTTATTTTAAATTATTTTTCCTACTAACCTTAATATTTATTCACTGCCAAACTGTGTTCCCGCCACTGTGTGTTTTACGTTAGTTCAATTTATACCACGGAGGTGCTACCAGTCACGGGTCTGTCTCTCCTACTGATCCAAAAAATACATTATGAATTTGATAAAATAAACAAATTGTAATTTTATTATATTTCAATATTATAAACTGAATTTGACAAAAAAAATGTAATTTTTGCAAAATATTAAAAACAAAACACAGTTTTACCAAAAATTTTATAAAAAAATTACCATTTAAACAAAAAAATACAAATTAATTGAAATTTTGATAATGAAAAAACATAAAACCATTCTGATAAAAAAATACATATCAAAAAAATAAATATTCTCGTTTGCATCAACCACATCACAATCACAAAAAAATCCTCTATCTAAGAAATCAAAATGCAAAAAATCCATACGAAAACAATGTCCGAACTCAATTTAAAACCTGGAGAGCGGACAGACAAAGGGATGACGATTGAGAACCAGAGGGCATTAAAGACCACTATAAAAAGGAAAAAAAATAACAGAAAAACTGCAATTTTAACTGTTAAAAAACTTACTAATTAACTGTGATTTAGTCTTCGTCATCCTCGTATTCCTCATCTGTGTCACGATCCTTACCAAGTCCTCCTTCTGGCAGGGGATGTATGGGATTGTACAACTTACCTGCCATACGGAAAAGTTCCAGAGTGGGATCGAGCCGAAGCTCTTTACACCTCTTCTGAAACATGTATCGAGCAAGATTACCGGGTACGTGTGATTTGGTACGACCAGATGACGACATGGAAGATTTAGCGGCCCTCCAAGATGACTCTATGGCATTTGTATGTGCCCCAGTTACGGGATCTACGAAGTTAATTAAATGATGGACTGATAAATGCTTGTAGCCATAGTAACTGAGACCGCTATAGGTCTTCCAACAGTCACTGATAACCGTCGTACCCGGAGCTATCCATGTCTCGATTAAAGGCACAAGAGTATCAGAGTCGCGTTTCTCAACGGCTACCATAAAAACGCGACCAGTGTTACGTTCGTAACCGCCGAAAACCCACTGTCCTTCCACTCTGTGACCCCTATGATTTTTGCGCTTTCCGAACTTGGATTCGTCAATCTCAACGACCTTATTAAGACCACCGAGTTTCTCAGGTTGGGTAAAAAAATTATCAAAAACAATTTCTCGGCAAGAAGATGCCCAATCAACTAATGTAGGCATGGATATCTTCAATTGTCTGCCGATCAATGTCAATGATGCATTTTGAACCCAAAAAGAAACGAAACCAAATATCTTCAATAATGGCAATTTTGACTTGGCAAAGAAGGTGCCACGTCGGAATTCAACTCTATTACCACAGGTTTTCTTCCTTTCACCTTCCTGACTAATTTTCTTGGAGCAGAGCCAACGAACACTATCCACTCTACAATAAAAAAATTACTATATCTTTACATCAAAATTTAAGGATACATTAAAAAATATTCAAAATATAATAATAAAAATAAACAACTACTAACCTTTCAACGTCTTTAGTTAATTTTAAGACACCACCACACTTCAAACATTTGTAACTCCCCTCTGCTGGAATTAATCCCCACTCTACTAATTTTGTAATTTTTTTTTTGGGGTCATTTAAAATTTCATTAATTTTTAATAAACTTAAATAATCTATTTTTGAAGAAGCCATTATTTTTGTAACTCATTGCTACTTAAAAAAGCTCTTCTCAAAACTTATTTTGTTTAAACAAAATATTTTGTTTAACCTACTAGATAAATAAACAGACAAATAACACGCGTAAAATAACGCACGCGCATTACAGTAACTTTGAAATAAACATAAGCGTAGTAAAAATAAATTTTCTGACGTAAGTATATTAAATTAAGCTGTAAATATAATTAAAAATAATAGTTTAAGTATTTCAATATTTCTCAGATTATTAATTTTCACTACGCCTATGTTTTTTATTTCAATTATTTTAAAAAATTTACACGGCCACATTTTCGCTACCGTGCGTATATGGATTGATCGAGAGTACGCACTTCCGCACTGTATGCGGTTTTGATCTATTCTCTCTCAGACAACCTAACCTAACCAACTCAATTAAACCACATGCGTGCGGCAGCGCGAACTCTCGATCAAACCACATGCGCGCGCATGTGATCGAGAGTTCGCGCTGCCGTGCTGTATGCGGTCTTGATCTATTCTCTCTCGGACAACCTAACCTAACCAACTCTCAATTATACCACATGCGTGCGGCAGCGCGAACTCTGGATCGAGAGTTCGCGCTGCCGCGCTGTATGCGGTCTTGATCTATTCTCTTTTGGACAACCTGACCTAACCAACTCTCAATTAAACCACATGCGTGCGGCATGATGGCCTAGTAGAGACCATCCGACACACCCTGCTAGATACCAGATGAGGCTCTGGCGACCGAGTCACGGCGGTATAACCGTTAGAACTGAAATTAAGGAAATGTAATTTCATACTTGGAATGAAGATAACGGGAAATCACTTCCATTATACTTCCCAAGAGAACCACATGATGACGACATTCAAGTCATTATCGTGGTCGCAAACATTCATTAGTGAATATGCATAAGAAGAAGAAGAATACATAGAAGATTAACATGACCCCTGCGCAAGAATTAAAATAAAATTAAATATATTTAATACATATAATACTTAAATTGTAGCGACACAGAAAAAAAGTATAATCTTTGCAAAAGAATTGAACTTGGCAACAGCGGATCTGCTGTATAAACATATTTTCTGCCAATTAACTGGACAGAAGTTGCAGTTAAATTTGTTGTTGTATTAAAAAATGTCAGTTTTTTGGATTACAAAAGCCCGGATATTTCTTGAACCAGCCGACGTAGAAAATTCATTTTTACTTTTCATGTTTAGAAATACACTTTGGAAGACGATTAGCAACAGTTAGTGAAGGTAACTCCACAATTCCCATATTCTTAATAATAGCCATATTTAATATTATTTATAAAAATAGAACTACAATTTTACGAAAATAATTGTCTGTTTTAATACCTAATCAGAGCCGTAGTATATTTTTGGCGCCCTTGGGAAATATTTAAAGTAGATTTATAAATTAAATTAACGAGATCCACATATGTTGTTTACGAATTGATTTTACTACGAGTCAATTCTGAATTGAATGAATTATTATATTACCATGTAAAATTTACCATGTCGTTTATTACCATTAATTAATTAAATTTGTGTATTTTCGATTACCACACATCACATAACCTCCAAACTATCTTGCCGAAAATTTGACATTGACAGCTCTGAATTTCAGTGCCAACCTTGAAAAAAATAACTCATAACAGCACTCGGTGAGCTATAACCGCACGCATATGAGTGCTGTTATGAGTCCATTACAGACGCAAAATAGAAAAAATCCAATACAAAACTCTCCTGTGTTTGTTCTACAACTTGACGAAATTACTGATATTACTAAAATGTCGCAATAGACATTTTCATAGTTGAATTTTTTTTGTGCGCATGCGTCAATTTCCGCCATTTTATACGTCAAAATTGCCAGACCTTTTTGAAGTATAACCTTAATATTTTCCCGAAACTTTCATATTCCCGCCTTTCAAACTTGAAAGATGCGCATGCGCTTAACTAACCGTAAAAAGGTCTATTAATTGTTTATGTGAGATTTTTTGAAGAAACGTTTGACGTTTTTGAAGAAGACATATCGGAAGATTTTTTATGTTGTAAAAAGTTAGAAGGAAGGACAAACGAAGAGAAAATGTTTGAAATTATATAGATATTTTGAGGAAAATGACAGAACACACTGTGTCGCGATTTGCACGGAATAAAAAAAATTGCTCCCCATATAGTATTTAACCATTTCATGATACATAGGGAAGCTGTAGTTGCAAAAGATATTGATGAAGAATTGCAAAAGATAGTCATTACTGCAATTATTACAACATTAAAATCAACAGTCTAAACAGTCTCCTTTCAATACTCTGTAATGAGATAGGTGTTCTGTTTATGAGACATTACTACTACACACCGAAATCAGATAACCCTCACGAGGCAAAATATTGCGACGTATTTTCGATTTGAGAAACGAGGTCTACATTTTTTTGTTAGAAAAAAAAAACAAATTTGGGACGCTCATTCATTACGAGGATTGCCTTGGAGAACTTAGTTACATGGATGGCATTTTCGAAAAACTTAACGATTTGAATATGAGTCTATAGGGAGAGAGAACATTTTAATATTAAGCAGTAAAATTTAAGCTTTTAGAAAGAAGCTTATATTTGAAGAATAAAGGAAATAATATAGATTCAAACCATTTTTCGTCATTTGATAAAATTGAGAGAAATGAAAAGGACCGAAAAATTTACAGATAATGATTAAGTTAGATCCATTTTCGTTTGATATTATTCATTCAAATATCCCTTTAGAAGAAGAAGGATAGTTAATTAATGTTTCAAGCGACGAAACATGAGAATTCAATTTAAGTCTCAGATTTGACAAATATTGTGATTTCCAATATTATACCGAACATGGAAGCAATTATGAACTAGTTGCAAGCCCATACTCACATTCAATTCTTATGATGTAAAGGTTTTTAATAGTATACCTTTTGCATAGCTGGGCATTAACTCGTTAATCCGTTAATCGTTAACGAAGTTAATATTTTGATTAACGGATTAACTTTTAAGTTAACTTTTAAAAATGTTAACGGACACGTTAACTTCCGTTAACATCAGTCAGAAGTCCGTTAATCGTTAATCCAATGGGTACCTACTATTCACCGCACGGCCGGCATCGCAACGCGGCGCGAAAAACAGGTTCAGACAAGTATGAAATGGCAAGTGCCGGGCGGCGCGTGGCAGCGAGTGAGACAAAAACAAAACTAGATATATTTTGCCGGCGCGTGCGAGTGAGAAAACTGCGAAGAGATTTGTTTCGTTTGATCATTTCATTACTTAGCGCCGCGCCGGTACTTAGAGTGACGAGTGTTTTGTTTGTTGTTATTATTTATTATAAATATTACTCAGTCAGTCATCATTTGCGTGTTGATAAAAAAGAGTGCAGTTAGATAGAAAAAGTGTACTGTGCAGTGCAGTAATTAAAACCATATCAAGGAAGTTGGAAGACATGGAATCGGGTTCCAGTCGTCCTGATGACGAGAATCCATGGCCACATTTGACTGAGTATGTGGAATTTGTATCCAGATCGGGCCAGCAAATACTTTTTGTGTGTAAGCGATGCTTGCCGAAAGACACCAAAATAAAAGTTCATGTATCAAGCCTGAATAATTTGAAACAACATGTAAGAAGGGTACATGAGTCAGAATATGTACAGTTTGAAGAGATTGTTAAGGCGGGCTCTAACCGGGGCAAGATAAAAAGAATGAGTTCTGACAATATTAATGATGATAGCACAAGTAGCAATAATCCAACTCCTGTTAAAAGAAGAATACAACAGGGTTGACAGCTGAGCAGCTACTGGCAGCGGTGTACCCCAAGCCAAAGTGGACAAATGTATAGTAATTTTTTTAAACAAACATGATTCCTTTACATGTTGTCGAAAGGATGTCTTTTGGTGCGTTGATAAAAACGTTAAACCCGAGCAAAAATTCAATTTCAAGAAGAACTTTGGGTAGACGCATAACTGACAAACACACTCAATTGAAGCAACACCCGATTAGGTAAGTAACTAAAATAAGTAACTATTTTCTATTTATTTTTAACAGATAAACATCGCCCTATACATAGGTATCATTTTATTTGGAAAATTTTTAAATAATTAGGGGTTCATAAAATAGGTGAGTATGGTAAGCGTGCATATATGTAAGTAAGTATATAATTTTCATTTATTAGTATAGCATTTTTTAAATGTGATGTATTTATTTTATAATTTTTAATTTCAGTTTACTTGGAAAAATTGATTGGGTGGCAACGACGGCTGACTGTTGGTCAGCTCACAACAAAAGTTACTTGGGCATGACAGTTCACTGGTTAGATCCTATCACAAGAGCCAGAATGCATGCAGTATTAGCGTGCATACGTCTAAACATCATACATACGATATCCTGGCCCAAGCAATGATAGATATTCACTATGAATTTCACATAGATAAAAGAATCACAAGGTCAGTTAAGTCTATTTTTCGTTTTTTACTTTATTTTCGTACACATACAAGTGAAACCATGTACCTACGAGTACGGAGATGTGGATCGGTTATATACACAACATTACAAATGTAATGTGAATGTGAGTTTGTTCCTTTGTTACGCTTTCACGTAGGGTAGCTTAAAAAGCTGGTTAAATATTTTATAAAAATAGTCAATAAAGTAGTCTAAAGCGTGTTTTTATCTCGACGAGACTTGAAAACTCGACGAGAAACTATCAACATTTTTTCGTCATATCAACATTTTTTTTCGTTTTTCGGGTTAATAACTTTTTTTAATATTACTGGTTTAATTTTATTTTAGGACTACGGATAATGGCAGTAACTTTGGAAAGGCATTTGTGCAATTCGGCTCGGAGATCGACATATTTCCAGAGTTGCCATCAAGTGATTTAGAGTCGGAGTCTGATCCCGATATTGACAACCTGTTAAATCCAAACTCAGAAGAAGATGATGACTTAGAATTTATTTCAGTAGAAAACATACTGAATGCTCCTGATTGTCTCCAGTGCAATGAAATCAATGAACAGATATTAGAAATAGAAAACTTTAATATTAATACTTTGCCAGTTCACATGAGATGTGCTGCACATACGTTCAATTTGGTCGCTAGCAAAGACGCAGATGCTGCTCTACAAATAACTGTTTTGAATACTCCCTACAGAAACGCCTTAGCCAAGGCACGCACTCTCTGGAATCAGCAATCACGTAGTACGGTAGCAGCAGATAGCATTCACGCTGAATTAGGCAGACAACTTGTCCTTCCAAATACGACGAGGTGGGACTCTCTGTATGATGCTATTGTCGTTCTCAACGGTATATTGGAAACAAAAAGGCCTTCTCTTCACAGGATTATGACTCAACTAAAAATTTCAACTTTCAATGACCAAGATGTGACTGTAATGAAGGAGTACGCAAAGGTTAATTTATATGTGTATATAGTTTAAATTAACGTATTAGTAAAGTTATTTTCTTTCCACATCATATCAATACTTATATTAAATACTTATTTACAGGTTATGGCACCTGTCGCGAATGCCCTCGATCGTATCCAAGGAGAAGCTCAAGCATATCTCGGATCACTACTACCGACGATTGCAGCAACTGTCTATAAATTAAAAAATATTAAATCTAAGGGCCTAGTAAATTGCACAGCTTTAGCCAATGCCTTATTAAATGGCATAAAGAAAAGGTTTTTACCACTCATGAATGATGAACAGTGCCAACTTGCCGCGGCATTTCACCCAAAGTTTCGATTGATATGGCTCGAAACGTATGACAACAGCAGAGTGGATGCAGTAAAAAAGTGCATGGAAAAAAAGGTAGAAGATGCCTTATGACAAAAAGCAGAGGAAAATTCGAAAGATATTTTAAGTGGCGGAGGGAGCAATGCGAGTGACAATGATGATGACGAGGAAGACTTTTTCAATTCTGTCACTCAGTCTATAGAAAAACCAAAGAGCTCCAACTCTTTAAAGAGTAAAGCGCAAAGTCTCGTTAAAATGTGGCTGGACATGAAATCAAAAGACTCGTTCAACGATGCTGCATTCCTCGGAGAACAGGATATTCATAAATCTATTCATCAAATACAATACTGCTGTACCCTCAAGCGCTGCAGTTGAACGTCTGTTTCCCACGGGTAAAGACATTTTAACACCAAAGCGAGCCTCGCTTTCAGACGAGAACTTCAATATGTTAATGTTCATGAAGGGGAATATGCACCTTATGCCCGTCGATTAAATTACACATTTGAATTAAACAAGTATTTTGTTTTCTTCCAGAACATAAACCAACAGGTTTTATAAGTGTGAACAAAAAAATTGTAAAAATGTGTGTAAAATTGCATTTTTAAATTGTTGCGTTAGTGATAACGCAACGATATAAAAATTTTACACATATCAACGATTAACGTTAACTTGCGTTAATTCTCGCGATATGTAACGCTTTAACGTTTAACGAAGCAAAAAAAGTTTTTTGTAGCGGATTAACGATTAACGAAGTTAACTATTTGATTAACGGTGCCCAGCTATGCTATTTTGTAACTAGGGCGGTAGGTTGTCAATTTGACACGAGAGCGAAATTGGGCGCACGGACGAAGTCAGTGCGCATATTCGCTCGAGGTTGCAATTGTCAATACCGCCAGTGTTACAAACATTATTTTTGATTACACATGCCAGGGGAAGTATCTTACAAGTTTGGGATCCAGGTGCCATAAAGAAAAAATAGAATCAAAAATGAAGAATTTGCTTTTTCAATTGTATCGACAGTCTCCGGTATCACCATACATATCACCATCATTTTAAAACGTTTTCTTTAATTTTTATTTTGTAACGAAAAAAATGTCAATCACTTTTAATATCGAGCTCTTGGTTATGTTTATTTTATTTTTTCAATTTTTTTTTTTAAATGTAACCTAGCGATAATGAATATTTGCGTGCGTTACCCAACTTACGTTAAAATACAACCAAAAGTGGTATTTCTCGTACTAAAAAACGTGCGCCAGATAATACTTTTGACGCAAGAGTAATAAAAAAATATTTATTTTATTTTCTTTATAAAAATATTTATACTTATATGCATAAATAAAACCGTTGTTTCCTAAAATTATGTGTTGTATTCAAACTTCTAATAAGGCAGAAACATATATGGTGTTTTTAAATGAGACATCAAATTTTAATTTCTAAATAAAAATATACCTCTTCATGCTAATACTTGACTAATATCTGCGCATACATGTGATTCATTTTATGGTGTCACCACTTTTATAGTATTTTTATGATGGTTTATAAATTTTCTGCGCTATTTTAAAAGGCTGTATTTTAATCAATGACGTCACCTACACTCCTTTAAAAACACCCTGTAAATACAAATCACAGAAATAATTTAATTTTACCCACGTTAACAAATAAAAACACGAGTACTGTCGATTCGGGGGTCGCGACAAAATTTTACACAAAATGGGGGGGTCGCCCATGAAAAAAGTTTGCGCACCACTGTTCTAGAAAAAAAGTAAATTTAGTTTAGCTTTTCTGCTGTTTTCAGTAGGGATGTGACATTTAGTGAAAAAAATCGATTTCTTAAAAATCGATTTTTTGCTTTTCATAATTAATCGATTTAGGAAAAATCGATTTTAATTAGAAGAAATAAATAATCAATTTTTGTGAAAAAATAGTTTTTTTTTCAATTATTCGAAAAAAAAATGCCTGCATTCCTATATAGTAATAGAACTAAGAGATTTGTATAGTATTAACAATTTATCAGAATAAAAATCAAATAAAATGATAATTATAAAAAATTACCACATCGACGAACTTCTGGTTGCAAAACTAAAATATTTTTCCTAATATTCGGTATCGTGTTTTCTTGACAATATTCCCCGCTTTAGAAAATAATCTATCGGCTGACGCGGAATTGGCAATCACAGAGGTTTTAGAGCCAATTCGGTTTGGTTAGGGAAAGTTCCTTCAAAGCTTCTCCATATATTGAGGGCATCTGCCTTGAGATTTGATAACGGTGCCACAATATGTAGGTCCAATTTAGTATTTTTTGCTATTGATTATTTTTCAACAGCCGCTCCTGATGATAAAAATGATTCAAAATTAGCCGCTACTGGATTATCATCATTCCTGGTATTCAAGTTAAAAAATCTGTTGTTATAATTTATTGTTTGTGACAAGGATAGCCTCATCAGTTGCGACATTTTTGGATCCTAGATTCAAAAAAATATATCTAGGATCCAAAAATGTCGCAACCAAAAAAAGGTGTTCGTTTTGGATTTTTTAGAATCTTTTATTTAATTCTGTTTGCAAGAAATTTCAAGGAATCACTCGTTAGCGTTATTACTCGTTTGCGCCTAACAGAGTTCTCAAATATTTGATAATAGGTGTGACTTTGCTAGCTGTAACATATTTTTCGGCACTCATTTCTTCGGTGACATTTTGAAAAAGCTTTAAAATTTTTTCAATTTCTTTCAGCACAACAATTTCGTTTGCTGTGAGCATTTGGGGCTCATTTGGGTGATTTATCAAAACATATACTATAGTGCTGCTCATTAACACGAAACGTTCTATCATATGTAATTGCGGGAGTTCCATCCTGTAGATACGTCCCCTATCAAATATTTCAATTTTCCTTCAGAAACATTTTGAAGCATTTGGCTTGTCGCAATTCTTTAGCGCCAACACCACTTTGGTGAAACCAAATCACGATTTTGCGGACTCTGTCCAAAAATTTTGATATGAGTTGTATTTACAGAATTTTCGACCACCAAGTTCAGTGTATATGCTATGCACCGAACATGTTTTGCTAGACCAAAAGAAATTTTAATAGCTTTAGTTATGTTGCTTACCATTGTCAGTAGTAACGCTTACATTTTTTTCGTGAGACAAACCTAAAGTGACCACATTTTCATTGAGACAAAGCGGGACAAATGGGATGAAATGAGAATTATAATTTAGTTATGAAAGCGGACCAATAATTCAAAAAAATATACTTTACCTACTCACACACCAAAATAATCACATTAATACATTATTGTATGTGAAGGACGCCAATATTATAATAGTTTGTAAAAGTATCAAAATCGTGCGTTAAAGTTCAATGTAAATCAAATGGAGTTTTATTATTAAACGATTTCTGTTTGTTGTTACTATGGCAACAACTTGCGTCATTAAACAACAAATATAGATGTAGTGAAAATAAATTTTCTGACGTGCACTTGTAACGTAGCACGTAACGTATCTTTTTACCAATAACGCCTCATCAAAAAAGATCATTTTCGCAAATATTAAATTTTCGGAAAATGGTCACTAATATATTCAAAAGATTTTTCCACATATTCCCACAAAATCTCCTTTTTTAATGTCACCCAATGAAAATTTCAGAACAAGGTGCCATTAAACGACCGGATTTTCTGAAAGAAGTCAGAAATTTTTATAATAACTGCTTGGAATAACTTGAAGAATAGACAGTTCAATTCAACGATTTTAAAAAATTTCAATGGGTGACACTAAAAAAATTGAGATTTATAGGAATGTGAGGAAAAATCTTATTTTATATATGTGCCCATAATTATGAAAGTGGTCAAAGAAAGTCAAAAAAAAAAAAAAATGAGTGTATCAGTTATGGGCAATTATAATTATGGGCACATATTACAGTAGATTTAAAATAACAAATGCAGATATTTTCTAAAAAGCGGGCCATTTTTTAAAATCGGCGGGACGCGGGAAAAAGACGCTTTTTTCCTTCCAAAAAGCGGGACTGTCCCGCCAAGATCGGGACGTGTGGTCACTTGACAAACCCCAATCTTAACAAACTTTATTAATTAATTGTTAATTGTTGTTGAATACTCTCCTGTATGGTGATAGTGAAGTGGTTCACATGCAATGTTGGTTGACTTCATTTCAAAGTTTACTATGAAGCATTGAATTATTATATATATATATATATATATATATATATATATATATATATATATATATATATATATATATATATATATATATATATATACTGTTCAATGCTATGAAGTGCACTGTCACGCCTAAAAACTCCTCAACTTTCGTTCAATATATGACAAAGTTTTTCTCGTAATTATTTTAGAAGTTTATAAGCCATGAAAAGCGATTTCGTATTGTGACCTACGAAGACAAAGTATTCATAAGATGTTTAGCGGAGATTCAGGCCGGCAAATTGTTCACTGAATTAAAATATGTTTAGGTTAGTTTCAAATGAACGCAATACTTATTTCTATTCTCTTAATTTCAGTCTATTACTTTTTAAAAACGTATTCATGTCAATTCTACCTTGATACGTTAGCTTTTAATATAAATTTTGAGGTTATAAAACATTTGACTCCAGCTAGAAAATCAAACTTTTAGATTTTAGAATTTTGCTGTCATAAGGACCATGTTAATTCCCTGGTTTTATCTGGTCTAGGTCTTGTCTGGTCTTGTCAGGTCTTTTCTGGTCTTGTCTTGTCTGGTCTTGCCTGGTCTTTTCTGGTCTGGTCTTGTCTTGTATGATTTTGTCTGGTCTTGTCCAGTCTTGTCTGGTCTAGTCTTGTCTGGTCTTGTCTGGTCTTTTCTGGTCTGATCTTATCTGGTCTTATCTGGTCTTGTTTGGTCTTATCTAGTAATATCTGATCTTATCTGATCTAGTCCGATCTAGCCTTATCTGATCTAGCCACCCCCGGTCTAGTCTGATATTAACTGATCTAGTCCAATCTAATCCGGTCTATTATGGTCTAGTGCAGGGGTCTCCAAACTACGGCCCGAGGGTCACATCCGGCCCGCGGACAGATTTTGTCTGGCCCGCGGAGAGCTAGCATACTTGAAAACTCTTTTTAGAGAACATATTTTTTATAGAAAATTAAATTTAGTTTACTGAAGTATTCTAATTTTATGTTGAATAATTATTAATATGACATCTACATTGATATAGTCATGGGCTAACTACTCATAACATTGTTGTAGGCTTATGTTATTGTTTTTGTGATAAGTTGGATAAAGAAACACAGAATTGTAATGAGTAAAGACATGTATAATATGCAGAAAATTTAACTTCAGTATATAATAACTAACAAATTATTGAAATGAATCCAACTAACATTTTATACATTTTAAATAAAAACATAACTTGCATAATAAAACAAGCATAATGACATATGAAATACTAATGAGATTTATGTAATTGAGATTTTCCACTGACAATAGTTTGTAGTTGTGGACTAATTTTACTTGTACCAATTATTAAAAGAGATTTAAGATGCTCATCAGTTAATTTAGATCTGTAAACATTTTTTGTGTACTTCATTTTGGAGAAGGTCTTCTCACACAAATAAGTAGTACCAAAAACAGAAAACAGCCCACGACCAAATTTATGCAAATTATCAAATTGTGTCAGTGGAAGACTCTTATAAAATTCCAACAAAGATGAGTTTTGATATTTGTTCTTAATTATATCACTGCACTGTAGATCAATCATTTCCATTTAAAGTTCCGGGGCTAGGGTTTCAATGTCAGTATCAAAAGGATTCTGAAAAATCTTAATTTGATTCGCAAAGGCATCAAAGTCCGAGAAACGAGTATCAAAATTTATTTTCAAAGCAGTCAAAGTTTCGATTGCAAAATCGATAGGAAACTCAGTCTCAGTGGTGTGGCTGAATATTTCACATGTTTTAAAATGTGAAAAACATTTACTTCGTAGTTGTGATTGAAACAGTATCAATTTCTTCCGGAATGATTTGATATTAGTGTATAAATCAGGAAGATGCTGGTTTTCTCCTTGCAATCTCAAATTCAGTTCGTTCACATGTTTTTAGATACTTGTCTCTGTGTTTTGTCACATCAACATAGAATGCTAACTTCCACAGCCATGCGTTGTTTTGTAATTCAGTAAGAGGGCGATGCTTTTCATTAAAAAAAATTTCGATCACTGCTCGAAGTTCAAAAAAGCGCTGAACTTTCCCACAACAAGTCAACGTACGGCAGTATGTATTAGTCTTATAAGGTAAGTCATTTTCTCCAATCTCTTCAATAAATTGTCGGAATTGTCGGTGATTCAGTCCAAAAAATCTGATAAAATTAACAGTTGATATGACTGGTTTCAGAACTTCAGACATATCCAAACATTTTCCGCACAAAGACTGTTGATGAATGATACAATGTAAGACTAATGGTTTTGAACCACCATCATTTTCTACAGCCTTTGACAAAAGAGTGACACTCCTTTATCTTTCCCATTCATGTTTTTGCCTCCATCAGTTGTAATACATTTCAAGTTTTTCCATTGAAGGTTCTTTTGATTAATGGCCATTTCAACTCCTTTAAAAATATCTGTACCAGTAGTTGTGCCATGAATACTATACATATCAAGAAGTTCTTCATGCACTTCATAGCTTTTATCTACTCCTCGAATATAAATCAACACCTGAGCAGTATCTGACACATCCGTTGACTCATCCAAGGCCAAAGAAAACCACTCAACATGTCCATTTTTGTCGAACAGTTGAGAGAATATACTTTCAGCGATGTTTTCTACCCTTCGAGCCACAGTGTTTGCTGATATACTGACAGTTTTTAATAAATTTACCTTTTCAGGGCACATTTCTTCGGCTACTGCAATTATGCATTCTTTGATCATTTCTCCATCGGTGAATGGTTTTCCACGTTTTGCAATTTCAAGAGCCACACGAAAGCTGGCACGAGTTGCAGCCTCTTGTTCAGTTTTGAGTTTTGTAAATGAAGATTGCTGCGATTTCAATCCGCGCTTCATAGCTTCGAATTTTTCTGTCCGCAAACTTCCTGTATATTTTGAGTAATTTTGAAAATGTTTTGTTTCATAATGACGTTTAATGTTATATTCCTTGAGAACGGCTATGCTTTCATTGCAAATCAAACATAGCGCCTTGTTACTGGACTCAATTACGAAATACTGAATGTTTGAATTTTCTGCATTCACTATCAATTTTTCGCTTCTTTTCCATACTACTAAATCACACACAAAAGCAACAATTCAAATCAAAATACTGTTAGAAAGATGTCTTAAACTTAAACACTCACAAACACGTTTTAAGGAGGTACGCACTATTTTATTTCACAACAGTATCATAGGAACTGACTTGTGGTTGCGCCACTAGCCTTCTTATATTTTGCAATTACTGCCATCTAGAAGTGAGTGGAAGACACCAGAACTATCTCGAACCAACGGGATTATTCTGTACGTGCTATTAGCGCCATCTGTTAGCGATAGAAGGTACTACCTATTTCCGCTTGTGTCTACCAGATGTAGTGTTACGTTACTCCTCATGGCTCGTACTCTACGACTAATCTAGAAATTACAGATAATGACAGGAAAATTAATAATATGCAGTGTTGCCGTTTTGCGGACTTTAGTCCGATTTGCAGCCTTTTTTAAACGTTGCGTACTTTTTCGGACTTTTTTTTTTCATCAGTGGACTATTTCACTTTTTACCACCGGCAACAATGATAATATGGTTTTGGCCCTCGGAACTTACTGGAGTAATCAGTATGGCCCTAAGGCTGGAAAGTTTGGAGACCCAGAGATCCAGAGACCCAATATTTGGAGAGTCTAGTGGAGCCTACTAGTAGTAGTAGTTTGGTATTTAATCCGCTGATCTACAAAAAAATAGTCTTATGCAACTAAATGCACAAGAAAACTTTCTACAAAGTGGCACCATTTACCCGTCATGTTCTGAACTAATTAGAGGTAACTGTTCAGAATTATAAACACCATCAACAACAAGCAAAATTCCGAACTAATGGAAAGGTATTTGCTCAAAAATAATGATTAGCGCCATCTTACAGGCATTTTCCGAACTAATGAAAAGCATATGTTCGAAAGCACAGAGTTCCGAACTAATGAAGGTATCTGTTTTATCCACTGAAATATATACTAACTGGAACGAGCGCTGGCTTCAAATCTTGTGCGGGTAGAGAGCGAGGTCCCAAGGGGAGCCCTCGTATCGCTCTGTCTTCGTCTAGTACAGTCTTAGTAAAAAACCTAATATATAGTATAAGTATATCTATATTATTTTATACATGTAATATATAATACAAAAAGAAAATTATTATATATATAATACTAGTAGCACATGACAAAATATTATTAGTTTTAATATTTTGTATTTACATAGTGTGGATAAATACTTGATTTGGTTTGATACAACTAGCTTTTCGCTCTGACCGTACCACATCTTCCCACTCTCGAATTCACTTTTCATATATTCACTGTATTAGCCTTAAGAGGTGAAATCCTTAATAATAAAGAACTGAAATTTAAAATCACTCAATATTGTTGCAATAATTATGTGTTCTACACATAGGCTATTTACGATTATTGTGCTCGCATTTTTGTACGATAAATTCACCCCGAACGGTATGAGCCATAAGAGGTGAAATCTGTAATAATAGAGCACAGAAATTTTAACGGAATCGAAATTGTTGCAATAATAATATCCTCTTCAGATATAATATTCGTGACTTTTGTGCTCGCACTCTTGTACGAAAAATTCACCCCGAACTGTATGAGCCATAAGTGGTGAAATTTTTAAAAATCGAGCACAAAAATTGCGATTGCGACACATAATTAGCATATAAAGAGCACAAAATTCGGATCTTAAATTTGAATTTTGAAGAGGTGGCGGTGCAAGCTTTATATACCTTATGGTTCCGGCATAAAACTAAGTTTCAGACTTTGGAGAAAATCTGCAAGTTTGTATCAGTATCGACTCATTCATAGGGCTCATGCAGTTCTGGGTGAATTTTTCGTACAAGGTTGCGAGCACAAAAATCGGGAATATCATATCTGGAGAACAGATAATTATTTTAACAATATCGCTGTGGTTAAAACTTGTTTGCTCGATTATCATAGATTTCACTTCTTTTGGCTCATTCCGTTCGAGGTGAGTTTTTCGCACAAGGGTTTGAGCACCAAAATCCTAAATAGCATATCTGGAGAGCACATAATTATTGAAACAATTCTGCGTTATTTAAAATTTCTACTCTCGATTATTAAAGATTTCACCTCTTAAGCCTCATACAGATCGGGGTGAATCTTTCGTACAAGGGTGCGTGCACAAAAATGGCAAATATCATAACTGAAGAACACATAATTATTGCTAAAAAATATCCCGTCGGTCGGTTAAATTTTTTGTGCTCGACTATTAATATATTTCATCTCTTAAGGCTCATGTAGTTCGGGGTGAATTTTTCGTATAAGGGTGCGAGGACAAAAATCGCGAATATCACATCTGAAGAGCACATATTTAGCAACAATTTAATATCAGTTAAAATATCTGTGCTCGATTATTAAAGATTTCTCCTCTTATGGCTCATATATTTCGGTGTAAATTTCTCGTACAAGGGTGCGAGCACAAAAATCGCGAATATCATATCTTCAGAACACATAATTATTGCAACAAATTTTTGTGCTCGATTATTATAGATTTCACCTCTTAGGGCTCATGCAGTTTGGGGTGAATTTTTCGTACAAGGGCTCTAGCACAAAAATCGTAAATAGCATATCTGGAGAGCACATAATTATTGCAAAAATTTTGCGTCATTTAAAATGTCTGTTCTCTATTATTAGAGATTTCGCCTTTTAAGACTAATACAGTTCAGGGTAAATTTTTCGTACAGGGGTGAGAGAACAAAAATCGCGAATATCATATCTGGAGAAGACATTATTATTGCAACAATTTCGATTCCGTTAAAATTTCTGTGCTCTATTATTATATCTATTATTGTCATTTTTATTATATCTATTATTATATTTCACCTCTTATGACTCATACCGTTCGGGGTGAATTTTTCGTACAAGGGTGCTGTGGGCACAATAATCATAAATAGCAGATATGGAGAACACATAAATATTCCATAAATTTTGCGCCATTTAAAATTTCTGTTCTCGATTATTAAAGATTTCAACTCGTATGGCTCATATATTTCGGGGTGAATTTCTCGTACAAGGGTTCGAGCACAAAAATCGCGAATATCATATCTGGAGAACACATAATTATTACAACATCGCGTTGGTTAAAACTTGTGTGCTCGATTATTATAGTTGTCACCTCTCATAGCGCGTTCCGTTCGGGGCGAGTTTTTCGCACGAGAGTTTGAGCAGAAAAATCGTAAATGGCATATCTGGAGAGCACATAATTATTTAAATAATTTTGCGTCATTTAAAATTTCTGTTCTCGGTTATTAAAGATTTCGCCACTTAAGGCTAATACAGTTCGGGGTGAATTTTTCGTAGAAGGGTGCGAGCACAAAAATCGGGAATATTATATCTGGTGAACACTTAATTATTACAACAATATCGCGTTGGTTAAAACTTGTTTGTTCGATTATCAGTGGCACTTTTAGGCATAGGCGCGCGCCTAGTGCCTCCGATTTTTGGGGGCCACAAATTGCCAATTAAGCAAGGTCAAACCACCTTTTGGTGGTTCGCGGCAATAAGCGAGGGGCGGGGTATGCTACCGGTAGCGCAGAGCTAAATCTAGATACAATTCAACATTTGACAAGTGGCAAAAGGTTTGTAATTCAGTTCAGAGTCTGTTCTAATAATTAAACTCTAATAATTAAACTCGAAAAAAACTAAGGAAGTAAGTATCATTGCATTGTTGTTATTTTATGTATTGTTATTGAAAATAAATTAATTAAATAAAAGAAAATTAAAGGACACCATGAAACGTCATTACGGATCTGATGCAGCAAGGCGTAAGATACAACGAAAGAGAAAAGAAATAAATGTCCAACATACTAGATCTTTAGAAGCATGTCCCTTCCATGTCGTCATCAGTCATCGTCTTCATCATCAAATATAGGTGCAGTAGATGAAGATCAGACAAATACTGCATCTACTTCAGGTATGAAGGAATCATGGTCGTGGCCAAGGAGGAGTTTAGGAACCTTTGTGTGTCAGTTTTAGAAAGTAAATTGGTGCATTTCTGTTATTGTATTTTCTTAAAAGATTAAACAAATTGAAAATGAAATACAGGAGAAATCTTCTCAAAAGAGTGGTTGCAACCATGAAATTTCTTTCTACTCACAGATTGGCATATCGTGGACATCTTGAAAGCAAAGGAAATTATTTTGATTGTTTAGAGTATTCAGAATGTGACCCTTTTGTAGCTAATCATCTAGATAAATATGGAAATCAAGGACAAGGATTATTTGTCAAACATCGATCAACTTTAGTTATAACTTTAGTTTTGAGATACTTACTTCCCGATGGTCAAATCTAGGAGAGGGTTTTTTTTCCTTAATTGACATTTAATCTCATACTTCCGGGAATTTTGAAGAAGTCATTGTAAAAATCACAAAAGGTGGAAAAAAGGCCTTAAAAAATGTTGTGGTCAAAGTTACGACAATGCATCTAATATTCGGGAAAATATTCCGGTTTACAATATCCAATCACGCAGCACAGCCCTTACATTCCTTGTGCCAGTCACAGTATAAATTTGGTTGCTAATACTGCAGCAGAATCATCACTTACTGCGACTTTATATTTAGATTTTATTCAATCTGTATATGTTGGATAAATATCTTTGCAAAAATGCTTGTGCAGTAAAAAAAGCTTTCAGTTACAAGATGGTCAGCTCGCGCAGATGCAGTTTTTGCATTGTATAAAAGTTACAGAGATATTAAATGTGCTTTAATGGAAATAGGTAATGATCCACAATCATTAAACAAACTAAGCTAACAGAAGAGAGGTCTAGCAAAAAATTAACTCGTACGAGATTGCTCTAATGACTGTCTTGTGAAACACACTACTTCAATGCATAAATGCTACAAGTAAATCACTTCAAAGCCCACAATTATGTTTGTCGACAGGGGTGAACCTTTTGCAGTCTCTAGTCTTTCATAAATTATGAAGTAAAAGAGCGTTTCAAGACCATAGAAGAGGAAGCTGGAGTACTAGTTGATGATAGATGTACTTACCAAATTGAACATCGACGAAAGTATGTCGTATGTCGTTTTACAATGAAAATATGAAAAGTGAAATTATTTTGACTGGAAGAGAAAATTTTGTTGTAAATAGTTTTAATATTATTTGTGATACACTCACAGTAGAACTTGGTAGTATAATGATATAATGAAACCTATATGGAAAATAATAAAAAAATTTAATTATTTTTTATTAACAATGATTTGTCTCATGACGAACTAAATTTAATGATTAACGAACTGTTATCCACATATAAAGAAGATATTAATGAAGACTTGGCTCGGAACGAATTAATTCTGTTCTTGGCATATGCCAATGAAGAAAATCTTCAGTCACCAACAGAAATTCATCAGGCGTTATTACGTGGATTAAAATCGTCTTTCCCGAACGTCAAAGAAACATTAATTCGCATTTATTTAACCATACTAATAGGTAATGCGTCAGGAGAACGCCAAAACATATCTAAGAAATTGCGTTAAACAAAACCGTCTTGCATATTTAGAAATTCTACATATTGAATCAGTTGAAACATCGAAATGTGATTTCAACGATGTTATTGATAAATTTGCTAAGATGAAATGTAGAAAAAAGTTATTATGAATTATGTGCAACTAGGTCCAAGTATTAATAAAAACTTAAATTTTATTAAAATTCATTATATATTTAATCAAATTTCCTTTAGTTTTGTTTACCTACAATCATAATGTAATATGACAAATTACGACATTGACACGAGTTAGGTGATGAAATACTTTAACGCATTGACAGCGAATGGAGGTAATAAAATTTTTTAACAATTTGCGATTGAAATGTTTACATTTATCACATTATTACTTTTGTTATAAATGTAATTGTTATTTTTTAATGTGGTTTTACTATAATCTCGTATATTGAGAATTAGAACTCCGTAGACTAGGGCCACACAGTTTCCTTGCGCCTAGGGCAACAAGTAATGGAAACGCGCCCCTGTTTGCAATGCTTATTTGGTATCGGTATCCCAATGTTTCAGATGGGTGGGTGCTAGCTTGACTGTTAAGTTAGCACCCCCACTAGTAAAATTTGATTCTTTCATTAATGGCTTCGAGCACAAAAATCGCGATTGCGGCACATAATTATGGTCTTATCAAATTTGAATTTTGAACCAACTTTACAGACCTGTGTTTGTCCCATAAATTCGAATGATTTATTAACATCAGTATTAACATTGACAAATTAAAGTCTCATCTGAGACAAGGGATTTATTAGCAATAGTTGCAGCGAGGGTGGGTTACTAACTTGTCTAGATAATGTTGGAAAGTAGAATACATCTGTAAATCTAGTCCTGTCTATATGTAACGACTCTTTAATAAACCTTTGTGTAATAGACTTACATATATGATTTACTTTTTACTTACTGTACTGGACTGCTAAGAACAGAAAGGAACGAAAAGGGAAGCTGCGTAACCTTAATAAAACCTAAATAATAACCTTACTTGCCAACCTAACTTTTTCCAAAATCAAGTTTGCTTACGTAATACTTGAACGCCCCCAAAAAGAATATTTATTCAGAAACTTGATAATCCTAATAGAACAAAATCGAGTATTTTTTACTTTAATTAACCGTTAAGGTCATTCTACCGGCCGGAGCGACCGGGTGCACTTTTAACTAATTATTACATATGGTTAGAATAATGTTTCGAAGAAACGCCTTTTAGTAATCTTATATTGCTATGGAAAGATATGAAAGTAGTTTTAAAAAGTCATTGTTTTAAAAATATCACAATTTTTACATTTTAACAAAAAACTTCGCTAGACTCCTTCTACCGGCCGCAGCGGCCTGGAGAGACAGCATGTCATCAGACCACTGATTAAGCTTAAAAACAAGAAAAGGCGTTCGAAGAATGGATTAATCACCTACTGATCAAGTCGCAATTTTAATGATAAAGATTAGGAAAATATGCAAACGCTTTCGGAAATAGGATTATAATAATTATATAAGAAGATGGTATGGTACTGCTCTCCTCAAACTGCTGGAAGGACTCCAGGACATAATATTATTAGAGGTTCAGTCAACAAAGTAATTTTACCGCCAGTCACCACAATTGAGGATCAGGACAATGTATTATCTATGATAACAGAGATGACCAATAAAGAGGCTGTTAGAGTTCACAAAGACAAAAAAATAAAAAAAAATAAAAAACGGAGAAACCCGTATATATGATCGAGATCTGTATATTTATTGAGATAATGTTTAGCGCTAGGCATCTGAAATCTTCACATGGGAGTACTGACAGTCTATGGAGCAAAAAATATGGACCACCAATTTTTCGAGCAACTTTCTCTAAATACAGATATCATGAAATTTGTAAATGTATTAGATTTGATGATAAAGAATCACAACGTTGTGCAAAGGATAAACTTGCACTTATTAGAGAACTGTAAGCTCGAATAAATAATAATATTGGAAAATTCTAGATGCCATCATGTAATCTGACAATAGATGAGCAATTGTTTGGTTTTGACGGAAAATGTCATTCAAGCATTACAAAAGTCAAAACCAGAAAAATATGGAATATTTTGGTTAAACGATTCTGAAGCATTACGCGAAAAACATGATTTATTTTGTTTATCCCACATAATCTAATATTAAAAATATGTAGCTGATTTATAAAAACATTCACTAAACAAAAATAGAATGAAAGAGAACCAAATATCTAAGATGTAATTGAAAAATAATTCAATAATTACACTGCCATTGCATTAAATTGTCACCGGCCGCTGAGGCCGGTAGGCGTAGAATGGCTGACTATTTGGTAGAATGACCTTAACGGTTAAATTGTTACAGTTCAAGCTTGATCTATTTATATAACAATGTTTCTTCTTGTCCATTCTTCTTGTTTTAATATTTGCGAAAGAATAAATCACTTACTCCTTGATCTCGGGATGTAAACTTTTCTCCATTGGATTAATTTTTCCGTTTATCGCCGTCGAAATAAACAGGAACTCATATGTTTATAACACAACGTACTTTTTTTTCAAAAAACAAAGATGTATCATCGTTAGCGGTACGATTAAGGGTGTGTGAAAAGACAATAAACCTCCAATTATATTTTTATTAATAATAACCCTAAAATACAATATTAATTGATAAAGAAAAAAAATCTACTTTTAGTTGAATATGATTTTATATAAAAAGAATTACTACAAAATGGTAGATCATTTTTGAGGAAAATATACAAATGGACAATAGTTGAGTTGTATATAAAACTATATGAATATATATAATATATATTTATAAAAATATCTTCAAAAAAAATTGCTACAACTTTATTAATCGTGTGTACCATTTGTAAGCCCTAACCAGAAAAAAATATAGAGTACAATTAAAAACAAGGATGAAAAAAAAACAATATTGAGAAGATGATTATATATAATTTCAAAGTAACCTAATAAAAGATAAGTATCGCTATAAAAATTAAAGATTTTCGAAGAATTAACCAATTTAAAGGCAACATGGCAGGAAAATGTTATTTACATTCAACAACAGAAACAGTAACATAAAAAGTTAATTTTTTGAAGTTTTTCTTGTTTGTAAAATATGTACAAGGAAGCACCAGATAATGTGATTTTTTAATTCATTTTTGGATGGCACTAACTTAAGATAGATTTAGTGGAATGCTTACTTGTGAAGAAGAGTTTCAACTTAATATCACAACTACATGAAAAAGGGAAGGCAGAAATTCTTTTTTTTTGGGCAAATAAAAATTATAACACTTGTGGTGATAATTAGGGTCTTGTAATAATAATAATTAAGCATGCGAAAGCATATGTCGAAAGTCAAAAATATTAGAACTTAAGGTCACTTTTCAGGCACAAGCTCTTATCTTACAGCATAATACTTTATAATAATGATATTCGTTATTAATAAGTGCAGTACATCAAAAACTCTGTAAATATTGAGCATTTAGTTTTTTCGTTATTATAAAAAAATATGAATAGTAGTACGAAGTGCGTCCTCGTCCATATTACTAAAATACCGGAGGGACTGTTGTTGATGTGGAGATTTGAAAATGTACTGGGATAAGTAAGAATTGTTTTTGCATTACATATTTTCGAACTGATCCACTCGACGTTTTGTGTTCCCTTTTCGAATCTCACGAAGAGTTTTATACTTATCTCTTCCTTGGCGGACATTCTCTCTATGTATTCTATCCATGGCAGTTTCTTTCGTCTCGTCTCTTGATTGAGCCAAATCTTCTTTCAATGCCTAAAATACATATTTATTTTAATAAATAAGAATATAATAATAATTATTATTAAAAAAATATTATTATAAAAATAAGTATATTGAAAACACTGTGTTTTTAATGAGTGTCACATTTAGCGACCTCACAAAAACATTGTTTTCTCGATTTTATATTATTAAATAAATATCTAGCTTGAATTTTGATATACAGTATAATCTCGATAATCCGACACATATGGGTCCAGACAACCGCCGGATGATAAGAAAGAGTGGTGGGAGGGAAGAGCGCGAGCGGTCTCCAGACCGCCGGACTGCTTTACGTGTCGTCCGATTAACCAACTGCCGAATTACCGAGATTATACTGTATCTGTTACAGTTAAACCGTTAACTTTGTCTATGTATAGAGTTACCAGTTAATGCAATACATTAACTAAATCATTCAGACAAAGAATACACATGCATTTATAAAAAAATATTAAAAACAAGTCTTGTTTCACTCTAGGGTTATTTTTACTTTCAAATTTAAGATTTATAACTTAAGTGTTAACGACATTTAAATTAGAGATGTATTTTATCCTTATAAGTTAAGTCCTATTTTATCCTTAAAAATGGTGCATCTTCCTTAAAAACGGTTAGATTGAAAATAGACAATTATCCAAAATTAACGTTTATCGTGCCAATACGAAAACTTTTAATACATGTCCAACTCAGGAGATTTCTGGGATAACGATGTAGTTCCTGAAAAAACTTTCGATCCGTTTGCGACGAAAAGAATACTCATTGTCGAAAAACAGAAAAGAAAGTCTGCTGTATGGAAAAAATGAGATGAATGGGTCGCGCATCCCGGGGACGGATGCGCGACCGGAATGGGATAGGATGAATGGGATGGGACGAAAATTTTACATGTGTGGGATAGGACAGCGGGACGAAAATGTGATGGGATGCGACAGTGACAGGGATACGTCCCACGGGATGGGATCTGCGACGAGAAGCTCGTCCCATGCTCATCTCTAATTTAAACCAATAATTAGGTACAGTCTAATACACATGACCTTCTTTTAATGTTACTGTTTAAATCAGGAGTGTCCAACCTGCGGCATGAATGCGACTATATATATATATATATATATAGATATATATATATATATATATATATATATATATATATATATATATATATATATATATATATAAGATCCACGGCGTCACAAAACAAAACCGAGAAATTGATTAATTTTTAATTATTTTTTATTTCAGTGGCCTTAACCAATATAGAAGTTTCACAAAGCGGTAAACCTTTTGCATATATTATATAAGGTGTCTTCGAAGAACCAAATGAACCTTCACACAAAACCAACTAACCCAAATCGCAGAGAGCTTTGCTAAGAGATTCCAGAGATTTCTTTGGAACCTTTATGTAGGCACTCAGAAAATACGCTCCGCCAAGCCTCCACTTCAGAGACTCACAAAGCAAACTGGCTTATAACGACAAGCACAACTGTCACCTTTTGGCTCAGTACTAAAATCTACTCAACTGTGACCCACCCAGCGAAGACTTCGACTATAAACAAACCACACCAAACCCGAACTCGCTTCCCCCTTCATTGGAAGAAGTTGGCCAGATCATTCAACTTCTTAAGAATAATAAGGCAGCTGGAGAGGACTCTATCGTTGCTGAACTGTGGAAAGGTGCTGGAAACCATGCCATGTGCAAGCTAACCGAGAACATCCAGGACATCTGGGCAACAAAGAAATTACCACCCGATTGGAAATCTGCTTTAATCCATCCACTTCACAAAAAGGGAGATTTTACTGATCTAAACAACTACCGTGGAATTTCTCTCGTCCCAGTAACATACATGATTCTCTCGAAGGTGTTTCAAACAAGGGCAGAAAATCAGTTGGATAGTCAACTGGGAGAATACCAGGGGGGCTTCAGGAGGACCCGATCCTGTGTTGAACAGATCCTCAATCTTAAAACTGTACTTGCATACTCCAAGATGAGAAACCACAAGGTGGTCGTCACCTTTGTTGATTTTAGGAAGGCCTACGATTCCATTGATAGAGAAATGCTTAACAAAGTACTCCAGGAACTAGCACTAGACAACAAAACCCGCAGATTCATCCTAGAAACTTTGACCAACACCCATTCCAAGGTTAAATTAAGAGGCAAGATTTCAGAAAGCTTCAAAATAAAAACTGGAGTGAGACAAGGAGATGGACTTTCCCCACTTCTCTTCAACTGTGTCCTTGAAAAGGTTATGAGAGAATGGCGCAAGGAACTGAACAATTTGGGTGCTCAGAGTGGTATCTACCTGGGACGTAAGAATGATGGACTGGTTGTAGATTGCCTGGGCTTTGCAGATGACATGGCACTATTTGCTGATTCTCTTGAGATGGCAACAATGCAGGTAAACTGCCTCTGAAAAATAGTCTGCCAAAGTGGGTCTTCAAGTGTCGGTGGAGAAAACAGAATTCTTCACCAACATCAGAGAAGCAAACAGAGAGATGTTACTAGAACAGGGAAACATCAAGAGGACTGAGAAATTTAAGTATCTTGGCGAATGCATTGAACCCAACTTATCAGAAAGAGCATCATAATCCAAGAGAGTCAGCAAGTTAGAACTAGCCTATCGGCTGACTAAGAACACTTACAATAAGAAATGCCTGTCACGCAACCTGAAACTTAAGCACTGCACATCAGTCTTCTGACCAGAAGCCCTGTATGCCATGGAGTGTCTTTCCTTAAACCGAAGGGGTCTAATAGAGAAATTGGAAATCAGAGAGAGGAGAATCCTCAGGAAGATCCTAGGCCCGGTAAAGGAAGATGGGGAATTCCGAAGAAGGCATAACTCTGAGCTCTACGAACATATTGAGATGCTCTCTGAAAACAAGAAGCTTTGTACCACTTGGTTGACAGAGACCGAGAAGGATATTAAAGAACTGGGAACAGATCTCAAAAACAGACAGTGTGTAAGACGCACCCTGAAGGAAGTCCGTGGATTTCAGGAAAAACCTAGAAGGAAAGGTACCCCCTGGACAGAAGAGAGAAAGGAGTTACACTGGCAGAAGATGCGACAATACTGGGCAAAGGTCAAAGCCCAACAGTTGAACAAGAGTGGTCCAAAGTAGGCCTATTCGAAAGAAGAAGAAGATACAAGGTGTCTCAAAAGAAAGTTTATATTTGCTTAGCTCACTGCGTAAACGCAACGATTTGGAGGGGCGCGGGGGATATGACAATCGGTAGCCTGGCTCTTGGGAATTTAGTCGCTATAGAGCGTTTCCCGGGCGTTGTACTTACGCGAATTTTACAAAAATGGTAATTCTGCGACTATAGCGCGAAGAAATTTCTATGATATTCTAGGTTTTCATGTCACTTAAATGGTGCATTCCTCTCATTCGGTAATGGGTAAAAAAGTTTGAGAAGGCCGGTTGAACACTAGATAAACCAAAACCCGGACGCCCAAGGTTATTGCGAACGGAAGAGGACGTGGAACGGGTTAATCTGTTCATGATGAACCCGACCTCTCCTTTCGGAAGCGTGCTTTGAATGTGCGTAAATCATCGCTACTCCGCATTTTGCACAAAGATACACCCCTATAACATTCAATTGGTGCATGAATTGAAACCGCAAGATGCCATTCTGAGGATAGAATTCGTAAACCAGACAATTGAGCGCTTACAAATGTTTACCAACATCTTGTTTTCGGATGAAGCTCATTTTCAACTTAATGTCCACGTAAATAAGCAGAACTGCCATCTATTGGAGTGCAATCAATCCGAAACGCAAGCATCAGAAACCCCTTCATTCGCCAAAAGTGGCCGTATGGATTGCAAAGTTATCGCGAGGAATTGTCGGCCCTTACTGTTTTGAAGATGAAAGGGGGCGTTACTGTGAATTCAGAACGTTATGTGAGGATGTTAGATGAGTTTTTGTTGCCTGAGCTGCTGAATTTTTCTGGCTATAACCAAAGAACGTTGTTCCAGAAGGATGGAGGAACTTCACACACGTCCAACGTGTCTCTGCCACGAGTTCGTGATTTTTTTTCAGGCAAATTAATCTCCAGGAGAGGTGACATTAGAGCAGTATTTCCCAACCTTTTTTGAGCCATGCCCCACCTAAGCCTTTCTAAAATTCTTATGCCCCCAGTCTCAAGTCCCCCAATTTTGTTATATCCAGACGATTTCTTTTTTTACCAGTAAAGCATTTAAAGCAGTAAATTCACATTCAGCTAAATAAGAAGATGGAAACGGTAACAATAGTTTTCTTGCACATTTGGTTCAATTTGGGTATTTGATTTCTGTTTCCTCACAATGCCATGCCATCGCTCCTTTTATATTAAAGAAAGTTTTAACTGACTCGACATTTTGCAATTCTGCTAGTTCTTCTTGATACTGCATATTTGACAAATCATATTCTGCTGAAACAGTTAAGTTTAGGAGCTCGTAGCTCAGGTCAGGTCTTGTCGTCAACAAGTTCTCGGTAGGGTTTGTTATCGGCGAACTTGTCGCTGTTCGGTATCGGCATTGTTTTCATCGGTACCTTATCAGCAAAAACTCTTATCAGTCCGCTCGATGTTGATTCCGAGAAACGATTTCTTTCAAAAAGTTTCCCAAGTCTCAAGTTCCTTCAAGTTCAAATCTCAAGTCCCAAGTCTTTCAGGCGGAATTTTCCTCTCTACTCTTCCTTAAAAAAATTATTTATTTTTTATTTTTTTTGAGTTTTCCCCTCAAACAATAATATTACCATAAAGAAGCAGGAATATGTACGTGTTATCGTTCTTCCGATATGCTCAGATCTTTTGAAATCAAGGTTGGTGAAGAATTTGTCGATGGTTTGATTCCACGCTCTCGGTGCTTGCTTCAGTTTGCAGACTAAATTTCCTTTGCCCTTGAAACCGTCGGGAATTTTCATATACAGCTCCTCCTGAATTTCACCGTGTAGGAATTGCATTTTTAACATCCATCTGGTAAACTGTTAACTGCGCAGTTCTTCTCGACGATTACGGAAAATAGGATTCTCAGCGTCGTAAGTCTTGCCAATGGGGCATATACAAGTCTAGTCTTGTAGCGCTCGATGTTCGCGCGCTTAACCTTGAAAACCCAGTTGCTGTTGAGTGTGTATTTTCCTTCGGGAAGTGGTGTTAATTCCCAGGTTTCGTTTTCCTCAAGTGCGCGTATTTCTTCGGCGACTCCGTCCATCCATTGATCTTTGTCTTCACGAGTGACGATTTCTTCCTAGTTGCTCGGTACATCTACCACGAAAACTTCGGCGTGCAGCTCCAGGATTACATAATTTTCTGTTTCATCGTCCAGGTAATAGTCCTGCAGATAACGTGGCCTCTCGTATATCGACTAGATGTTTCTTCATTTTCCGGTTCTTTTGCCTTGTCCTGTTTTTCCTGTGAGCTTTCGTAAATCCCCATTATACCGAGTCTCACTTCCAAAGATTCAGTTTTATCGTTGCTGCGATTGAAGTCTTCTTTCTGATAGAGTTCTTTACTGCTTCCGGTTTTTTCTTCTATTGGCTCTACAACATATGGATCAATCCAGTCTTCATTTGGCAGTCCTTCGAATGAAAACTTTGATTCATTGAAGATAACATCCAACGATGACCTTATGCTCTTCTGGATCTTAAAACCTGTAACCATTTGTGCAATATCCAATCATGAAACATTTCTTCGGTCGAGAATCGAATTTTCCGCCTACAATTTGGGTTGGAATGACAAACAAAAAACCTTTAGTTTGTTCAAGTTGGACTTTTCGTTGAACCAAAACGACGCCGGAACGCCTTTCCCGTACAACGTTGACGTGGGACTTCGATTAATTAGATAAACTGCTGCTTGGACTGCTTCTGACAAAAAATGTTTTCCAAGTTTACATTGGAGGAGCATACATCTGGCCTTCTCTACTATGGTTCTATTCACTCTCTCTGCTACTCCGTTTTGCTCTGGCGTATAACGGATGGTAAACTTTAAAGTTTGAAATTAATTAAAATCTGAATTATTTAAGAATTTGCTTTTTTCTTTCACTTTTGGCACCGAAATCTAGCATTACATTTAAATGGCCCGGAGCAGAAGGGTTAAACTCGCGTCGGGTCCATTTTCGAATTGCCCCCCTTAACAATCAAATTTCCCCCTGTGGGGCGTGGGTCCCACGTTGGGAAACACCGCATTAGAGTGTATTTTCATAGTTTAATAAACATTTTTTCGACGATCGGCTTATTTTTTTTTAATCGCTTTTTAACATATAAACTTTCTTTTGAGACACCTTGTATAACACTTGGAAATGTGTGAATGAGGAAGGAATACTAAATACATCCTTTTTTATTTGCTATAGAAGCTATTAAGCTATAGAAATATACTTGTGGTCGAAAATTCCACGACTTCTTCCAATGTGGCCTTGAGAAACAAAAAGGGTTGGGCACCACTGGTCTAAATGGTTTTAGGGTCTAAAATGGTTTCTTAAATGGCTGAAGTTTCCATGCAGGGAAATTATAGCGAACAAGTTGTGTTTATACCTATTTAGTCGAGTATTCATGCGACTATTCATAAAAATTTAATTAGGATATAAGTATTCATTAACATTTATATCACTGATTTACTTCAATAGTATACCGAGTGTCCCAAAAATTTATACACACATTGCATGATGAAATCACTGAAACCAGGTACCAGCTGGATACTCGCAACTACTTCATCAGCAACAATGATGACACACAACTAGTAGCTAAGCTAACAAGCCCATATGCCAGGGAAAAGTGAATAAAGAAGCACGGTTTTCAAATTAATATGTTTACAATCAGCTACTTAGCTGGTGAATACTGGTTTAACACGGGTTCATTAGAAACTTATTTCGCCGACTACTAGTTAGTACAATAGCTCAATATAATCAAAGTAAACTATTCTTCTTTAGTTCTCACTAAATATAACCATTTTACGATGTGATAAAATTATCGAAAATCTCAAAATTATATTGCGAAAATCATCCACGGAAAGCCACGACATAGTCAACTGTAACACAAACTTTTATGAATGGAAAATCATAAAATAAATCCACACTCAACATTTTTTTATAATCATGCAAACTTAAGACAAAACCGTCGGGAATTTTCATATACAGCTCCTCCTGAATTTCCTTTTTGAAGTCTACAAATGTGCATATTGTGGGCTTTTGTCTGAGGGCTCGTAATTTGAGTATGGTTTTGAGGTTGATAATTTGTTCTGGGCAGGAGCTGTTTGATCTGAATCCTGCTTGGTATTCTGATAGTTTGGGTTCTAATTGCTTTTGTGTTCTACTCAAGAGACAGGCTGATAGTATTTTGTAGGTGACAGATAAAAGAGAGATTAGATACCTCTATAGTTGTTTACATCTAACTCGCTGCCTTTTTTATGTAGTGGATGGATTAGAGCAATCTTCCAGTCATCTGGGAGCTTTTCGGTTTGCCAAATGTTTTTAATTATTTGTGTAATTTCTTTGAGTGAATTTGGGCCTAAATTTTTCAGAAGTTCAGCAACAATCCCGTCCTCCCCTGATGCTTTGTTGTTTTTAAGTGTCTTGATGCGTGAATAAATTTCTTCTTGCGTTGGTTGTGACGAATTTTCCGGTGTGATTTCTGATTGTACTTTCTGGAATCTCTCTTTGGGTTCTGGATAATATAAAAGCTGTGAAAAATATGTAGCTAATTCTTTGCAATTTTCCTTATTTGTCAAGGCTAGTTTACCATCTTGCTTTCGAAAGCAAAGGTTCTATGAGGAATACCCTTTAATTTGGTTCTCAAAGGTTTTGTAAAAATCGTGTGTGTTAATTTTTGAAGTTGTCTTCGATTGACTTCAGTTGGTCGTTTATGTATTTCCGTTTATTTTGTCTTAAAATCTTAGATACATGCTTGCGAACTTCGAAAAATTTTCCCTGTGTTTCTTCTGATTTGTTACAATTGTAGTTTTGAAACGCTTTTTTTCTTTCTTCTAGTGCTTTCTCACATTCTTGATTCCACCAAGGATGTTTTGGTTTCTTGCTAAGAGGGATTAGTTTTTTCGCAGTCTCGATGATTTTAGTTTGAAAATTTTCCCAGTTCTCTGCAGGTTGTTCTTCCCATTCTTCTGTTATTTTGGAGTCCTTGATTCTGTGTAGATCAAATTTTGGAATCACCGGTGCTTTCCTATTGAATTTCCTTTTGGGTGTGAATTTAATTTTGATTCTTGTTAAATAATGATCTGAATTGATATTAGCACTTCTGCGCACTTGCACATCGTGTATTTCCTTTTGGTAGTCGTATGATATTGCCACATGATCAATCTGAAGTTCTCCTAAATAATGGATGGGTTCGCCAGGTTTTTTGTTTTTTGGGATTCTTCTGGAGTGATGTTGACATAATTTTGAGGTTGTTTTGTTGGCATAACTCAATGAGACGTGTGCCATTTTTATTGGAAAAATGTGGGCCAGATAGTCTCCCACTGTCCTCTTGTATTTGTGTTCCTTGCCAATCTGTGCATTGAAATCACCGAGTAAAATTTTCACATAATTTTTAGGGATTTTGGCCATCTCTGTTTCAAGTTTTTCCCAGAATATCACTGTTTTTTCAGGCTCATTTTTATTGTCACCATTTGTTGGCGCATGTACATTAATAAAGGTGTAGCTTTTATTTATGTGCTTGATTCTTAAAGTCATAAGCCTATTGTTGATGGGTTTCACCTCTATTACAGAATCTAAAACTGTTTTGTCTACACAGAAGGCCATTCCTAATAGTGTTGATCCTTTACCAATTCTTTTGTTTGTTCCACTTTTGAAGGTTCTGTAATTATTATAATCCATCATTTCTGAATCGGTGAAGCGTGTTTCTTGTAGGGCTAGAATTTGTATTTTCTGCTTCGTGAGTTCTTTTGTGATTGTACAGTTTTCCTATTTGAATCAATGTCTGAATGTTGAATGTGCCAATGAAAGTGTGTGTCTTTCGTGGAAGTTTACCAGAGCACTCCGACTTGCTCTCTCTCGTATAAGCCCAAGCTCCCCAGAATCCGAACGCTTGGTTGCCATGTTAGAGTGGGTGGATCGTCCACCTGGTGTAATTTTGTCTTTACTTCTACAAGTCATGTCTGCTTTTAGAACCAGGGATTGTGAGTTCCTGGAGCATGTTTACAGCCGCACCTCTGGTGATCAGACGCTGACCACTTGCCGGTTGCTGCAAGTCAGACGCGAAGTGTATTTGAATGGGTGCCTCTTCTGCCAGTTCCGCCGTACCGATGATCTTCATCTCCGCCTTCACTGCCATTGAGGACTTCACCGTAACCCTGGCAAGGGGCCCTCACATGGTACTGTCACCCGGGCCAGGTGATCCATGGTTTTTTACGAGGTTGTTACTCCTCTCGCTTCTCGTCCCACATATTATTACATTACTACTTTTTTTTTAAACCCATAAAGAAAAGAAAACGAAAATTTGACTTAATTTGACACTTCGAAAGATAATTTTCTTGAAACCAATACACTTTGTTTTTACATAATTCTTCTTTACACTAACACCAATCCAATGTTACCCCCTTGCCCCTCACTATAAACTTCCCTCCCAGCGAACTTTACACCACTCAAAAAACACAATTTCTACACAATTTTTACGAGTAAATTTTGTACGACTAACTTGTTTGGCGCTTGCCTGGGATCTCACAGGATTTACCAGATCAATTTTTATTATTATTTTTAAATGAAAAAAAGTCACCATTTTTTCACTTCACTTTTTTAATATCGAGGTCTTGATTGTGTTAATTTTATTCTTATTTTTTTTTTTTTTTAAATGCAACTTAGCGATACATTATCTAGGTCAGTGGTTCCCAACCAATGGTTCGCAAGAGCTAAAATATGGTGGTCCGCGAAAGATTTCAAACTTTGAATGAACGCGCGGCGATAAATAAAGGTTTGTGCACGGGTGACCGAGGGGTCGGCAACCGACTAACGAACCAATATCGCACGAGCCGGTCAGCCAAACGCATGTTTTCTTTTGTCGTACTCAGCAGTGTTGCGGTAGTGATTATATTTAGCTGTTTAGAGGTTCGACCACAATAACTAATTGTTAATCCCCAATATTCTTATGAATTCTGCTGTAATATAAACGGGGTAAGTAGGCTTTTTAGAATATTAAACGCTTTTACTTGATAGGCTTACCTATATTTAATTGTATTGCCGTTTTATTTTCAGAAAATGCCGCTTAAGAGAAAATACAACAATTACATTAAATTTTGATTTTCTTCGATACAAAGTAATGGAAAAATAAAACCACAGTGCGTATATGCCTAGCCGTTCTGGCGAACGATGCCTTGAAGCCAGCGAAATTAAAACGCCACCTAGAAACGGTCTATCCAAGTTTTTTCTGACCGACCACCGAGTTCTTTCAAGGACAATTAAAAAAAAATGAAACTCTTACCTAGTGGTACAAGATTTGCGTCAAATAAAAACCACCCATCTAGCATGAAATAAAAACATCCGGTGTCGGATGTATCAAATGCGCGATTCGTTTACACTGTAAAACTTGTTGCTGTAAACTTTACAGCAACAAGTTAACTCGTAAATTTAATCTACGCTTGATATATGCGCCAATGTATAGATACATTGATGTGCGCCAATGTATAATAACTCATAGAAAAAAATTAGATAAAAATGCATTCTTACCAAGAGTTGATCCTGTAAATGTTCATTTCTTTCAGCAAGTGTACGTCTATCTAAAATAGGATCCACAATGTTGTCATCAGTGTCAAGATCCCTGCTAACATCTCCATTTTGCAAATTGTCATCATCTTCATCGTGTTGATTCTCTTCCAAGTGTCCTTTGGCAGCGTTTGCCAGTTGTTGGGCTTTAAGTTCTTCCTCCTTGCGTCTGGCCTCTTCAACTTCCTCTTGAAGTCTTCTAGTCTCGGTATCTTTAATTTCGACTTCTTCTCTAATCCGTTGGACTTCCATTTGTTTGGCTTGGATCTCATCTTCCAATTTCTGTCGTTCGGCAGCTTCCATATTCTTGCTTTCTTCCAAACGCTCCATCATGCTCTGTAACTCGATTTGTCCCTTCTCAAGTTCTTCCTTGGCAGCTTGCAATTCCTTAAGTTGTTGTTCTAATTTACGGATCATTTCTTGAGCTTCTTGGAGATGCACTTGACTCCTTTCCATCTCTTCTTGCATGGCTTTAAGCCTATCTGCAAACTCCTGTTGTTTTTTCTCTGCCTTTTCTCTGGCGGCAATCTCTAACTGCAATTTCTCCCTAAAAACAAATAATTTACTAAAATATAAACTACGAATGCAAATATCTGGACAATATCCCAAAAGAAAACATTTTTATTCTATTTTGCGTCTGTAATGCGCGGGTATGTCTCGCCGAGTGCGATACAATTTTCTCAATATGTATCGGCGATTTTTTTATTTAGAAATGTCATAAAAGGGCGCAAAATTGAAAAAAATACTATAAAAAACTCGTTCGTAAGGCGTTTTTCAGCACGTCCATTAGAAAACTCCTCCTTAAGCTCGTCGTTTTCCAAACTTGGACGAGTGCTGTGAAATCGCGTTTACTGAACTCGTCCTTAAATATACTATTTATTACCTTTGTTGTTGTTTTGCTAATTTTTCTTCTCTAGCTTGAGCTTTCATTTGTTGAACATCAATTGTGTCTGGTTTGCGACGCCTCATATATAGTTCATGGTTACCCATGCAAAGAGCTAATATGCGTTTATTAATGCGAACACCCGCAGCAATTGTCATAAAATCGGGTGCCTTTTTGTCAATGGGTTTAATGATAAATTTACGATCGCTATAAGAAATGTTACGGATTTCCGACCAAGGAAAACCAATCTTCGGAGTAAGTCTAAAAAGAGGAACAATAAATAATTATCATAGAAAACGATTTACTATTTAAATTATATACTTATCGTCCTTTCCATAAATATTAAGACCTAAAGCGTCGACGCCCAAATACAATTCAGTTCCTTTCTTGTTGCGGATATCAAAGTAATTCACGCCATACATTTCAAGATCTTGCGCGATCTTTAAGTATTCCATCATAGAATCTTCTCGAAGCATTCCGCGATGTTCTGCCCACCAAGTCGTAATACTTTGCTCCCATTCGTCTTTGGACATCTTGTGTTGATCCATGACTCTAAAAATAATTCATCCGCATCCGTATTAGTCATTTTAGATAATAAATCCACATCTTTTAACATAAAATTTAGTTAGTAAAAAATTAATAATACACTCGATGTTAGTAGAACATCTACACTCCTCATACCTTCTACTCAAAGTTGACGTTAAACTGTCAAGGAATAAGTTTTACATTGAAACTTAGATGTTTTTTTGTAATATTATGTTTTACCTTTGAGGAAGAAGTCTATCGTTAGCTAAAAAGCCTGGAGTATGCGCACTTTTATTAAAATCTGCATGTCTGGCTTGTACTGCGTACGAAGCTAAAAGTACGGACGTTTCAGGAGGACAATAAATTTCATCGGAGAGAATTGCATTTTTCACTTGCAAATAGAACAATCTTAAAGTAATATCTTGAATTAATTCCTCGGCGACGTCTTCGGGGTAGAACTTTGCGCGGAACTTGAACTGCAGTGGATTCTCTTTCTTAACATTTTGACTCATAACCTACAAAGAAAAGAAAAAATAGAATTAAAAATTAATGACAAACAATTTTTTTATATAATATATATTTACAGAATAGTATATTTTGCAACTAGGGCGGTAAATTGTCAATTGGTAACGAGAGCGAAATTGGGCGCACGAACGATGTGCGCACATTCGCTCGAGAGGGCAATTGATAATATCGCTCGTGTTAGGGGACGTATATTACAAGTATTTGTGTTATACAAGTGCTAGGGGACGTATATTACTCATGTGAGGGGACGAATATTACAAGTCTGAAATCCATGGGCCATAAAAAAATAGAACCAAAAATGAAGAATTTGCTTTTTCAATAGTCCGGTAGTGTGGATTCGTCATAAGAACTCTCATCACTCTCCGGTATCACCATAGAATTTACACTCATTTTAAAACGTTTCCTTTAATTTAAATTTTTATTTTGTAATGAAAAAAAAAATTTCAAGTCATTTTTTTTAATATTGAGGTCTCGATTGTGTTTTGTAACTTAGTAAGTATGTAACTTAGCGATATTGAATATTTGCGTGCGTTACCCAAGTTATGTGGTAATACAGCAAAAAAGGGCATTTCTCGCACTAAAAAACCTGCGCCAAGATAGTACTTTTAACGCATGAGTAATAAAAATATATTTTTTTAATACTCATGCTTGCGAAGTACTTCCTAACGCACGTTTTTTAATACGAGAAATGCCACTTCGCATTGTCTTTCCACATAACCTGGGTAACGTACGCAAATATTCAATATCGCCAGGCTACATTAAAAAAAACAATAAAATAAATAAAACACAATCAAGACTTCAATATCAAAAAAGTGACGTGAAGTGACAGAATTTTTTTTTCATTACAAAATAAAAATTAAAGAAAACTTTTTTAAGTGAGAGTAAATTCTATCGTGGTACCGGAGACTGTGAGAGTAAATTCTATCGTCGTACCGGAGACTGAGAAGAGTTCTGTTCTATGGCGAATCCACACCACCGGAGACAATTGAAAAACCAAATTCTTCATTTTTGATTCCATTTTTTTTATGGCCCCTGGATCCCGAACTTGTAAGATACATCCCCTCGCATGAGTAATAAAAAAAAATTGTTTGTAACACGGGCGGTATTGTCAATTGCCCTCTCGAGCGAATGTGCGTACTCACTTCGTTCGTGCGCCCAATTTCGCTCTCGGGTGAAATTGACAACTTTCCGCCCTAGTTACAAAATATACTATTATAATACATATTTACATAAATACATTTTCTTTAATAATCCATCACACCCAAACGTCTTACCCAATTTGAAAACGGCATAGACCCTGTCTAATCCAAAGTCAGTCAGCATGGAAAGTACAGAAAAGTTTGAATAACATTACAAAAAATTAGTGTTAATGCGCATTTACGGCGAATGGTAAAAAGTAGAAAATAATCAAAATCTATTTTACCACAATTCTTTCATGTATACATATAATTATTACCTTTAATTGTATCGTAAAATGAGTCGAAACCTTTCGACTAAATTTAAGTTGGTTTTCAATTAATCACTTACAATAGATTTGCATTTGCTGCGAGTTAGTTAATTTACAAACAATTGTATAATGTGAAACATTAAAGCATTTTAAGCAAACAATTATATAATGTGAAACATTAAAGCATTTTAAAGTTAAGAAATCAACATGATTCAATTATAAAAGCTTCAGTGTTTAATTTAATTTTTAAAATACAATTAAATTCTTCAAATGACACCAATTAAGTTAAAAATACGAGAAGTGAATGGGAACTACAACTGAGAACTGTGAATGATAATACGACTAGTATTAATAATCACAGGATCCAAGAATTGAAAGAGATATGATATTACTAATCATGCTAATACTAAGATTTCAAAGAATTGAAATCAAAAGAGTTGAATGATTTAATTGAGAAACCATTAAGAATTGTTTAAATGGCGGACAAAAATAATTAAAACTGCAAACATTGGTACGACTCATTCCATAAAGGAGCTCGTAACTTGTATTACTCGTATGTCGTTTCAATTTTCTCCATTGAAATAAATAGAAATGCCATTAATGCGTTCTGGGCCCCAAAAAAACAAACATTTTTTTGTGAAATGTTTATAAATAAAAAGGGCTATTTATAGTTAAGGAATATTCTATAAAAGCATTATATAATAGAACTACTGCAATAAATTGGTATTATTAAGTACAGTATAATCTTGATAATTCGGCGGTTGGTTAATCCGGTAATTCCGTAATCCGGCGCTATGGGGAAACACGTCTTTTTCTTTCCGCTATCCTGCGTTGGATATAAACACTATAAAATCCTCAAATGTTTTTGAGAAAATTAAGCTTGAAAATTTTAATGTTTGCAAACAAAAAACTGCAATATTTGCTGAAATAAATATTAAAATATTGGAAAATTTTTCTAAATATTCCGGAACAGTGGTACCAACATATACACAAAATTTGAAACAAATCCTCAAATTGGTTTTTGAGAAAATTAAGTTTGAAAATTTCAATGTTTACATATTTTGTTTTCAAGGTGGAATTTATAAAAAAATGCAATATTTTCTGAAATAAATATTTAAATAGTGGGAAAATTTGCTAAATATTCCTGAACAGTTAGTTCTATCAACATTTTGAAAGAAACCCCCGAATTAGTTTTTGAGAAATTTAAGTTTGAAAATTTGAATGTTTGCAAATTTGTTTTTCTAGTTGGAACTTACAAAAAAACTGCAATATTTGCTGAAATAAATATTAAAATATTGGGAAAATTATCTAAATATTCTGTAACAGATCTACCAACATCTCCACAAAATATGAAACAAATCCTCAAATTAGTTTTTGAGAAAATTAAGTTTGAAAATTGCAATGTTTACAAATTTTGTTTTCAAAGTGGAATTTACAAAAAACTGCAATATTTGCTGAAATAAATATTAAAATATTGGGAAAATTTGCTAAATATTCCTGAACACAGTCGTTCTCGATACGCCAACGAGTACACATGTCTACGCGTATTCGCTCGCTTATCTACGATAACGTTTTACCTTTTTTTTCTGGTTCTATCTACCTGCTAAACTCATTGCTGTGAAATTTATTGGAAATCCAACGAAATATAATTGTATTATAAATTTATATCACCGATTCACGCATTGTCGGTATGAATACCGATGATGCTGGCTCATCCCACATGTCCAACATGTCCGAGGAAGACGAAGTCGCGGGATTCATAAAGAAAAGGAAAAGGGGCCGCCCACCCAAAAAAAAAGTAGAAGAGGAAAAAACCAGCCAAATAATTACCACACCACAAGCTTCTACTTTGCTCACCCCACCACCCTCTTCAAACAATAACTTCAACACTCTAACAAACCCACAACCTACAACACACAAACGTAAGCCACTGAAAACTTTTCTATTCAACTACTCCATCACAACTACTAATCCGTCCATGTCCCGAATCCTATTTTCCATTATATGGCAATCGCACCGTCCAAGAAACACGGATATAATTATTAAAACAGCAAGAAGCCATCTGTTCCTTAAAACCGACACGGATGCGACAAGTCCCCTAAAATCCCTCATAACCAACAAAACCATCAATTCCTTAACACTCCAATCAAAGTTTACACCCAGAAACCCCTCCCTCCCAAAACCCGAGTCCTATTCCGCAGTAATTGAAAAAGTCGAATATGAAATCGAAGATGCAACAATCGCTAAACATCTGCGCTCGCTGAACTATAATTTCCGTTATTGCAAACGCATAATAGCCAAAGCGACAAACAAACCAACTCGTCTAATTCGAATAATAACCCCTGACATCAAAACTTTCGACTCGTTATTAGCCTCCGGCGGCCTATTTTTTATGAATAGGCACCATCCCATATCTCCCAGCACCCCTCCTCCTCCCATTCCTAGGCCCCCATGAAACCGACAAATGTGCGACCTCTCTGCCTCCGAAATGCACTTATTGTGGGTCCCCCGATCATCCGGCTTGGTCTCCTAAATGCCCTAACCGACCCAGAGCTCCCATCGATGGAGTCCTTAACGTTAAAATAAGAAATACAAACAAGAAATCAGTTGAACTACCTACCGAAGTTACACAAAACTCAAGGATCCACTCATCACTCACCATCCACGACTTTATAATCATCACCTACACACAGGAAATGAATCTACCTGGCACCACAAACCTTGAGGATCTCTTAAAAAAACTTAACAAGCGCTTAATTTCAGAATACCAAATTGACACCCATGCATTTTTTTCAGGAAATAGAATGTATATCCTAATGTTTGACTTGACCGCCCCTGACTCTGATACCCCTACCCTCATTACTGAAGAAACTTCCCAAGCAACTGTAATTATCGATGGATAAATTAAGACTAGTTTACGCCAATATCAACAGCTACAATAGCAAAAGACTTCTAATAGACAGCTTTACTGATACAAATAACAAGACAATTCCTGACAGCAACACCACCTTTAGAGACTGGTCATCCTTGTTCAAGCACGGAAACCTAATTACCAACAAGCCTAGGGGCGTGCTTTAATAAACCTGAATCCTAAATTCAAACTAGGTAAAGCCAATCCTCCATCCCTCAATAATCCCCTCAATGATTGCATCCACTTCACTATCCCCTTCCTCAATAAAATGAAAATCCACATATTCCTTGTATACATCCATCCCCACTCCGTGATTGAGCGGAATATCTTAAACATGGCATCCCTGTTCGAATATTCCCTCATCATCGGTGATGTTAACCTCAATAAATCCAAAACTCGACAGATCCAATCCTTCATAAATAACTGCCTCTTTGTTCGCTATCATACCAATCCTACATTTATCATGCCCCAAAACAAAGACTCTACCCCCGACATACTACTCCACACTTCTAACCTTGTCAACTCCATATCGGATGTCACCCTCTCCCCAGACCTTAGCTCTGATCATTTGGCAATCTCCTTCTCTATTTCCTTAAACCACATCCCTCCCACGGTCAACCATCCTACCAAAATTAATCTCAACCTTACCAACATCCCTAAGGTCTGCACCAAAATACTATCCTATATAAATACCACAGACCCCGACAACCTTTCCCTACAAGACGTAGACGAATTCCAGTCCCACCTGACAAATTCAATTTCAAAATACTCCCCTAAATCCAAAACAAACTTCTACAGACCAACTCTGCCCCCCTCCATCCTTTCGTTAATCAAACAAAAACGTTGTCTATACAGAACATACTGCAGAACAGAAGACAGTTCTATAAAATCTAACATGAACAGACTTAACAAAGACATACACAGACTTATATGCCAGTTTCGCACCAACAAATGGCTTTCAGTCTGCCAAGAAATAGAGAACGACGCCGGACGAACATACTGGGATAAAATTAAAAAGACCTCCAAATACCGTCCTTCATTCCACATCCCAGACATCTCCTTCAATAATCAACAGTACTCCTCTGACCTTGACAAAGCTTACTCATCTGACCTTGACAAAGTTTTCCTCTTTTCAAAACACTTTGAAGACTCTTTTACCCCCTCTAACTCCCCCTCGTTTGACAAAACTAACTTCGACAGAGTAAACTCTTGGCTCAACGAATATTTTCAAAATGATAATACAGACGTGGACGAAATAACGTACGAAGAATGCCCTGCCCTTTTCCATGGCAAAAATAATTCCCCCACCTCCGACCTTGTCAAAAAATCCTTACTCAGAAACCTTCCTGATGATATCCACCACCACATAATTAAACTGTTCAACGTCTGTCTCTATAAAAGATCCTTTCCCAAATGCTGGAAAAAAGGTTTAATTATCACCATCCCAAAACCTAGTCAAAATCATTCATTATTAAATAGCTACCGTCCTATTACGCTCCTTCCAGTCGTAGGCAAAATTTTCGAACAGATCCACAAAAACAGATTATGAAATCTGTTCAAAAATTCCATTCCACCATACAATTTGGGTTCAAGCCTTCCCACTCCACCACTCACCCCCTATTTATCCTCACCAATAACCTACAAACCGCCTATCTCCGCAAAGATCATTCTACTGCTCTATTCCTAGACATAAATAAAGCGTTTGACTGTGTGGCATGCAGGCCTCCTCTTCAAAATGCGACAACTCAATATTCCTCCGTATCTCATTTATATCCTTAAACATTTCCTCCATGACAGATCCCTCCAAATTAAAATAAACAGCGCCTTCTCCTCTGAATTTACCCCTCTCCAAAGCCTCCCCCAAAGCTTGCCCCTCTCTCCCTTACTATACAATTTATACTGCCACGACATCTACAACTATAACCTTGCCGACAAATCCCAAATCAACCTCTCCTCCTATGTCCTACAATATGCTGATGACACCACTCTCATATCCCACCATAAAAACCTTAAGAAAACGACGGACGTACTTCAAGCACTCACGGACAGCACTCTAATCCGGTTTAACATACTGCAAACCCTTCCAAATGCGAAGTCCTCATACCTAATCACAGAATTTCCCTCAATTCCCCACACATCCACCTAGATACCATTGACGTGACACCGACAACTCATATAAAATACCTAGGCATGACATTCGACAACAAACTAAAATTCAACACTGAGGCTAAAATACGGAAGACCAAAACTGTACAAAGAAGTAAACATTTCCGCTGCTTGACACAAGGAGACCAAGGTATCTTTATTTCAACGGCCGTCAAGATTTACAAATCCATCTGCAGACCTATCCTCGACTACGGACACATACTACTGACTACCACTAACAGAAAAACATACAACATACTAGAAACGGCAGAACGAACATCCCTACGCATCATTTCCAAACTAAGACAACCCAAAAACATCCTCCATAACCCTTCCAATGAACTCCTATACAGACTCACCCAAATCCCGAGACTCTCCGACAGACACAAACGACTGCTGACCAAATACAAAGCGACTAACTCTCACTGGACCATCACAAACCCCCTATGTATCAGACGTGACTCTACCAAACCCTCCCGTAGACATCCACTCAAAACACTCCAAGAAACAAAATACGACTTAAGACTAAACCCTCCATAATATGTAAATTCAGTTTTTTTGTTTTTTTTTTGTATATTGTATTGATAGCCTTTTGTAAACTTTTGTTTTCAATAAACATTTCTTCTTCTTCTATTCCTGAACAGTTCTACCAACATCTCCACAAAATTTCCAAATTTAATTTTCCCAAAAACCAAATTGGGGATTATTAGGTTTTTGGGAAAATTAAGTTTGAAAATTTCAATGTTTGCAAATTTGATTTTCTAGATGGAATTTACAACAAAATACAATATTTGCTGAAATAAATATTAAAATATTGGGAAAATTTTCTAAATATTCTGTAACAGATATACCTACATTTCCACAAAATTTGAAACATATCCCCAAATTAATTTTTGAGAAAATTATGTTTGAAAATATCAATGTTTTTTAAATGCAATACACGCGAATTGCCTTAAATATTTTTTGAATGCGACAACTCAAAAAGATTCTTTATCGAGTCCTCTAGGGGTCGCGACCCATAGTTTGGGCATCTCTAGTCTAGAGTGGCATGCATAACAAGTTGAATAAGTATTTGAGGATTCTCTTAGAGAAAATGTATTTTGCTGACTTGATTTTTAAAGATAATTACAGTATATTATTACATGTGTGTATAGTCCATGACACACATGTTGTATGGAAACGATAGAAAATATATTACAATAATTAATGGCAAAAATAACGGAAAATAAAACTATTTACATATTTTATTTAACTATTTGAGTTGACGATCATAGAATTTTTTTCTCAGGTGTTGTTTACAAAAACACTTGACAAGTTAAATGTATTTGCATCAAGGTAAATTCGACCTTGAACTATGAACAGCAATTTACTCTAGTCAAACCAACAGAAAAAATACATCTTTCATTTAGTAACTATGTAAACAATTTGTGAAAAATGAATCATCGTAATTCATTTGTTTCATAATTTCAAATTGAAATTGAACATCCTTCGTGTCCAATTTGAAACTATTTTTTTAATTTTATTAACGGAGTGAAGAGAATGCAGGTGTGTTTGAGAATTTGTGTCAGTGAGAAATGTGCATGTATGGTCTCACAACTGATGACACACTCACTGAATGACCTATACTGCAATAAGAAGGGGAATCTTCCACATTTAGAAAAAAATACATTTAACTTCAAATAAATGCTTAAATATTATTTCAGATAGAAATTTAAAGGTTTAAATTGTATATAGGTCACAAATAAATACGAATAAGATATATTCTTCTAAAACATGAATTTGTCATCTATGTTTCTGTATACTTTATCAGTTGCGTAAGATTTAAATAAATTCATACAGGTATTCGAATGAATCCGTGTTCCATAGAGTAGGTCTATTGTTGTAGCGACAAAATAGGATATTACATGTTATTGTGATATCGACGGTTATAATTGGGACCAGTCACGTGAATCGCTTTAAATAGCTATTCTCTCTAATTAAAACCATTTGCATAAATGTGAAGAACTCGGTAGTTATAAATAAATGTGAAATCCGGTTCAGGTTAGTTGTTTTCATTAATGAAAATAGTTTTTTTTATATAATTGCCCTTTTGACCCTTTTGACGGCTGATGCTATTTTTAAGCAGCTTGCGATTAATCAATTAAAGCAAATTATATTTATATCCTAAAATATAAATAGCGTTTTCATTTCTCAAAAGTTTTCGTTTCTTTTGAAGTTCTGGAGGATTTGTAAACCAACAAACTTTAACCTTGCCATTTACATATATCTGTTTATCTAGTCCACAAACGAAATCACATTCATTAATTAACATCTGGGATTTTATATTAGACCCATTCATCCATGTTATCCTTCAAACGGTTGTATAATCAAGAAAGTCTAAAAGAAGATTTCATTGGCCATATTATAGAATTATAGGTCAATGCCAGACCTAAAGATGTTTATTCTTAATATTTTATTCTTTCGCAGCTTTATAATGATTCATTATCATTGAATAATATTAACATTAAGAATTCTTAATATTATTAAGAATGAAATAAGAAATAAAATGTGAAATTTTGAAAATAAACCTGGTTTTGAATTAGTAATGGAACCCTTTCATATCTGGTAGGGAATAATAAACGCAAAATCTTATATACAAAAATTTTAACGAAAAGTTTTTTTTTACGAGAAAGGTAATCAAATTGGAAGTTTTGTTCTCCTTCATGTGGTATAATTTTTTTAAATTTATTTAGCGTATGGCATATTAAGACACAGAGCATATATATGACAACAAAATTATTACAAACGAACATTCAACAAATTTCTGGACTCTATTGATTCTATTTTCTATTGAGTCGCTAGTAGGAAATCTTTTGGTCTGCCGTTGTAAGCCGTTTCAGGGCATTCCTCCACAACATGTTTGACGGTTTGGATTTCGCCGCACTCGCAGGAGGGACTTGGATTCTTGCCCCATTTGTGTAAAGTATAGGCGCATCTGGGGTTCAGATGGGGTAGTGCATGCGTACCGCATGGCAATCGCACAGTAAGAGATTGCCACATAGCCTCTCCTACCCAATTCCGACTCTCACCTCCACGTGGTGAACCCTGATAACCCGAGCAACCTCGCCTGAGATGCGGTAACCAACCCGTATGGATGGTGGGGTCGGGGCTAACGAGAGCGGGAGAAATGGCCCTCCGAAAAGGGGGTTGGGCGTGAGGCTAACCACCTCACCTCGCAAAAATTTTCAAGTTACGAAAGACTTACAACAGCCTCGGATCGGATTGATTAACATACAACGGACTAAGAAAAGAAACAAGGACTTGAAAACGGAACTAAAAATCGGCACATGGAATGAACGTACCATATTGCAGCCAGGAAAGATGCAAGAAATAGCAGAGAAGCTCGATAAATACCATTTAGACGTAATGGCACTACAAGAAATCAGATGGTAGGGTGAAGGTAGCATAGACAAACCAAAGTATCGCCTATATTACAGCGGCAATGACAAGAAACAAGGAGAAAAAAAGAGTTGGATTCTTAATAAATAAAGCAAGTAAACATGCTGTACTAGGATTCGAAGCAATCAACGACAGAATATGCAAATTACGCCTTAGAGGAAAATTTCACAACCTTTCTCTTATTTGTGCATACGCTCCAACAGAAGATGGCGAGGATGAAGTAAAAGAGCTTTTCTATGATCAGCTTTTAAACATATGCGAAAATACGTCTGAACACGATGCATTAATACTACTGGAAGATTTTAATGCTAAAATAGGTAAAGAACAACAGTTTTCCAACTCAGCCGGGAAATACTACACCAAACCAAAAGTAGCAATGGAGAAAGACTATATCATCTTGCAGCGAGCACCAATTTGAGAATTAGCAGTACGTGTTTTCCACACAAAAAATACATATAGGGACGCGGACAATGCCCGGTGGCAGAGCAGTGAAACAAATAGACCACGTCCTGGTTAACAAACGCAGAGCTACCATGGTCACGGATGTCAGAACGCTTCGAGGAGCCAAGTGTGACTCAGATCACTTCCTACTAATAGTCCTAATCAAGCAGAAAACCTCCAACGCACTGAAAACCAATACCAGAACAAACAAATGGAATACGGATGCTATTAGAAAGGAATTAAAACAAAACGAGTATAAACAATATATTGCGAGAAGATTACTAGCAAATAATGCAAACACTGGTGTTGAACAAGAATGGCAACATATAAAGACGAGTATAATTGAAGCTGCAGATATTACAATAGGAAAACAGATAAAAGTCAGAAAATCATGGTTTGACAACGAATGCCGTTAAAAATGAAGCACGGAAAAAGGTACTACAAAGTGGAACCCGAGCCAACAGAGCTAAATACGAGCACCTCAGGAGAATAGCTTCAAAACTTTGCAAAGCAAAAAAGAAAATAATGTTAAATAAACAAGTGGAAGAACTAGAACAATACAACGTAAATAAACAAAGCAGGAAATTTTATAAGGCATTTGAACATAGAACCATCGCGTGTATAGATAAAACCGGGACAATACTAATCGAGGATGACAAAATACTCCAAAGATGGCATGAACACTTTAGCGAGCTACTCTCCACTGAAATCCAAAGGGGTGAAAGAGAAAAGGAAATCGTATGGCACCATGAAGCACAAAGAAGCTCGAACCGAGCTATGAGGAAGTTACCGAGATAATACACAATCTTAAAAACAATAAATCTCCAGGAAGTGATACAATTTCCACGGAACTTCTGAAAAATGGAGGTGCACCACTGTGGGAAAGGATCTATAAACTTATTATCAGGGTGTGAAATGAAGAGATTATGCCAAGTGACTGGAGAAAAGGCATTATTTTTCCCATACACAAGAAAGGAAACAAGAATGTTCCAATTACCGAGGAATTACTCTTCTCTACACCACTTACAAAATATTATCCAGCGTAATATACAATAGACTATCAATATATGAAGAGATACTTGGGGACTACCAAGGAGGTTTTCGAAGAAATCGATCAACAACGGACCAAATAATCTAATAAGGCAAATGCTTCAAAAATGTTATGAGCATAACATAACTTTGTTCCACCTGTTTGTTGACTACAAACAAGCTTTTGATAGCGTGTCTAGAGAAGAACTATTGTACCATTTACTTTCCCTTGGAATTCCTTAAAAACTTATAAGAATGGTAAACTTAACTCTAACCAATACACGTGCTCAAGTATTAGTAGCATCCAAACTCACGGACGAATTCGACATCAGGACAGGGGTGCCTTATCTGCTATGCTATTCAACTTTATAGTTGAATCAGTTATTAGAAACCTGCACATAACAGGCCACATGCACACAAAATCTCAGCAGCTATGCGCATATGCCGATGATATAATTATATCAGCACGAACAGCAGAAAGCCGAAAAGAAGCTACTGCCTCCTTAGAACAGAAATCTAGCGTAGCCGGACTAGTAATAAACGTGAATAAAACCAAGTTCATGAGAAGTACCAGGGATCCAACACCCTGGTCAGAGCCACTACAATTCAACGCATTTAATTTTGAAGAAGTCAGAACCTTCTCTTACCTAGGGTCGAAAATAACTAACGACAACAGAATCAGCGAAGAAATCAGTGCGAGAATTGTAGCAGGAAAGAGAGCTTATTACGCGAATAAGAAGCTACTGGGAGAGAAGCTTCTAAGTGTCAAATCAAAGTTAAATATCTATAACACACTCATTAGATCCGTCATAACATACGCGTGTGAAACATGGACCATATCTACGATCAGCGAAAATGCACTACGAGTCTGCGAAAGAAGCATATTACGCAGAATCTTTGGCCCCGTACAGGGAAACTGTGGTACATGGAGATGCAGAATGAACCATGAACTGGACAGACTAATTGGAGGAGCGGACATCGTAAGGCATGTACAGGCACTGCGGTTACAATACTGCGACCTAAAGATATTAGGTGTGAGAAACTGGCTGCAATTGGTTAATAGCAAGGAGAGATGGAAGGATGTTGTAACTCAAGGCAAGTCCCACCCAGGGCTGTAGAGCTATAGAAGAAGACAGGCGCATCTGCCATGCTACGTTCTGATTCTATTTAGCGTGCACCAGGTTTTCCTTGGTAAGTCGAAGCCTGGTGGTGAGTTAGTAATGCATGGAGGGCATATCACTGGCTTTTTTTCGCCGTCCATTTCTGATACCATGCGTTGGTGATGTTCCATTCGTCGTCTATTGCGTTTAGTGCGGTCTTGGTTAGTGCTTTTCTAGATCGCAGGCGGTTGTGGTTAGCGTCCTCGATGTCTGTATGGATTGGTAGTTCTCTGTTGTTCAGTATCTTGTTGAACGCTCTGTACAGAGCGTTTATGCGGCGCAGGCTTGGAGTGGGATGTGACTCAGTACTGGAAACCATTCTGTGGGAGTCGATTTAATAACGCCAGCAACCATCCTCATTGTATTGTTGAGCTGTGCGTCCATTTTTTACGTATGGGCTGTTGAGCCATACCGGAGCACATTATTCTGCAGCTGAGCAGGCTAGGCCCAGGGCTGACGAGCGTAGAGTAGAAGCTGAAGCACCCCAAGGTGTTCCGCACAATTTTTGTATTATATTGTTTCTTGTTTTCAGTTTATCTGCTGTTTTTGATAAGTGCTCCTTAAACGAAAGTGTTCTATCGAGTGTCACACCTAGATACTTTTTTGGTTTTTCTTATGTTTGAGAGTTGTGTTTTCAAACTGGACACTGAGTTCCCTATTTGCGAGTTTGTTATTCAGGTGAAAGCTGGTTACTTCTGCTTTGCTAGCGTTTGATTGGAGTCTCCATTTCCGGAAGTATTTCCCCAACTTCTCAAGATCTGCCGTCAAAATTACCTCCGTTTCCTCGAATGAGCTGCATCTTATAGTAAGTTCCCAGTTGTCGACATATACATGTCTTTTTGACCTAGTTTCGGTATGTACGTGGTCTGTTCGTGTCCGTGAGAAAAGTATCCGACCTTTATTCCGGTAAAAAAAACTGGCATACCTGGAGCGTTGGAAACCTAAGTAGTCTCCTTTGGACTCCACACACTTCTACCAGCGCTGCCGCCATTGTTGGAAGTATCCCGAAAACCTTTTTCGGAATCGACATTAGCTCGGCTATCGTTGCAGTCATAATGTCCTCTCATGTTCGAAATCGAATTCCTTTCAATGGCCTCTTGACTTTGGGGAATAGCCAGAAGTCGCAGAGGGCCATATCAGGAGAGTAAGGAGCGTGTCGAACCAGAGGAGTCTGTTTTTTCGCCAAAACATTGTGAACCAAGTGCGAAGAATGTGCTGGAGCATTGTCGTGATGGAGTCGTCAATTTCCTGATGACCACAACTCCAGTCGCAATTTCTCGGATAGTCAAACGACGGTCCCGCATCACCACAGCATTCACTTTGGCAATGACATGGTTATTTCGGCATGTTGTTAGCCAACCAGAGCGTGGCTTGCTTTCCACCGATGTGCGACCGTCTTTATCCGGTTGTACCACTCCTTAATCTGTGTGATGCCCATAGCATTGTCACCGAAAGTCGTCTGAATCTTCCGAATGGTTTCCACCTGGTTGTCGCCCAGTTTCTAGCAAAATTTGATGCAGTAGCGCTGCTCCAGTCATTCCGTCATTTTACTTGCATTAAAAAACGGACGAGAGCACTACGTCACTTGAACACTGCTCGACAACAACTGACGCTTTTTCCAGGTCTGAAAAAATTCACGCATGCGCACGAAGGTTTAAGGTCGGCTCATGCAAGCGCGCTTGATTCAAATCCATCAGGTTTTCAAAATAAAATATAAGGTCGGATACCACGAACAGACCACGTATAAACTGAACAAGAGCGATGCGAGCACCGCTCCTTGAGGTAGACCGTTCTTGAGTTTTTTTGGAGAGCTTGTGTCGGATCCCATTACGACTTCGAAAATCCTGTCGTTCAGCATGTTGTCAAGCAGTCAGGCTATTACTTTACACGTAATGACTTGCAGAAACTTACAGATCATGCCCTCTCGCCACACCGTGTCGAAAGCTGCCGACAAGTCTATGAAGGCGGCTGCCGTTTTTTGTTTTCTTTGAAACCCTGCATCGATGTGTGTGGTGAGCGAGAGAACTTGGTCCACGCAGCTTCGTTTCGATCTGAAAGCCGCCTGTTCTATTGGGATTTCATCGAAGATTTTTTGGCTTATTCGGTTGTATACAAGGCGTTCGAGCAATTTGTAACTCACGGATAGCAGTGCTATGGGTCTATAGCTTTTGGGTTTGGAGTCCACTGGTTTGCCTGGTTTCAGGAGAGCTATGATTTTGGATATTTTAAATTCCTTGGGTAGATTTCCTGTTCGTAGTATGTCGGTGAAAGTGAAAAATCGGCCAGCCATTTGATCGCAAATTTTCCCCAGTTTATTAGTTTATTAGAAGTTCCATGTTTCTTTGATAACTCACAAAATTTAATTCTGCTATTAAAGTCGTTGAACATGTAGTTTACAAAAAAATCTTTTTCGTTTAAGGTGCAGTAGAATAAGATTAACTTAGTTTGGACGACATAGTATTTCCGGGGTTTAGAAAAGCATAACAAAATAATCTTAACTTTCGTCAATCGTAGAATCGTAATAGTACACCTACAGTTGAAGATTACGTAAAGTTGAAGACAAAGTTGAAAGTACAGTTGAAGTGTTGTAATAAAAACCAGGACTGGACATCTGTGCCATTAGTGCACATTCCAAAACGTGCCCTTTGTCCCCCGTTTTGGATAAATGCAATTGTTTTATTGTTTGTCCAGAAACTAAGGGTTTTTATTACCCCGCTAAAATCTACCTCCCCCAAACATAGTAGAAAACTTGCGAAGGCCTATAAAAACCTTCTTATAGAGATTAACCAGAGGACCAGACATTTTCAGAGATTTAGAGAATTTAAGCCTCGATTATTCATGGGAGTAGCCAAGAAAATTCAATCTCCCTCTTATTTGAATTAGAGAGATGATTTAACCCCTCTTACAGATATATTATACTAGGAATGGTATAAATACCATTCCCCCCAGTTTTCAGTAAGAAGCAACAAGTAAGAAGTAAGAGAAAAGAGAGTATACTCGACTATTATTCGACAAACTACGTGCCTTGCGAATCCCGGTGAACATTACATTACAAGATCCCGAGATATTTAGATATATCTCAGAGTCCGAAGAATTGTTGGCCAGCAGTCCTTCCCTCTCAACATTGAAGTCGGCGGTGGTTCACACCACAACCTCCTTCGCAACATTGGTGGCAGCCTCACAACATCGGTGGCAGTCTCACAACATTGGTGGCAGCCTCACAATAGAAAATTACGTGATGATTACTTATCTTACGATTAGATATCATAAAGAAACACAGAAGATGAAGCCGAAGAACCGCGTAAGACCTAGGCCGCACTACGGCTAAACCGCCCCGGTTTTTAGAGTCAAGTAAGCTAATACGGGCGGCCTCACTTGCGATTTTTTCCCGTGACTGATTTTTCCCATAGCGTACTGTGTGTTTCTTTAAGCGGTTTCGCGGTTACCGTTCGTGGGAAAAACCCGTAATGCGGTTTAAGCCCGTGTATTAATGTATTCTAAAAGCCGAACCGACTCATAATTCATTTTACTATTTTTCTTCTTACGACATCTGTTTATCAAGTTTTTATCCAACTTCTGTAATTTACTTTTTTATTTAAACATTTTACGCCTTCTAAATGCCTTCAGGCTGGCGATGTGTTCATATGCTTAGGATTAATAGTTGATTTATTTCCAGTAACTTTTATTCCGAGAACCCCAGTTATTCAATCGGTCTTGAATTATACGTCGAGTTGCCCTCTACATCTAATCTCAACGGATATTATAATTTATCTATATTTCATGTAACCTAAATATTTATATTTATTTCTATTCGCTTTGTTTGTAAAGCTTTTAGCTACAACATCTGGTAACAATTGCGGTCACTTGGCTGATTTATTGTTAAACAATCACTTTTTGCATTCCAATTTGTTTTAAGATTTTACTGCTAACTTCTTTTCTGTCAACTTCTTGACACTCAACATTTATAGCTTTCTAGCAAATTTCAACGTTCCCTGGAATCTTTTTAAATCAAAGAATAGATAAAGACAGTCATTGTTTTCGATATGTGGAAAGTCTTTGCAGAAGAAAAGATAAATAACGATAAAATCTCTGGAGTTAGGCCTAATGTGCACGTAGCCACACGAAATACGCACGACATCGTCATTTTAGACTTTTGTGCAGCTGGCTTGCATTTTGCGTGGAAAGCGACGAAAGTGTGACCACGGTGCGACATCGTCGCATTTGCGTTCCGTCAGACTTTCGTCATGCAGCTCGTGCTGCAGTCTGCCACTACAAATCACGTGTTTATTTTTCCCGAGGAACGGGAAATATAAATTTATTTTCCCGGGAATCTCGGGAATAACGGGAAGTTTAATAATTAATGAAACAAACAAAATACAGGGTTATTACAAAAGAAATAGACACCTTCAATGTTTTATTAACCCAAAACTAATAACGTTATTGTGAATTCGTTTAAACTAATTTACACAGTAACTCTTAAAGTTTACTTTGGGAACTTATAGGTGCTCAATATGGGCTCCTCCTGTCACACGGCAGACATCAAGGCAATAGTCTAGTTCATTCCAAACCCGGTGTAACATATCTGCATTGACACTTTCCACAGCTCGCGTGCTGCGTTGTTTTAACTCATTAGGAAGCGGAGGGTGTAAACCAGGCCTTTCACAAATCCCCATTGAAGAAAATCGCACGGTGTAAGATCGGGGCTCCTTGGTGGCCACCGTACGAAAACGCGGTTGTCGGCTGTTGCACGGCCTATCCAGCGCTGGGGAAGTGTTTCGTCCAGATAATTTCTAATGACACTGTGCCAGTTAGGAGGCGCTCCATCTTGTTGGAAGACAAAATTCCCCCCGTCCTCATGCAGTTGAGGCATATTGATCAACATTTGATGATATGTAGCTCCCGTTACTATTTTTTCTTCAAAAAAGAAAAGACCATACATACACCTTTGTGCGAGATACAGCACAGAACACATTTACTTTTGGAGAATCACGCAAATTCTCTACCAACACTGTCTGAGGTTCAGTCCCCCATATTCGGAAGTTGTGTTTATTCACCTTGCCACTTATGTGGAACGTTTGACTCGTCACTGAAAATTATCCGCTCGCAAAACTCATCTTCTTCATTCAAGTTGCAGCATTTCATTCCATACAGTTGGTTGCGGAATTTGTAGTTCCAAACTTGCACGTGTTGTTGACTTTTGTGGACTTCGTTGGTAAACAGCACGAACACGTTCCACTGTTTCTTCTGACACACGAGGTCTTCCCGGATTTTTGCCTTTACATAAACACACTGTCGTTTCAAATTTATTGTACCAATCGTAGATCGACTGTCTACTAGTACGTGCTGATTTTCCAAAACGTGTTCGATGTCGTTGGACAACAGTTACGGAGTTCGTTTTGGCAAATTCAAGCACGCAATATGCTTTCTCAATAGAGTTTGCTGCCATCCTAGCTATTATGCTTATGCAGTACTACAAACTCTACTATCGAAACTTCTACAGTTTCTTAATCTGACAGCGCAAAATGCATGTCAATATCACAAATAACTGCTGATTTATACAAAAGTGACTTGTGTGTGTTAAGTGTTTATAAAAAACACCAAAAGTGTCTATTTCTTTTATAGTAACCCTGTATAATTCAATAAAATACAAACGCATAGAACTCAACAAAAACATTAAGGGGCTATACCACTGTAACCGCTGAAAATTTGGGTGATTTTCGCGAATTTTTTGGAAGAAAAGTACTCTAAATTAAATGTTTCAGGAAATTAAGAACATATTTGGCTATATTTCACCTTCATTACATAATTTTTTCATAGAAAAATATTAACATCCAAGCGACTTATGCGCCTGCCTACGGAAGCGCCAAAAGAAAAGTTCCTCCACTGCCCCGCTCCTTGAAGCCGATTGAGTAGCTTAACCCGAAAAAAAAAATTGTCGTTAAACTAGAAGGTATTTTGTGTACCATGAACTAGGATTACCGAAAAATATCAAAATCCAACAAAAAAAAGTTTTGAAAAAAAAGTCGAAAAACGGTCGTTTTTTAATGCCAAATTGTCAATTTTCATCCAATCAAAAATATCCTAGTTTACGGTATAGTAAATATATTCAAGAGTACTCAGACAGGGAACAGAGAACAGGGGCAAATTTGAAAAATGTCATTTCGAGAAAAACGCGTTTAAAGTTAAGGACGTTCGGCCTATATTTTCTCAACCTCATATACTTCCGAATACGACAAAAAATCTGAGAAAAAAATCTCATATATATTATAGATGTCGGAAACATTGCTTTTATATAATAATAATAATAATGTTGAAAAGTTTTTAACAAATGGATATTTTTTAATGTTTTTTAACAAATTTTTGGAAAAGCTATTCTTTTTTTGTTTCAAATAAAGGACTTTTTTCCAATTTCGAAAAATGATTGTAAAAATATTTTTCAAAAAATATAAGAAAAATCCGAAAAAAATCATACGAATTCAGAGAAATTCAGAAGAATTCAGAAAAGTACAATCTACTTAGTGAAAAATATAAAAAATAAGTTTTCCAAAAATGTATTGCCTCCAAATCCAAAAATTTATCGCCTTCAGGCAGGTGCAGAATTTTATCGCTGCGAGCGGTTGCGCTTTATAAGGCTGCCATTCGGCGAGTATTAGAGATACGGCCTTGAAATTTTCACTGGATATACTTGAAACAGTGTCACAGTGGTGGCCCTGTTTACATTTGAACAACATAAAATTAAATTAAAATTGGAATTTATACAAAACCTGAGAAAACTAGTCCATAAGAAACGAGAACTAAAGAATTAAAAAAAAATCTACAGGCCGCTCTTGAAAAATTCGTGCAAAAAGGGAGTATTTTTATGATAGCGTAAATTCCAGTTAACATTCGAAGAATACTAATGCCCGCCATACACACAACGGTCCATCGCCTTGCCTGCTTTGCATGCGCAGGTAGACCGGAATGGACCTGTGCAGTTTCTTGTGTACGGTTGACCTGCGTAGGCAAACCTGCACATGTAACCTCTCCGGTAGACCGTAGCGTGTATGGTGGGCATAAGTTTAGATATTTTACGAATTTGCAGTCAGGGCGAGATCATATTGTGTTTGGCCAATTAGGGCAGGATTATGGAGCCAACATAATCTACTGTTTTGTTTTTTAAAAATATATCGAAAATATTATTTGGGATGACAAAAAAATGTATTGTGAGAATTCGAGCCCATAATTTTAAGAGTTATATAATCGAGTTATAGAAAAAAAGAGTTAATAATTAATATTAAGAGTACTATCGCTATATTTAATTTTTTTACTGACAATGAGCAGGTTTTGTATAATAACTCCCAAACAATCGAGGTACATGTTATTGACTTCAATATATTTCTTAAAGGAAATTAAATGCTCCAAAAAAAGATTGATTTGAGGTCTGATTGATTTTTTTTGTCGGGTGAACGGTTTTTTTTATAATCATGCCATGAACGTTGGTATGATTTTAGGAAACAATACCCAACAAACGGCTCGGTTTACCTAAAGGGGGATATAAAAACGGTCACCCCCAGTAACGTCAAGATAGTCATAATCACACAGTCAAGGTCCGACAGTCAGGGTAAAGAAGTAAGACAAGAAATTAACGTTTCTGTACTAAATGACGGCCTCAGAATCCAATTTTGCCCGGATTGTTGTTAAACTTAAAAGCTAAAATAAACCGTTTTGTTGTTTGCGTGACGAATGTATGACGATTGCGAGGACGTATCTAAGATACAAATGACGCCTTTCGTCATTTGTAGCTTTGCAGTCATTCGTCAAATAACGCCTCCGTGGACAGTGACCTTATTCTCAGCAAAGCTCTATCCGATTTGAGTAAGTTGGTTTTGTGTGAAGGTCCGTTTGGTTCTTCAAATTATCTTGGCTGTACCTTTCGTTGTTAAAAAAATTTATGCCAATTTTCCCTGGTATTTTTAGAATTCCACTTCACCCAGGCTGTCTGTCTTTGGACTATTGCATTGTCACAGTCTTCAGTCCACCACGGATGCTTCCTTCTTCCAGCGAGAGGACCGAGTTCATTGGTCGCCTTGACAAGAGTCTCCTTCAGTTGCTCCCAGCTGTACGTGGTCTGTTAGAAAAGTATCCGACCTCATTTTTTATTTTGAAAACTTGATGAATTTGAATTAAGCGCGCTTGCATGAGCCGACCTTAAACCTTCGTGCGCATGCGTGATTTTTTTTCCCGCCTGCAGATAACGTCAGTTGATGTCGAGCAGTGTTCGAGTGACGTAGTGCTCTCGTCGGTTTTTCAATGCAAGTAAAATCACCAAAGAGTACTCTAGGGATGTCCTACGTCGCCTACGTGATGCTGTGCGGCGCAAGCGACTGGAATTGTGGTCATCAGGAAATTGGCGACTCCATCACGACAATGCTCCAGCACATTATTCACACTTGGTTCACAATTTTTTGGCGAAAAACCAGACTCCTCTGGTTCGACAGGCTCCTTACTCTCCTGATATGCCCCCTGCGACTTCTGGCTATTCCCCAAAGGCAAGAGGCCATTGAAAGGAACGCGATTTCAGAAAAGAGAGGACATTATGGCTACAACGACAGCCGAGCTAAAGTCGATTCTGAAAGAGGTTTTTCGGAATGTTTCCAACAATGGCGGCACCGCTGGGAGAAGTGTGTGGAGTCCCAAGGAGACTACTTTGAGGGTGATTAGGATTCCAACGCTCCAGGTATGCCAGTTTTTTTTACCGGCTAAAGGTCGGATACTTTTCTAACAGACCACGTATAGATCTTGTATTGTTCAGTCTCTGACTTACTTCTTGACTGTTCTTAAGTTGCTCTACATCCAAAACAAAACTTACCATATTGGAGGTTCTGTGTAATCTAGTGCTTCTAGGCTAGAGTCTTACTTTGATCTTTGAGAGATAGTGCTCTGAGACCAGATTGGCGCTTCTTAGTACCTTCACGTTTTGTATTTCCTTTTGAGATTTCCGTGAAATGGCCACATGGTCTATCTGGAATTCACCCAGGTTGTTATTAGGTGAAATCTAAGTCTTCTGCATCCTTGGCAAGTGTTTTAAGGCTGTAGACTTCATAAGCAACCCAAAAGTTCTATACAGATCCACCATCGTTCTCCGTTGCGGTTAGTTCGCTTATGCGCCGGATAATTGCCCAATATGTTTTTGTATTTTTTCTCTCTTTCCCATTGAGCATTGAAGTCACCAAGCAGTATGATTGTGTGCCTCTCTGGAAGTTTAGAGATAATATCTTCTAAGTCTTCCAAGAATTTATCAGTTTTGTCTGAATTGCATCTGTTGCCCTGCTTGATTGGGGCATGTACATTGACCATACTGTAGCTCTTGTTTGCACATTTGAGAGAGAGACTCGGGGAGGTAAAGTCGGTGACTGAATCCAGTATCTAACTCTTATATATTTTTATCTTAAATATAAATTCTTTATTATGAAAACCTTTATTACATATTCATTAAATTCAAAGCAAACTTATGTTGCATGCCGCCCGTGTCTCATAGTAGCATTCAGTGGCTTTGATTAGGATATGATTTTCTAAATATCGGAATATTCAAGAAACAAATTGTTAGAATAGAAGTATGTTCTAAATCAAGAATTATTTAAATAAACACAAATCCTCTAAAGCAGTGTTTCTTAACCTTTTAAGTGAGCCGCACCCATTTGAATCTGAAAATAGGTCTCCGCACCCCATTGAAAAATGTTTCATTTTTTTAGTTTAGAAATACATTTTTTACATACTAGGCTGTTGTTGCTTGTTCATTATACTCCTAATACTTATGAAACGAGGCTTTTTTTGAAAATCCCATTTCACATTTCATAGGTGGTGGTAGACATAAATGGTAGAAGTAATTTCAATGCTTCTTTGACCAACTCTGGATAACGTTCAAACTGAGTACACCAGAATTGTTGTAATTCTAATTGTTCGAATTCCATTTGAATGTCTCGCATTTCAATAAAATCGTCATTTTTTTGAAATCGCTTCATCCATCGGATTTAGGTTAAGTATATAGAAATGGATCCAGTATTCATCTCCGAGTTTTGGTAATACTTCCAGTAGAAAAACATCTACATAAATATAAATACTTTCAAATATATTGCAATGTTGGATATGATTGTATTTTTATCACTTTCCACAACAATTGCATCAAGCAAGGGAAAGTTTGCAAAATTTTCAACTCGACTTATCCAAATTTCTAGTTCTCCAATAATAAAGATAATTTTTCAGAAGCTATTATTATATTTTTACCAAATCCTTGGATTGATATGTTCAATTCAGCCAAGTGTCTAAATATGTCTGCTAAGTAGGCTAGTCTCAGAATTGCATCCTTACTTTCAAAATCTCTAACTAAATCACAGTTTCGACTAGTCAGTTACTGAATAATTTCTTCACGCAATTCAAAAACCCTGTTAAGCGTGCGGCCCTTAGAGACCTATCGTATTTGGGTGTGATATAGAAGTACGGTATGAGCAGCACCGATTTCTTCACAACGGAATCGAATCGAATATCGAATTAATCGAATTATATAAACAGGCAACCCTTATGGTGTCGCTGATCGTACCAGAGGCGGAGAATAATCGTAAATAAACACAAGCAAAAATTATCGTACTTTTCCAAATACTTGCAAAAAAATGTTATCGATGCAACAATAAATTTTTTTAAATTTAGTTTTAGTAACTTATTGTTAGTTTTAACTTATGTATGTAGTATATGTGTATACAATTTTCATTAACTCATATTTCATATAAGTGTATAAGTGGCTAAATATACATCTTTGAAAATTCAGTATAATCTCTATAATCCGGCGGTTGTTTAATCCGACACGTTCAGTAATCCGGCGAAACACGTGTCTTTTCTTTACGCAGCCTCGCGCCGGATATAAACCTCGCGCACAGAAGAAATAAAGTCAAAAACAACACCATCCAGTATTCTTGGAGAAAGGTCTGGCAAATACACCCAGCTTTTAATTAGCTAACTCCGCTCTACAATTGTCTCACTATCTGTTCTAAGTTTGTACATATTTTTTTTGTAACCTATATAGAAACACATTTTATTCTTTCTGAATTGTACATAAAATATGTAAAATTGTTATTGTTTTGTTTTAATCCCCATAATCCGGCATTTTTTTAATATCCGGCCCCATATGTGTTGGATTATCAATATTATTCTTCTCCTTCTAGTGCTCCTCCTATCGGAGATTTGCTATCATCATGGCAATGTACACTTTGTTGACGGCAGCTCTGAACAGTTGGATGATGGTATAGCCAAACCATTCTCTTAAGTTTCTGAGCCAAGACGTTCGTCGCCTGCCGATGTTCCTTTTCCCGTTTATCTTCCCTTGTATTATCAGTTGCAGAAGTTCGTACTTGGGGCCTCGCATTATATGTCCTAAGTATTGTAGTTTTCTCGTTTTTATGGTGTGAATGATTTCGCATTCCTTTTGCATTTTGTTTAGGACTTCGATGTTGGTAACCCTATCAGTCTACGAGATCCTCCACATTCTTCGGTAACACCAAATTTCGAAAGTATAATCAATGTTGTAGATTGTAGATATGGTGGTGACGACTTGTACTGCGACCTTTATAGATCTATTGTACCCCACCCTCCTCCTCCAAGTGTTGGTGTACTTACCCATTTAGAGCGCCTCCTCTAATCCTGATTCCTTTAGGAATCTCAGGATCTGGGTGGGATTCAAGGCCTGCAGCTCCTCTGTGTTCAAGCAGTGAGCCCCAAGGTACATCTGTCTCTTGCGGAGTAATGCTCCGCAGTCTTTGAACAGATGTATGGGGGTTTCCTCTGCTGAGCCACAGAATCTGCATCCATCATCCTCCTCTAGGCCTAGGGCCTTGAGATGTTTCCTAAGTCTGCAGTGTCCCGTCAGGGCTCCTGTCAGAATTCTGAGCTTGTTCCTGCTTAGTTTCAGGCAAGCTTTAGTTCTCTTCTGGTTAAAAGATCCCAGCATCACTTTGGATTGCCTTAGCCCTGGAAGTTCTTCCCAGGTTTTCATCCATTTTCTTCTTATTTCTTCATCTAAACTTTTGCGGATGGTGTTCACGCTCATACCGCAAAAGGGTTCCGGACCTATAAAGGGGCTACTGGATCCCTTGTTTGCTAGGTGATCGGCTTCTTCGTTTCCGTCTATACCAGTGTGTCCTGGTACCCAGTATAGCGTTACTTTATTATCCCTGCCAAGCTTGTTCAGCTTCCCCACACAGTCCCATACCAGTTTGGATCTGATGGTGTATGAGCTAATGGCCTTGATGGCTGCTTGGCTATCTGACAGGATAGCAATTCGTTTTTTGCGGTACTTCCTGTCGAGGTTAAACTGTGCACATCTTTCGATTGCGTGTACCTCTGCTTGGAAGATACTTGGGGATGTTCCCATGGATTCGGAGTATCTGGTACGAGGTCCAAACACTCCTGCACCAGTGCCTTCCTTTGTCTTCGAACAATCTGTATACCACTTGATGGCATTTTGCTCTATGTGGTATGCTGAGGATTCGTCGCTCCAATCGGCTTTACTACTACACATTGCTGTGTAGTTTTTCTCGAAGTGGTATTTGCATACCATTTCGTCTTTTGGTACTTCCAGCCAGGGGATCTTGGCAGCGAGGCTGTTTCGGTCTCTGCTCCCGATTCTTTTGCCTCTGCCCATTCCTTCCTTGCTGAACCTTACGATCGCCGATCTGGCGGCGCTCTCCACCACAAGGTGCAGCGGAGTCAGATCCAGCAGCAGCTCCAATGCTGCTGTCGGACACGACCCCATCGCCCCCGCGATGCAGACACACGCCAGTCTTTGAATCTTCTCAAGCTGTTTCCTCATAGAGGCCAGCTTGATTCTACTTCCCCACGCAACCGCCCCATAAGTGATTGCAGGTCTCACTATCATGGTGTACATCCATCGCAGGATAGTGGGGTTACAACCCCACGTTTTTCCTGCCAGATTTCTGCACACCATTAGGGCGCGTTTGGCTTTACCTACCACTGCCTCAGCGTGTCTATTCCATAGGAGTTTGCTATCTAGTGTGATACCCAGATACCTTATCTCCTGTTGGTATTCTACTGCCTTCCCATCTATGAGTATGGGATGTAGGCAGTTTAGTTTTCTCCTTCTAGTAAATGGTATCACCGTGGTTTTGCTCGGGTTGAGTCTTAATCCCACTGTTTGACACCATCTACTAGTTACTTTGAGGCCTCTCTGAACAATTTCACAGAGCGTTCCCTCAAATTTTCCTCTGGCCATTATGACTATGTCATCGGCGTAACCTTGACATTTGATGTCTAGGTCGTTTAGCCTAACCAGTAGTTCATCAACTACCAGGCTCCACATTAGCGGTGATAGTACACCTCCCTGTGGGCACCCTCGAGTTGTGGAGATCTTAATGGTGTCTTTTCCCACTTGTGTCTCCGCCGTTCTAGTTCTCAGCATTTCTCCCATCCACTTTGAGATAGTGCTGTCGATATTCCTTCTTTCGAGGGCCGCCCTGACAGCCTCGTGTGAGGTGTTGTCAAAAGCTCCCTCTATATCCAAGAAGGCACATATCGCTACTTCCTTTATCTCTAGTGCTGCTTCTATTTCGTTTGTCAGCTGATACAGGGCGGTTTCTGTGGATTTCCCTGCTCTGTAAGCATGCTGACTCCTGTGTAGTGGTGTACCTACCAGCACTATAGTCCTAAGGTAATTATCAATCACCTTCTCCATTGTCTTTAACATAAAAGATGTTAGACTAATGGGTCTAAATGACTTCGGTTGAGTGGTGTCTTTCTTCCCCACCTTCGGTATAAATACCACCTTAGCCCTTCTCCATAGCTCCGGTATATATCCGAGCGCTAAGCTACTTCTAAAGATATTTAGAAGATACGGCATTAGTTCTCTCTCTCCCTTTTGTAGGAAGGCAGGAACTAGTCCGTCCACTCCTGGGGCCTTAAAAGGCTGGAAAGTGCCGATAGCCCATCTGATTCGGTTTTCCGTACAGATGGACGCTGCCCTCTTCCAGTCGGCCCGACTTGGTTTCCGTGGTTGCATCAAGCCCTCGGTCTCCCTGTATCCTCTACATCCCGGAAAATGGGTTTCTAGTAGGAGGAGAGCTCTTTGCTCTTCATCCTCCGTGAAGGTCCCATCCGGTTTTTTGAGAGTGGTTGTCATTTCCACTCTATCCTTCGCTAGTGCTTTGTGCAGTCTAGCTGCCACCGGCGTGGATTCTATGTTTTCACAGAAGGTCCTAAAGATTTCCCTTTTTGTCCTTCTGATCTCTTTGATGTAGGTGGTAAGCACCTCAGAGTATTCTAGCCAATTTCCGTATTGCTTGGCTTTGTTGAAAAGCCTACGTAGACAAATTTTTGTTCCGCCATTTTTCGTCCTTATGCTCCTTCAAGGTTTTTACCGGGCAGCTGGATTCAAATGCCGTGGTGATTGCTACATTTATTTCTCCTACAGCCTGCTCCAGCACGGTGTAGTGTTATAATCAATGTTATACTGTACATAAATATTTTGCAGTCTTAAGATGGAATGAAAACGTTGCAATTTGTAGAGCGTCCACAAGTTGCAGTTATATCTGTATATTTCGCACAGTTTTAGCGACATCGTCAAGGAGGAGGTAGTACTCTGGTCAATTTTGGCATGCTGTGTTGTTAGGAAACTGTTTAGCATAATCTTAATGTAATTTAATATTGTCTACTTTTAGAAACAATATTAAAAAAAAACCGGCCAAGTGCGAGTTGTGACTCGCGCACCGAGGGTTCCGTACAAACATGTAAGTAAGGTATCTTTAGGAGGACCTAACTGTATGCAACCCATATGCTTCTGGTGCCTGACAATACCACGCAACACATTCGTGTATTTTCATAAGTTTCTAATAGTAAATTCGCATTTTTCTTGTAATTATACTACATATTTACGGTTTTCAGATTTTTCCCTTTACATGTGCTGTAAGACACCGCTTCTTGCCAAATTTCATGATTCTAGGTCAACGGGAAGTACGCTATAAGTTTTGATTCCGTTGTGAAATCGCAAAATATGCGATATAAACGGTCATATCTTTTGATCGCGTTGACTTACAAGTTTGATTTTTTCACAGCTGAAAGAGACCGCAGATCCGAGTATTTGATACAAATTTCAACTTGTTACCCCTACGCGTTCCTGAGAAAAAATGGTCTTGACAGACAGACAGACACACGGACAACAAAGTGATTCTATAAGGGTTCCGTTTTCGGTACGGAACCCTAAAAATGGTTTGAAGACCAAATAAAATAAAATAAAATTGTTGGGTGGGTCTCAACATAGAGATATAATTTATTAATAATAACATAAGTTGCTCTTTATAGAGATATAATATATTAATAATAATATATTAAATAAACACGTACAAAAACTGAGGAATAAAATGAATCGGAAAACGGAGCTACCGTCCACATGCGCCGAATTGTCTGCACAGTTCATGGATATCTATGCTCTTTAGGTCAGTTATCGCTGCAATTGTACCGTCTCCGCAAAGTTCTCAAAACTGCGCAGTTTTTCTGTCCACCCGCTACGTTTTATCTGCAACGTGTTGAACTGCGCAGACAAAACGTTGTGCAAAACGGAGCGTCTGGACTGGCCTTAACATGGATTGTAATAACGCATTAAAAAATTTCTTGAATAAATGAAATTGATAAGAAAATATAAATGTGATTCCGTAATTTTGTTGTGAAGCACCATGTTATAGAATGATAATAATGAAAATTATAAATATAATAAAAATATAATAAAAAATATAATAAAAATAAATGAAAATATATTAAATGTATATTAAATAATAAATCCAAATACATCGAAAGGGACGATGATGAGCAAATAAAGTATAATAGTAAATGGTAATATTCGTAAGAATGTGAGAACGGCATTGACCTACTACACAGAATCGTGACTAATAAAGAAGACCCACGAGAATATTGGAAAGCGTCGAGCAAGCATGCAAAAATTATAACTTTATTGATTATTTCTGGGAATATTCATAAGACAACGCTGACAAATACTCAACTTGGATTGACAATGGATATAATGACTCAACAAAATATGCAGAAAAAAGAACAGAAAAATAGGATTCTAATATATAACCAAGAATTTCGTATATAAATTACTATAAATTCAAGAACGATTTGGAAGAGGAGGCCAAAGAAAAATATTGCATATATGACTAATGCTTAAATACGTAAGTTATTGGTGAATGGAATGACTCAAAATCACGGGTCTTGGAGGATGTTATAAGGAATAGTAAACACATTATGCGAAACGTTAGTAATTACAACATTTCTTATTAAGAAATCTTTATTTTGAGCGTTTTCAAATAAACCCTTCAAGTTTCTTTCAAGAGTTATTTAATGTTAAAAAACGAATGTCGGAACAACCGCGTTTGAAAATAAATAAAGAAATATATGCAAATGGAACTTTGATTGTGCTTGTTCAACTGCATTGATTGAAATGATTGATTTTGATTGATTTCATTGTCACATTTTTCTCTTACCATATCGTCTTCGTCGTCTGAGTCGTAATCTGAATCTGCACCCGCAGAATATTGACGTTTAATTTTTTTAAAACACTTGACTCCCTTTTCAAGTATAGTCTCCGGCTGCATGCATAAAAATACAAACCATGCTTATTAAGTTAAATAATTACATGCAATTAAACTAGTGCTCTGTAGAAAACATAAAGAATTGTAACTAGCATAAAAGAATTCATAAACAAGCATTGTTGAGGAAAAGCAAACAAACTACGTGGTAAATGTGTACTGTACGAATATGTCTTATCACAGAAAAAATATCGTTATAATAAGAACTTGAGTAATAACTGAAATGTAAATATTGCGTGCCTTTTAAAATATTTGCTGTAAAATATTTCTCCGATTGCGTTGAACCAAAGGTAATAAAAGGTAAAAAATATTTTACGATAGCGAAACTTTCGAAATGAGTTTTATGAATGATCCATCGCATTGCAATCACAACGAGGATACGGATGACCTTCCTCCCACCTCAGGTGACATAATAGTTATTCCATCTAATAATAGTTATTCAACCATATATATGCTGCTTATATGGAAAAAACAGAAATTATAATTCATAACATCTCCTGACTCATAGCCATGTAATAATATCTATAAATAATAATTTATTTAAACAAAAATACACTAACTAATTATTTTATTATAAGATAATTTTCTAAATTGGACTAAAATTATGTAAATATAAATTGCGAAAAAGTTAAAAATAATTATATATTAAATCAGACTTGAAAAAGGTAATCACTATATACCCATAACCTACAAAAATTTATAATTAGGCAAGTGATTAAGTAAGTAATAAGTAATTTAGTTGATTAATTAATATTATATTGACTAACATTGAAATACGCAAATTAAGGCAAACTATTATAGTTTATTAACTGCAGATAGTCGAGTTTCACAAAGACAAGGTCGCCTACTAATTTTGCAGAAGGAAAGTTATTTATTCCAACGAATTCGCTAATTGTTGCAACTCTATTACATTTCGATTGGAATTCAGACTAAACAAAGTTTTGTATAGAAAGTTCTCGAATTAATTTACGTTGGAAATATTTTCTAAAATAATTTTTTAGAACATTCGAACATCAAACGTGCATTTAAATATATTTGAATAAACTATTATTTCTTTAGTAAAGTAAAATATCATATTTTCATGCATAGCTATAAATTGTTAAGAAATATCTGATTGGTTGTAACAACTCTTTATTAAAAACTGTTTATAATATTTTTTCTATTTTGCGTCTGTAATGGACTCATAACAGCACTCATATGCGTGCGGTTATGGATCGCAGAGATATGCGATTTTTTTATTTAGAAATGGCATAAAAGGGCGCAAAATCTTCAGAAACTAATCTTCAGAAAACTCCTCGTGTTACGCTCGTCGTTTTCCAAACTTGGACGCGTGCTGTAAAATCGCGCTTAATGAACTCGTCCTTTAATATACTATAATACGACTATTTATTATATTTGATATGAATATTTATTTTTTATTACTCATGCGCGGAAAGTACTTCTTGACGTTGATTACTTAATAGGAGAAATGTCACATCTCGTATTTCCACAAAACCTGGGTAAAGCACGCAAATATTCAATATCGCTAGGTTACATTAAAAATAACAAATAAATAAAAATAAAATGAACACAATCAAGATCGCGATGTTAAAAAAATGACGTGAAATGTCAGAATTTCTTTACATTACAAAATAATAATAAAAATTAAAGAAAACGTTTTAAAATGGGTGTACATTCTATGGTGATACCGGAGACTGAAGAGAGTTCTTATGACAAATCCACACCACCGGCGTGGATGATGGATTCAATGGATGGCGTATCCATTGAAAAAACAAATTCTTCATTTTTGATTCCATTTTTTGGATGGCCTCTGGACCCCAAACTTGTAAGATACATCCCCTCGCATGAGTAATAAAAAATATTGTTTGTAACACGGGCGAAATTGTTAATTTCCCTGTCGAGCGAATTTCGCTATCGCGAAAAATTGACAAGTTTCCGCCCAGTTACAAAATATACTGTTATTTAATATGAATATTTATTATATTTACTATATATGGTGTTCATGCAGTAAACATGCGGCAAAAAATCAAGGTAAAGTTGCTCAATCTACAATAAATGCTCGAAATGACTTCCTCCAGCCTGGGTACAAGCATTCAATTTTCTCATCATTCAATGCCGAGCTCTTTCAAATACACCAGGGTTGTTTCTAATTGAGTTACACTCAGCAACTATCCGATTCGCAATGCGTCCTAATTCTCCACTAGAGTAGCGTAAACTAATGACATCAGATAGCCTCATAAGAAATAATCCAGTTTAAGTCTAGAGATTAGGGTTTGACGGTTTTTGAAACCCGGCTTTAAAAAACCGGTTTTTATAATACATTTGTCACATTTGAAAACCGGTTTTTAAATTAAGAAAACCAATTTCAAAGAGTGCAAATTACGTAAAAAAAAACCGGCAAGTGCGAGTTGTGACTCGCGTACCGAGGGTTCCGTACAAACTTGTAAGTAAGGTATCTTTTTTTTGTGGAGGACGTAGCAAGCACATTCAGTTAACTTGACAAGTGGCCCTCCTGAAATCACGACCATCTTAGTACTGCTGCAAGCATCATCTCAAGATGTCGCTGTCGTACGATGGAATTCTACCCTATATTTTATTACCATACATCCCCCATTCACTATGAGTGTTTAGGGGTCTGGAACTTTACTATTTGTTTTTACTGCTCAATTTTGCCTGTATACCTATATACCCTGTATAAAGGTATACAGGGTATTTTTTTAAATAACGCGAACATTTAAACAACTTATAAAAAGAAAACTTTGTTTTAGTGTTACACTTATTCACTAACTTATATTAAGATCTAACTATTTCTAGATCTAATATAAACTAATATATTAACTATTTCTAGATCTATTTCGATACTCTTAACATTCAGTTGTTCAATTGACTGCTTTTGGGCAATTGACTACCAAAAAATATAGGGCGTACGTGATTTAAGTATACGTAGATTATAAAGAAAAATTAGACGAAATATAATATATACAGGATGTTACGGGACTTGAGTGTGTCGCATGTCAATTATAAACAAGCAAAATTTAGACATAATATATACCCTGTATATATTATGTATATAGAGCGTACGTGATGAAATGCATAACGAATATAAACAAAGAAAATTCAGAATAAACAGCTTGGTGCCGACACATACTTTTTAACCTTCGAACCTAACTGTATGCAACCCTTATGCTTCTGGTGGCTGACAATACCACGCACATACACATTATTGTATTTTCATAAGTTTCTAATAGTAAATTCGCATTTTTCTTGTAATTAAACTACACATTTACGGTTTTCATTTTTCCCTTTACATGTGCTCTAAGACACCGCTTCTTGTCAAATTTCATGATTCTAGATCAACGGGAAGTACCCTATAGGTTTTGACTCCCTTGTGAAATCACAAAATATGCGACATAAACGGTCATATCTTTTGATCGCGTTGACTTACAACTGTGATTTTTTCACAGCTGAAAGAGACCGCAGACCCGAGTATTTGATACAAATTTCAACAGACAGACAGACGGACAACAAAGTGATCCTATAAGGGTTCCGTTTTCAGTACGGAACCCTAAAAATTAATTTTTACATAAGTTATTTGATTGCATTCATTTGAATTGCATTCATTATATGCAACGGGCAGCAGACATATTTTTACAACGTTGCAAATTGCGTGGTTTAGTGCTTGTGCACAGCCCACGTGGAAAAGACGTGCCTAACCGACTTATTTTATGTTGTACCAGTGATGTGCTGGGAAACTGTATGTATGAGTACATATAACAAAAGAGAGTACTTTTAAGTTTTGTTGCGGAGTAGCCATTGCACTACACTACACGCCTCAACTGAATCAAAGAGAATAGGTTAGGTTGGGTTATCCTAACATATCCTCTTTGAACTGAATTAAGCGAACTGAGCTCTGAGGCCGTCTTAAGTTCAAGCAGGCGTGCTAGCTGCAGGGGAGCAAAACTTGGACAGTTGATGAATCAAACGCCTAAAACTAGAATAGTATGTATCACTTTGAACAGTTTCTATGATACAATAAAACTAGAGAATTCTTTTTCAAACGCACTGTATACACATACAAAGATTGGCATAGTGGAAACTGTGAAAAGCTAAGTTTCAAAAAAATAACAATGGGTTCGCAAATTTATTAAAAAAAATTATAATGTGCTCGCCAATCAAAATATATATACAAAACATATATAATATCTATACAAAATTTAACCATGGTCGCTTCAACACACCACTGGTTAGAACATATGTGCACTGTTTTGTTTTAGCGTTGAATGATATTGGTTCTTCTTATATGTGGAACGAAGCTCAATATCCTAAACTTTTGAAATTTCATAAGTTTGAAATTATTATATACTTTGGAAAAACTCTTGAAAAAATTCAAGAAAAAGACAAGCAACTCTTTTGCTTTATTTACAAAATCCAAAAAACATTTCCAGTTCAGCAAAGAATCTAGTGTATTTTCTTTAGCTCCAAAAACAGAAATTAATAAAAATAAGTTATCTGGAAAGATATTGACTAGAGTATTTCTAAATTCTTATTTGGAAACTGATTCTGATGAATGCAATTCAAAGAAACTACTCATCCGTGCTATGGAAGTCATGACTCATAGAAAACATACTGAGCCATAGAAAAATCAATTCATAAGTTTCAGAATTCAAAGACACTGAAAGCTGAATTTTCATTATTTGAGGCAACGAATAAACGAACCAAAAACTTAGTTTGTTATTTGATGCCTTGAAAACTATAAAACCAAGCTCAGTAGCTAGTGAACGAGTATTTTTTATTTCAGGCAAAACTGTGTCCAAAAAAAGAACAAGACTAAACCGCCGTTCAGTGGATATTTTAAGTTTTTTAAAATCCTATTTTCTTGGGAGAAATTAAAGTTAAAATAAAGATAAATATTCATTATTTGGCATAAATGTGTGGCATGTAACGTGTAATCCTAAAATTTTTCTTTTTATTTTGACTTTGATATTGATATCGTTTTTAGTTATTTTATATAAATTAAATAAAATATTTTTCCTTTTTATATTTTTTTGCCAAAAATTCGAAAACCGACTAAAACCGTTTTTTGGAAATTTGGAATTCGAAAACCGGTTTCTCAAAAAGTCGGTTTTTGTATAAACCCTGCTGGGGATCGAGCAGGCCGTGCTTGAGGATCCACCTCGACCAATCCAGGGATCTGCGTATGTTGCTGTTAAAAAATCACGAGCAACTAAACTGAAATGTGGTTGTGCACCATCGTGTATAAACCACAATGCAATTCTTGTCGCCAATGGTACATCCTGCAGAAACTCGGGCTATGTTTCTTCCAAAAAGTTGCGATACATCTCGCATGTAAGTCTTGTTGGTAGAAATACCTGTCCAATTAGATAGTCACCCACAATTCCAACCCAAACATTTAAGGAGAACAGATGTTGAAATCGATCTTCACATACCTCATGCGGGTTTTCATCTGCCCACACATGGTTGTTATGAAAATTCCTTCTTGCATTTCTTGAGAAACTGTCTTCATCTGTCTGGGATATTACGGCTAGGAAACCGTTCAATGTACAATGTTCTATACAAGTCCATACATGAAATGCATGTCAGGCATTTCGGCATTCGAATACATGGTAAAGGACTTCACTATTAAATCTGCTCGCGATATTTGGGCATTGTACGGTGAAGTTTCTATGAACGAAGGAATATCGTATAACATATAATGGTTTTCTCTTTTCAAAAACGGTAATTTCGGTCTGAAAGACATGAAGCGTTCAGGACGACCAGTGACATTAGCAAAGGACTGTTTATGCAGGAAGATCCCCCATCACACCACCGCAAAATTGGTTAAGGAGATGAATTGAAGTTACATACAGACCATATGATCATGTGCCACCTTCATTCATTGGAAAAGTCCAGAAGTTCTGATTCCCACTTGTTTTGAATGAAAGCAACAAAAATTGTTCGTCAATTTCCACCGGCTTACCCGCGCGAAAACAACGTCCAGAACGAGCTTTCCACTAGCGTGAGATGATAATTTGCGTCTGGTGGGATTATCAAGGAGTAAACCACAGTCAATTCCAAGTTATACATTTTGTAAATACAGCGGCTCAACGCGACAATTCAAACAAAAAGTTCGATCAGTGATATGGTGTTCTTCTGCAACCCGATAACGCCCGGCCTCATATCACCAATATAACGAAAAATGTCATTAAAACGCTTAGTTGGGAAGCTCTGCACTAACAAATTGGCACCATTTCCGGTTGCTTTCGAACGATTTGCGTGGCGTTTCTTCCAATAATGACATCGAATTGCGGACATAGTTGGAGAAATTCTTCGTGTCAATACCGTTTGGTAAACATTTTATAGAACTTTGTCAAAAGTTGTAATTAATGATGGAGAGAGCAGACAGAACTTGTGTTAACACCCGATAACAAATTAGCCATTGCTTAGTTGAAAATTGTCATCACCAGGTAGTTAGTAGGGATTTTCCTAATAGTGAATTTGGTCGAAAGTTTTATGATTAAATATTGAATTTATTATGAATATGAATTTAATAAATTGTGAAAAAAATATATAAAAGTAACGAAAAAGATCCATACACGAAAAGCTAATACATACGGTGGTACATGTAGCTCATGTCTTTGAATGTGCACCGTGCTGCACATTGGACCCAATAACCCCAACACTATCTACACCCTAAATGGTAGCCTACTCACTGCTACAAAGCATTAAAAAGACCTGGGTGTTCAATGACCCAGGACCTCAAATGGGATTGCCACATCGCCAAACTAGTAAAAGGGCAAATTCTTCGATTTACCTTATCCAAAGGGCTTTTAAAGACCAATCTGCGGATACTAATCAAAAACCTATACAAAGCCTTCACAATACCGGTGCTGGAGTTCGCGGTTAGCTGCTGGAATCCCTATTTTGTTAAAGACATTTTACAACTTGAACAAGTACAACGACGTATCACCAGAATCCCTCCCGAACTGAAAGATTTTCCCTATAAGGTTCGTTGCATCAAACTGGGTTTACTATCTCTGCGAGAGCGCCGCCAGAGAGGAGGTCTTATCCTGGTTCACAAAACTCTTAGTGGCCACTTTTTTTGTCGTTCCACGTTCCACTCAATTTTGTTCACTTGAGTGACCAAAATCATCTCAGGGGACACAGTAAGAAACTATCCAAAGAAAGATATTCCAAGTTGTGTCGTAGAAACTTCCTTAACAACAGAATAGTGTATATCTGGAATCAACTGGACCAGGACACTGTCGCGCCCTCACTGATCCCCTTCAAAAACCGCCTAGATAGCAACCTACAGACCATAATTTGGGAACTGGTCCACTACCCATAGTAAAACCCGACTAGGAACGCGACACACTCATCGGTTTCCTTCTTCTGTCGCATGAAATAATAATAATAATTTGCACAACGGCACATTTCACCCACCTGCTATCCCCGAAAAGGTAGGCGGATGGGTTCCAGAGGTACAAAGATGAATTCCAGGGGGTAGGCGGCATTAAAATTGTTGTATTAAATTATTGAAACAACAAAGAATGATCAAAACACTTAAGGGGAGAAACCACATTAGGAGGCTGTTTGACACTGATTTTTTAAGTTTTTTTTTGGGTGGGAGAAATTAACTAGAATTTAATCGAATTTTGACATCATTTCATTCATATTTCGAACAATTTCTGTGTTTTTTTTTTAAATAATTTCAGCCAACCATAACAAAGTTACGGTATGATGTCCGCCGAAGGTTGTAAGTATAGTTTTCCAATTGCGTGCAGTGTATTGCGATTTTCATGTGAAATCAAAAAGGTTTTGATTTTACATTAATAACTTATTTTCTAAGAATATGAACCTCAATGCAGGCGAAAAAAATGAAAATTAAAAATTTTGCAGCTGTTGTCTCTAATTATGCAAGGAAAAATACCCTTACAAACTCATGATATCATCTCACAAGTTGGTTCATATAATTCAACTTTTTATAAAGAATCATACTATCAATTTTCATAATGATCGGTTCCACACTTTTTGAGTTAGATTGCACGCAAATGTGAAAAAAGTCATTTCGAGATAAACCAGGTAATGCTCCGCTCGAGCCTGTACCCGATGTGCACTCGGTTCTATGCTCATAAAATCTAAACGAATACGAATTTCGATTTGAAATTTGAACATTGTATTCTTGGATAGTTAAGCTAACGATTTATGCAAGAAAAAAATTGTTCGTCAATTTCCACCGGCTTACCCGCGCGATTTTTTTAACATCCTAATGTGGTTTCCCCCCTTAAGCGGGTATTTACACGAGAGTATTTAACTCTGCAGGCGATTACAGAAAAATGAATAGACCTTTTTACGGTTAGTTAAGCGCATGCGTATCGGCCAAGTTTGAAAGGCGGGAATATGAATGTTTCGGGGACATATGTAGTTATACGTCAAAAAGTTTGGGCACTTTTTGACGTATAACAAGGCGGAAATTGACACATGCGCACAAATAAATTGCTAACTATGAAATAAACTATGAAAAGGTCTATTTAATCTATTCATCTTAAAAATGTTTGTGGTGTGTTTGCCACGGTGCGTCCAGCTATATAATTAAAACTTACAAAAGTAAATCTTATTTTTTATTTGATTCCATCGCATTGTTTTTTCATTCACTTGGGATAGCTTTCTGTTATTTTATAAGTAGGAAGTTAATTTCATTTATTCATATTGAAATCAATTTTTTTAATTAAAAATAAATGATGGAAATAGACCCCGAAACAAATCTATCATCAACGTGGATTACAATCATATTAAAGGTGGTGTGGATGCAATCCACCATATGTACGTAGCTTATGCGAGACTGGGGAGACACTGGACACTTGTTTTTTCATAATTTTTTTTCAAGTCGCCATAAGCACTAGAACTTTTCTTAAGGTGTCATTAGGTAGCGTGAAGATAAAAATTAAGGTTCATCATAGATTTTTTAAAAGTATCCAGGAAAACCTGTTGTCGCCGACGTCCGTTGTAATACCGAGCGGAGAAATGTCCAAAATATCTCCATTACGGGGAGACGTTGGACATAGGGTGGGGAGATTTTGGGCACCCAAGCTATGATTGGGGATATTTTGGACATACAGATTTAAAAAAAAAATTAGACTTATAGACCTCATAGATAACACTAATTTGAACTTCAGTTGGCTAACATAGCTGTGTATTGAAATGTCAAGTTACTTTGTTAAATAAGACACGAACCAATGCGTAGATAGATATTTATTAAAAGATAACAATAACGAAAACCCAAATCATTACAACTAACAAATTTGCAAAAAAAAGAAAAAATTGTCGACTTATCCTCCCGTCTACTGATATTTTGAGAGGTCCGGAACCGTGTATCTTTCTCGCCTTCTACTGAATTACTTTGGAGGATCAAAATGACCCAAAACTACAGACCATGAGTAGAATATTGTCTTCGCGCTCAGGTCGTTTCCACATCGAGTCCGGTTCGTTTAATCGCTTTGACTTTGAATCCGTCAGGGAACAATTCATCAGTTAGACCGAGAAACACCTCTACTTCGTATTTAATGCTACATACTCTCCAATTTCTTTTCTAATAGGAACTACGGGACTTTCTTCTTCGCCTTCAGAAATATCTACATTAGAAGATGACACAGTTGGCATATCGCTATCTGAGTTTGATGATGACTCTGAGCTGTCTTTCTCCTTTACACTCTTTTTAATTTTGCTCATTTCCTTTTTGTACAACAGCCTTCGGCTGGAACCCTTTAGGGCAAGTTGCAGCCGCTCTCTTTCTTCCTTTTCGGGAGTGTCATGCACTTACCTCGCCTGCGATTGATTCCTTCTTTTCGTGGCTTCGCCTTTGGATAAGGCCAGATTTATTCCGCAGTACAGATCTGAACTTTAGCTTCTCCTTGGTTTGAAAATGAAGCAGACAATGTATTCGAATTCACATCAAGTGATTGTTGTGAAATTGAAGCTGAAGTCAGAGATCTGGAGGAATCTGGCCGTCCGCCAACTTTCTCTACTGTAGGCTGCTTGTTCATCACATCTGGAGATGTATGAGTCCACGGAACATACATCTGGAGCCTGATCATCTATAGGGTGATCTGAGACGGCTGAACAGAGGGAGGCCTCTTCTTGAAAGATGTTTCGGCTGAAGGGATAAATACCGCATTTCTCAAAAGCGGACATTATGTTGATACGACTTGCTCTTTTATTCCAAGCGTCACGGGATTTTTTTGGCAAATTGTAAATAGATAGAGTGGAGTTCGGTTGATTAACCATCCATGACTGACATTCCTCAGCGACAAACTTTTTAAATGGCCCATAAACAGTCCTGTCAAGCGGTTACAGCCGCTTGGATGTGTGGGGCAGCAGTGTCATGATGACTATTCCCTTATCGCGACACAAGTTAATAGCTACCAGCTAAATATGCGATTCATGTGGTTGTACATGATCAAGAAAATCCGATTTACAGGAGTAGGCATCAAACGATTCTTCCAGAACTCGAAGACTAACTCGAAATTCTTGGCAGTCATCGACCCGGATTTATGGACCAGTGCCAGGCATCCGTCAATTGCTTTCTGTAGCATTTTCCTTGCATCAAGTCGCTGTCGTGGAAACACAAAGATAGGATGGAGTGCATTTCCATCTGCAGATATTATTCCGACCATAGTATCTAATTCGCCTCGGTACCTGGACGGCAAGCCGGGAGACATCGGTCACGTGTCCAGGGTCTCCCCAGGTGACTCTTATTGATAAAAAATAACCTCACCTCGAAGTAGTATGCAAAACGCCTGTTAAAACACGATTAACTACTAGCTTAAACATCAGCCTTGTACCGTAACTAGAAGACACAAATAAATAAAAAATACTTTTTTAATTATAGCTTATGCTCTAACCTTAAAAAATTACATCAAAAGACTAAAAATCGATATTTTGGAATGTTGGATGTTTTTAGAGGATGTCGGCCATTTGCAATGTTTGAAATGTTCATCGTAATGCCAACATGAGAAAAATGTTTTAGCGCGGAAATGCAAAAGGTGGTCGAAAAAATCGTGCTGTCCATTGTCTCCCTGTGTTCAGTGTCTCCCCAGTCTCCCCTATGCTCTTGGTAGAATCACAAAAAGATGACTAGATGATTAAAAGATTGCACATTTTCCTCGTTATCTTGATAGCGGACATGAAAGCGATGATAATTTAAAATTTAACAATTCAAATTTTGAAAAGAGACCAGCGGTTCTCAAATTCTTTGTTTCATGTTCCATTCATCTGCAATGTGGATAAAGCACCAAACTAAAAAAGCGTATGACCAAACTAAAAAATTACGTACGACCGAACCTAACAGAGGTATAATAAGTCACTTCCTGAAGATATCAAAGTTTTCTTGGGAAAGTATAAAATGGACGAAGTTGCTCCGCAGAAAGTTATTATATTTGTAACAAAAAATATTTGCCAAGTTTGCAAGTTGTTTCTAGGTGTTCATTCATATAAACTTATGCATTATAACTTTATGCATATTTGAATAAAAAAATGTTTTAAAACGCACAAAAGTTTATCTTGATTAAAGGAATTACATCAAATGTCTCAAATTGGATATATAAACCAAAAAATCAATTGCGGTCTAAATGCCACAGCGCGAAAACCCGCGAGACATTGATTGCGGTAATCAATACCCACCGATGTTAAAGTAAATATATATTTTTAATTACGTTTCATACAGACTAACGGTTATAGACACTAGAGGTTAAATCCCAGAAGAATCTCCAAAATTATGTTATATAAGGAACAACAAATGAGGAATTGAAATTTAAAGTAAGAAATACCCTGAAGTTAAAAGTACAAGCGTACTTTACTTGTATTTCCTTCTTCGTATTTACTGGAACGTGGGTTCAGTGGAGACAAAAGTTTGTTAAACTAAGAAAATAAACTGATTGCAAATTTGACATTCTTCTTTTATATAATCAACGGCCTGATTGTTTTTTATTTTATTTAGAACTGGCGATGTTAAACAAGTTTTTTTATTTTGCGTCTGTAATGGACTCATAACAGCACTTACACGAGTGCGATTATGGCTCGCCGAGTGCGTTACAATTTTCTCTATATGTATCGGCGATTTTTTAGTTAGAAATGGCATAAAAGGGCGCAAAACATAAAAAATAGTATAAAAAACTCGTTCATAAGGCGTTTTGCAGTTTCGTACTTGTCCATTAGAAAACTCCTCGTTACGCTCGTCGTTTTCTAAACATGGACGCGTGCTGCAAAACCGCGCTTATTGAACTCGTTCTTTAATATACTATTAGGAATATCTAAAATTGATTAAATCAAACGAAAAGACCACTTTAAACAGCTTTTTTGAAGAATACAAAAACATTTAAAAAAACATATATTGTATTACCAACAAGGTTTCCAATAAATTAGGTATAAGTGTTTTTACTAATCAATGTATCTTCATGTAAATGCATATTATTATGCATGTTATAATGCATATTATATCATTAATGATAAATTGCATATTATGAGAGAATTTAATACTTTTAAAACTCAAATCCAGAACTCAATAAAACTTTCTATGTAGGCAAACAAATTTCGTACATGTATAAAACAAATGTTTTCTCTTTAAAGTAGCGATGTGGGCGAATGTAGCATGCAAATGAATGAATAAGTTTCTATTTAAAGATTGCATTTAACTGGAATTATTGAACTCTAATAACGCTACATATAAGATATACAGTAATAATTTGCATGATTTATGTGCAACAAAGAAATAGATCTTACAACATCGCAAAAATAATAAGTAATATGCAAATGTGGGTATAATTTATATATTTTAAGGCTTACAATAGTTTTGTGGATGCGTAGCGATGCTTATGCAGACCGACACTTTAAGATCACGTAATTCTCTGAAAAAAATAAATTTAAAAAACCGATAAGTCCATGTTAGGTCCATGTAAACTTGAATGCGCTTTATATACAGTAAAATCCTGAAAAACTGAACTGGAAAACCACTAGTAAAATGCAATCACCACTTACAATTAGTAAAGTTCACCTGTGTCTACATACTGCCGACATACAAACTGATTTTTCTTTATTTAAAGAAGTTTCAAAGTAATTTTTATCGAAATTATTATAAAGTCGAACCTACTACAGATGGTAAATCCATCTATAGATATGTCATCTAAAGATCCATCATCCCCACTATGGGTCTAACATGGACCAGTATCTACAGTGGGTTCGACTTTATAATAATTTCTACAAATTTAACCAAAAAAAACCACTTTGAGTTATGAATCGATTCACCTTATTTAATTTTTATCGATTTAAAAGTTTGTATATAACGGATTCTTGTACTAAGCCCATGATATTTAATATATTGTAGTTCAATTTTTCGCACATCACTACATATAGATTTCAACGAATAATTTACAATAATATTTTAATTAAAAACAAAATAGATTAATTAAATGTTGTTGATTATTAAAACATACAAATTATAATTATTGCGAAAGCAAACCAAATGACTAATTCGTTTATCGTAATTACATTAAAAATATGGAGCAGGGTCGAACTATCCGGTACTATATCAAAAACACTGCAAAACAATGATATAGATTATTCTACAGTTAAATTCCATTTATGGCAAATAAAGTGTTTAAATATTTACAAAAGCTAGAAATAACGCACGTTCTCGAACTAATTAAAAATAATTATGCAAGGATGCTTGTCGTTTCACTTTGAAGATTTTGAATAAAGAAAAAATAAACACCCAATTAGATACAAGAAAGAAAATTTCGAGTATTAGGGTATTATTGGTATTAAACTAAAATAGTAGTTTATGATACAAGTGTGTGAAGAAAGGCTTCAGTTGCGAAGTTTAATCGCAATAGGTGCTCAAAAGTCTTTCACACACGCGTATCATAAACTACCTATGAATAATGTTAAAATACTGATGAAAATACAAATAAATAATTGTTTCTAACCGATAATATTGAAAAATTGTAATTTTGACAGACAAAGTACTTCAAATCACTGGCAAAATAAGGTTAGAACGTTCGGCGCCTCCGTAGGAAAAATTGCTAACTAGTAAAAATCCACAGTGACGGGAACACTATTTGGTCGTTTGGGATGTAATCTAGGTAAGTCTAGATTTAATTTAGATTAGATCATAATCTAATCTAAATCTAGGCAACCTAACCATAGTTAGGTTAAGTTATATTAGAGCCAGATAAATCCAGACTGAGAGGGCGAGACTTCTTGATTAAAAATAAGATAATTTAATTCAATTTTAATATACATAAAATCAGAAAATTTATTTTCACTACGTCTGTGTTTTTTGTTTAGTGACACGAGTTGTTGCCACAGTAATAACAAACATAAATTTAATAATGAAACTCCATTTTATTTTCATTGGACTTTTACGCACGATTTGGATACTTTCCTACACGATTATAATAATGGCATTCACATATAATAATTTACTTATTAATGTGTTCATTTTGGTTTGCGAGTAGATAAACATATTTAAAGTACAATAATCTGAGAGGAAATTTCTTATTTACATATTTAATATTCATATCTTTGTGGTTGAGAAACTTTAATAAGAAAATAATAAAAGTGTTGCGTATTGAACATTTCTAAAAGTTCTAAAATTAAAGCCTGGGTCACTTAAAAAACCTGTGTGGGTGTTTGACCCGCGGGTCGTAGGTTCGCCATTCCTGGACTAGGGTTTGTGTTTTATTTTTATTTCATCTGACTCATCAATATTCATTCATGAAACACAAATCTGGAGACTCTTTGATATTTGGAGAAAGTTTTGATATAAAATGTTCTTAACACATTGCAGTCCGTTAACGAAGTAATATAGGTTTTTTTTTAATTTGATATATGATAGCCGACGACGTATAAGTACGTCAAGTGATAATGGAAGTATAGGAGTCGTTGTCGCAGTAATTCGTTACTTTTTATTTGAAACCTGGGCGCCGTTGACGAAGCAATCAGCTTTTCACGCGAATTCAAGTTTTCGTCAACCGTTATTGACCGATGGTACAACCCATGTATCATTTTATATTTTTTATTACTCATGCATTAAAAGTACTATCTCCGCGCACGTTTTTTAGTACGAGAAATGCCACTTTTGGTTGTATTAGCACATAACTTGGGTAACACACGCAAATATTCAATATCGCTAGGTTACATTAAAAAAAAACAATTAAATGAATAAAATAAACACAACCAAGACCTCAATATTAAAAAAGTGATTTGAAAGTGACATAATTTTTTTTCATTACATAATAAAAATTAAAGAAAACGTTTTAAAATGAGTGTAAATTCTATGGCGATACCGGATACTGAGGAGAGTTCTTATGACGAATCCACACCACCGGAGACAATTGAAAAAGCAAATTCTTCATTTTTTATTCTATTTTATTTGGATGGCACCTAGATCAAAAACTTGTAAGATACATCCCCTCGCATGCCTAATAAAAAATATTGTTTGCAACACGTGTGATATTCTCAATTGCCCTCTCGAGCGAATGTGCGCACTCACTTCGTTCAGTTCGTGTGCCCAATTTAGTTCTCGTGTCCAATTCACAACCTACCGCCCTAGTTACAAAATATACGATTTACATCTTTAAATTTCAATTTTACTAATATAATAATTAAATTTCAATCCTATGTACTATTCCATTATGTACTGTGGGCAGTCTTCTGACCGCCCTAAAAAAAATATGTTTTATAATGTTATTTGCACTGAAATCTCAAACTACTATTAATCACTACTCTACTATTAATTTATTTAAAAACAATTCTTCATTTATTCCAATTCGTTCGCAGGCTCTGTACGCGGCATTATCAATATTTGCGACTTAATTAGTTCAATTTAAAATAATAGTAAACAATAAAATAGTAAAATAATAGTTACAATAATTGTAAACTTTCAAAAGACTGTTTACATTTTGTTTGTGAGAAAATAAATAATAAATAAAAATAGTTAGTTACTAAGTCCGAAGCACGACTTATTGTTAGTAGAAATTGGAAAACATCAGTTAAATGTATACCCGAAATCTCTCTTGAAGACTCTCTTTGACGACACTCTTGAATAGAGAGTCGTCTCCACTCCACTACGTCCCTCCCATTTCAATATAATATATATGTTATATTCTGCATATTTGGATATATTCTGAAATAGTAAATTATCATTTAAATCAATAACCAGCTAAGTTTGTCTCTCTCACGAAATGTCAAATTAAAAATATCTAACCCCTAGGCATCCACGTGGGTTTCAAGAGTTTTACAAATTATTATTCATAAAAGCAAAACTGCACTGATGAGAGATAAATCTCGAAACGCGTTTGTAGCTGGCTACTCACTTAAGTCAATAGAAAGACATGATCTTTAAAAAAATATGTAATTTTTCTGTTGTTCGTTCAGTGCCACGAAGGTGCCCTGAAAGCTAGTAAATAACTGGGAAATTTCCCATGAGATTTGTTTGGTAGTCCTAAAAAGTAATGTTGTTGCTCCGGAAAGGTTGCATATATTTATATATTCAGGGTGTGTTCCGACTTTATTAAGTTTTTATAGCGCTGTTTCGTTGTACTTTTATCGCATTGTCTTTTATCGCATTGTCTTCTCTTTATTCGTCTTGTCGAAATTTATTGTTTAAAGTTGTCTTTTCTAGATTTGTCTAATCTTGTCTAGTTTTGTTATTATATTTCGAGTCACGTTCTTCGAGATTACATTGAAGTACCGCTACTTTCTACTAGATTCAACCACAAGTTCACAGTTCCAAAAAATTTCGAGCTCCGGCCCTCGCACCCTACATTACCGGTCACACTTCATAACGTTCTTTATGCTAGACGAAACCACATGTTTTTAAGAGTGTTTGACGAGGTGTTTAATATAAAAATAATTGTTTGTTAAAATTTGATTTAAACAAAACGTCGAATATCAGCTTACATCATGCGTAAGAGTAAACTGAGTAAGAGGAAAGTACTAGCAAGAGACTGCGGAGGTTGAAAAAATGGCTGAAACGTTAGCAGAAACCATAAACAAATCAACAAAAAGTACAGGTATTTGAGATGTTGAACGACGTATAAAATACAGTCTCCCGACTCAGCGCAGCCCGTTCATGATATTTTTTATGATCGGTTCATGATATTTTATATCATTTAAATTTACACGACATCTTGTACTAAGTTTGTGTGAGTCTAGATAGGGGCTTCAGGCTAGTGAGTATTGCAGGTAGGAGGCAAAAACAATTAATGCTGTGAATCTTCATCTAGCATTATCAGGGAAAAAATATTTTTCATTTGTAGATGAGGTTCAAGAAGCGAACAAGGAAAATATTGACATCCAGAAACAGAATAAGGAATTTTTGTTGAACAAAATAACCCGGAGCCAAGCAGCAATACCAGTATTATTCAGGATGGGGTTCAAGAGGAGACTAAAAAACTAGATGATGAAGTAGAACATGTTTTGGCAGATGATCCCACATCAATTAACATAAAATCAGTTAATTTACATGAAAGTCTGGTATCAAGTCACGGATGGTTTATCCACGAAAAGTTGATTTATTAAACAAATATCCACGTAGTGGATATATTTATCTGGAAGCACCCGAGTTGAATGAGGTAATTATATCAACTCTTAATGAAACAGGTATTAAGACGGATGAGCTGTTCGTTACTGAACAAAACCTAGCCGATTCAGCTTTGTCTGCTTTGGGACAGGGCATTACAATGATTTTAATCGACGAAGAAGAGCCATTGGATCGGTTAGAGTTATTGGAGAAGCTGGCCGATGCAGCTGCATAACCAGATCTCTTCAGCTAAAAGGGCCTTTATTTCTCCAGTACTTTCTAAAGCCCCCCATTCACGAACAGTTAAACTGATCAGTTGAAGTGACTTAAGTACATCAGAAAACTGACAGTGAGTGTGAAATCCTAACGTAAAATTTTGAACTGAAGGTAACCCACAGATTTACTGGGCGCGCCATAAATCCGCTGGCTTCAGTTCGTTTTCATCACACCAAACTGACTGCGCATGCGCTTAGTCAGTCGTAGTTTAACCGCCATGGCGTCAGGACGTGCAATAACTGAAGAATTTATAGAAAAATAGCTTGAAATATGAAGATTCGTCCATTCTCAAATAGTTAGGCCAGTCACTCGGTTTCAGTGAGAATTCATTTATAGAAATTAATATGAGATAACTGATGTTTCTTTTTTAACCTTTCTTCTTTCGGTTTTTTTGTTGTTGTTTTCTATTGATTAAACGGCTACAAGTAGCAGCCGTCGTAAGTAGAATATCCTCTTCAGAATCAGAATCCATTTTTTAAGTTACGCGATGAGAAATTTGCTAGCCAGATACGGCACGCGACTATCGAGAAATGAAGGCCGGTTTTAAGCCAGTTAGTGGGGAAATCATTTTGAGCTGATCAGTTTTAACTGATCAGTTCAACTGATCAGTTTAAACTGACCGTGAATGGCGGGCTTAAATCTATAAAAGATTTACTACAAAAGCAAAACCACGGTCATTTTGCTATACACTGAAAAATTGTGTGAAAGAATTAAAACAGCAAAATCGATAGAGAAGATGGGTAAAGATATGATGGATTGAAATCATGCCTCCACTTCATCTGCCGAGAAAAGAGATCCCAAACCTTTCTTAGGACGGACTTTAAACTGGAGGGGCCAGAATACGAGACAGCGTCCGAAATTCTACCAGACGCGACATCCCCAAGTAAATCAGTAAAGTAAGACAGAGATATGCTGGTATTGAATATAAATAAGGAAATTGAGCTCGTAGCTATATAATGGATGTAAATGTTAATTATAATCATAATACACTGAATCATATAAACATTGTGCTCTAAACTTCTACAATGTAATTTCGAAGAACGAGACACGAAATATAATTTAAAATCAAACGAACTTACCTTAAGTGAAGTTCGATTGTAATTATATGAGAGTCTCCTTTTCCTCTCGTAAAAGTTTTCCCAACCCGATTAAGGAGTCTCGTGTATACGAGCTAAATTCCTTGATATTAAAATAAGCTTTAAACTATATGAAGTGTGACCGGTAATGTAGGTAGTGTAAGTAATGCAGACCGGTAATGTAGGGTGCGAGGGCCGGAGCCCGAAAATTTTTCGAACTCTGAACTTGTGGTTGAATCTAGTAGAAAGTAGCGGTACTACAATGTAATCATCTGGAACGAGACTATCATATAATTACAATCAAACTTCACTTAAGGTAAGTTCGTTTGATTTTTAATTATGTTTTTAAAAAAACTTGTTGTGTATGAGTTGACTCATTGCATACGTAAATCTAGTGTTAACAATCTACTGTCATAAAGTCTTTTTACGGGTCTGTATTGCGATTGCTCTTGATAAAGCGAATAGAATGTCTCAATTGGACGTTTCTAGCAACAAATGAATGAATGGGCCGTGTGATAGAAGTAACACGGAAGAAAATATGTCCAGGAAGTCGAAATATCTGCCCAAGAACGAATCGACATAGTCACACGGCAAGTCTTATTATATTCAATTGATTAATTAAATATAATTGAATTTAAGACACTCATTCAAGTAAAATAATCGTTGCATCCCAGTACGATAAGGGTAAAAAAATAATTATTGTCAACGATACATTCTGTTTGTAATAATTAAACAAAAATCATTATGTGCACCTTAGAGAAGATTATCTAAAATTTTTAATTGGTACAATCATACTAATTTATAGATTATCATATAAACTTAATACAGTCGGAACACAGTCTGAATATATTCAACCTTTCCGGAGCTCTATAAAAACTAATGAGTCTTTTTAGGACTACCAAAAACAAATCTCATGTGAAATTTGCCAGTTATATTATTCGTTATGTGCGAATTGTATGGTAGGGGTATAGCAAAGCGATCAAGGCGCACACCGTGGCAGAAATCCGCAACGATTCGGGATAGTCAATTTGTTTATTTTGAAATAAAGTTGAATCAAATGAAGTTAGAATTGAATAATTTGTTATAAAGTAATAGAGCTTTTTGTTCATTACGCAAGCCATAACGGGTTACAACTCAATAAACTTTCTTTGGATTTAAAATAATTGACACGAAACTTTGAATGGTTTTGGTTGCACGAGTTTTTATGGCTATTTTTACTTGAAGTTAAATGTGAATAATATCTTCAGCTACATGTTTCTCTTAATAGACTTTTAGATTTTCTCCTAGTGTGAGGTCCTTCTGTTTCGTCCAGGATCTTCCAAAATGTTTGAACTTTCTACAGGATTTTATTTTTGATTGTTTATGACGCAGTTCGATTTTGCGGAAAGTCTTATTAACATTCACAATTTTCAAAATTTTTCAATTTTGCAAAAAGTTCAATAAAGACAACAAAATTATCTTTAAATTGATATAAAATAGTATGTCGAGGTCCTTCTGTCTAGTCCAGAAACTTGCAAAATGATTCGATTTTGCGGAAAGTCTTATTAACATTCACAATTTTCAAAATTTTTCAATTTTGCAAAAAGTTCAATAAAGACAACAAAATTATCTTTAAATTGATATAAAATAGTATGTCGAGGTCCTTCTGTCTAGTCCAGAAACTTGCAAAATGTTTGTTGCAAAAACTTTCCACAGGATTTTCTTTTTCATGATAGTTTCTGTCGCATTTTGACTTTGAGGATAATATTAATAACATACATGATTTTAAAAATTTTTCAATTTTGCAAAAAGATCAATGAATACAATAAAATGATCTTTAAACTGATATAAAATACTCCGTAGAGGTCTTTCTATCTCATCCAGGATCTTTGAAAATGTTCGAACTTTCCACAGGATTTTTTGTCAAGATTGTGTCTGTCGCAGTTCGACTTTGAGCAAAATGTTAATAATATCCACAATTTAAAAAAATCTATTCTGCAAGAAGATCAATAAAGAAAATAAAATTATCTTTAAATTAATATAAAATATTCCGTTGAGGCCCTTCTGTCTCGTTCAGGATCTTACAAAATGTTCGAACTTTCCACACGATTTTTTTTTCTAGATTATTTCTTTCCCAGTCCGACTTTGCGGAAAATCTGAATAACATCCACAATTTTAAAAATTTTTCAATTTTGCAAAAAGTTCAATAAAGACAACAAAATTATCTTTAAATTGATGTAAAATAATCCGTTGAGGTACTTCTATTTCGTCCAGGACCCTGCAAAATGTTTGTACTTTACACAGAATCTTCTTTTTAAGATTGTTTCTGACGCAGTTCGACTTTGAAGAAAATCTTAATAACATCCAGAATTTTCAATTTTTTTTCAATTTTGTAAAAAGATCATTAAAGGCAATAAAATTATCTTCAAATTAATATAAAATAGTCCGTTGAGGTCCTTCTGTCTCGTTTAGGATCTTGCAAAATGTTTGAACTTTCCACAGGATAGTGGAAGTACAGTAATTCAAATTCACTTCTGATCATAAAAAAAGTTAAAGATGCAAAACTGTGTTCTCGCTCCAACAGTGATTCAACTTGTCCAATATTTCAGATATTGCTTCTCTAATTAAACTTTTGTCTGCACTGCTACCTCTAATACTTGTTTTAAAGATGACGACACGAGTTATTTGTCATGGTATACAACATTCGGTCTTCAATAATGGTAGAAACATGCCTTAAACATACCACCTTTCCGAATATTTACTTTCAAATATTGATGATTTCTGGGTTTTCCCCATTGTTTTTCATTGCTTGGTTTTGAAAAACTTACTTTGTTGTTAATATAACATATTAAAGCAGCAGATTCTTTGCACTTGGTTATAAACACAGCTTCATTTTACTCCAGTGACAAAACGAGAATCATTGAAGTAAATAAATAAATTAATTAATAACACAATAAAAAAATTATAATGTTAATTGGTTCTTGATTAAAGTGCTTCTTTAAGTTATGATAGTTATGTTATGAGAGTTACCTTTAAACTTGTTTTATACGGAGTTAATGTTACTGATGTTTAACGAATGATGTGTGGCTCGTATTGAATAAGTACACGGGAAAAAGTACACTTTAAAAATTAAAGTTTCAAATAGTAGCACCGGCCTTACCAATTTGAAACTATAAAAACTTGAATTTGCTTTTGTTAAAATTACGGCTTCCGATATTAATAGTAAATAAGTTTTAAAAATTACAGTGAGCGACTGCAATCTTTACAAATTTGTATTCGTAAGGCCGCTGATACTATTTAAACTGTAATTTTTAAAGTGTACTTTTTCCGTGTATTGCCATTATTTTATAGCTCTTCAATATTTCTTAGATGTTAAGCTAACTAATTTATTGCATTTGATCACACTTTGAGGTTGGATGATTGTGTTTTACACTTTCAAAACCGTTTTTATAATAACATCCATTTTCTATATATTGCTTTTAACGAAATCCTCCTAAAAATGCCATCTGTCGTCTTTCTATCTTTCTTTTAATTACATTATCTATTATAACACAATGAAACATTTGTATGTCATTATTTGACTTAATTCCGAATAGTTGCGCATACTAGATGGCGGTACTGTCGTGCACATAGCTAATAGCTTTCAGACCACCTTTGTAGCAATCAACAAAAACCAGAAAAAAAGGTTAGTTTTTATGATCATGTCTTTCCGATACCTTAAGTGGATAGCCATCTGTACACGCGTTTCAAGATTTATGGTTTTTGATTTTTGTTGAGTGCAATATAAAATAACTGACAAATTTCCCCTGAGATTTGTTTTTGGTAGCCCTAAAAAGAACTATTAGTTTTTATTGAGCTCCAGAAAGGTTGAATATATTTATTTATTCAGGCGGTGTTCCGACTTTATTAAATTTATATTATCTAAAATGTTTTATATAGATAAAAAAAGATTATTTAAACAATCAAATTATTTTAAATACAATACTCAAAAATATTTATTTATAAATATTCTAGATTCAAAATGGAAAATAACTAAATTTTAAAATAAATTCATAATATAAATAGATATTTCAAAATTTACGAAGGTTTTCGCATCCGTTTTGATTTTCTGCGTCCATAAATAAATATTGTACATATTTTAGAGAAACTGGTTGTTGTTGACGTCATATATTTTATATAATTCGTCATCTGTTCGTCGAAACGAGCAAACCCGTATTATCAGTATTTTATAAAGAACGTTCGGAATTGTGGAAACCGCAGTGTTTCCCTTTCCGTAAATTTTCACGTTTCGACTTTGGTTTTCTTCATACAACCTTGAATTAACAATTCTATATTTAAAAAAAAAACTATTATGGTAACCTGTTATGGTCTACTGGGCTATTTACACCTGCGCTATTAGCCACAACGAAAAAAAATATTTAAAAACAAAATATTCTAGCCTAATTGCCGTTTTTGTGATGAAATAAAATCTATGAAATGTAATATTATTTTTTACCTTTTTCCATAGTTTTAACCACGTTAGGTCTCCTTTGGAGTCAGTATATTGGAGGCCGAAGAACCAAACTTCTCGGAGACCGATGGTTTTTACCACTTGGTCAAACAGTTGTTTGCCGGTGGTGGTCTGCTGGATCGCGAACTCCAGTTCGGCGTCCATTGTCGTCACTCGGACATTCATCTAGAAAATAAATTTATTAAAGTTAAAATTTTTGCAAAGATGAAACAGCTTGCTATATACAGGTAACCCTCCTACATGAAGGTAGGATTAACCTACGAAACCCTCGAACAATATCGTACTTCGCGTAACTCTACTTTTATATGGTAATGCATCAAGAAATTTTATGATAAAACTCTTTCATAGATTTTAAATCCATGTATAAACACTTTATCGATATATAGGGAAGCAAATTCAAGGAGGAACAAATTTCTAAGACACAAAAGTAAGCATATACAAAAGGAAGAATATCATTACAAAGGGAAATAAATGAAGGCATTTGGCGCTCATGCAAGCACGATAAGATAAAGGAGTAGGTATTAGAACGAAGAAAAGCATGGAATGACCACATCAACCGAATGGCAATATGATAAGCTAGTAGGGATTGATTTGAGAATGAGACAAATTTGCGACTGGCAAATAAACTAAATAGCATAAAACGATCATAGAAAAGATGGAGCGATACCTTGCAACCAAAATGAGAAGCCGTAAAAGGAACAGATCGCAGACCTACTACAGATGAAATCGTATCGGGTGGGCCAAATACAAATTTCCTTTTAAAAATGCAATAAAATGAACAAACATATTTTTTTTTACATGTATTATGGCTTTATTAGTAAGACCAAACATTCTCATTAATTATGGAACACAACTTATTTCAATTGGCTGCCTCGGCTGGCTTTGGAGTAGCGCATTCTGTCACTCCAATTTTCCAAGACCTTGTTGATGGTTCCGGACTGTAGCTCATGGATTGCTTAGATGATATTGGCCTGAAGTGCCTGAATCGTTTCTGAACTATTGGCATAACATCGGTCCATCACGGTTCCCCACAAAAAAAAATCCAAAAGGGTCAAATCGCAGCTCCGAAGCGTCCAATTGACATCGCCAACACGATATATAACACGATTTGGGAATTTGATGCGAAAAAGATCGATTTGGCATGGCGCGCCATCCTGCATGAACTAGAAGTCGTCCAAATCCATGTCTTCAATTTCAGTAATAAAAAAATTGGATAGCATGGCTCTGTAACGCTCAACGTTGACCGGAACGTTGTTCCCAGCCCCATTTTCGAGGAAAAATGGTCCAATGATGCCACCACTTTACAATCCGCACCAAACTGTCACTTTCTGTGGATGCATTGGCTTCTTGACTATAACGTGAGGGTTTTCCGAGCCCCAGATGCGGCAATTTTGTTTGTTAACGTAGTCGCCAATATGAAAATGCGCCTCGCTAGAAAAGATGATTTCTCGCTAAAAATCGGATAACGAAGCGGATGGTCGTACGCCTTCAATTGCTGAGTCAATTGGACCTTGTTAGAATAATCCGAGATCTTTGTGCAGAATTCTCCCCATGCTAGTGCGTGAAATGTTGAGCTGTTGAGATCGACGGCGAGTTGATGTCCGTGGATTGAGTCTCACACTCTCGGCTACAGCAGCCACATTCTCGTCTGTGTGCACCGTACGACAACGACGATCATGAGTGTTGTCCGTACAGTCCGTACAGCAGGCGCGGTGGGTGCTTCATTTTGGCCAAAACTTCTTTTCAACAAACGCACTGTTTGTGCTACACGGCACTCACTTTGGAAATAAGTTTTCAATATTTCCCAACGCTGTTCAAGCGTTAAGGTCGATTCCCATATGCACGATACTCAGCTACGCGACGTCGTCCGACATCGCCTGTCAAATAATGATTACATTGTTTTAAATGGGCACGTCGCGTAGCCATGGTGAGAACGTGCCCATTAAAAACAATGTAATCATTATTTGATAGGCGATGTCGCGTGACGTCGCGTAGCTCAGTGTCGAGTATATGAGAATCGGCCTTTAAGCGACTCATTTCGTTCCGCGGAGGTATGATACTGACTTTCTGTCAAGATTTTGAGCGGGAATTAAAAAGAAACCACTAGATGGACCATCCTTTATACATTTCTGACGTTTGGAATTTTTTTCATTTGTTGAAAATATCTCTTCAATTACTACATGTCATATCACTAAAGTTGGCTTTCTTCCCACTTTCATTTTCTTGCAAATATAGTTAGTAACACTTTTAAATATTAAAACCCAAACAAGAAATAAATAATAACGCTAAATGTAGATGTGTTGGCTTTAACCAAAGCACATCTTCAAAATTATTCAAAATATTCAGCAACATGAAACTGTAGTACTTCCTCTTTCCTACACGTTTCCATATGAAGAATTATCTATCGTTCAATTTATAACTCCAGCTTAATAGAATTAATTATTAATATGTTAATATAAAAAGCAGTCTACAACAGGGATGCTCAAAGAGTTCATCGCGAGAGGTTTACAAGTCGATTACGTTAGGCAAGTAGCTGCGTGAGGAAGTAGAACCAAGCTGGCCTCTATGAGGAAGCAGCTTGAGAAGATTCAAAGACTGGCGTGTGTCTACATCACGGCGGCGATGGGGTCGTGCCCGACAGCAGCAATGGCACTGCTGCTGGATCTAACTCCGTTGCACCTTGTCGTGGAGAGGGCCGCCAGATCGGCGATTGTAAGGTTCGGCAAGGAAGCAATAGGCACAGGTTAAATAATCGGGAGCAGAGACCGGAACAGCCTCTCTGTCAAAATCCCCTGGCTGGAAGCACCAAAAGACGAAATGGTATAAAAATACCATTTCGAGAAAAACTACACAACAATGTGTAGTAGTAAAGCCGAATGGAGCGACGAATCCTCAGCATACCACATAGTGCAAAATGCTATCAAGTGGTATACAGATGGTTCGATGACAAAGGAAGGTACTGATGCAGAAGTGTTTGGACCTCGTACCAAATACTTCAAATCCATGGGAACATTCCCAAGTATCTCCTCAGCAGAGGTACACGCAACAGAAAGATGTGCACAATTTAACCTCGACAGGAATTATCGCAAAAAACGAATTGCTATCCTGTCAGACAGCTAAGCAGCCATCAAGGCCATTAGCTCATAAACAAGCTTGGCAGAGAAAATAAAGTAACGCTATACTAGGTACCAAGACACACTGGTATACAGGGAAACGAAGAAGCCGATCACCTAGCAAACAAGAGATCCAGTAATCCCTTTATAGTTCCGGAACCCTTTTGCGGTATGAGTGTGAACACCATCCACAAAAGTTTAGATGAAGAAATAAGAGAACAATGGATGAAAACCTGAAAAGAACTTCCAGGGTTGAGACAATCCAAAGTAATGCTGAGATCTGTTAACCAGAAAAGAACAAAAGCTTGACTGAAGCTAAACAGGAACAAGCTTAGAATTCTGACAGGAGTCTTGACGGGACACTGCAAACTTAGAAAACACCTCAAAACCCTAGGACTAGAGGAAAATAACAGATGCAGATTCTGTGGTTCAGCAGAGGAAACCCCCATAAATCTGCTCAAAGACTGCGGAGCACTGCTCCGCAAGAGACAAATGCATCTTGGGGCCCACTGCTTCAACGCAGAGGAGTTGCAGTCCTTGAATCCCATCCAGATCCTGAAATTCCTAAAGGAATCAGGACTAGAGGAGGCGCTCTAAATGGGTAAGTATACCACGTATAGAGGAAGAGGACGGGGTACAATGGATCTATTATGGTCGCAGTACAAGTCGTCACCACCAAAACTAAAATCTAGGCAAGCAGCTAGACCCTAGCTAAGTATTCGAGTTTATTTTATGCTTCAACAAAATGTTAGCAGAGTTGATCATTAATGTCTCGCGACAATTCGCTCTAAACTTTTATAGTATTTTATTTTTACCTCTATGGTAAGTAGGAGGGAGCACCTCTGGTCTCTAACAAACCTCGATATTAAGTTTTCATTTGGTAATACACAGGACTAATTCCATATAACAATTTCATAGAAAACTTGTATTTTTTGCTATTGCTGTAAGCATTTGATTTATTTATTTTTTTATTTAAATCATTCATTGTTACTTGTTCATTGTATTCAGTTATATAGTATAGAAAAAACATGTTTAATAATAACATTGAATACAGCAATACACAACTGGATATGCCAGTCTTCCACATGCCCAAGATAAAACAAATAAATGAAAAAATACTAGAAAATATAAAAGTACATAATAATGTTTAATTGTATTTATCTTAGCGGTTTTTGAGCTCCGCAGGTAATAAATTAATGGTTTTTCCTATTTGGTAAGAGTATGCAGATGTGTAACGTGCTGTATTGTGCTTGGATATTGATAGTAGACCCCTGCTGCGAATGTAAATATTGTGCATGTCTGTTCTCAAAGATGAGAAACCACAAGGTGGTCGTCACCTTTGTTGATTTTAGGAAGGCCTACGATTCCATTGATAGAGAAACGCTTAACAAAGTACTCCAGGAACTAGGGCTAGACAACAAAACCCGCAGACTAATCCTAGAAACTTTGAACACCCATTCCAAGGTTAAATTTAGAGTAGAGATTTCAGAAAGCTTCGAAATAAAAACTGGAGTGAGACATGGAGATGGACTTTCCCCACTTCTCTTCAAATGTGTCCTTGAAAAGGTTATGAGAGAATGGCGCAAGGAACTGATCAATTTGGGTGCTCAGAGTGGTATCTACCTGGGACGTAAGAACGATGGGCTGGTTGTAGATTGCCTGGCTTTTGCAGATGAAATGGCACTGTTTGCTAATTCTCTTGAGATGGCAACAATGCAGGTTAATTGCCTCACAAAACAGGCTGCCAAAGTGGGCCTTCAAGTGTCGCTGGAGAAAACAGAATTCTTCACCAACATCAGAGAAGCAAACAGAGAGATGTTACTAGAGCAGGGAAACATCAAGAGTACTGAGAAATTCAAGTATCTCGGCGAATCAGCAAAGAGAGTCAGCAAGTTAGAACTAGCCTATCGGCTGACAAAGAACACTTACAATAAGAAATGCCTGTCACGCAACCTGAAACTTAAGCACTACACATCAGTCTTACGACCAGAAGCCCTGTATGCCATGGAGTGTCTTTCCCTTGAACCGAAGGGGTCTAATAGAGAAATTGGAAATCAGAGAGAGGAGAATCCTCAGGAAGATCCTAGGCCCGGTAAAGGAAGATGGGGATTTCCGAAGGCGGCATAACTCTGAGCTCTACGAACATATTGAGTTGCTCTCTGACTGTGCAAGGAAAAGAAGGGTGGCTTGCTATGGCCACGTTGCAAGATTGCCTCCAAACCGACTAACCAACCGTCTGTTCACCATCTGGCAAAGCAAGAAGGTTCGTACCACTTGGTTGGCAGAAACCGAGAAGGATATTAAATTACTTGGAATAACAGATCTCCAAAACAGACAGTCTGTGGGACGCACCCTGAAGGAAAGGTACCCCCTGGACAAAAGAGAGAAAGGAGTTACACCGGCAGAAGATACCGGCGACAATACTGGGCAAAGATCAAAGCCCAACAGTTGAACAAGCGTGATCTAAACTAGGCCTATTCGAAAGAAGAAGATGAAGTGCATGTCTGTTCTAAAACTGATCCTATTTTACAAATAGATTGGCACCTTGCTCTCCAAAATTTTCTTAAAAAGGCAGGTCTTGTGTGATACTCACGGATTTTATCCATTGGTATCCATGTTCTACGTATATTGTTAACGATATGTTGCCTTGATTTTAGGCCATGGACGAAACGAATACAACGATTTTGAAGCCTTTGGATACGTCCTTCTGCGAAGTTGATGAAGCTATCATAGAGTGTTTCCGCATATGTTAAGTCAGATAAAACATGTGCTGTGACAACTCGTTTTTTAGTTTTGTATTCAGTAGATCTACGGATTCAGTAGAGGGGTAAATTACACATAACTTTGCGTAGACAGTGTAGAATATGTTCTCGAAAAGAGAGTTTTTCGTCAAGTATAACCCCAAGATTTTTACCCTTACAGCTTATTTTTAGTACTTCTCCATTTATTGAGAGTTTTAGTTTGCATTTTAGATATTCCTGGCGTTTCTTTGTGGAGAAGAAGATTATGATCTTGGTATTATTGGGATTAATAATGAGGAAGTGGTCTGTAGCGTATTTTGAGATATTTTGGAGGTCGTAGTTAATCCTTTCCTTGGCCAGTTGCCAGTTATTTGGAGAAAATTTGTGGAGGACCTGTGTAACATCTGCATACTGATGTAGGTTGCTGTATTTGCATATCTCACCGAGTTTACTCAAATAGATAGAAAAAAAATAACGGTGCTATCACCGAACCCTGCAGAACACCAACATTAACCTCCCTGTAGTTAGGTTAGGTTAGTTTAGGTTGGTTGAGTTTAATCATATAGATAGAAAAAAGTAACGGTGCTTTCTTTGAACCCTGCGGAACACCAACATTAACCTCCCTGTAGTTTTTCGTTTAGAAGTACGTGCTGACCACGTCCATATAAGTAATTATAAAAGAATGTAATGGCATGTTGTGATAGTACAATATATTGCATTATTGCAAGAAGAATTTTATGTGACACCGATCGAAGGCTTTGCTAAAATCTAATAGTTTGACCGCTGTAGCCATATTGTTATTAAGAGCCCTGAGGATGTCGTCGGCGATGTGAAGCAGTACAGTGACAGAGCTATGTCCTTTGCGGAATCTAGATTGTGTAGATGGCAGTATGGTATTGGTCTCCAGGTAGGTGGCTAGTTGAGCTAAAACGATTCTTTGTAACACTTTGGATAATGTTGGTAAAATGGATATTGGCCTTATGTCGCTGCAGTTTTTTGGCTTGCTGGTCCTTGCAATTGGCTGTATCTTCTTCTTCTTCGTGGCGTTATAGTTCCCTTTGGACCTGGGCCTTCCGTATTTTCTGCCTCCAGTCGTCTCGTTGTCTTGCTGGTGTTTTCCAATTACGGACTTTTAATATTTGTTTGGCGCCTCTTCAATGTTGTTTATCCATCTTTGTCTTGGTCGTCCTCTTTCCCTTGAACCCCCCATCCGCCCATTATATACTTTCTTTGGCATACGGTCCTCACTCATTCTCTCCAAGTGTCCCGCCCATTTTAATCTTTGTAATTTTATAAACTCGACAATGTCTGGCTGGTTGTATTTCTGTTTTAATTCGAAATTATATCGGATTCTCCATTCCCCGTTCTCTACTACCGGTCGTACCAACCAATTGACTACCGGTCAATTGGCTGTATAGTGGCCGTTTTCCATACCGATGGAAAAACCAATTCTACCAAACACGTTTTGGCGATATTCTAACTTATATGTGTTATGATATGTAGGGTAGCAGTACTTCAGGTAAACATAGGTTGAGCATTTTTATATTCATTCCATCTCCACCCTGTGCTTTGGTCTTAACACTTTTTAAAATCTTAATAACGACAGATTCGTCAAACGAGGTAAAGTAAAGTTTTTTCTTGTCTGGTCTCATATATGAGTACTTGTGAAGTGAAGTACTCGTTATCGTCAATTTCGTCGATTTTGGTTTAAATTTTCATAGTTTTTGTTGGTTTGAGGAAAAACTTAAATAAACCGAATTATTGTTTTTAATAATTTGGTTACAAAAAACAAACAAACTGGACATTGTCTAGCTTAAGTTACTTTATAATTACAATTAGACTTAACTTTGCAAAATTATATTTTATTACAATTTAGAAAATTTGTTTGTTTTAATCAATTATTAATACCTATATCGCTGATTGAGAGATTGCCACATTGAGTATCTAGCTACATTAATGTCTATTATTCTTATCAATTTCACCTGATTGATTAAGGTGGCTCGTTTTATAATCTAGTTTAATCTCATAGTTTAGTCATTAGTTGTAGTTTGTGTATGTTGTTTCTTGTTTATTTGGTTTTGTCCCTTTTGCATTTCTCTGTGCAACATGTTGGGATGCAGCATTTGGAGAGTTTCACATGATTATTAATTGTATGTTGAAACATATCCAAGCTGACTCAATGTAGACCAACAAATTGCTTGATTAATCCTAGAATTTGTGTGCGAGCCGGTTCTGGTATTATTAAATGTAAGTAGCAACTGTTCATCACATATTAGTAAAAATGTGGATTATATCAGAATTTTGTGGTGTTCCATGGAGTTTTAATAATCTTGACGTACATCTTGTTTGTTTCATTTTCCCATCGCAAATCGGACTGTATTTGAGGCTCACAACTTGTGAAGCCTTTCCACCTTCTTCTTCTTCTTAAAAGAAAAAGAAGGCGAAGAAGAAAAGTGGAAACGGAACTCATAAACATAGGCCTCTTCCAAACTTTTCCATATCGATCTTTCTTGGGCTACTTTCATTCAGTTTCCTCCCGCATGGCGTCGGATGTTATGCCGCCATCCTGCCTGAGACCTACCAACACTTCTCTTCAATCTTCGCGGCCTCCATTGTAATAGTATTTTGGTCCACTTGACGTTGTCTCTCGCTATGTGACCGTCCCATTGCCACTTAAGACGCACCACTCGCTCCCCCACACCCACGACCTCAGTTCCCCTCCTGATTTTTTCATTTTGAATTTTGTACCTGAAGCTGATCCTCAGCATCACTCGCTGGCAGACTCGAAGTAGATTTGCGCTGTACATCGTTAGAGTTACAGTATCGCGCCCGTGCGTTGCAACCGGCAAGATGCAGTCCTAAACATAAGTTTATAGGGATGCGTGGTTCCCGGAGAATGTAGCTGAGCCTGCCAAAAGCAGCTCAGGTCAAGCCGTCGTCTGGTGATTTCTGCTATCTCATTGTCCTTTCCCAACTTTATGTTGTGTCCCAGATATACATACTCATCAACGTTCTCAAGAATATGATTACCAATGGTGATCATTATATTGCTCGGACTCATGATTTTAGTTTTCTGAAGATTCATTTTCAGCCCCACCGCTTGGGAGACTTCTTCGAGTTTACATAACATTATCCCTAGTTCATCTGGGACGCTGCTGCTAAGTACAACAGGGATAATTTATAGGGATGCGTAGTTTCAGGAGAATGTACCTGAGCCTGCCAAACGCCGCCCAAGTCAAGCCGATACGTCTGGTGATTTTGGCTATCTGAATGTCCTTTCCCTACTTGATGTTGTGTCCCAGATATACATACTAATCGACTCTCTCAAGAGTATGATTGCCGATGGTGATCATTATATTGCTCGGACTCACGATATTAGTTTTCTGAAGATTCATTTTCAGCTGCACCGCTTGGGAGACTTCTTCGAGTATACGTAACATTATCCCTAGTTCATCTGGGACGCTGCTGCTAAGTACAACAGGGATAATTTATAGGGATGCGTAGTTTGCGGAGAATGTAGTTGAGCCTGCCAAACGCCGCCCAGGTCAAGCCGATATGTCTGGTGATTTCGGCTATCTGAATGTCCTTTCCCAACTTGATTTTGTGTCTCAGATATACATACTAATCGACTTTCTCAGGAGTATGATTGCCGACGGTGATCATTATATTGCTCGGACTCATGATTTTAGTTTTCTGAAGATTCATTTTCAGCCGCACCACTTGGGAGACTTCTTCGAGTATACGTAACATTATCCCTAGTTCATCTGGGACGCTGCTGCTAAGCACAACAGGGATAATTTATAGGAATGCATAGTTTCCGGAGAATGTAGTTGAGCCTGCCAAACGCCGCCCAGGTCAAGCCGATATGTCTGGTGATTTCGGCTATCTGAATGTCCTTTCCCAACTTGATGTTGTGTCCAAGATATATATACTCATCGACTTTCTCAAGAGTGTGGTTACCGATGGTGATCATTATATTGCTCGGGCTCATGATTTTAGTTTTCTAAAGACTCATTTTTAGCCCCACCGCTTGGGACTTCTTGGAAATCACGTAAAATTATCCCTAGTTCACCCGGGTCGCTGCTGCTAAGTACAATATCGTCGGCAAAGAGAGGTTAATAAGGCGGCTTAAGTCGATGTCGACTCCTTTTGGCTACCAAGAAAGGTTTCTAAATACGCTCTCCAACGCTAGGGTAAAAAGTTTGGGTGAGATGGTATCGTCTTGTCGGACGCCCCTCCTGCCCGGCATTTTTTACCTAACCTAATATTGCTATGGAAGCTTCTTACTTATCGACACAACCAGACAATTCACCACTAACCAACAATGTTTTGGTGTACTCTTGAGACTCCAATTTCTAAGCTGATTGTACAAATACAATCACAGGAATCCTATTACTGATGTTGATATAGGCATTTTATCTTATAAAGTTTAAAGTTGTCACTAACCATTAGGTAAATTTTTAATTCGTCAATTATTTGAAAACAATTTAATATTTTATAAACATTCCCGTTAACCGTTAACCCTAAACATTCCCATTTACCCTTTCGAGTCTATCGGGACATATATGTTCCAATGTATTTTTATGAATGACTACTGGTTTTATATGGTCCCATTTTATTTGAAAAATTTACATTTCATTCCCACTGGAAGTAAATAACAAAATAGAATAAACTGGCAACCTTGTATAACTTATTTCCAAGCTGCGTAGCACTTGCATGCTCAGTTTATCATTATTTTCAAATGTATAAAGCATTGTTTTTTAGTGCAGCAGTTGTTTACGTGTAATGTAAGGTGATATAATAAAATTATATAAAATATACCAAGGATATAATATAAATATACCTCACAATGAATGCTGGGACATAGATGTCCCACTAGTCTTTTTCATCGGAAAAAATATATACCAATAGACATTTCCAATTACAGATGGAATGTAGTTCTTTGAATGATAAGAAGCTAGAAGAAGAAGCTAATAAGGTTTTGGATGAGTTAGAAGAGGAGGAAGAAGATCCATATCATAATAGTGAATCTACAGACGAAGATTATATTCCATCCGAAAGCAGAGAGGAAGAAAATGCAGCAGAAGATAGTTTTAGCTAAGATGATGGAAGTACGAAAACATCAGAAAACGAAACAACAGTGTTTGAAAGACCAAAATGAAGAACGAACTAATGAAGTAAACAGAGACTGTGTTTGTCGTTTATAAACGATGGAAATTTTGTTCCTAGACTATCTGTTCTGTTATCAGAAAAAAAAATAACAGTGTCTACTATTCTTTCTCGCTAGATGAATAAAGTGGATATATCTTTGAAAGTTTTTCCCAGAAGTTTATTTATGTAAATTGCTCATAGTACAAATTTGCGGTTGCTAAAAATTTGTGAACGACACATCGCTCATCAAGCACTAATGTCGTGTGTGTCCACATCAAGGCATAATGTAGTGTTCCTCAATTCAATCACTATTGGTCCAATAATGAGTCACTGGGAAACAGTTCAATAAAAAAAGCAATTTCTCAAGCAAATGCTCATGTTTTATATAATGATTTGCATAGGCCTTAAATACAATTTTTGCCATTTCTAATAAGCGTTGCAGAGTCTTATTTCACAGGGCAGGCAAAGAGCAACAGTAATAAGAAAATCTGTTGTTTCATTAGGTCGACCATCTAATATATCTAGGATTTTCAATGTGGGTGATCATTTGCCCATAGAAAGCTCAACGCGAAGAAGGTGCCAAAGGTGTTCGGTGCAGTTCAAGAGGGAAAAACGATATCATTATATCCTATCATTTGGAATGAAATGAAATATTACACAGGCTTTTGTATTTTTCTGTATAATGTGTTTGTTCTATATAATAAAGAATAATTTGAATAACTATATGAAACGACATGTTAAATTATTCGAATAAAACCAATTTTGTGATTTGTTTTACGTGTACAATCACATGAAACAAATCACAAAATTAGTTTTATTCAAATAATTTAATAATTTGTGTGATTATTAGGTCAGATATATCCCAGTTAAGATGTCTTAGTGGGACATATATGTCCCATCCAAAATAGCGTTATTTTTTTCCTAAAACCAATTTCAAATTTATTTTTATGAAATATTATGCCATGTTGGAGCAAAAAAAGTTAAAATAAAGCCTAAATTTTTGAATAAAAAAATCCAACTTGAAAGGGTTAAAACATAATAGGAAACAGAATCCACTATTGAATAAAATTACATAATTTTAATTGAATATTCCTCTGGTTATGTAATCTGAAATTTGTTGTTACTTGTTTCATACGACATGCTGTTTAACTACGACCTCGTGCAACCTATTAATAATGATGATTATTGAAAAGTCGAGTTTTTTTTCCCTTCGTGTAATTAAAACATACATTTTACTATTTATAGTACTTATTGCTAGCTTCGATTCTACTTCCAACAGCAAATGAAAACTATATTTACTGTTTAAGTGGATAGATAAAAATAAATAGTAATTAAATCATAATCTCATTGAACTGGAAACAATGTTACAAATCAAATATTCGTTTATCAATAGATTAAATTAAATATTTATTCATTTCATCAATTGCAAATAGTTAACGATTTGGACTGAATGGAAGGATATGAAATATTATAACTTTTTGAAATATTATAAATAGCAAAAGTTTCGGTTTAAACAAATAATAAGACCAAACAGCAAATTGTAAATAACTGAAACTAAGTTCAGGTCTTTCCACACACATGTCATATCATAACCTCGACAGCCCAGCACATGGTTTTCAAACTAATGTATGTGTATTCCATTTTATAATTCAAAAGAGCAAAGCTGCACTGATGAGAGATAGATCTCGAAACGTGTCTGCAGATGGCTATTCACTTGGGTTAAATAGAAAGATCTGATCTTAAAAACAATGCTATTTATCTAGCTCTTCTCTAGTGTCACGAACGTGAACTGAGTGCTAGTAAATAACATACAAATATGTTGAGTTTCAACATGAGATTTGTTTTGTAGCCTTAAAAACACTTTATAATATTAGCTTCGGAAAGGTTAGGTTAGCGGAACATAGTTTGAATATATAAATATATTCAAGCTATGTTCCGCTTTAATAAGTTGGTATTTAATTATGATGTCTATTGTGAGCAATTGAATCAGGAGTTGATCTACAACACAGGAGTTGTTCTTCAACACAACACACAACGGCATACAGACAGCTAGGAGGACACGTAGAAAATGCCAATGTTGATTGAGAGACCATATACAACTCTCCTTACCCAGTGATGCGTCCTCGAACTACCACTATTTAGACCACTAGAACAGTGATTTTTTTTTAGGAAATAAGACACGTATAGGAATATTATTTACTTTTTTTCTAAAAGGAACACATAATGCTATGACACAGTATATATTCAATATTCAATAAAGGGTTGAATAAACCCTTTTTTCCTATTAAATAGTTCTTACTTTAATGAAAACGATCGGTTTTAAAAGGGAGGGAGAAACGCTTAACAAAGTACTTCAGGAACTAGGGCTAGACAACAAAACCCACAGACTCATCCTAGAAACTTTGACCATCACCCATTCCAAGGTTAAATTTAGAGACGAGATTTCAGAAAGCTTCGAAATAAAAACTGGAGTGAGACAAGGAGATGCACTTTCCCCACTTCTCTTCAACTGTGTCCTTGAAAAGCTAATGAGAGAATGACGCAAGTAACTGATCAATTTGGGTGCTCAGAGTGGTATCTACCTGGGACCTAAGAACGATGGACTGGTTGTAGATTGCCTGGCCTTTGCAGATTAGATGGCACTGTTTGCTCTTGAGATAGCAACAATGCAGGTAAATTGTCTCAGAAAAAAGACTGCCCAAGTGGGTCTTCAAGTGTCGCTGGAGAAAACAGAATTCTTCACCAACACCAGAGAAGCAAACAGAGAGATGTTACTAGGGCAGGGAAACATGAAGGGGACTGAGAAATTTAAGTATCTCCGCGAATTTATTGAACCCAACTTATCAGAAAGAGCATCATTTTCCAAGAGAGTCAACAAGTTAGAACTAGCCTATCGACTGACTAAGAACACTTACAATAAGAAATGCCTTTCACGCAACCTGAAACTTAAGCACTACACATCAGTCTTACGACCAGAAGCCCTATATGCCATGGAATGTTTTTCCTTGAACCGAAGAGGTCTGGTAGAGAAATTGGAAATCAGAGAGGGTAGAATCTTCAGGAAGATCCTAGGCCCGGTAAAGGAAGATGGGGAATTCCGAAGGCGCATAACTCTGAGCTCTACGAACATATTGAGATGGCCACGTTGCAAGATTGCCTCCAAACCGACTAATCAACTGTCTGTTCACCTTCTGGCAAAACAAGAAGGTACGTACCACTTAGTTGACAGAAACAGAAAGACATTACAGAAGTGGGAATAACAGATCTCCAAAATAGACAGTCTGTAAGACGCATCCTCAAGAAAGTCCGTGGATTTCAGGAAAAACCCCGAAGGATAGGTACCCCCTGGACAGAAGAGAGAAAGGAGTTACACCGGCAGAAGAAGCGACAATACTGGACAAAGATCAAAGCCCAACAGTTGAACAAGCGTGGTCCAAAGTAGGCCTATTCGAAAGAAGAAGAAGAATATTATATATTTTCTTTCTAAAAGGAACAAATAATGCTATGGCACAATAATATCTCCTTGCCTAATAATATTCAATAAAGTGTTCAATAAACCCTTTTTTCTTAATAAATAGTTTTTACTTCAATGAAAATGACTTTGAGGCACTTCTTATATCATCGGTGATGAAAATAGTTCTAATCATACTAATGTTTGCTTAATATCTGTTGACAATTACTACGAAAAATGTATAGCTTACATTAACTACAATACATAATAATATAAATTACCACCAAAAATTATATGAATTTTCTTCAACGAAATTAAAACCAATAAAATTAACATTTTTCTTTAAATTGATTTTTTTGTTACAAGTCGACTATCGAGAAAATCAGAAATTCACATAACATGCACGTGTTACCATTGCGTTGCCAAATCGCCACGCGATGGATTTAAGGGTTGCACAAATTAGACTGTAGTTTAGTAGACTGTTTAGTTATTGGGAATGGGAAATTTAAAGGCTTTTTATAAGTTTATATTTATTTGCCTGACCAGTTTCGGTGGCTTACTGTGTCACCTTAATCGTAGGCTCTAAATATCTTTTTTTTTCCGTTTTAAATAAAAATCATTAAGTTTTCTTTACTTTTTGACAAATGACAAAATACAATTTAATTGAAATATGATATTCAATTTAATCGCTATTCACTAAATTGAATATCCTATTTCAATTAAATTATATTTTGTCATTTGTCAAAAAGTAACGAAAACTTGATTTTAATGATTTTTAATTTAAAACAGAAAAAATAAGTTATTTAGAGCCTACGATTAAGGTAACAGTAAACCACCAAAACTGGTCAGGCAAACTTATAAAAAGTCTTAATTTCCCATTCCCAATAACTAAACAAACGATGAATAATAGGGATGATAAAAAGCAACATTATAAATTAGAATTAGCACGAGATCGAATATTTAAAATAGTAAAGATAACTGTTTAAACTACGGCATTAGCCCGAATTATACGACTCCGATTATAAGACGGTTCCAATTTTTACAGAAAAATACATAGATACATACAGAAAAATACATACATACATTATCAAAAACTGTGATTATAAGGCAATTTCTCGAGAGAAACAAATATTTTGTTTGCTATTTGTTAAAAAAATATATAATTTTATAAATAAAAATACGATCGTTGGAGACTTTAATGTGAGGATCGGAGAACTCCAAGGAAGTCTGGATGCAGAGGGTGTGGAAACAGCTAGATTTTCGAGAGACAAAACATGGGTGCACAAATGACGATTGGAAAGAGGAGTTAACGTATATTGGTGGAGGCGGGCCTCGGTCATTGATTTCGGGATCGCCAACGAAGATTTGGGGGGAAAGGGGCGATAATAAAAACCAGTCCAAATGTCAACCTCACCTGCTCGTGTGATGACCTTGGTCATCCGGTCCACCCTGCTGAATAACCAACGAGGCTCTGACGACCGAGTGATTTCCGGCATAATCAATCCTCCACTTACTGGCCAACAGCTTCGGGTGGAGGAGCTAGTAAGTGGTAGGGCACTATTTTGTCTTGCGAGTTGAGAAATCGGCCCCAAAGGCGGAGGAATCAGAAAATGATTAAAGGTAGTATTATCATGAGGGCTATGACTATGGTCAAGACAAAATTTCAAATGTCCGGATATAATCCCACATTCGGATCTCGGAGAAGGAATGTTTTGATTGTTAGTAAGAAAGGATGGTACAAAAAGGAAAATTTAGAACTATGATACTTGGTACATGGAATGTGCAAACACTGGCACAGCCTGGAAAGCTGCAAAACACAATTCAAGAGATGAAACGATTTAAACTGCAGATATTAGGCAATAGTGAGATGAGATGGCCAGGTACAGGAACTAATAACAACGAGGAGGACTATTCTGTATATTACTCTGGGACATTAAACAATACATTCCAGCATGGTGTTGGCTTTAGAGTGCACAAACAAATTGTGACGTGTGTTACCAACTTTGTGCCAATATCAGAACGAATAGCGCTTCTACAAATTAATGCAAAGCCCGTAAATATCAAACTCATTCAAATTTATGCTCCTACTACAGACTAACGAGGACGTAGACCAGTTCTATAAGAAAATATCAGATATCATCAAAACCTTGCCACAGCATGGTATAAACATTATTATGGGTGATTTCAACGCCAAGCTTGGAAAGGGAAGAACTGGAGAACACATTGGAGACTTTGGACTGGGCGAGAGAAATGAGCGTGGTGATACTCTGAGTACATTCGCAGCGGAACATGATCTGATTGTAACCAATACATTTTCAAACATCATCCTAGAAAATTGTACACGTGGAAGTCGAATGATGAAAAAACTAGGAATCAAATAGACTTTGTACTCATTAATAAGTGATTTAGAAACAGCATCAGAAATATAAAAACCTATCCAGTAGCGGATGTACGATCGGATCATAACCCTGTGATAGGAAAAATGGGAATCAGGCTGAAGAGAGTAGGGAAAGAACATATAGGGAGATATGATTTCAGAAGACTAAAAGACACAGCCACAAACAAGTTGGTAAAAAGAGAACTTTTGACAGAGACTGAATAGCAGGAACACGATGGAGAGATGAAGTGCTTCGCGATAGTATACATAAAGTCAAAAAGCCTAGCAAGCAGATGAAGAAATCTTGGATGACAGACGAGATCCTGGAACTGATGGAAAGAAGGAGATTGTTTAAAAATAAAACGAAAGAGAATACATGAACATACAGAGAGAAATAAGGGCGAAAATAAGAACAGCTAAAGAAAAAGAGAAACTGGAAAAATGTATGGAAATGGAAAAATGTCAGACCAATTTTGACAGCTTTAATCTGCACAAGAAGGTAAAGGAAATGGCGGAAACAGTAAAGAGAAGAACAGTTAATGTACTTAAGGATAACCAAGGCCGAGTTATAGTAAATAAGTCAGAAATTAAACAAACCTGGGAGCAATACATTAAACAACTGTTTGATGACGTGAGACCGGTGCCACCCAATATTGGGTACAACAGATGGTCGCCCAATCTTAGAAGGAGAAGTACAGGCAGCTTTGAAAAATGTCAAAGAGCAAAAGGCCTTGGGTTCCTATGGAATTCCAGCTGAAATATTAAAGTTGATCGAGGGGATGAATCTAGGAAGGCTAACAAAAGTGTTCAATGTGATCTATGATACGGGCGTCATACCCACGGAATGGCTGGAATCTGAATTTGTTACCCTTCCCAAAAAGCCTAATGCTACGAAATGTAGTTTCGTACAATAAGCTTGATGAGCCATCTACTAAAGATATTCCTGAAGATAATTCACAGTAGAATATTTAATCTATATGAGGAACAGATATCAGAGACCCAATTCGGTTTTTTGTGTGTTTTTTCAGCGATGCAGGGATGAAAACTGCGATGTGTACGCATGCTTCGTGGATTATAAGAAGGCGTATGATCTAGTGCGACACACGAAAATGATGGAAGTTCTGCAAAAAGCTGGCCTGGATGGGAAGGACCACAAAATCATCAGAAATCTCTACTGGAATCAGAGGAGACAGAGAGACAGCGGAAGAGATACAAATATTACGTGGCGTAAGGCAGGGATGCATACTATCTCCTGTAATTTTCAATCTGTACTCGGAATACATCTTCAGAGAAGCCCTGCAGATATTGCTGCTGGAATCCTGCTAAATGGAGAACGATTGAATAACATAAGGTATGCAGATGATGCCGTTATTTTTACAGACAACCTAGCTTCCTTTCAACTCCTAATGGAAAGTGTTACAACATACAGTCGACAATATGGTTTGGAAATAAACACCAACAAGACAAAATTCATGATAATCAGTAAAGACCAAAACACCCGCGGTATTTTATTGGTAGACGCAACTCCTTTAGAAAAAATCAACAAATACGCATACTTGGGCACGAACATAAATGGTAACTGGGGCCATTCTGTGGAGATCAGAACGCGTATTGAAAAAGCCAGAACGGCATTTATCAAGGTGAAGAAAGTCTTTACCAGCCACGACTTACAGCTGTCAACGAAAATTCGATGTGTTTTCGACCCTTTTTTACGGGGTCGAATCGTGGGTGCTTACGGAGGTCTCCTCCAAAAAACTTGAGGCATTTGAAATGTGGCTGTACCGAAGAATCCAACGAATACCTTGGACAGAGAGAATAACCAATACGGAGGTGCTGAGAAGGATGGGAAAGGAAAAATAAGTCCTGAATACAGTTAAGACTCGAAAGTTACAATATCTGGGACATATAATGCGTAACGAGATGTCCTTTTGCAGAAGATCCTTCAAGGCAAGGTATATGAGCTAGAGGAGTGGGCAGAAGGAGAATATCGTGGTTGAAAAATTTAAGAACGTGGTTAAACCAATCAACCACTCAGCTTTTCCGCGCTGCTGTTAACAAAGTTCGAATAGCCAACATGATAGCCAACATCCGGAACGCATAGGCACTCTAATTGTAAGAAAAAGAAGAACGAAGACGCCATAAGATGTATCGATTTTTCAAAATAGTAGAAAGGCTGGAATCGGACCATCTACCACTAGAAATTACCCTGTATGATGAGATAGACAGCTGGGGGGAAAGCAAGGGGGTGGTTAAACAAATGGTGATGTGGAATGAGTCGGCTATTACGCGATACCAGGAAAACTTAGACAGGATGGAAGGACTGGAAAATGCGGAACTACCGAAACTCACTGTTATGATAAAGAAAGCACTAATTGTTAAAATATCGCACCCAAACAAAAATTGCGGAAATGGTTGGATAGACGAGGAGCTAATAGATATAAAGAAAAGAACTAAGCCGAATTTAGAGCCTGGAGAGATGGAAAAACAACACTAGAAAAGCTCAAAAAAGAATAAGGAAATGAAAGAAGCAGAGATCGGAAAAAAACGAGAGTGGGAGGAATGCGAAATACAGAAAATCAGCCAGCTGGGCAGAGAGTCAGACATTTGGAAACTGATTGCTGCAAGGAAACCGAAAAGAGAGGTCTCATCAGCAATTAGTACAGAAAAGTGGAAAAATCACTTTTGCGAGTTGCTGGCCGGAGAGACGAAAATAGGGAGCAAATATGGAGAGATTTTAGACCAGTGGAATCGCAATTACAAGAGATTACAGAGGAAGAGGTTGAAACGGTGATGTCGGCACTTAAAAGAAAGAAAACTCTAGGCCCAGACTCGGTGCCAAGTGAGGCGTGGTGTCTAACCACACCAATTGTGAAAGAGAGAGTGTCTAGCTAACTAACTTAACAGCTTTTTAGCTGGTAGCAAACAAATTAGCAAACAGTTGGAGGGAAGGAATTATTGTACCAGTTTTTAAGCAAGGTAACAAGGAGGAACTAGGAAGCTATAGGGGGATAACTCTAATGGACACGTCATACAAGATCTATGCAAAGATACTGGAAAAAAAGTTACAAGAAGAAGCAGAGAAAATGAATCTAATCCCAGAGGTACAAGCTGGCTTCAGAAAAGGACGCGGAACAACCGAACAGATATACGTACTGAATTATATCATACAAAGAGTAATAGTTAATCCAAAGGGAAAATTGTACGCGGTATTTATTCACCTCAAAGCAGCATATGACTCAGGGTGCATTCGCGTTAGGCGCTCATACGCTTTGAGCGCTCACACTTATAAGCTCAGATTATAGGTGTTTTTGTTGGCCTATGAGCGCTTAGAATCAATAAGAAAATTTCGTTCGTTTTGAACGCTATGACAGTCATTTAGCGTCAGAGTTAGCCTCAACATGACGAATATGAGAAATGTTTATCCATTAGTAAATAATACTCGTATATTGGAAATTATCAAAGATGAATCTGATGAATATGATATGATTGAAGATAGTGATGATGAAATGGAGTGGAAACATTGCAGTAATTATTTAAATTTATCTTGTAAAAAAGAACGTTTACGGAGACTTCAAAATTTTGTTGAAGGGGTTATACCATCTTTTAATGATAAAGAATTTAAACCTCACTTTAGGTGATTATTAAAAGTTTAACATTTAATATGCCAAAATTATTGATCTTTACCTTCTATTTTAAATTAATAGATTATATTAATTATATTTAAATAAATGTTTCAATAATTTTTGGATGTGTCGGTTAACATTTAATTTTGTTCTTGATACAATTAAACCATCCTTAATAAGAAAAATTCCAGGATGTAAAATGGTATCACCTGATAAACATTTATTTATAGTTATATGGAAAATGGCAAGTCCAGATTCGTATCGGTAGAATAAGAAAATATGACTTAAATTTCGGAAAACTTCAATCAGCATAAATAAAATATTAATTTCATTTATTATTTCTAAAGGTCAATTTGCCAAAAGTTTTTTGCTTTTTTTTATTACCTGAATCTTCACTTGCAGTAAAATACAGAGCTTCATCGGTTTCCATGACATGTGTCATGGTAAAAGTTTCCATGACTTGTACCTATCAAACCTATAAATGTTTGGTTACGTTACGCTCACATGGTATTCGTTTTGATAAATAGTGAAGTTTGGCGCTCACGCTTTTGCTGCCCTACCTCTGTAGCGTGAGCGTCTGTGAGCGCGAAATCTGCAACCCGAATTTTTTGACGCCCACAGCATCAAGTCGAACGCTGAAAACGACGTTTATATGCGCTCAAAGCGTGTAAGCGTCCAACGCGAATGCACCCTCAGTAGTGAGAGAAACAATGTGGGAATATATGAGGGAGAAAGGTATATCGCAACAGATCAGGCAGAGCATTGAACATCTATATGAGAGAACATGGTGAAGAGTGAAGATAGGTAAAAGGCTATCTGAAAGATTTGAGGTTAGGGAAGGGCTAAAACAAGGGTGTCCGTTAAGTCCACAACTATTTAATCTATATACTGCGGATTTCTAGAGAACTTTCGTGTATTTATATTTATACCAATAAAGGATAAGAGAGCTTGTTGTTGTCGTCTAAGCTATATTATAAAAAATGTAGAGTAGCACTCTACACTCTTACAATGTAGTATTATCGCACTTTTGATGTTATACAAACCTTGATAGACAAAACTAAACAGATAACATTGAAATGTCCGAACCTTGATAAGACAAAACTAAATGGACAAAATTGAGCTGTGCAAACCTTGATAAACCTAACCTAACTAAATAAAATAAAGTTGCGCAAACGTTGATGGACGAAACTAATTGGACAAAATAGAATTGTACAAACCTTGACAAACAAAACTAAATGAACAAAGTTTGCGAATGGTGCGCGAATCTCGATAGACAAAACTAAATATGATAAAAATTACCTATAATCGGTTTAATCATAACATGCATAGTCATGAGCAACTTCAGTAAAGCAATTTAAATAGCCTTAGCAGAATATTATTTACTTATGTGTAATCACGAAATTTCTCGTCAATCGAAGTCCGAATATAAGACGACTCTTGCTTTTTAATTATATTTAATTATTCGGGCAACCTATAACTACAGGACTCGTCTTAAATTCGAATCAATCCAGTATAAAATTGTTTCAGATTTTTATAAATTGGATTTTTTACAAAGGATTTTTCGCCAATGGCCAGGGAGGCGACAACTAGGGTGGTTTTCACTAACCGTCCGGCTTGCCCACCCTGAATGAATGCAGAACATGCGATACCGGAGTGGCGTATACTAAAAGCCAAGGTGGAATAGATGGTTTAGTGAGAGCTTCCCCCAAACCACTTTTAGTCTAGACCAGTATCTCCCAACCTTTTTTGTGTCATGCTCCACCTAAGCCTTTCTAAAACTCCTATGCCCCCCTATATAGCATATACATAATATTTAATATTAAAAAATTTAATTGTTCACTTAAGAAACTTAAATCATGGGTTTTAGGAAAAAATCACTAGGAAATTGTTAAATACAAAGTATGAACCCAAAACTGCGTTGTTTAGCGATATTTTAAAGCGTCCGGGGCTCTCCGTGGAGCCTGCAGTCTGCCGAAAGGAGGTTAACTTAAAAAAAAACCAGTATTGATATAAAGATATTTTGGCCTCGTCAAACGAATTTATAATATTTATTGGCAGCAATTATTTAAGAATTTGCTTTTTTCTTTCAATTTTGGCACTGAAATCTAGCATTGCATTTAAATGGCCCGGAGAAAAATGGTTAACCTCGTGTCGAGTTCATTTTCGAATTGCCCCCCTGAGGGGCGTGGGACCCACGTTGGGAAACACCGGTCTAGACTGTCTAGTCTTGTCTGTCCTAGTTTTGTATGTCCTAGTCCAGGGGTGGCGAACCTTTTTCCGGCCGCGTGCCATTTTTTTTTTAATTTTCACATTTTGAAATGCTGACGTGCCAGGTCTACTTTTACAATGTGATAGTGAAAATCAGTTACCGTATTAGCGTGAATATTTGACGTGTTTTGTGCGCCTTTTAAAATTACGGGTAAACCAATCGACGGCTTTTGATAAAACGTGGTATGATTTGATATTCTTACCATATCTCACAAATTCCCAAATTTCAAGATTGTAGCTTTGTAAATACGGCTTTTGAGATTTTTTTAAGTTTGTAAATTTTGGTGCGCCTTTTGCAATTACGGACAAACAATCGACGGGTTTTAATGAAACTTGATATGATTCGATATTCTTGCGAAATCTCACAAATTGGCAAATTTCAAAATTGAAGCTTTGTAAATACGGCTTTAGTGATTTTTGGAAATTTTGGTGTGCCTTTTGAAATTACGGGCAAACCAATGGGCGGATTTGATAAAACACGGTATGATTTGATATTCTTACGAGATCTCACAAATTCCCAAATGTCAAAATTGTAGCTTTGTAAATACGGCTTTGGTGAATTTGTTAAATTTGAAGTAGATTGAGAAACTTAAAAATTTATTTTAGAAAAGATAATTTAGAAGCCATGCGTGAAAAGTAGTTCGCGTGCCAATAAAATTTTCCTACGTGTCAGCTGTGACACGCTTGCCATAGGTTCGCCACCACTGTCCTAGTATTTTTGTCCGAATCTTATTTGTCCTAGCCTTGTATGTTCTAGTCCTATATGTCCTACTCTTGTCTGTCCCAGTCTTATCTTCCCTAGTCTGTATGGCCCAGTCTTGTCTGTCCTTTGCTTGTTAGCCATAGGCTTGTCTGTCCTAGTCTTGTCTGTCTTACTTTGTCTGTCCGAGTATTGTATGTATATCCTAGTCTTGTATGTAATATTATTCTCTGTCCTAGTCTTGTGTGTCTCAGTCTTGTCTGTCCTTACCTTGTCTGTCCTAGTCTTGTCTGTCTTATTGTTAGTCTTGCTTGTCCTAGTCTTATATGTCCCAGTCTTGTAGGTCCTAGTCTTGTCTGTCCTAGATTTGTATGTCCCAGTCTTGTCTGCCATGGCTTGTCTGTCATAGTCTTGTATGTACTTGCCTTGTCTGTCCTAGTGTTGTCAGTCCTAGTCTAGTATGTCCTAGTCTTGTCTGTCCTGGTCTTGTCTGTCCTAGTCTTGTAAGTCACAGTCTTGTCAGTCCTAGTCTTGTCTATCATAGTATTGTATGTCCTAGTCTTGTCTATCCTAGTCTTGTATGTCTCAGTCTTGTGTGTCCTACTCTTGAATATCCTTGTCTTGTCAGTCCTAGTCTTGTATGTCTTAGTTTTGTCTGTTCTAGTCTTGTATGTCCTAGTTTAGTTTGTTCTAGTCTTGTATATCTTAGTCCTGTATGTCCTAGGTTTGTCTGCTCTAGTCTTGTATATCCCAATCCTGTCTGTCTTAATCTTGTGTGTCCTAGTCTTGCATGTCCTAGTTTTGTCTGTTCTAGTCTTGTATATCCCAGTACTGTCTCTCCTAGTATTGTCTGTTCTAGTCTTGTCTGTCCTAGTCTTTTGTATGTCCCAGTCTTGTCTGTATAGTCTTCTCCGTCTAGTCTTGTCCGTCTAGTCTTGCCCGTCTAGTCTTGCCCGTCTAGTCTTGTCCCTCCAAACTTGTCTATCTAGTAGTGTCTGGTCTGAAACAAATTCAAGTTGAAACTTCGTATTGCTACAACTTCATGTTGAACGGACTAGATCGAAACAATCTATCAATAAACAATCTAAGAGATTTTTTCACCTCGTACAATTACTTCATCTTCAAATTCACGTTGAAACAACTTCATGTGGCGACAACTTCATGTTGAAAAAACTTCATGTTGCGGCTTCGTATTGCGACAACTTCAAGTTGCAACAACTTCATATTGAACTTGAATTACACTACTAACTTATAATAATTAAGTGGACCATGAAAAGCACAATCTAATCCATCTAGTCCAATTCAGTTAGCATTGTAGAGAATTCATTAAATTAAGTACATTTTAATCTTGTAGACTACATAGATAAGACAAGAAAGAGACAAGACTAGAGACAGACAAGAAGGAGACAAGACTAGACAAGACTTTACAAGGCGATACAACAATAGACAAGACTCAAATCAATTGAACTGCTATAGCAGTCCATAGCAGCGAAAGGGTTAATACCCCCTAGTATTAATGGGAAAGACAGAGTAAATGCAAATAGTTCAGAAAGTTACTGATCATCATGATCGTGGTCATGACTACTCAGCAGCAGATTCATCTGAAGAAAGTGATGAAGACGACTAATATGTAGCTTTACATTATTAGAGATTTTTATTGAAATATTTAATTTACTTTTTTTATAATTTTACAAATGATTTGTTACTGTAAAATTTAAATAAATATTTTTTAAAGTACGTTTCTACTTGTTTTCATTAAAAACCATGATAATTAATGCAATTTACGGTCAGTACGATGCATATTAACCCAATTTTTATCTCAAAACGAATGAAAATAATTTTATCTAGCCAAGTGCTTCACGAACCACTGAGTATCAGTGACAAACAATATTTTCATGTCGCTTCTCAGAACCAGTTCACAGAACCATCGCAAATTATTATTTTAGTTGTTTAATAGACATTTTTTAAGTTATGCTTATTTTACGTTCGAATAAAACAACTACTTTTTAAATTCATTAAAATATAAATTAATGTCAATTTAAATTCTGAACAAATTCTCATTAAAAAAACTCATTTTAAATAAATTGTAAATTTATGGAGATCTACGACTGCACACCATGTGTGAAATTTAACGCTTGACTCAATTCACTCAACTGAGAAATTCAAAAAGTATATTTAATTCAATGTCACAGATAAATCTGCTTATGTAACCATTTTGTAATAATTTTTTTAAAATAAATTATACACGTCTACTACGATAACTACAATATTAAAAACGAAATAAAAAATGTTCAGAAGTTAAATATAATAATTTAAATCAAAAATTAAAAACTCTGGAAAAGGGTGGTTAATAAAACTGAAAAATTAAAAAATATATAATTAATTTAATGTCACGAATAAATCTGCTTTTGTAACCGTTTTGAAATAATCTACAATGTGTTATGAAGAGTGAAATTTATACAAAAAGATGAAATTTACAGTTTTATAAACAGTGTAAACAAATAAAAGATAATATTATCTCGTGCGTGTAATAAGAATAGATAGCGATGATTCATAATGTTTAGTGAACAATTTAAATAATTTTTAAACAAGATGGTAAAAAAGTGTTACGAATCTAGTTGAATAATTGGTTAAAATATTTCTCAATTTAATTGTGAACGAATTTTAATAATTTATAAACAATATGGTAAAACAATTAGATATTAACTTAGTGTTACGAATTCAGTTGAAAGAATTGGTTAAAATATTTCTCTCTTAATTCAAATAAAAATATTAAGTAAATTTCAACAAATATTTAAGAATTTTGAAATATACGAACCAATATACTCTTACAAAAAAAATTCTAAAATAAGAAAAATCCGACAAAACCAACATATTTCTAGTTTTTAGAACATTTTAATTTAAGCAAAAATATCGTTTCGATAAAAAAATATATTGATAATTTAAAATATATACCGTTTTTGATGTGACCATCTTGTAAGTATAAAATATGTTCTTTTATAACATGACAATCCCTTCGCGAACTTGCACACCACTGCCGACAAAACGCCAGAACCGTCGACGGTTGAAAACGGTTTGTACACGCAACATCCGAATATTTATTCAACCAGTTTGCTACGTAACATGTGAGGTAGAAAAACAGGGGGAAAAACGGCAAATCATCTTGTTTATTATTTCTCAAGTACGGTTTCTGTTGTATAATAAAAACGCCATAGTGAAAAAATTAGTCGCCAATTAACAATTATTTATCTTGTAATATGTCTTTAAGTTAATATCTTTAGATTTATATTCCTAAATACATTAATAGTTTCTATTAGCCGTCTCTATTAGATCTAATAGCCGTCTATTCAAAAAGTGGCTTAAGGCCGAGGCCGCACTACGGTTTTTTCCCGCGAGCGGTGACCGCTATAACCGCGAAACCGCTCGAGAAACACACAGTACGCTATGGGAAAAATCAGTCGTGGGAAAAAACCGCAAGTGAAGCCACTTGTATTAACTTACTTGAGTCACAAAATCACGCGATAAAAAAAAAGGGGCGGTTTAGCCGTAGTGCGGCCTAGGCCTAAGTCCATTTAATTTAAAGTCGAGTAATTTAGGATTACGTTTTAATAAATTTAAAAATATGAATATTTGATAGCATGTTATTAAAATATTTTTGTATTTCTAAAGATGTGTAATTTACCAACCCAATTGGCATAATAAACATTGCTTAAAAAATAATTCGTTTTTGATTGCTACAAGCCACTTTCAAAATTAATAAAATAACTTTTATAGTTCTTAACCCTCCGGAGGTAAGGGTGGGTCGTATCCGACCCATGCGTTTAGTTTAAAGTTTTAAGTTTTCGCATGCGCGGGGTCTGTGATTCACATCAACTGCTAGGTACCCTACGAGTCAGTTGTTATCAAGCCATTAGAGATTCCAGTCAGACAAAGGTAAGTGATCACATTATCTTAATCTAGATTTTATGCACCTGTCCATTATATGGGTCGTATCCGACCCCACCTCTTATTTACTTATTACCTCTTATGCACTGGATTCCTGGGTCTATCTACCTGACAAATACCATACCGATCTGAAGATTTATTTGATGCAGATGACTGCATTGAAGAAGAAAGTCTACCTGTGAATGATTAATCTTTACATAATATAAACTTTTTTCTTGGTAGAGATGGAAACAATTTGGGCAGACAACCCTACAGTTTCCAAATTCAGTAGAACGCCAAAATCTAATATTATAAGTCATCTCCCTGGTCCGAAAGGTGAGGCTAGAGGAGTAATAGATGAAAATAAATTTTTTTGTTTATAACTCTGTTTATAAATAATGAAATATTAGAAGAAATTGTAGTTCAAAAGAATTTTGAAATTGATCGAGTAAAGACAAATTACTCTTCTAAACAATGGTTTATTTCCCAAACATCTTTAGTGGAAATAAAAGCACTGATCGGTAATGTTAATATGTAATATTATAATGTTAATAATGTTAATCGGTTTGTTATTTTTTAGTGCTGTGTTGAAAGATTCCAATTTGAATACTAAAGATATGTTTTCAAAAATCTTTGGCCCACCAATTTTCGCTCTACAATGTCCGAAAAAAGGTTTCACTTTCTCTTGTGTAATTTAAGGTTCGATGACAAAACTACCAGAGAAATGAGGTGCATTACAGACAAATTTGCACCATTTCGAAGCATATGGACGATTTTTGAAGCAAATTGCAGCAAATATTTTACGCCCTCAGAATATCTGACAATCGATGAGACGCTCCTTGGGTTTCTAGGAAAGTGCCTGTTTAAAACTTATATCCCGTGTAAACCTGATAAATATGGATTAAAAATTATTTCTGCATGTGATGCGAGAACCTTTTATTTTATGGGTGGAATACCTTATACAGGGAAAACTAGTCAACGAAGATCAGAAGTGTCTTTGCCTACCCAATATGTTTTAGAACTTACAAAACCTATTTGGGGAACTAAGAGGAACATTACAGTCGACAGCTGGTTTTGTTCGTATCAGCTAGCTGAAGAGTTGGAGAAAAAACAGCTAATATTGGTGGGAACACTAAGACAAAATAAGCCCCAAGTTCCTCATATAATGTTCGCCAAAAATCCGGTAAATTCTTCCGTATTTCTTTACCAGGATGACAAGACACTTTTAGCGAATACCCCTAAGAAGAATAAAAAAGTGCTAGTACTTTCCTCTATGCATTTTTCAGGGAATGTAAATGAACACACAAAGGTGCTAGAAATGATAGAGTTTTATAATTTGACGAAAGGTGGAGTCGATGTACTGGATAAATTGTGCCATGATAAGACAACCAAGAGATCGACCAATAGATGGCCTATGAGGTATTTTTTTGGCATCCTTGACATAAGTGCAGTAAATGCATTTATCATTTGGAAATGGAACTGTAATGAGTCGTCATATTCGAACATAGCAAGGACAGTATTCCTAAAAACCCTAGCATTCAGTCTTACAGAACCAATAATGGAGCTAAGGGCACAAAATCAGCACCTTCCGAAGGAGTTACGTTCAATGCTATGTGTTAGACATGGAAGAAAAATACAAAGAAATCCCAGCACGAACTTCTTCTCAAAAACGAAAAAGGTGTGGCTTCTGTGATATCAAGAAAGAAAAGGTAGCTTTTTTTTTATTACAATATAAATATTTAAAATATGAACTCCTTCAATAAAAAAATCCTGTGTCAAGGCTATCGACTGTTTAAATACCAAAACATTAATTCCAATATTAAAATCAACGATCTATGCAGAACTGACATAATTTTTCATATATCTCTTACAATTTTCAAGCAGTAGCTCTTTGAATTTATTTCCATTAGTACCTCTTTGACTTTGTGGGCTGCTGCCACCGATTGATAAAATATTTTGCAAAACTGACACAGTGATTTCATCGTCTGATCCTTTCTCTACGAATGTGTACAATTTTATTGCTCAATCTGATGTGGAACCTATTAAAACGAGTAAATCCAGATACATCAATCAGCTATTCTAACCAAAACCGATCACGACAATTTCAAGATATTAAAAAATTGTAACAAAATGTAGTAACGCTTGAAGAATTTCAATGAAATTTTTACTGAAAATGTGTCCATAGGAAGCACTCCCTGACAAAAACGCGCCATCTTCGCCGAGGACGCCGTAGTGAATAATTTTTCCTTCAAAGGTTTTCTACAAACATCTCCTCAATGCCTTAAAAATTGAGACTTGAACCAGCATATGTAGGACGTATGTACCTACAAAAAGTATTCATTCGGGATCTTGCAAAATCGTTCGGTTTAGTCACTAAAGTGAAAAATTTTAAAGGCGCTTTTTTTCTATGACTACGTACGCCTTCTTTGAATTTGATTCACGCTTCACGTTTCTGCAAATCGAACTTGATTTGTGCGTAGATACTCAATTTACACATATTTATAAGGGAGGATGGAGTAATTCACTTGTATTATCGAAACGGCTCGAAATTTATCAAAATTATCGATGTACCTGACATCAATTTATCGATGATGTATCTGATTTATCAATGTCTGTTCTCAATCAGAATTGGACAAAAAACCCATTTTCCGCAGTCGTAGTTGGTGTCAACTGACTGACGGTTGGGCTGACGTTTGTGATTGCGTCCTGCCAGTAGCGCTAAAATAAATCGAAAATTCGAATCCACATGCGCCGTTACTTACAGGTGAATGTGTGGAAATGTGTTACCACCGATTGGTGTTCTTCATTGCAGCGTAAATGTCGTGGTAAGAAAATTCCGATTTTGACGTCCCCGAAATTTGAGGAATTTTTGGAAAATCACTGAATCCGAACCGCAGCCGGCGAAGAAGCGAAATTTAAAACCCTTGCAGAAAAGAGTTGAAATTTGCGAATTGCTGCGGTAAAAGTTGCTAAAGTTGAAAGACGGGCTAAAAATGGGCGACGGTTCCCAGGGCTCTGGGGGCGCACCGTACAAGCGAAACGTGAAAACTTGGTTTCATGTCGGCAAAATGTCGGCAACTTCCGGCGGAAGGACACCGTTCAAAAATTTCTGAAAAATTCTTCTCAGCTAGGACACAAAATGCGAATTTCGTTTTTTTGCAATAACTTTGCCAGTTGCAAACTGTTTGCAACTTTTAATAGCCTATGGCACGGTCCAGTCTGTTCTCGATCTGCCACTGTAGGACAGGAAGTTGTGCCATTTGTACTTCTCAAGCACAATCATACTCATCTTGATTGAGGATTGACATCCTACCGGTTTCCGACTATCGGCCGTGGCGACCTCGTGGTTTCTGCGAATCGGAAAATCGACACATCGTACACAAGATACCGTCGACCTCCATCGAACGGTGTAGAAGAAATTGCAAAATTCCACCCACTTTCGGTTCGGCAGCCGCAAACGTCCGATTTTGCAAAAACGTCTACCGCACGGCCATTTTTGCAAAAAATCGCACGGCCTCTTCGAATGCCCAGAGAGGAAGAATCTACGAAACCGGACCCGCAAACGGGAAGGCTTTCTGTTCAGTGGTCGGCTCGCAATAAAACGACAAAGATCGTGTTTTGCGATTTTTTTTTCGGTTTTTCGCACTTATCTCCAAATTTTCAGGGAAGACTCGAAAATTCGAAATGACAGTTTTGTGCCGAAAAAATCGGCGCTCCCGATAGCATAACTCGCGTCGCGATCAGTCCTAATACGGCCGCTCGGCGGCCGAGAAACGGAAATTTCACTTTCGCCGCACCCCCGCCAGGGGCTTCTTCAAACCCGATTTGACGCATCCCCCCCCCCCCCTCAGCCACAAAAAAAGGCGTGCCAAACTATATTAATATATATAAAATAAAGAAATGTTGGGGGACGAACTTCTTCAGACAATTCATCAATCAGCAAAGAACCTCGGTCAACCGCCACGAAAACGAAAACACAGATGGTGGACATTGGAATGCGACAGGGTGAATCCCGTATGCTTGCGCGAGAGAATTGGCAGACTTTCTTAAAAATGCATAGGGAGACATCCAAAACGATCATACGCATTAAACGGACATACCATTTCAAAAAATTAGAGGAAATCGACAATGATTTCAAAAGAAATGACACACTAAACTTCTACAGAACATTTCGGAAAGAACTGATGAACTACAAACCAACGAGCATCTGTTGCCGTCGGCCTGATGGAACCCTTGAAACCAATACAAAAGCGAACTGTGAAATCCTGAAACAGTACTTCGAGAAGCTACACTGTAAACCCCCCGAAAAAACACTCTAATGCCACATAGTCGCCCCAAACCAGGGCTCTGTTCCACCAACACATGAGGAAATACCAAACATCAATTTACACCTAAAAAACAACAAAGCACCAGGAGAAGACGGCTTAATCCCTGAAATGCTCAAGATCGGAGGTGAACTCTTGATTGACAGACTGAAAGCCATCATTGCAAATACATGGAAGAGCGGCATTATTCCAGCGGACTGGAAAAATGCTTTGATCCACCCACTACACAAGAAGGGCGAGAATACTGATCCTAACAATTACCGAGGCATTTTTCTTCTATCAATTGTCTACAAAGTTCCCTTACGTGCCCTCCTCATCAAACTGGAAGAACAGACAGAACATCTGATCGGTGAATATCAGGCAGGTTTCCGACCACACCGAACATGCGCGGAACAAATCTGGAACCTGAAGATGATACTGCAACATCGGCAGCCGAACCGCACAGTTGTCACTTTCGTAGACTTCAAGAAAGCCTATGACTCGATTGACCGCATAACTCTGTTTAATATACTTCGTGAATACGGTGTGGATAGTAAAACAACCATGTTAATCGAACAGACTTTGTCAGGCACAACATCTAAAGTAAAATTCATGGGTGAAATCTCCGAGCCTTTTCAAATCAGTACTGGAGTAAGACATGGTGATGGATTGTTCCCACTCCTCTTCAACCTGGTACTAGATAAGATAATCAAAATATGGGAGAAAGAAGTACCTGGAGTATATATGGGAACAAAGGATAAACGAATCAATATGAAGTGCCTCGCTTTTGCAGACGAGCTTGCAATAATAATAATCCGGACTACTGAAGACGCCAAAAATGCCATCGAGGAACTACATGAAATAGCCATCAGGACCGGCATTCAAATCTCTTACGAGAAAACGCAATACATAGACTCCAAGAGCTCCAATATGACACATGGAAACACTGGTGAGGAAAGAATGGCTAACAAAACACGTGCAGAAAAGTTACGCAAAGCCTATACAATCACCTGGAATATGTACAACAAGAAATCACTTTCTACCAAAGCAAAACTCCGTCACTACCATACAGTCATCTTCCAGAAGCACTCTATGTAATTGAGACTTCATCATTAACCATCTACATCAATGACATTGAGAAAGTTGAACGGCAGATACTGAGAAAAATATTTGGACCCAAGGTACAAGATGGTATCTGGATGCGCAAAGGCTCACAAGAACTGTATTCCCTGACAGAACGATTCACCTCAGTTGCACGGAAAAGACGTCTGAAATTCTACGGTCATATAGTACGAATGGATGACTCTCGATTGACCAAGGAAATCTTCCACATCATCAATGGAACCCGACAGTCCAAAGTACGCTGGCTGGTGGACACACAAAATGACCTCTCAGTAATCAATATAGACCCATTGGCAACTACAAGAACAAAATACAGGCAGGAAATTAATTCACATAACTTCACATCAAAGAATCCAACGGCTAAGAGTTTGAAACTAAAAAACACATGGACGCAAGAAAGAAGACAGGCCCACAGCGAAAGGATGAGGAAGTTTTGGGAAGATAAAAAGAACAAGATGACCAGTGCTAAGTAATGGTTCAACGCGCTCCTTAGAGGACGAAACGAATGTATATAGATAATAAAAAAAATGTTACATACAAATAGTTTTATTTACAATTTATAATTCATTCTTCTCAAAATGATTTAATAAAATAATGGTGTACAGGTGTAATAAATCTATCAAATCGTTGTATTTTAGTGTTACGATTGGTCTTGATATTTTGACCATTGGCGCCAACTCAAGACTGGAAGATCATTATTTGTCATGAATCCGTTCCAAAGAGAAGTTAAATATTAAACAGGTCGAATATTAAATATTAGATTAGAGAGCATTGAGAATGACCAGAAAAAGAACAATATCCGTAAAGTATACGGGAGAGTAAATAACATTAGGAAAGGATATCAACCGCGAGCATCAGTTCTTCACGACAACAATGGTAACATTGCAGGAACAACCCACATTTTACAGGCATTTTACTGTCCTCAACCAGAGAACAAGCTGGAGGAAAACACCCGTTCAATGGTAGAACCTTTCATCAATGATCCCGCATATGACGAGGTAACCAGCACCACAACCGCAAAGCTGCTGGTTCTGATAGTACCAGTTAAATTACTGAAATATGGGGGTGAGAAGCTCAATAAGAAATTGCATCAGATTATTCTGAAAATATGGCGAGAGGAACAAATACCGGATGAATGGAAGGAAGCAGTTATTGTCCCAATACATAAGAAGGGAGAGAAGCGAAACTGCAGAAATTACAGAGGAATATCCCTACTTGTCACAGTTTACAAATTACTGTCGCACATTATCTTACGACGACTAATTCCATACGCCGAAGACATAATAGGAGACTATCAGAATGGTTTCCGTAAAAGCAGATCTACAGCAGACAACATTTTTGTATCACGACAATCAATGAAAAAGTTTGGGAATACAACAAAAACGTTCATTACCTTGATTCATTGATTTCCAAAAGTCCTTCAACTCTACCCACAGAGAAACAGCATGGGAAATCAGAGCAGAATACGGATTATCAAAAAATTCCGGATTATCGGGATAAAATAAACATAAAAGAATAACATAATTTCCTTACAACTTACAAATTTCACTGAGATTTGTTTTGGTATATATTCAGTCTGTGTTCCGTTTGTTTTAAGCTTGTTTGAATAACATAATTGAATATAGGGGTGAAACTAAACCAATTATAGATACAATCATATCAACTTACCAAATCGGAACATACAAACATATTCAAACCCTCCGTAGCTCCATAATATTATTAAGTCTTTCCAAGACTACAAAACAAATCTCAAGTCGAAAAACAACAGATATTTCTCTGTTACTTACTAGGACTCAGTTCATTTTCGTGACAAGAACTAGACAAGAACTACATAAATAAAATTGTTTCCAAGAACAGATCATTCTACTTAACCCAAGCGACTGGCCATCCGCAGACGCGCCTCGAGATCCATTTCTCTTCAGTGCAGCCCTGCTCCCCTGAACTATAAAATGGTATCTGAACATATAACCCCTGAACTATATAAAATTTCATTTTATATTTCAGGTGGCGTTACGTTAAATGCGTCACCGTTTGCTACAGTTCGCCTAGTTCAAACATTCCAGTAATCGTTTGCTTCATTGTCATCCGTTTAACAAATTAGGCTGAGGATGAGGACAAATTAAGCGTCAGAAAAGAAATGAAAATTTTCCTCGCATGTGCCTTGAAGCCAAGCTATGTCATCGTTTGTCAGCCTAACATCCACTTCACATTATGCTTTGATCACACGTAACGAGTAGAGTGGCGAGACAGTAAACTCGGGCGATTACTCGGTACGTTTAAACATGTCACCGAGTACACGGCCGGGTGCTCGGCCCAGTAAAATAGCGAGACAGTCACTCGGACCCCTTTCTATATACTAGGGCGAGTGGCTACCCCCACTCCCACCGCTACTGACTCGCTGTCCCACTCGGCATTTCTGAACAAGTACTCTCCTCGTTTTGTCAGTACGGTGAAGGTGGCTAGTTTGTTTTAATTTTAAATACTACAATTGAAACTTTTGATGAAGTATTGCTTTATTTAATTATTAATTAATTTTGGTTTTACGTTTTTTAAAAAGAAAAGAAAATGTCGTTAAAATGGGACAATGAAAAAACAATTCAATTTATTCAAATATATAAAGTGTGTGTATCCATGTCTGTAGGACTTTAGTTCACAGGACTACAAAAATAAACCAAAAAGAGACGCGGCATACGTATCCATTTCGAGAGAAATGGATCTTGAAGCATCTGCATCCATTACTTCAGGTATAAGTGCTGATATTGAAGCCCGGGAAATCCTATAGAAACCTTGCAAATATCGGTGGTTGAGCCCTGTTGCTAAAAAGCAACTTGAAGCTTTATATTTGCCGGTATAGATTCCCTCTTTATAGTATTTTATTTTCGAATTAGAGGACTTATATTTTTTAATAATCCATTAAAATGTTCTACATCCATTCTCAGTAGCGCTTTAAATTCTCTTGAGTCTTCTAATTCCAATTCCCGAAGTAGATTGTTACTTGCTCCAAGTTCGGGTCTCCTCAACATCCAAGGCCTTGTCCAAACGCGCTTCTTATCGTTTCGCAACAATCGTTTAACTCCTCAATTAAATGAGGTATAAGCATCTTAGTGCATTTTTGAATCAACCTTTTACTATCCATCATGATCACTGACTGACTCACCCGGCAAAAAAATTAAAGCGTGTGAACACCAACTCGCCCACTCTACTCTCTCGGCCGAATGACATTTTACTGTCTCGCCACTGTACTCGTTACGTGTGATCAAGCCATTAGTTTGAAAGCTCTTGTAAAAATTCTAATTTATTTTTTCTTCTACTCTACAATTGTCTTTTTTCAAAGGACAATTGTAAAGTAGACTTATCTTCGTCAGAATCGCGAATCAAGTTTTTAGAGTTTAAGGGTGTCCCTTTCGACTTTATTTCAACTGTGCGCGAAGTTTATATGCGAAGCGGGGCAGCGGAAAGGAAAGACACGTGTTTCCACAGAGCGCCGGATTACTAAACATGCCGGATTAACAATTAACGCCGGATTATGAAGATTATGCTCTACTTTGAAAGAATCTACCAAATGAATACTTTACGGTCTTCAAATTTTCTATAATCCTAGTATTAGGGATTTCTCTAAATTTGTACAAAATATTTCAATTTTATATTTCCTTCACATTATGTGAAGACCCAATAATAAATGGATTAAGTTATGAACGATTCCCGCTCCACTTTGGCACTCTTAATAGTTATTTTGGTAAAGCATTTGCCAATAATCAATACGACATAAGTGAATGAAGGTAGAGACACACTGGTCCCACGTACGCAACGTATGCAACGCATTACGATATGATTTTCATTACTCTTGATTTTAGATGAAAAACTATGCTAGAGAAACACACTTATCGTATGCAACGCAATCACACGCAACGTCCATCTTGGGTGTCCAGATCGGCGTGGGAAGGTGGAGGGGATGTTTCTACGCTATCCACGCGTGTGATCAGTGTGTTCTAGAACTTATGCGTAGCACGTCATACACAAATAGACCTCTGATGAAGCATTCTCCTCAAACTGTATTTTAGACATGCGAAAGTACTTAAAGAATCTTTCATCAGACTCCAGTTTCTGCATTAATGTATGGAATTCTCCAACTTGTTCTCTTTGTTTATTTATCTCATGAACAAAATATCTTCTCTTCTTTTTGTAGCGCAGAAATATTTATTTAGAAATAGTGGACTCAAAAAATCATCCTCAAATTCGCTATCAGAATCAGAAAACAAGATTTATAGACGCACTAGTGCACCTTCTGAAAAATTAAAACAGCGTCTGATGCAAAATTTACGTTGCATACGCGGGACGAGTGTGCACACCAATTCCCCCACGTTGCATCGCATACGTTGCGTACGTGGGACCAGTGTGTCTCTACCTTTAAACTCGTAAGTCGAGATATCACCGTACTAAATTTGCAGATGAAAAATGCACAATGCAAAAAAATTCCCATGTTTTTTTTTAAGATACCCGGTTATAATGTAGTTTCAATATTTACTTTGTAATTACTTTGAAAATACAAATTTTATAATAGAATTAAAAAGAAATTAAATTTTTTTCTTCGTTGAAACGGAACGGAATGTCTGCTAGTAAATCTTTTCTTATGTAAAATCATCTGTCAAACATGTCTTTGAACTCTAGAGCCACACCAGGTGGTCGACATAAAAATCAGTCTGCTAAAAGAGGGACCATAGGCAAACAATAAAAATGGAATAATGCAGTAAACATTCACAACGTATTTTTTATACATGACTGATTTTTAATACTTATTAGAAGCCACTCAAGTAGAAATAATAATTTAAATATAACAATTATTTATTACACCTTATCATAGTAAGAAATTTAATTTCAAAAATAACTAAATTCTATTAACTTGAATATAGCTTGAAATATAGCTTTTAAATAGCTTGAATATATAAATAATAACCTTTCCGTAACTCTATAATATTATTAAGTCTTTTTAAGACTACAAAACAAATCTCATGTTGAAAACAGTTGACAACAACAGTTATTTGTATGTTATTTACAAGTCCTGAGTCCACTTTCATGGCACTAAACAAGAACCAGAAAATTAACATTGTTTTTAAGATCACATCTTTACATTTAACCCAAGTGAATAGCCATCTGCAGACGTGTTTCGAGATCTGTGTATTCCATTTTATAATTCAAAAGAGCAAAGATGCACTGCTGAGAGATAGATCTCGAAACGCGTCTGCAGATGGCTATTCACTTGGGTTAAATGTGATCTTAAAAACAATGTTATTTACCTGGTTCTTGTTTAGTGCTATGAAAGAGGAATGAGAACTAGTAAATAGCATACAAACATCTGTTGTATTTCAACAAATATCTGTTGTGTTTCAATTAATAATCGTGTGATTATATGTATGGTATGATTGTATCTATAATAAGTCTGGTATCACCCCAAATTTCAATTACAAAATTCTATATTTAAATCCACGTGTTGCACGGAATATATTGCTGTTAGGAATTAAAAGTAAAAGTGGTGATTACTGATGCTAATTTCGTATTATACTAATTCGAATAAAAATGTATCCCTCCTAGAACAGCGTTACAAGTATTCCCTAAACACGATATCAAATATTGCTCGAAAAACAGGACAATCGATAACGCGGTTTCAAAGGCTCAATAAAAAGCGGCTACTGTATATGATTTTCATTTGGGCAAACTGAAATACCTTCTACATTACTGTGACATTACCCATCATCGCAAACCTTTCGCTGCATAACGGGTGCCACAAATATACGTCGCCTACAGTAAAATTCGATTTTCCAAATAATAAATACTTACAAATTTTGATAGAGAAACGCTTAACAAAGTACTCCGGAACTAGCACTAGACAACAAAACCCGCAGACTAATCCTAGAATCTAGATCTTGTTTACATTTTCTCTGCACCATGTCTTCATCATGTCTACATCTTGTCTAGTAGTGTCTAGTCTGCTCTATTCTAGTGTAGTCTAGTCTATTCTGGTTTATTCTCGTCTAGTTTGGTCTTTTCTAGTCCTGTCTCATCTTGGCTTGACCACACTTGTCTATCCTCGTTTAAACTTGTCTAGTCCTGTCTCATGTAGCCTTTACCACTCTTGTCTAGACTCATCTAAACTTGTCTAGTCATGTATAAGCATGTTCTGGTCTCGTTTAGTTCCAGGTGGGATGTAATCATGAAGGAATTAGCATCAAGACAGACACCAGAATATTTGAGAAAGATGATAAGCAGCTTCTTGAGCGACCGACGGTTGATATACAACACGGACGAAGGAGAAGTTGATTATGAGGTAACGGCGGTCGTCCCACAAAGATCGGTCCTGGCAGCATTCTTGTGGAACGTTATGTACGATGGCTTGCTAAACCTAGACTTGCCTTGAACAGCGAGAATAGTTGGGTTCGCAGATGAAGCCGCAGTGGTGGTGACTGCAAAGGAAATAAGCACACTGGAAGTAACAACTAACGAAATCCTTCGGCGGGCAAATAATTGGTTAAAACAGCAGGGTCTAGCAATGGCAGTTCATAAAACAGAAGCGATACTTATCACGGACAAAAGGATAATCGCACTACCGAAAGTCGTTCTGGAAGGACAGAATATCCCTCTATTGAAATCATTGACGTACCTTGGCGTCCAACTCGATAGCGGTCTGCGGGACAAAGACCATATAGTCAAAACAGCGAAAAAGGCAGCGTCTACAGTGACAGCTCTGGTACGGTTGATGCCGAACATTGGAGGGCCGAAGGATTGAAACGGAAACTTCTCAACATTGTGGTACAATCAACAGTTCTCTACGTGGCGGAAATATGGGCCGACGTAACAAAAGAGGTAGGAGCGAGAAAACAACTTATAGGAGTACTGAGCAGAAGTGCCCTAAGAGTAATTTCTACCTACAGAACGGTTTCGGAGGCCGCGGCGCTGGAACTTGCAAGCACGCCTCCAATAGACTTACTGATTCGCGAGAAACAAGAAGTCTACGAAGTGCTGCAACAACACAGAGCAAAAAACGAAGTAAAACATGACATGGCGGCCGCCAAGGAGAGAGCGCGTAAGGGACTCATGAACCGATGGCAGACAAGATGGGATAGCGACACTAGTGGACGATGGACACACAGCCTTATCCCTAACGTAACAGCATGGTACGAAAGGTCGTACGGACATATAAGTTACCATCTTACACAGGCGCTCACTGGCCATGGGTGCCTCAACGCATACCTCGAACGGTTTAAAAAAAGAGACACTACGGAGTGTCGTTACTGCGGTCATATCACAGACGACGCACAACACACTATCTTCATATGTGCAGAATCAGAGAATGAAAGAACTCGACTCGCGGAGACACTAGGCGGTACAAAACTAGAAGAACAGAACATCATGGAAGTTATGTTAGAAAGTGAGCATAACTAGGATGCAGTACAAGCTTACATACCCATGATGGGAAAAGAACAAATGGAAAGAGAATGGAAGGCGATCATAATATCGCACGACACACAAGGAAGCTTAGATGGGCGACTAGATGTGACAAAAAGACCGAAAAATAGTTAATCAGACGACTACATAACTAATATGACAGAAGACGAAATCGAGACGGGTAAAGGACAACAAAAAGAAGGAAAAGGAAACAATTAGAACAAACACCACCACCCACCTGAAGTAATGCTCACGCAGTTCCAGGTGGAGTGTAGTGAAGAGACAGAGGTGGGGTATGCTAAACACGAAGTACTCGATCAGAGAGCACCACACTACACGGGTTTGAAGACCCGGTGTGCAACAATGCACTCCCCCTCCTTCGAAAAAAAGTCTTGTTTAGTCATGTCTAGTTATGTTTAGTCATGTCTAGGCATGTTCTAGTCTGGTCGAGTCATGTCTAGTCATTTATAGTGTAGTTGTTTTTTATATTTATTTTAACCCTTTATATTAATTTTTTATTAATTTTATATATAATTAATATTTATTAACATTGAATGAACAAGTTTTGAGTATCAGCTTTTCATACTTACATAACACGGTTTTACATAACACGGCATTTTGCAGAAATCTGTTTTAAAACACTGTTTTAGGAAACGAATTTCTTCGTATGCAGGATGATACGTGCAGTCTGTACGACTGTTTTGTACAAACAAAATATTTTATTTCTCGAGAAGAATACGCGCGCAGTATTTATAAACTACATACGAAATTGAATCAAGTGTAACAACTCCCAGTCTAACGAACTGGCCCACAAAAAAAATTTAAAACTGTATTTTATATGTTTGATAATAATAAATCCAGCATTCATTTTAATTCATTATTAGATAAGACGTTAAATGTAAAATGCATTGCCAGCCAGAAAGCCTCAGTTGGGGAGTTAACTGTCCCAAACATATTTATCTGTTCAATCTGGCATATACCCAATGTTTATTTGCTAAATATATAATTTAATATATTCGCATAAAAATAATTTGTCCTGACTTAATTTCAGTTTAAAATCTGTCAAAAGATTTTGTCTAAAAGATCTAATCTAGAGACGCGTTTACTTAAAACTTCCAAACTATGTATCACAGTTTCTTTTTAATATTTTATGTATAATTAATACCACATCCGGAGGAAAGAAAGGAAAATGCTGCGAAAAATCCTAGGCCCAAATATGGAGAGGAGACTAAAACCTAACAAAGAATTATACCTGAAGACAGAAGGAATTGTAGCCCAAATGAGAAAAAGGAGAATACAGTTTTATGGGCACCTAGTGAGGATGAACAGTACCAGACTGACGAAGAGGATTTTTTAATTCTTCAGGAAGAGGAAGACTGAGCCGAAATGGTTTCGGGAAGTGAAATTGGACTTGGATCGGATGGGGGTGAAAAAAGAAGACATAATGGACAGATAGAGATTTAGGCGACTAATTAAGGAGTTTACAGGTTTCCAGGAGACAGGGCAATTGTCAGTGAGAAACGGAAGATCTTACACGAAGGAATAGAAAAAGGAAGTGGGAGAGAGGATGAAGAGATATTGTCAGAGAGTGAGGACAAAAAATAATGTAAAAACTGTCAAACATGATCCATAGTTGGCCGTAACGAATATAAAAAAATGAATACCAAATACTAATTTTCTCTTTTAATTTTTTAGCGATATATTGCATATGTAATAATTATATATAATAATAATAACTTGAAACTAATTTTGTCGGACTATTTTTTGTTCGAATGTTGTTGCCTACCACGACCACGCTCATGTTCCAGCAGGATTTCTATTACAGTTTCAGTGAGAAGTCGAGGTTTTTCTCGGCGAAATGTAGTCTGAGTCCGCTGAACGGGGGCAAGGGCGAATCGCCCAAGGGGAAGTTTCGGTTTTCCTACTGCACCGGTGCCAGGAGGAACAACAAGAAGAATATCACCAAATGGTATGTAAAGCAGCCCACAGTTTATGTGGGGCGAGGAGAAGATGGACGGGGCTACCTCAGTCTACCTCAAAAAGGTTCGCTATCATCGACCCACGAGAAGTCTTTCATCTTTGCATTCCGATTCGGATGATGAGATATCGCATTTGGAATGGGAGACGGTACGCGTGAGGTTCGTGAAGGCGGGCACGCAGAAGCGGCTGGCGGAGGCGCTGGCCTAAAAAAGGCTCGCTAACATCGACCCACGAGAAGTCTTTCATCTTCGCATTCCGATTCGGATGATGAGATATCGCATTTGGAATGGGAGACGGTACGCGTGAGGTTCGTGATGGCGGGCACGCAGCAATGCGCTGGTCACCGACGACGGCGAACTCGAGACGACCTGTTAATGTAGGTCGTGTTACATGATACAAACGGCACGTGGGCTGCTTTACATACCACTTGGTGAGATTCTTCTTCCTCGCGACCTACCGAAGCTTCTCGTCGCCTCTCTGAAGCTGCTCATGCAGCGGTACGACGAGCTGGCGAAACCGCCGGGTAACGGCCGTACTGATCACCACGAACAACACAGAAAGAAGCTGAAGCCGCTGGACAGGTCCATGATCATCATCTGCAGGATTGATATCGCTCAGGAGCTGCGCGTCTCAAGAACTACTCCAGCCTGAAAGCGATCATCAGCGGCCTCCAAAGCAATCCGATCTACAGATTGCAGAAATGCTAGGCGGTCGTGAGCAAAGAAACTGTTCGATGAGCTAGTGAAGATTTTCAGGGAAGACAATAATCAATTTGCCCAGAGGGAATTGCTCATGACAGAGGGTACTGCAAAATTTGCCGATACCGTTGGTGACAACGACAAACTACAAAAAATATTCCACAGACAGAACAACCACAGCGCGAACATAAGCTTTGGCACCATCCCCTACCTAGGCTCGTTCCTCACCGACCTTATTATAATTGGCACCGCCATACCCGATACCATTTCCGACGGCCTAATAAACTTAGATAAGCGCAGCAAAGAATTCGAGGTGTTGGCTCAGATCAAGCTCCTCCAAGGCGCCGCAAACGCATACCAACTCGGCGGCGACATAATCTTCGACCGCTGCACAGTGGGTTGAATTGCCGAAAAAGTAGACAAAAAAATAATGCCCCGTCCAATATATCTGAAATTAGGGTTATTTTTGTCGTTGATCACGAATGTTTTATCAAAAATTAAAAAAAAAAACAAAATGGCGGTTTGAATATGGTTTTATTTCTTCGAAATAATCATACAATTTTTACAAAATGGCGTACATAGGGTTTTTTACATCGGTGATTACGAATCTTTTATCAGAATTTCTCGAAACACGTTCTCCGCGTTGAAGTATGTGATGTCAACTCGTCTAACTGAAGGATGATCCTGAATGTTTTGACATTATTAAATATCAGTTTATGCTAATTTAAGAAAACGACTGCCAAATGCGAAGGAAATCCTTTTTCTAAATATTGTATTGACAAGAAAACGTCAAAAATAATGAGAAAACAACTGAAATCCTACAGATTATGGAGTCAAAAAAAAAAAAAATACAACTACTTGTGGCCCTGACTCACTGCCCACCATCATTCTCAAAGACTTCAGACATGTCCTGGTACACCCAATAACAGATATTGTTAACACCTCCCTCGATAATGAAATCTTTCCAGAAATTTAAAAAACCGCAATAATAATACCTATATATAAACTTGGAGATAAGTCGCAAGCAAATAACTATTGTCCTATAGCCCTAATATAGGTTCTAGCAAAGATATTAGAATATTGCATGCGAATTAGAATCTTGTCCTTCATAGAAAAATTCCACCTAGTGTCAAAGCACGGTTTCTCCAAATGTAAATCTACAACAACAGCGAATACCGAATTCTATAAGAAAATTTTAGATGAAGTAGATGAAGGAAATCACCCGATTGGTATCTTCTGCAACTTATCGAAAGCTTTCGACTGTGTGTCGCACAAGCAACTCCTTAACAAAATTTACAATTACAGTATAAGAGGTAAATCTGCTAGATGGCTTACATCTTTCCTCACAAATAGGAAACAATTTGTGAAAGTAAAATGCGGAATCGTTAACTGGCCAATCCGACTTCAGTTGTATAAACATGGGTGTCCCACAGGTCAGTGTCTTGGCTCCAACTTTATTCCTATTATACACCGCAGACCTGGTCAGCTACATCGGAGATCAACACTGCACCTTATATGCTGACGACGCCAGTTTTATCTTCTCCGAAAAAGATGCTTCCAACAACCCACTGCGGGCCAACATGCTCTTGGATACACTCAACAAATGGTTCGCGCACAACAGTCTTTTTCTCAACATAAATAAAACAGAATACGTTATATTCCATACAGCACGTAGCAACTACCCCATAGACATCCAGTTGAAAATAATTAACGACGAAATTAAACGAACCAAGGTGGCTAAATTCCTAGGAATGTATTTAGAGGAACACCTTCAATGGAACACCACCATACAACATATGTGCTCCAAACTACATAAGAAGCTCTTTCAAATAAGGTATCTACGACAATTTCCAAAAATCAAGGATCTCCTTACATTCTACCATGCGGAGATCCAATCAATAATTTCATATGGTATTTTGCTTTGGGGATGCTCGTCAGAAACTGAATCCATCTTTATAGTGCATAAGAAAATTATCAGAACCTTAATGGGTATCAAGATCACGGACACCTGTAGACCCCATTTCAAGAAGCTCACAGTCAGGTATTCTCACAGTCACAAGTTTATATATTCTAGAACTAACATGCTACATCCATAAACTGAAGCACACCTTCCAGAAGCATCTGGTTAAACATCAACACAACACGAGAATTAAACACAAAACTATACAGGCCCAAAACAAACCTAACCCTCTGTGTAGAAGGTCCAAACTACCAGGGAGTAATCATTTACAACACACTCCAATCAGTCTAACAGAGGAAAACTCTTTTTTTTTTTAAAAAAAAGGAAAACAACAAAGGACATCCTCCTCTCCAACACAATCTACAGCCTCGAAGAATTTATACTATATATTAAACATGTAAACTCTAACAGTATATTGTAAAGATCTAATGTTTGACAGTTCCTATAGCTTCTATATCTCATGGGTAATAAATTATTTGATTTGATAGGTAATAATACATGAATTCAGAATTTTAACGAATTGTATGCCGAAACGTGTCTGCCTATATATATACATATATTTTTTTTTTTGTACAGTTTGGATAACCTTAAATTATTTTATAAATTATTTATCCTACATATTTGACCCGCAATTTTGGTTTTTGAAAACTGAATAAAGCTACCTGATCAAGGACAGCAGTAAAAATTCTAAATACGCAATTGCAATGTCCTAAGATTACGAAAAATTATCCGCCATTTTATTATATAAAATTTTGATAACTCATTCATAAACACCAAGATGATGAACCCCTAGGTACGGAGCATTGTAAAAATTGAACGAGTTTTTGAAAAATTGGCCACCATATTAAATCCGCCAATTTAGTTTGAACATTTTAATAACAGATTCGTAATCAGAATCGTAAACAACACCTGCAAAATAAATTTCAAATATATATGTAGAGTCATTCTATTTTTGTCCACCTTTTCGACAATCCTGCCCACTGTGCGCTGGTTCGACTCCATCCTCACATTGGACGATCGCAAGGCATATAAGCTTAGTTGCCAGATCGAACCATCATTGAACAATCATGGGAATAGCACGAAGAAGAAGGGGACCGGGCACCAGAAAAATAATTCCATCGCAAGTAACAGCAGCAGAAACAGCTCACAGTTTTATTGTGACGTAGATATCATGCCCGGTTCTCCGTATAACAGTATAGAAAAAACCTTATTCCGAGTTAAATGTCTAACTTCTAGTTCCAGTTCTTCTCTGCCTTCTTTAGACGTGTCTTTGAATAGTTCGCATTCCGGCAGAGATAACAAATTTCAGATACCCTTGTGGGACGCTGACTCTGAGTCACTCGCAGAAGAGCAGTCCGGATTTTTACGTGATCAAGGTGACGTACGAAACGGATTCGGTGGAGACGGAGGGGATCGTGTTGTACAAGAGCATCATGTTGAGTAACAACGAGCGGACGTCCCAGGTGATTCGGAATGCCATGTAAAAGTTGGGGCTGGAGGGACCTCCGGATAATTACGTTGGCTAAGTGATACCAGACAAAGAAATGATTTTGCCACAGTATGCGAATGTGTATTATGCCGTGAACAACACCTACAATCTCAACTTTATCTTCCGGCAGAAGAAGCCGGAGAAAGCGGAGAGCAACGCCAAACCCTCGAAGAGCAAAACAAAATTATAACAATCGTAAAAAATCAAAAATAACAAAATAACTATGATAAGAAAAAAAAGTAACATTTGATAAAATACTCTTAATCGATATTTTCATGTTAAGGAAATTTTATTGGGAAAGCGCATCACAAAATTGTGAAAGAAATAAGGAAATTTAGTCAATTAAATTTTTGTGAAATTTTTGGTCGAAGTAGAGAAAAGCATTTGTTTCATTTCAAAAAGTTTGTTTCAAATTCATTTGTTTAAACAATTGTCTGAGGCAAGACTAGATAAAGGAAATCAAAGATATATAAATAAGTTGTGATTTACGAAGTAGCGGTACAGCAAGGTAACATAATTGGTCCTATTAGACTTATATAGGATTAACAGACAAGATTAGACTTATATAGGCAATGCTAGACAGAATACGATATTGTATTTACATTTCAAAGGAAAAAATATTATATACACACTTTTTCATAATCTAATAATTTTCATATGGATGATGTAAAAAGATTTTATCTTAGTACACGAGTAATATATAACTGTTGTAATTGTTGTGTGTTGCATCAAGTTCACGTAACTTTCCATTCGCGCCGCGTGGGATCAGATCTCAACGCCCTGTAGGTCACCGATGACCCACGGTACAAAAGCAACAGTGGGTATGGTAATAATTTTCAATCAATAAAATTTATTGTGATAAATGTTTATTTCTAAACTTTTTCTTAATTTCATTGACTTTATAAAGGTGCTCAAGTTGTGCTATGAATAGGGTATTTAACTTAAGCAAAAAAATATCTAGTTAATTATATTTCAGATATCTAATCCAAATCTTGAAAAAACAAGTATAAATCGATAGTAAATCGAAAGCAATCGATACATACATATTTTTTAGTTTAAATTATCTAATTTCAAATGTTCTATATTTAATTTAGTCTCATTAAAACCTTTATCGTACTGATTTTCTGATCGATAGTAAACGTATTTTACGTATTATTAGTAGTAACGTAATTAGTAATTAGTTACGTAAAATTAATAACGTAATTAATTAGTAGTAACGTATTATTAGCAAACGTATTAGTAACGTATTATAAGTAACGTATTTTAAGTGTTACATATATGTAACATTCGTCAAATAAAGGTTAACTTGCGATTTCTAGTCTAATGGTAAATGCGAATCACGTTAAAGTTAACTTGAGATAAAAGAAGAAAAAATTTGAATCTAATATTTATTTAATAATAAAATATTTTCGAACATATTAAATAATCTATCATCAAAAGTTAAATTACAAAACTCAAATTTAAATATTCTTATATTCATTTTATTATTATTTTAGCTCAAGTTGTAGTTGTAGAAACAAAAAAAGAATTTAGAATCAATGCAGACTCACACTTCAAATTTCTTGTTCTGTTTTTTTACTATCACACTAACTAGCGCGTTGTATCTAGGTTTTCTGTGCAAAAACCGAAACCGCATAATCGTCATAAAGAACCGCGGTTCGGTTTTATCTTAAAATAAATAATAATAAAATGCATTAGCGCTCTTTCAAACATGGCAAACCATCAACGGTATATCTGTTCGAGCAATTTCAAAATCTGAATTTATTTGGTAAGCAATAGCTGGCCGGTTTCCCAACCAAATCTTGCCGAAATGTCCTTCAGGTGTTATGAACGTAATTCAAAAGGAATACGAAGAAACAAAGAAAGGATTTTAGTATTAAAGTTCCAAGAATTAAAAGCAAATGGACAAGAAATTAGTATTACGCTGGATGAGTGGACTAGTTTGAAACGCCGAAGATACTTAAACATTAATATTCATGGAGAAAATAATTTTTATTGCAATTTAGGCTTTCTGTGAAACTTGTTCTGCAAATAATATCGTAGTAAGTGTTAAAAAACATTTAGATTCATTTAGTATCAGTTTCAGAAATGATATTGTAAGAACTATACATGAAGGTGCCCGGGTAATTAAAAAAATGGTACAGATTGCCCTGATGAACCACAAATTTGCATTAACCATGCAATTCATCTCGCTGCTTGTGACACTTTTAACAAGAAATCATCTCAAGTAGAAAACAGCTGCAGCATGTGAAGATGTGGATACTGAGTATTACGTCGAAGAAGATGCTGAAATTAAAAGTAATTTACAAATTGTAAGAAAACTTGTAAAATTAGTTTCCTACAACGAAACGTAAAAGCTCTTTTTGAAAAGGAAATTGAATCAGCAATGGACATCAAGACAAGCTGATCTTCTATTGAACGAATACGTCGCTGGACGTATGCACGATATCAAAGCTAGTTTTACAATTCAGGAGGCCAAAGAGAATTTTGTTTCATTTGCATTATTTGATGTATATTGTTTCTTATTTGTTTTGTTGTTTTTGTAATATTATTATAAATACAGGGTTACTATAAAAGAAATAAATTTGGTATTGTATAAAACAAAAGTTGTTTGTGATGTTGACATGCATTTTGCGCTGTCAGATTGATGAACTGTAGAAGTTTCGATAGTACAGTTGGCTTGGTAGTACTGCGCAAGAATAATAGCTAGGATGACAGCAAACTCTACTAAGAAAGCATTTTGCGTGCTTGAATTTGATAAAACGAAATCCGTAACTGTTGTCCAACGGCATTTTCGAAAACGTTTTGGAAAATCACCACCTACAGTCGATCTACGATTGGTACAATAAATTTGAAACGATAGGGTGTTTATGTAAAGGCAAAAGTCCGGGAAGACCTCGTGTGTCAGAAGGAACAGTGGAACTCGTGCTGTTTACCAACGAAGTCCGCAAAAGTCAACAACACGTGCAAGTTTGGAACTACAAATTACGCAACCAACTGTGTGGAAAATTTTACGTAACTAACGACTAAAACTGATGCCTTACACATTGCCGTTGGTACAGCATTTACGTGAAGAAGACAAGCTTAAACATAAAGATTTTTGTAATTAAATGCTGCAACTTAATGAAGAAGATGTGTTTTGCGAACGGATAATTTTTAGTGACGAGTCAAACGTTCCACATACGTGGCAAGGTGAATAAACACAACTTCAGAATATGGGGGACTGAACTTCCGAGAGTGTTGATGGAGCATTTGCGTGATTCTCCAAAAGTGAATGTGTTCTGTGCTGCATCTCGCACAAAGGTGTATGGTCTTTTTTTTTTTGAAGAAAACACAGTAACGAGAGCATCATATCATCAAAGCTACATGTTGATCAACTGGTTGATGCCTCAACTACATGAGGACGGGCACCTCACTGGCACCTTGTCGTTAGAAATTATATGGACGAAACACTTCCACAGCGCTGGATAGGCCGTGCAACAGCCGACAACCGCGTTCTCGTACGGTGGCCACCAAGGAACCCCGATCTTAAACCGTGCGATTTTTTTCTATGGGGATTTGTGAAAGCCCCGGTTTACGTCCCTCCGCTTCCTAGTGATTTAGATGAGTTAAAACAACGCATCACGAGAGCTGTGGAAAGTGTCAATGCAGATATGTTACACCGGGTTTGGAATAAACTAGACTATCGCCTTGATGTGTGCCGTGTGACGGGAGGAGCCCATATTGAGCACCTATGAGTTCCCAAAGTAAACTTTAAGAATCACTGTGTAAAATAGTTAAAACGAATTCATAATAACGTTATTAGTTTTGGATTAATAAAACATTGTGTCTATTTCTTTTGTAATAACCCTGTATATAATCTAGTTTGTTATTCGCATATGCTATTTTCTATTTTAATAGAGAATTATTTTAAAATTTCTTTTGAAGTTTATAATTGAAAAGATATTAAAAAAATGTGATGTCCTTTTTTGAAAGTTGTTCATTTATCAATTAATTCCGTAGCAAATTGACTATTATCTACGTTTAATTATAAATCAAAATAAAAAATTTTAAGGACCGATCATTTTGACCGGTCACAAAAGAAACAGGTATACAAGAAGTGCCGGTTTAGTTAAAAAAATATGTTTTACATATCACATTTTAAATAAACTATATATAGAATTTTGCATAGCATTAATTTTCTAGATATGTATTTTTAACCAACATTTTATCAATTAGTACATGTGGTTATATAAATACATGTGGTTATTCCAAAAAGAACGTTATTTAAACAAATTTAAATATTGTGATTTGTTAAGTTGCACGATTTAATAATTAACAAATGAATTACTTTGAGCCTTTTCTTCAAAAGGTTAATTTTTACAATATATGTGAAAAAATCCGTTAACAATGTTAAGATAAAATCGTGAAACTAAACAAATCCAAATATTTAGTAAAACGGATTTATTATCTTGTAGTATTTCTTACATAAAAATAAATGTTCATAAATAAATAGTTATTTGAATAACTCAAATTTGTGTAAAATAAAAAATATCTAACAATAAATAGATATTGGCAAAACCATACTACATTATAGATAATCGTATATAACCTTTGCGGAGCTCTATAATATTATTGAGTCTTTTTTAGGACTACCAGAACAAATCTCATGTGAAATTTGTAAGTTATCAATTTTGCCAATATTAAATATAAATACAATCACAAAACATCAAAAAAATTACCAATATTAAATTATCATTTAGATTTTATTTTACTTCTAGGGGTGACAACCCCGAATAATAAGCTTCCCAAGCTAACAACGGAATATGAAGAATATTCTTCAACTGAGCATGGAGGAAAATTTCACTAAATGCACTACCCCAGGTGGTAACCAATCCACCGTCACCTATGGTGACGTTAGAGGACCAAAGGTTTGGATTCTGGGGAGTCCGCACCAACAGGCTTTAAGGATGAGTCGCAGCATCCTGAAATCACTGACGTAAACTTACACCAAGACGGCAAAACCTCTTCGCAACATTTAATGCTAAGTCACTGCTAGAAGTGGCTAAACTGAAACATCTGACTGATTGACTAACACGACACAACATAATACTGACAACAGTACAGGAAACCAGATTTACGGAAGAACATGCCTTCGAGTCCCAAGGCTACAGAATCCTCAAAGGAAAAGTGGGTCAACGGGTAATGAGGAGGGGTACGTTCTTCATTACCCGCTTAGGCACTGTATTTATAATCAGTCACTGGACTCAGTCACCGACGTCACCTCCTCGAGCAGTATCCTCGTGTATCCATCCTCTCTCTCAAATGTACAAGAAAGGGCTACAGTATAGTCAATATACACGCCCCAATAAACTAGGACAACAGACGCAATCCAGACAGAACTGATAAATTCTGGGAAGACTTAGAAGATATTATCTCTAAACTTCCAGAGAGGCACACCGTCATACTGCTTAGTGAAACGCAAAGGAGAACGATTTGGGGATCTGTGTAGGACTTTTGGGACTTGGATTTCACCTAATACCAACCTGGATGAATTCCAGATAGATCATGTGGCCATTTCACGAAAATCTCAAAAGGAAATACAAAACGTGAAGGTACTAAGAAGCGCCAATCTGGACCACTACCTCTCAAAGATGAAAGTAAGATTTCAGCCTAGAAATATTAGATTACACACAACATTGAAAATGGTAAGATTTAACGTAGAGCAACTTAAGAACAGTCAATAAGTAAGTCAGAGACTGAACAATACAGATCTAAACAACTGGGACCAACTGAAGGATACTCTTGTTAAGGCAGCCAATGAACTCGCCCCTCTCGCTAGAAGAAGGAAGCATCCGTGGTGGACAGAAAACTGTGACAATGTAATAGCCCAAAGACAGACGAGAGAACAGAGATGTGGAATTCTAAATAGACCAAGCAAAATTGGCATAAATTCTTGGAACAAAGAAAGGTTACAGCCAAGATAATTCGAGGAACCAAACGAACCTTCACACAAAACCAACTAACCTAAATCCAAGAGAGCTATGCTAAGAATAACTCCAGAGTTTTATTTGGAACCATCAAGAAGACACTCAGAAAACACGCTCCGCCAAGTCTCCACTTCAGAGACTCATAAGGCAAACTGGTTTTAACGACAAGGACAATTGCCACTTTTTATCTCAGTACTTGGAAATGCGATCCACCTAGCTAAGACTTCGACTATAAACAAACCACACCAAACCCGGACTCGCTGCCCCTTCAATGGAAGATCATTCAACTTCTTAAGAATAATAAGGCAGCTGGAGAGGACTCGTTGCTGAACTGTGGACAGGTACTGGACTCAATGCCGTGCGCAAGCTAGCCGAGATCATCCAGGACATCTGGCAAACCGAGAAATTACCACCCGATTGGAAATTGGCTCTGATCCATCCGCTTCACAAAAAAGGAGATTTTACTGATCTAAACAACTACCGTGGAATTTCTCTCGTCCCGGTAACATACAAGATTCTCTCCAAGGCGTTATAAACAAGGACAGAAAATCAACTGTAAAATCAACTGGGAGAATACCAGGGAGGCTTTAGAAAGATCCGATCCTGTGTTGAACAGATCCTCAATCTTAAAACTGTACTTGCATACTCCAAGATGAGAAACCGCAAGATGGTCGTCACCTTTGTTGATTTTAGGAAGGCCTACGATTCAATTGATAGAGAAACGCTTAACAAAGTACTACAGGAACTACGTCTAGACAACAAAACCCGCAGACTCATCCTAGAAACCTTGACCAACACCTATTCTAAGGTTAAATTTAGATGCGAGATCTCAGAAAGCTTCTCGAAAGATCTCGAAATAAAAACTGGAGTGAGACAAGGAGATGGACTTTCCACAATTCTCTTCAACTGTGTCCTTGAATAGGTTATGAGAGAATGGCGCAAGGAACTTGGAAGTTGAACAATCAACTTGGGTGTTCAGAGTGGCATCCACCTGGAACGTAAGAACGATGGACTGGTTGTAGATGGCCTGGCCCTTGCAGATGACATGGCACTGATTCTCTTGAGATGGCAACAATGCAGGTAAATTGCCTCAGAAAACAGGCTGCCAAAGTGGGTCTTCAAGTGCCGCTGGAGAAAACGGAATTTTTCACCAGCATCAAAGAAACAAAGAGAGAGAGAGAGAGAGAGATGTTACTAAAACATGGAAACTAGAGGAATGAGAAATTTAAGTATTTCAGCGAATGGATCGAACCCAACTTATCAGAAAGAGCATCATTATCCATGAGAGTCAACAAGTTAAAAATATCCAATCCACTGACTAAGAACACCTACAACAAGAAATGCCTGTCACGCAACCTGAAAGTTAAGCACTACACATCATTCTTACGACCAGAAGCCCTGTATGCCATGGAGTGTCTTTCCTTGAACCGAAGAGGTCTGGTAGAGAAATTGGAAATCAGAGAGAGCAGAATCCTCAGGAAGATCCTAGGCCCAGTAAAGGAAGATGGGGAATTCCGACGGCGACATAACTCTGAGCTCTACGAATATATTGAGAGGCTCTCTGACTTTTAAAGGAAAGGAAAATGGAAAGCTATCTATGGCCACGTTGCAAGATTGCCTCCAAACCGACTAGCCAACCGTCTGTTCATCTTCTGGAAAAACAAGAAAGTTCGTACCACTTGGTTGACAGAAACCGAGATGAATTTTAAAGAACTGGGAATAACAGATCTCCAAAACAGACAGTCTGTGAGACGCACCCTGAACTAAGTCCGTGGATTTCAGGAAAAAAAACGAAGGAAAGGTACCCCCTGGAAAGAAGAGAGAAAGAAGTTGCACCGGCGGAAGATGCGACAATACTGGGCAAAGATCAAAGCCCAGCAGTTTAACAAGCGTGGTCCAAAGTAGGTCTATTCGAAACAAGAAGATGAAGAAATTATCATTTAAATCAATAACCTGCTAAGCTCAAGTTTCTCTCACAAAATGTCAAATTAAAAATATCTAAGCCATCCACGTGGGTTTCAAGTAAGTGTTTTACAAATTATTGATCATAAAAGCAAAGCTACACTGATAAGAGATAAATCTCGAAACGCGCCTGCAGATTTCTATTCACTTAAGTTAATAGAAAGACATGATCTTAAAAAACAATGTTATTTGTCTGGTTTTCGTTGAATGCCACAAAAGTGCACTGAAGGCTAGTAAAATGGTTGGTAAATTTCATATGAGATTTGTTTTGGTAGTCCTAAAAAGACTAAATATTGTTATAGAGCTCCGAAAAGGTTGAATGTATTTATATATTCCGACTTTATTAGGTTTATACGATTATCTATAAAGTAGACTGGTTTTACCAATATTAAATTACCTTTTAAATCAATAACCTGCTAAGTTCATGTCTCTCTCACGAAATGTCAAATTAAAAATATCTAACCCCTAGTCATCCACGTGGGTTTCAAGTAAGTATATTACAAATTATTATTCAAAAAAGCAAAACTGCAATGATGAGAGATAAATCTCGAAACCTTATCTCGGCTTATTACACTGTTATTTTTCTGGTTTTCGTTGAGTGCCACGAAAGTGGACTGAAGGCTAGTAAATAACTGGCAAATTTCACATGAGATTTGTTTTGGAAGTCCCAAAAAGTCGTAATGTTATAGAGCTCCGGAAAGGTTGAATATATTTATATATTCAGGCTGTGTTCCGACTTTATTAAGTTAATAAATAAAGAGTGAATTCCAAATGTTCTTAAACGTTCCTCTTATAAGTTTTTTTTTTAATGAAAAGCTATACGGACCATCCAAACACAAAAAATAGAAACATTATTTACATTTTTACCACTTTTTTACCGTATTTTGGAACAAACTATGTATAATTGTCGATGGTAGATGCAATACATTTATGAAATATACTAAATGTACTTTTGTAATATTCCCTCGTTAAATAAAATAAGGTAATATTTATAATATAAAACATTTTTTTAACAATTTCATTGCACAGTGTAAAAATATTCCTGTCATAAAACCTTATCAAAATTAAATTCTTCTATAAAATAATTAAATTAAATAATTCTATAATATAAATTTTACCACAATAAAATTAACATTAACCAGTTGAATCATATAATCGAATATTATTCTAAAAAGTAAAGAATATTAAGAATTCTATAAATTGTCTTTTACCATTTAAAAAATCTTGAAATTTTAATGAATTTAATTACAAGCATTTACTACAAAAACATTAACCCATTTTTGACCGCGGGAGCCTGTTTAGGAGTTTGGGCAAAAATTGGTTAATAAGAAATAATGATTCTATTTTCGTATATTTACCTCAACAAACATTACATAAATTAGTGTTAGATTTCTACGTGCACCCATTAAATATTTATTTAGAAGGTTAACTTAGTCGTACAAAACCTGCATTTATTGCTTAATATTTTTAACAACTATTTATCAATATTAGATTACTCTATTTTTTTATTTAAAATTTCCACCTACAATATAATCCTTAAACTTACTTTTACATAAACTCATGCATTTATTTAATCTGTAATTATATGACGCATTTATTTCAGATATGATTTTAAAAAACGAAGAAATTTAATGTAAATAGTAATTTGAGCAACTTACCGATTTCGGAGCCATGGTGTCCTGATTAAATCACCTGCAAAAAGAGAATGGTTTAGTTTTCGAGATTAAATAAAAGTGATTTAAGTAAAAGAAAAAATACGTCATCTGTTTGCTTGTATTTCTCATTAGTTAGTCACATTTTTACAATCTTGTTTCTTAGAACATACATAAAATACTAATTTGTGAAATAGATGTGATTTGTTTTAGTCACAGATTTATATAACCACTAAAATTTCTTACATAAAAAAAATTATACATTTTCATTAATGTTAAACCGTTTTATTATTATAAAAACAAAAAACATGAAAGATTTTTTATTAATATAATAAAATTGCAATACCTATGATGATAAATACGAATTTCTATGAAACAATAAACAATGTTAATATTAATTGAAATCTTTTATCGAAGTGATAAAAAAATTAAGTTTGATTACAAAAGAATTATGACATTTTCCAAAAATGTTTAGGGTTCTGTTGTTATCAACAACGAACCCTTATAGTTTCGATATGTCCATCCGTCCGTCCGCAGTTTAGTTTAGAGGCTATTAGATATAGAAAGCTGTAATTTGGAACGGTTATACAGATTAGTCACGGGGACAAAGTGGTAAAATAAAATGTTAAAAAAAAAATTTTTAGGGTACCTCATCTTCACGTAAAGTGGGGACTTTTTTTTTCTCGTCTACACCATGGTGTGGGGTGTCATTGGGTGTGGGGTGGGGAAAGTTCTTTCAAAAATATTACAGGTTCATCAAAACAATATTATCGATTATTATTATAGCATATATTATATATATTATTATAACAATATATCGATTGAGGGATCCGTGTGTGAAATATTGAGCTTTAAAGTGCTAATTTTTGTTAGTCAAGTAACCCGACACGCACTTGGCCGTTTTTAAATATTAAAGTATACTATGCTTAAAAAAACCCAGGCGACACTTTTCGGATGATTGAGACCTTCGGTAATGATTTCTTTACCAAATCTCAATTGGACTGGCCCTTTTGGCCGCTTGATCAGACCGTCAGTACCAAATGTTACATCCTCAAAAGCATTAATTACTCGCTAAAATTTTAAGAAAAAATTATAGATTTTTGAACGTGTACCAAAAGAAAAGGAAGGCAGATAAAGAATTGAATTTTTTTTAATTTTATTTACATATCCTTCGACAATATGTCTATTTTTTCAGACGCGCGCGCTCCTCGCGCATGCGCATAGCTGTCTGCATCTCAGGAGACAATTAAAAAAAGTCAATATATGGTGCATAAGATCAGCGGTTTCCGGCACCTCATAGAACAAAAAATCAAATTTATTAATAAAGTAGAAGAGTCAAGTTCCCCATTGACGGATGGAAATTAAAAACAAATCGATTTTAGAGAAATGGTGCACTTACGAAAAAAAAGCCGCGAAAACTCTCGAAAATTTCTGGAGAAAAATAGTCACGGGATCGCTAAAATTTTTTTAATCAAAATTTCCATCCGTCAATGGGAAACTGTTCATACTGTGAACAAAACCAGCCAAGATTTTTTCAAATCGGTCAAGAACTCTATCCATAATCATGCGCACCATATCGAAAAAAAAACGATTCCGAGATAAACGCGTTTGAAAGCTCATTTGTAGCTCTCTCATAGTGATCGCACCAATTTAAAAAATATGAAGGGGGATTCATACTCTGAGGTATTGAGAAGAAGAGGAAAAAATAATTTTGAAAATATATTGAATACTTTTTGAACGTGAAATTATTCACGTTCAAGCAACGGAAAAGGGGGAATCGGTGGAAATCGGTCACAAGCAGCTGAGCGGCTTTCTCGACGGAAAATTAAACAATATTTTGATTCTTTCTCGCACACCTCTATGAATCCATTCCTGGACCATATAGCAATCCTTCTAAGTTTTCTTAGCTCTTCTCGAGCTCAAATTGCTCTTCTCTCTGGGTTGATCGACGCCTTTTCGCCTCGTCCGTAGCGCGGCAATCTGCATTTGATCTGAGCTCCCCATCTCGTCTCGTGCATAATCCACGGCATGTTGACCGACGTCAATTACGAGCCCTTTCATGACTTGTAGCACTGTCGTGAAGCCCTCGTTGAAAATGGAAGCTGCCAACCTGGCAGAAATATCGAATATTTGTTTCCCGTTGAACAGATGTTTCGGGCCAAATGGTGGCATTGAAGCTCTCATTGTTGTTTTAAGTGTTCTTGGCGAGACATCGTTTCAAGAGCTGTTCTTCTGTTAAATCCTCATAAATTTTCTTCATTTATTTTTGAACAATTGTATCGCGCGCAGGTTTGTGAATATGAGTAGTCCCGTTTTGCTGGGCCTGTAAATATTTACACAAGGTCTCATTACACAGATGATGTTGAGGATTCGAATCCGTTGAGATCTTGTGAAAATAGACAGTCCAAATTTGGATCAGCCGGCCTTTTTCTTCTTCCGCAGGCTCGATGAGGCTGGCGGCGTGCTCTTGAACGCGCTGTACCCACCGTTGTATCGGCATTTTCAAGAAAATATTTTACAGGGGCATTTTCAATACATGAAAATACCCGAATATCAACACAAAAAAAAGCAATTTAAAAAAAAAAAAAAATGAGCGAGTTCCCCCTTAAACGAAGAATCAACCGCATCAGGAATGAAATCAGAAGTGAAATCATGACAACTTTACCACGATTACGACTTGCTCGTACGCGACTACCTGACCCGGGTCGTGATTGCTTCGGTTCCGCAACCGCCCTACAGTCCCGACTTGGCCCAGCAAACTTTTTTCTGTTTCTGAAGTTAAACGGACGACATGTGAAAAGACGACATTTGGACACGATTTTGTACATTTGACAGGCTTTTGAAAGATATTCCCGTTGAGTTAAAAAGAAATTCTGACGCATTACTTCTGGAACACACCCTGTATGTTAAACTCTCCTCATATTCTGATAACTTTAGGAGGATATACATGTAAAGAAAATAGAATATTTCACAGCAAGAGATGAAAGTGGCGTTTTTTTGGTGAGGTGGGAGTTTGCTCACGAGCGCCAGCGAGTTAGCAATCACACCGAACCAAAAATAAACACTTTCATCTCGAGCAGTAAATGCAATTTTTTCTACTGATTTCGGTTGTAGAATCCATAATTCGACATTAATAAATCCAATTCGAAACGAACTGTCAATACAAATTTAGTTGTTGGTTTGGTCGTTTCCATGGTAACATATTGCATTCTCATAGGAGGTGATACATTTCAAGTCAAATGTCCTTATTTTATTTCGGTGTTTAAATAGTTTCAGGCTCGTTTTACGTTTGTACATAAAATATTTAATTGAAATTGATGTAATTAATAAGAAAGTCCATGCAAATTTGGTTAGTTTAGTGTTCTTCTAGTGTTACTCATTTTCGTCTCTAGATGTGAAAATATTTTCATCTCTAGAATGAAAAATTGTCACTTTCATGTAGGGTAAGCCATGGAAAAAATGCCATTTTCACATATATCAGTAGAAAAATATGATTTTCCTAAGGGGGTACTCGCTCAAATTTTCCGAAAAAATGATACATTTTTGAACGGGTGCCAAAATTTTTTTTATCAAAATTTCCATCCGTCAATGGGAAACTGTTCATACTGTGAACAAAACTCGCCAAGGTTATTTCAAATCGGTCAAGAACTCTATCCGTAATCATGCGCACCAACATTAAAAAAAAGATTCCAAGAAAAACGCTATTGAAAGTTCACTTGTAGCTCTCTCATAGTGAAATCGGACCAATTTCAAAAGTATGGGGGGATTTGTACCTTAAGGTATTGGGAATAAGCTGAAATTATTCACGGTCCAGCAACGGAAAATGGGAATCGGTGAAAAATCGGGAATTTTCGACGGAAAATTAAACATTATTATGATTCTTTCTCGCCCACCTCTATGAATCGATTCCTCGACCATATAGCAATCCTTCCACGACTTCGTAGCTCTTCTCGAGCTCAGATTGCTCTTCTCTCTGGGTTGATCGACGCCTTTTCGCTTCGTCCGTAGCGCGGCGATCAGCATTTGATCTACACTCCGCATCTCGTTCATAATACACGGCATGTTGACCGACGTCAATTCCGAGCCCTTTCATGACTGGTAGCACTGTCGTGAAGCCCTCGTTGAAAATGGAAGCTGCCAACCTGGCAGAAATATCGACAATTTGTTTCCCGTTGAACAGATGTTTCGGAACAAACTGCCAAATAGTAGCATTGAAGGTCTCATTGTAGTTTTGAATGCTCTTGCCGAGACATCTTTTCTTCTGTTAAATCCTCATACATTTTCTTCACGTACTTTTGAACAGTTGTATCGAGCACAGGTTTGTGAATATGAGTAGTAGTCCCGTTTTTCTGGGCCTCATCCAGGACCAGGTCTCAATACACAGATGATGTTGAGGATTCAAATCCTTTGAGATCTTGTGATAGCCACTCCAAATTTCCTTTCTCTTCTTCCGCAGGCTCGATGCAGCTGGCGGCCCCCGCTCTTGCTCTGTGCCTAGCGTTATATCGGCAATTTCAAAAAAATATTGTACAGGGGCATTCTCAATACATGAAAGAACCCAAATATCAAAAAAAGAAAAAAATGAATTTAAAAAAAAACGGCTAAGTGCGTGTCGGGCCACTCGCAATGTAGGGTTCCGTAGATTCCATTCTTACTCTTATCACTTAAGACTCGAATGTCTAAAAAATTTCATAACCAACGTAATCAGCTGACATTGATGTTGTCGAGTTTGACGTTCAACATAACCAATAATATATTGATTAAATGACGCGGCTGCCGCTCGATTTGTTACATTTTATAAGTTGATTGATTACTCGTAAACTAATTAAGCCTACTTATCCGTGATACTTTTCCTTTTAAATTTGTTATATATGCTACTATTGTGAATTTTTTCACATATCCAGAAACAAGACCTATCCAACGATACCCTACACCATGGCGTAGACGAGAAAAAAAAACGTAACCACTCCTTTAGGGTATAGCAGGTACCCTAAAAATTTTTTTTTTCAAGATTTTATTTTACCACTTTGTCGACGTGACTTGTCTGTATATCCATGCCAAATTACAGCTTTATATTTCTAATAGTCTCTCAGCAAAACTGCGGACGGACGGACATATCGAAACTATAAGGGTTCGTTGTTGATAACAACGGAACCATAAAAAGAGCGAGTACTATTAGCTAGTAATATTATTTTGCGAAAAACAGCATCATAGTAGTCCGAAAACTAGACAACGGATACTATTTGTTTTTTCTAATTTATGTTATAATTTTGTAAAACTAGTTACGTGAATTGGGAATCGACATTACTATTAAAAACATTAATTGTCTTTTCTTTTCTTATAGGTAAGAGTTTGTTATTAGAATTTATAATATTGTTTTAAAAAAAATTATAATATTGTTCATAAATAAATACTTTTCTTATAGAACAACTCAAGGGTGTTTTAAATTGACTATGTCGACCCATCAGTAGAAAATACTACTACAAAACGACTATTTTTGTCAGAAACTGGAAAAGTTGAAATTGACGTTCGAAGTAAAGACGAAAAGAAACAAAGTAAAAGTAAACAAAGAAAAGTAAACAAAGAAAAGTAACAGATGAAAAGTCAAACCATATTGCTATCACCTCAATTGTCACACAAGATGATAAAATTTTCCTGATTCCTAAGAAGTTTCAAGCAGCATCAATTCACAAACTTATCTAGGTCTCTAGAGCTTATGCTACAGTAAAAAATACATTGAAAAAAGACATCAAACTAGAAGTGTATGGTTAAAAATGACAGAACATATACTAAAAACATATGTGGATGAGGATGGAAACATGATTTTTCAAGACCAATTTTTAGAGGAAATTACACAAGACAAACTGACTATTGCCAATGAAGATAATTCAGAAGATCCAATAGTGAATTTTTTAGAAGAATCACAAAAAATAAAAACAAAGTATAAAAAAGTTAGCAGATATATTTGTATTTTGTTAAAATTTGACGAAAAAAATATTCCAATCATTTTTACTGCAGTGAACTCAAATGGCTCAAATGGCTTAAATGAGAGATTAAACCAAACGCTAGTTAATAAAATCAGATGCAAAATAAATGAAAATGACAAAAAAAGTAGCATGTCAATCAAGCACACAATCACTGGATACGCACCAAAGTATCTACTAAATGGCACAGATGTTACATTTTTTTCCAAAAGAACTAAAACTCAAAAAGACCAAACACGATTTGATTAAAGATAGGGCTCTGATAAACAGAATAAGATAAGGCTCTGAAAAACACAATAAGTTCACATAATTACAACAAGATAATTTACGATAAAAACCAAAAACACTTTCGACTTTAAAATATAATTTTCATTAATATTACTCTGCTTAAAACAGCATCATAGTTGTCCGAAACCTAGACAACGGATACTATTTGTTTTTTTATTTATGTTATAATTTTGTTAGGTAATGAAGTAAGTACGTGAATTGGGAATCGACATTACAATTAAAAACATTAATTGTCTTTTCTTTTCATATAGGTAAGATTTTGTTATTAGAATTTATAATATTGTTTTAAAAAAATTATAATATTGTTCATAAATAAATACTTTTCTTATAGAGCAACTCAAGAGAGATTTAAATTGACTGTATTAATAATAATAAACTGTACTAATATGTATATGACTACGTATTTTCTACTGATTGGGCCGACCAATCAGTAGAAAATACGTATTAATATAATCAGTATTATATACATATATAAAATATTTCTAGTTTCGCAGAGTGAAGCAGAATTGCTAGACATCTTTGAAGAGTAGTTTCAATGATAAAGATATTTCAATATAAACTCTAGCAGTAAACGATCTGATTCTTATGAAGATGGAATGAATTTAAATTGATTAACACATAATGTATCACGACGAGACAAGACTACATGTGTAACACAAGACAAGGCAAAGACAAGAGGAGACTACTTTTATGTATTATTGCATATTCACAAAATTACTATTTTACTCTTCTTCTATATAAGTGAGAAGTCGATTACATTGGATTTTAAAACTAGAATACTAAGAAATACAACATTTGAAGTTCAACTGTATCTGCATGTTGTTGGCGGTAATGTGAAGAATATACTAAGCTAGGGGTCGGCAACCCGCGGCTGGCGAGCCGCATGCGGCTCTTTTCTTAAGTTGTGTGGCTCTTCAACTCGTCTATAACATGTATGTTATATCGTTGTACCGTCTATACGTCTATAGCATAGACTGTACAACAATATAACATACATGTCATAGCCGAGTTGAAGATGTATAGACGTACGTTATATCATCTATAGCATGTAAGTTTACTGGAACAAATCAAACTTCCATTTATTAAAATAGAGATTGAGAGACATTTAGAAAAATTACATTCGATTGTTTTAAATTACATGAGAAAAGCATGTTCCCGTTCTAAGATAGACATTTTCACCTTTCATTTCATTTATACATCAAGAGGTGCTGCTGTGTACGCAAACATTTCCTGTCAAGATTAAAATAGTAGTTTATGATACAAGTGTGTGAAGAAGGGCTTTTGTGCATGAGTTGCGAAGTGTAAATGCTTTAATTGCAATGTTAAAATTGCTAACTAGTAAAAACGCAAAGCGACGAGAACACTATTTGGTCGTTGTCGATGTAATCTAGGCAAGCCTAACCTAACCTGGATTTAATTTATATTAGGTTATGGTTTGGATAAGTTATATTAGAGACAGGTAAATCCAGACTGTGTGGCGAAACTTTGATTCCAAAAAAAAGGAAACATTAATTAAATTTTAATATACGTCAGAAAATTTATTTTCGTCACGACTATGTGCTTTGTTTAGACGCGAGTTGGTGCCATAATAACAACAAATAGAAATCGTTTAATAATGAAATTCCATTTGCTTTAGATTGGACTTTTACGCACGATTTGGATACTTTTACGCACGATTGTAAAAATGGCATAAGGATGCATATAGTACATAATTTTCTTATTAATGTTTTCAATTTAGTGTGGGAGTAGATAAAAGTAATAATGTACTTAGAACTAAAAATAATCAAATCGTTGCAAAAACATTAAATCATTGCGAAAATATTCTTAAAAATTTCAGTCAATGTATCGAACATAATGCGACATTTTCATTGTCTTGGAATGCTTGGTGGCTTCGCTAAAGACTTTAGAATGCTTGGTGTTAAACCATCATTTAACTCAGAGTATTCGAAGCCCTTTGTCGTCATCATGACTGGTTACAAAAAATCTATTACTGAAATCAGACAGCAAGATGCGCTGTTTCAATCACAATAAGAAGTTGCGAGTAGGACGAGACGATACTTCAAATTCACTTTTAGAAATTATGCTTTTTTTTAATTTTTCTTGAAAGATGATATTACATTTGGAACTGTTTTAAAGTTAAAATTAATTTTAGCCGGTGGCATTTGAAATCTTATCAATTTGCGGGTTAATATATTATTGTGAGCAGATTGTTAACAACATGAATATCCTGAATATAATACGGGGGATCAGCAGCTCTAAGACGTTAGACTTGAAAGTTATTTAAATCTAAAAACTAAAAATTACGAATCTGGTATAAAACAAATCTCTGCATCAATTCCCTCGTAAAAATCACTGCGGCCCTTGTATAAGATTTGTTCATTTTTTTGAAGGAAAATGGCTCTTTACATAAAACCGGTTGCCGACACCTGCACTACACTCAATATTTCTTCTGAATATCTTAATAACTTCACAATCAAACGACACATTGCAAACTTCACAATCAAACGACGGGGTAAACGAGTAAGAGTTAAAACACCAACTGATTTTATTTGCGTGTAAATGTAATGTAATTTATAACAGTACAAATATGAATAGAAAATTACGAAAGGAAAAACATCCATTATAAGAAAATTATTGTTATTAATTCATAAAGACTTAGATACTTTACTAAATATAACAATTATTATTTCTGTTAACAGTAGAACATTTCCTTGTTAAAAATTAGTTAAAGATATTATTGAGGTCTTATTGAGGTCTACCTATCCAACAACGAATTGAGCAAACCAATAAAACATAAACATTTCTTGTATTCGCCGTAGTCCATTAATAAACACTACTGTGAAAAAAAAAATGTCAATTTCTATTACTTATCTACAAAGTATTTATGAATCCAGTTGTTGTTCAACGTCCGATGTTATTTTTACAGTAATATTTAGCATTTTAGGTATTTATCTTCATCCTGCTTACAAATTAATTATTATGCAAATGAGCAAATTAACTTACTTAGCGCAATAATCACTAGTTAAACGAACAATGCTTAAAAATAATGGATTTATTTTTTCTATAAAGATTAAATATGATTCAACGCTGTAGTAACAAATATCGTATAAAATAACAAGTATATTAGCCAAACAGCAGTATCAACACAATTTAAAAATATGTTCCTAGTGGATTTATTTATTCGCGAGAGAATTCTTATATTTGTTTTTGCATAACTTATAAGTGAGATAAGAAGTATATCCACATGTCTAGCTTGAATATGATTCCTCTCTTTATCTCCCTGAAATATTTACAATCTGTCTAGATGACAATATGTAAATTTAGTGTAGCTTCGACTTAGTCTTGTAGATATGTAATCTATAGTCAAAATTTGGTCTTCATCCTTTGAAATCTACGTTCTAATCTAAGATGTTCAATGAAAACTTTGAAGTGTTCGGATTCGCTTTTAGAGTATCTGGCAGAATGATAATCTCTCTTTTCACTGGTTTTATGTGAAAGTCACAGCTAATAATATTATTTAGTAGAAAGCAAGGCGCATTCACAATAAATCTTAGTAATTTTGAATGAAAGATTTCATATATATTCCGGACAATTGAATTGCACTCTGAGTTGAATATCGTAGTCCCTGCAGGTTTCAGAAATGAATTGTACAATAGAAGCTAAACTAAAAAACTAAACTAAAACTAAAAAACAAGTTTTTTTAACAAGTCTTTATTTTTGACCTGTTTTGACCATGCAGTTTGTTGAATTTCAGATTCAATTGCTTTCTTTGGGTCCATAAAAGAGTTCCGTATGTGAGTGCATTAATAGATATTTCATTGTATTTGTTTCTCCTTGTCATTCAGTTTTACGGGTGAGCAAGTTTCTTTTCGGGTCACTTGGACAGATATCAGCTCATTTCTTCGGATTATCCACTTTTCTAGCCAGTCTTCTAATTTATCAAGATGCATTATTTGAGTACGTCTTGATACCAAGATTGGAGTTGGATCATATTATAGATCATAATATCGCGTATGTTGCTGTTAATGTGCAATTTGTAGTAGGCAGATTTACAGTACATAGAAAGTAGATAGGCTAGGACAGTTCGTGACCAAAATCGTATACCAAATTATAACGTAGTATTTTAACCGTACTGAGTATACAAAATGAGAATATTAACAAGAAATGTATATTCAGACCCCTATGTAAATTCTTATCCGGCACAGTTCGGGACCAAAATCCCATAAGAATTGACATCTGAAATGGGGTCTGAATTCAAATTTCTTCCGGTCACGTGTCTGGTTCTAGCGCATGCACAAATCGAGAACTACCAGTTTATTAGCTGATTATACCTGATTACTACCTGTTTAAGCCTGTTTGTTAGCTGATTAAACCTTTTTTTTTGTTTGGGGTCGTAGTAAGCACCTCACGGTTAACTTAGCAAGTGGACCCTTCGGCATATCACAAGCATCTTGGGACCGCCTTTCACATAACTTTCAAGATGTTGCTGCATAGTGTTGTCCTTACATTCCCCCTCCACTTACAGTGATTAGGGGTTCAGGTACTAACATTTTTTATCTTCTCGGCTTCTTTCCCTTTCCGCTCGTCTAGCATTTTTATTGTCATGATGTCTTGGATCGTGCTTGCTGTATCTGCCCATAAGTCCTCCGACGAGATCATTTGTTCAACCATAGTTGATGGGTCTAGTGTTTGTCCAGTCTTATCCTTCCATTTATCCCTTTCAGGTATCCACCTGTCACACTCAAAAACGATATGCGCCGCGCTGTCTGTGAGTCCACAATAAATACAGCTGATTAAACCTGTTTATTAGCTGATTACTACCTGTTTAAACTGTTTATATGCTGTTAAAACCTGTTTATTAGCTGATTACTACCTGTTTAAACCTGTTATAGAAAATACTGCATAAACAGGTATTGGTAGTTTCTGCATGCGCTAGAACCAGACACGTGACCGGAAAAAAAATAAATTCAGACCCCTATGTAAATTCTTATGGGATTTTGGTCCCGAACTTTCCTAGCCTATCTACTATAGAAAGGTGTAATATGAGGCCAAATACATTTTCCTGTGGCAGATCAACTATATTGCCTTTAGTTCGGTTATCTCATCTTCTTATTTTAGTATAAAACGTCTGTTACTCTTAAGTATTACTTAAGTATATCACACAAGTAGAATGGACGTTGTTGCCTTTCCTATATATAACAGTTTAATCTCGCATACCTTGACAAACGCTTGTGCAATGTCTAGAAATAATATTGAGCAACATCTCTTTGCTTCGAGATACTAATTAATCTTTCTTATAATTCAACGAATTTGTTTGTAGTGCTACTGACTGAATCAGATTTTATGTGGGATTAACTTTCTACTTATTAGAATATTTATTCGATAAAGTATAATTTTTGACAGAATGAGCATGTTTTTTAAGACAACAAAATAGGGGGAATAGATTACATATTTATATACATTAAAATTAACAATTTAATGTTTATAACCATTTTCAAAATGTGTGAAGAAAATTTTATGAATGAATATTTAGAAAAATATTTGTAGATTTTCAAAAAATAGTAATTAATACACAAATTCAAAAATATTTTTTGAAGACTGTGTCTTCATATTGTTCACAAGATAATCAATACTTGGAAAAATATCACATCTAGTCGCTATACGTAATGTGTCCTCCTATTGCGAGTAGGGATTGCAATCCGGAACACTGGATACGGTAATCCGGATCCGATAATCCGGCGGATCCGGCATCACTAAACATTTTGCTACCGGATTACGGTACCAATATACCGGACGCGGTTACCGTATCAGGTGATGCTAATTTTGGTAAAATAATCGCGCTGTTGCATGAGTAGGTACCTTAATTGCGTGGTGCGCATAGTTTTTGCAGATTTACAAAAATGCACAACAAAACCAAAATTGATTTTGTGATAAATAATGCATACTTAAAATAATTACCGTATTTGCCTGTGTATAACGCGCACGTTTTTTCCAAAAAAAAAGCCTCTAAAACATAGGTCCGCGTTATAGGCACACAAAAAGTAGGTAGAATTTTAGGGTGCGCCTTATGCACCGGTAAATAGGGTATTCATAGTAAGTTGATTAAACTAAATAGTTATAAACTCATTATTGTGAAAAAAAAATTGACAGTTCTAACTACCATTAAAATTTTGTCATTTTGTGTCATATGAAACAATTTCACCCAATCAAATCAACATTACACAGATAATTGCATTCAGTGCAATTATCAATCACTATGACAACACGATTGAGTTTGACAACGTCATTCCAAATAAATTTCAAAATCTCACGTTTTGGCAATGCGAATGTTCAAATTATAAAGTCACAAATATATTTGGGGAATATTTATTGAATTTTGCTAAGAACGAGAGTATGAATAAATCAACATAGAAGCTTAGAAGAATTGGCGTTGATACTAAAAGATTGCGCGGTCAATATGAGAAAGAAAGACGGGACCGAATGTAAAGAAGCAACGGTGAAGACAATCTGGAACGTTTCGTGCAAAATTTTGCAAGTAAAGTACTACATTGAATATAATATTATGATTGACCCATTTAACAATATAGTATTTAAACCAGCCCGAGATGCCCGCGATGCAATCAGGAAAAAAGTCCAGTTCAGTTTCCTTAAATTTGTCTGAAGTTAACAAAATAATATTGCTATGGGGTGAAAATACTCCTGAAGGTCTTATGTATAAATTTTACCATATTGTTGCTGTAGAATTAGCGTGGTGAGGAGGAGAGGCAGTTGCTTGTCTGGTGATTTTTTTTTCAAAATGAGAAAAATAACGATGACTGCCATCATGGCTATGATGGTTGTGCCCTTTCTTGTGTATCAGAATTACTTCAGAGTTTTCCCAGGCAGTAGGTTCGTTTCAGTCTCGTTTCTTCAATACATTTTTTTAGGAGAAGTTTTAATGCATTTAATTTGCAAGTGTCCCTCCCTCAGGTTTTAACATTTCTGTTGATATTTTGTTTTCGCCTGGTGCTTTCCCGTTTGTTAATTGTTTAACAACTTTATTTATTTCGGGGATATCTACTTCCGGTTTGTCTTCTGAATTGACGTTCTGTATTAGCTCGTTTTTGGTATTTAGTGTGCTGGGTATGTGAGATCTGTAGAGGTCTGTGTAGAAGCTTTGAATAGCTTCGAGAATTTGTTCTTTGTCGTTGACCGTTGTACCGTCCTTATTTTTAATGTTATGGATTTTCGGTTTTCCCTTTGACATTTGCGTTCTAAGTATTATCATGTTCTTATTTTCTATTGTATCTTTTATTAATCAAGAAGAACTACTCCAGATCATTAGCTCTTTAGAGAATTCAAAAAGCACCGGAATTGATGAAATAACAACGGCCACAGTAAAATTTGCTGCACAAGTACTATCGGAACCGCTTGTAGATATTATAAAGAACGCTTTTGAATTTAGAATCTTCCCCAAAGCTCTAAAGATTTCTAAAATAATCCCCACATTTAAAAAAGGAAATAAAAATGACTTAAACAACTATAGACCAATTAGTTTACTATCGCCTTTTGCGAAAATTTGAGAGAAGTTGATTTATAAAAGATTAGTATATTTCTTAAATAAACACAAGCCAAAAGCTTCTTATAAGCCAAAATTAACTTGGTTTCATTAAAAGCCGGAGTATAGAGACCGACCGCATGTTTCCATTTTGTGAAAGAAATAATGAAACAATTAGAATCACACATAATCCCATGCGGCATACTCCTAGACTTGTCAAAGGCTTATGACACAGTCGACCACTCTATTTTATTAAGCTTTACATATATGGGATTAGAGGAGTAACGTATGACCTACTTACACAGTACCTAATTAACAGAGTACAAATTACGGAAATATCTACCCCAGAAGGCAAGACGAAATCTATGCCAAGGATCATCAATATGGGGATCCCACAGGGCAGTACATTAGGCCACTTACTCTTCACACTATACATAAATGACCTGCCCGAATTAAATTTAATTAACACAGGTAGCAAGATACTCAACTATGCAGATGATACGAGCATAATAATAGGGAACAGGTCATCAGATGATATAGAAGCGAATTTCAAAGCTGCAATGGCAACAATGACCACCTGGTTTAATATCAACAGATTGGTTATAAATAAAGAAAAAACAAATGTGATTTACTTTAAAACAAAAAGAGACAGGAGGGCATACAATAACGAACTAGAAATTGGCAGTAATATAATAAAATTTCAAAATCTTAGGCTACTGGGAATCTATATTGATGAAAATCTGAACTGGTCAGAACACATAAATAAGCTGTCGAAACAGCTTAACAGGGCGGTTTATGCCTTACGAATACTGAAGAGATACTTAAATAGGGATACCTTAAAAATGGTGTATTTCGCAAATCTCCACAGCCATCTTAGATTCGGAATAATGTTTTGGGGCAACGGCGCATTAATAACGGATATTTTAAAAAGCCAAAAAGAAGCAATAAGGATTATATAGGACTTGAATTTTAGGGAATCGTGTAGAGGTAAATTCAGGGAGCCAATATCCTAACCTCTGTGGGTACATATACAGGTACGTATATGAAACAATATTATTTTTATTCAAAAATAAATCCCTATTTGATCAATTCACTATCAACAACAACATGAATACAAGAGGAAACAATCTAAATTATAACATTCCAATACATAAACTCACTATATCGAAGAAAATACCACCGTTTAGTAACATTGATTTATATAATAAACTACCCAAAAATATAAAAGTTATAATTAGCGTAAAGAATTTTAAGAAACAGCTTCATCGCCTTCTCATCGATATCGAGCCATACTCCTTACAAGAATATTACATAGAAGTAAAATCTCTCCAGGGTTAAAAGCTAACCTGACAAATTTCACTTAGCTTACAAAATGTTCACCGTTATATGCTTTTTTCTATAATTGAGGTTTCTATTGTAAGCTTATACAGTGAAATAAATTATTTGATTAGATCTGCAGTTTGCCTTCTAGTTTATCTCCTGATTTCTTTAGTGATGGTCTTACTTAGTTGTCTGTATTCGTTCGATTATCGATTTAGGTTACTTCTTCGTTTCATGAGTTCTATTTTACCTCCCTTATCTTTTTTATTTTTTCGCAATTTTTATTAAATTGCACTAAAAACAAGAAAAAAAAATTCTACCGACAATAAATAAAAACGCGGAGCGGAGCGCCCAGAATATACTTAAGCGCTCCACACTTTTATTCATAGACAACACGGAACAAATTATGTTTTCCTTTTTACACGGTTTATTTCATAGCTATAAAAATGCAAAGTATATAAATACCCATTTTCTTTATTATTTCCGGTCGGATTAAAGATTACATAAATTAAATTAACTGTAATTTATATTTTATGTTGCATGATAATTTTTTTTTCCTCTTTCTATCGTATATTTGAAACTTATATTGGTTGAAATTATACCAATTATTTGATTGCAAGATTTTAGCTAAATTATTTAATAAAGAGGGGTGAGGGGAGAGAAAGTCATATATGTGAAACACTCGATCCAAAGGGTTGGATAAAAGTATGGAATATAATATATCGTTGTGTACATTTTAATAGAAACGTGGTTTCTAAAAGGATTTTTCATGCATTTTATTTTATACTTTTTTATATACTAAAAAGTATAAAATAAAATACATAAAAAATCCTTTTAAAAACCACGTTTTCACTACGTTAACCATTGCTTGATCAGCTGGGCTGTTTCTGCTTAGCTTACTACGCATTCTTCCTTTATAAATGATGTTTATAAACAATACACCCACATATACGATTCCCGACATATATAATTACATTTAATGTGAAACTATATTTAACATGAAATAATTTAACTAAAAGTAAGTGTCTAAAGTATTCAAATATTGCATTTCTGAGGTATGTTTAAAGTTTCAAGTCTCTAGCTCATCGGGAAGTTTAAAATCGATTAATAAAAATCGCAAAATTTCCCCGGACGGAAAGAAAACAGACAGACAAGAAAGCGTGCTAAAAGCGAGTAAAAGATACGACGAGCAAGGTTTGCTAAACATCTATTATATTCTCAATTTAAATTCAACTTAAAATATATAACTAAATATAGAAATTACTTAGAAGATAAGAGCCGCAAAGTTTTTAAACAAATATGACTAACACGAGGTAAGACCAGAAATACAGGTTAATGGTAGATAAACAAAGAACGTTGGAAATGAGACAAGTAAATAGCCTGTGAAAAAGAACACACATCTCAACGTAAATTTATTTAAAATTAAATGAAAATGTTTTTGCATTAAAGAAAATCTTTCATAAGAACAGTGATATAAATGTAATAGTGTGTAATATAACAAGCTATAAAAATCAGAACTGGTTTAAGTTATAAGCGTTCTGCAATGCATGTGTTCCGGCTTCGTTGCATCTTGTCGTGCAAGGGACCACTAGATCGGTGATTGTAAGGTACAGCAAGGAAGGGAAAGGCAGAGGTAAAATAATCTGGAGCAGAGACCGGAACAGCCTTGCTGCCAAGATCCTCTGGCTGGAAGTACAAAAACACGAAATGGTATGCAACTATCTTTTCGAGAAAAACTACACAGCAATGTGTAGCAGAAAAACCGATCGGAACGACGAATTCTCAGCATACCACATGGAGCAAGGTACCACATGCGCACAATATAACCTCGACAGGAACTTTCGCGAAAAACGGATTGCTATCCTGTCAGATAGCCAAGCAGCTATCAAGGCTATTAGCTCATACAACATCAAATCCAAACTGGTATTTGGACTATGTGGGAAAGCTAAACAAGCTCGGCAGAGGAAATAAAGTAGCGCTATACCGAACCAGAAAACACTGGTATAGATAGAAACGAAAAATCCGATCACATAGCCAACAAATGATCTAGTAATCCCTCCGGAACCCTTTTGTGAAATGAGTATGAACATCATCCACAAAAGTTTAGATGAAGAAAAAAGAAAACAATGGATAAAAACCTGGAAAGAACTTCCCAGGGCTAAAGGAGCTTTTGCACGAACAATATTTCAACGGCAATGTGTGGCCGGCAATAATGGTTGGAAAACAGCAATGTTTATAGCTTTGTTTGTAAATTGTATTATTTTCATTGCTCAATATTTAGCAACATTTCCGGCAATATGTACGTATAGATCATCAATATATCCGTGTTGCCGGCAATATGGCCCGAATTGCCTACTGGCCGGCATGGCATGTTGATTTTGATATCGCTGCCGGAGCGAGCACTAGTCAACATTGGCGATATTTTTTAATGTCATTGTCAGTTTTTCTGCTTTTGAAAATATAGGCTACAATCAGTTCAACTATAAGTTTCTCAGTACGAAGATACTAGAAAGATTTCAACTCCTACTTTTCATTAAGAATAATTAAGGTTTAGTTTCTCGGGTCGAAAAAATCGATTTTTTTTCATAAATCACATCTAAAACCTGTGTAGAAAATGTGTGCCAAAGGATTTTTCGATATTCGAAGTGGTTAACAAGTTACGGCCCTGGAATGGAGCAGGTATACGCAGACCATTATATTGATATCCCAAAATCTAACTGCTCCCTGAACCTTCTGGGAATTAGACCCGAGTAGAGGGGAGCAATTCAAGCACGACAAACCGCCTTTTTCTGAAGCAGTTCAATAGGTTATAAAGCCAATTTATGAGGATTTGTCCAGAAAAGAATTGTTAAGCAGATGCCTGGGAGCGGAAACTCAAAATAATAATGAGTTGCTCAATTCGTTACTTTTGCTACCAACTTGAGTGCTTTTGCTCCGAAGCACCTCCATTCTGGGCCAAAAGTCCTTGAAATCGCCACGTTTTTCGCTGTCATGATCTTCAACGAAGGATTCGAATCTATCCTAAAGACCCTGGAAACCATGGGAAAATCGGCCCACAAGCTAAAGGATACGCTCAACAGCGTGATAGCTCTCGGATCGAACGTTCAGAGAAGCGCACGAGTGATGTCGTGAAACAGGCCCGAATCGCAAAAAGGGAAGACGGAGCAGCTCTGCGTGACTTCCAAGAAGAAGAGGAAGGCCTACTGTATGGTCCAGGTATAGCAGATTGGCGGTGAGATGAAATTTTGATTTTTTTCACTATTTTTCAAAACAGTGACCACTATATTTCAGAAACTACTGCACCTATCTTTTTCAAATGTATACAACATCTTTGATATGTTATAAGCCAGCGATTGAACTAGGATTATCATGATTGCTTCGATAGTATTTTTTCTACGAACGAGAAACTTAAGAAAAAATGAGTAAAAAATAGAATTTAATTTTCAAAAGTGTACAAAAAAATTAATTTTTGTAATTTAGAATTCATTCTAGTTCAATCGCTAGTCTTAAATATGAAGATTAAAATGCCGTTTGGTTTTTTGATTTAAGATTAGCAAAACAGCCGTAATCTTGGTCACCGTCAAGCACCTCCTTCACTTGATGTCTTCCTGTCGGTCACTATAACTTTAATTCTATTATATATTTTGTCTTCAAAAAATTTGTAAAGCTCATTTAAATGTTAATAAAGATTATGTAAAAACAATGAGATTTATTATTTCGATGGTTTGCCCGTAAAAAAATAATAAAAGAGCCGTAAAAAAACAACCGAGAAACTAGAGGACCCCCTGACCCCCTTAAACAAATGAAAAAAAAAACAGTAGATTTCATAAATTAAATAAATTTAAGCCAATCTTGTAGTGATTGTTACTGCTCTTCTCATAACTGTGTCCTTTTTTGCAATATTCGAGCCGATTTTGTTAATTAAATACTCAAAGTCACCCTTTGACATTCTTCCAAAAATTTTAAATAAGTAATCAAGTATTAATTCCATACTTAAATTATGAAATGTCTCTCATCTATTTAAGTAAGGTCGAATCCAAAGTTTTCTTTTCATTTCAAGTTCTTTTTCTTCTTATTAGCAAGAACTATGTAATCTGCACTAAGAAGTACTTTTTCACTCATAGACTATAATTGCTGAACGTGTACGCGCGAAGTCTCGTTCAATACTGGTGTCATAATATTACTGAGACATACTGGGCTACACATTATCTAACAATATGTCGGCAAAACATTGTCCAGTACTGGCCAAGAGCCACAAAACGAAGCACTGGAAGACCGCGAAGAAGATGGTTCGACGACATCAAGAAAATAGCGGGGAAAGAATGGCCTCAAATCGGAAAAAGATGCGCATGGAACGACCTGAAGGACCTACGTTCAGCAGTAGACAAACACGGGTTGAAGAGAGAGATAGAGACGGAGAGTGCATTTCAATAAAATCGTGGATTTTAAAATGTTTTTTTAATATTTTATTTTCTTTATAAATAACCAGTTTAAAAATTTACAAGGTTTATTTCATAGCTATAAAAATGCAATGTATATAATTTACCATTTTTTATTACTTCCGATCAGATCAAAGATGACACAAATTAAATGTACGACAATCTGTATTTGATGTTGCACGTTTAATCGTTCTGGACGGAAAAAAATCCAACTTTAAAAAATTTCTTGAGTACATATCATTTCGTGTGGAAACTATAACATTTATTTGTGTTTTTCTCTCGTTTATTTATAACTTATAGTGGCTGAAATCATACCAATTATTTGGTAATAATATATTACCAAAGATTTGGCATTTAATTAAGAAAAGCAAGTCAGATTTGTGCAATACCTGATCCCCAGAGTTGGAAAATACACCTATAGTTTTTGTACACGGGATTTTTAAACTAGATGCAGAAGCAAACAAATAGTGCTTTCCAAAATATCACTTCATGAAGAAGGTTCTAAAGCCCTTTTCTAAAATGGGATTAGAGGACGGAATGAATGTCAGTTTGGTTTTAGTGATTTAAACGAAAATGTTCTTTAAATGAAAATAAATTTCAAATTCAACGAATGCACAGTGTCAGATTTTCATATTCTGGCTGCACTTAATCTTGAAAAAAAAAGCACCATAATAAAAATATATGTTAATAAGTGTAAAATGTATTAAAAGATGCACCCTTGAAAACACTATAATTATAACGGTATTTCGATTGTCAAATTTTAAAAACAGAAAAAACTGTTTTATTATTGAAACAAATTTATGTGATTTGAAGACATATTGTATAGTTGCGTATAAAGTTTCTGGTGATATTCCTTTTTCAAATAAAGTATTACAGTTTAAATAACTAATTTTATGTTTTCAAATTAAAAAAAAAAGTGAAGGTAATATTCTTTTTTAATAATTTCAAGATCACTTTTTGTGTTAGAATTGTCGAAAAACTAATTTTCATTTAGGTTATATCTTCTAAACACGGTAGAGTACGGGGGTCGTATTTGGATGAAAAGGAACATAAGAGTGTCGAGTCTAAGAAACAATAAAAAAAGAACAGCAACCGTTCGTATCCCCGATTGTTTTTTTGAAATTTTCTAAAATGCCATCTGAAATCACAAACTTTCAACTTTTCGATATATGGCAAGCTACTACCAAAAAAAGCCCGATTTGGTAGAATTATTGACTACATATCGAGAAATATATCCGGTGGATCGCAATCAAAAATTGATTATAAATAACTGCAAGTTTTTAGCAAACGTCTATTGCAAAAATTTGGATACCAGATGGACTAAGTCGTATCGGACAAAGCATCGATTTTGTCGTAATAACAGCCAGTGGTTGAAATCTAAAGTAGACATATCTTTGTTCGTCATAAGTTCAACTGTTAAAAGAGCTGCTGACAAGCCAATTACAAACTTTGATGATTGTAGCCAACGAACAAAAACAAACAAAGCTAAAGAGTTACGCGAGAGTCTAAATGATGAACATTTATTTATGGCGGCTGAAATGAAACTGCGATCAACAGGGAAACGTGATTCAGCAGGCATAGTAAAGGAATTATTTAATGAATCTCCAAAAAGGGGTACCTCTGCTAAAAAAAATCAAGAATCGATAGTGTGGCTCCGCAAAGACTCTCTCCAGATGAAGCTCTTGCGATGACAATTGATGCTGGTTTGTCAACACATCAATACAATTTGATCAGGCAGCATACTAAACACGTAAACCCTAATTTATTTCCTAGTTATGATCTGCTATATCAATCAAAGCATTCATGCTACCCTGAAAACATAACTGTGACGGAATCATGTGCCGAAATAAATTTACACTCATTAATTGAACACACAGTTGAAAGGCTATGTCGTGCGCAGGAGGAAGTTTTGAAGTCGGAGTCGGTTAATTGCCGTGAAATGAATGCGATATTTAAATGGGGTTGTGATGGAGCGACCCAAAATTGTTATAAACAAGCAAGGTCAAAAGAGTTCAAGAGTGATAAAAGCTTATTTAGCGTCTCAATGGTACCAATACAAATATACTACACCAGGCAATGAATGGCAAGCGAGTTATTATTTTTCAAAATCCTGCACCGTCTTCTACAAGATATTGTCGGCCCATTAAGTTTACATTTGAAAAAGAAACTACAGACTTAATTGTAAAAGAAGTGGAGGCAATAAAGAATCAAATTCGAAATATACGTCCCATAATAATAAAGATAGGCGAAGTCGAAGTGTCAATAAAACCAAAGGTAATTTTGTGTATGGTTGACGGAAAAATATGCAATGCTTTATCCACCTATAAGTCTACTCAGACGTGCTATATATGTGGCGCTAAACCTAAAGAAATGAATAATCCTTCTGTTCTCTCTACATGAAAACATGCTTGAATTCGGTTTGTCTCCTTTGCATTCTTGGATTAGGTTCATGGAGTTCTTGCTACATATAGAATATAGACTAGAGGTCAAAACTTGGCAAGTTAGGTAGGCCGAAAATAAACAAAGAGTTGCGCAAAGAAAAACCTTATTACAAAATAGGTTTCAGCAAGAGATGGGTTTGCTTGAAGATATGCCAAAACAAAATAATGAAAACACCAACGACGGAAACACAGCACGCTCTTTCTTTAGAAATGCAGAAAAATCAGCAGCAATTACCGGATTAAATGTATCCCTCGTTAAGCGCTTTCACATCTTATTGGAATGTTTGGGATCTGGATAAGCGGTAAATTCAGATGCCTTCGACAAATATGCAGCATGTACAAGAGAACGTTTTTTAAATGAATATTCCTGGTACTATATGCCAGTTACAGTACACAAAGTGCTTTACCATGGAAAAGTTATCATTGATCACTGCATCCTTCCCATAGGACAAATGTCAGAAGAGGCTCAAGAGGCAAGAAACAAAGATGTTAGGCACTATCGATTGAAATACACACGAAAAACATCTCGCGTTCACACCAATCAAAAAACACCAAACACCAAAAAAAAACCTGCTACATAGGCTTTTGATTTCATCGGATCCATTTGTAGCTTAAGAAAGTCTCCAAAAACTAAAGTGGGAATTTTAACACCCGATGTATTGCAACTTTTAAAAGATCCCGAAATGAACACCTATGATTCTGATATTGAATAAAATCTAATTTATTTGAAAGAAGACTTCAACACGTTTTATTTTTTATTTTTACTATTTCTTTGTGTGTATGACTATGTTGTACCAGAAAGTTAAATATTTTTTTACAAACCAAATAAAAAATGGCTTAGTCATTAAACAAGAAACTTCAGTACAAAATTTGGTTTGGCTACCTTTTGTAGTTAAGGAGTTAGGGAATTAAGTGCAGTCAAATAGCGAAAATCTGACAATGTGGAATGGACCAAGGTGTCATCTCAACATTTAAGACCAATTATTTGCACCGCACTTTTTCACAAGCCATGCGCCTACTTAACAGCATTACAACAGAAATGTAACAGAGTTACAACATCAGAAATGTTATCGAAAATATAGGCGAGTGAGACCAAATATCAGAGCCGCCTGGAAACATATACCTCATTGCGCATTTGGCCGAAGTCACTAACAACATAGTACAAAATAGAGCTTACTTATATAAACTTGATTTCGAAGTTTTGGATTCGACTACGCAATTGAATGCATTCAATCTAGCATGAACCAGCTCGATAATACTTATTAACATAGATGAGCAAGTAGCTTATGAAGAACAGGAAGACAACTTAGGCAACGATGACTGCGTTGAATAACCCACATAAGTCTTAATGGCGTAACAAGTTTAAAAATCATTAAAATGGTTGAAAAAATTTCAGGTTATATTATGGGAGTAACAAAGTTATAAGTTTAGAAGTTGTAAACTAACGTAGTGTCTGAATACAAATTTTAAGGAAAACAAAATTAAACCGTTCAAGCCAAAGATGCGGCATACACTTGAACCTGTTTATGAAGAGAGGTTTAGTTTCGTTTATAGATAGGTGAAAATTTCCCTAAAACTGAAGATTTCATAGATTTATTTTTTTTAACGATGCATGCACATTTTGCACAAAGGGATACGTATCTTCGCAAAATAGTCGTCTTTGTTCTTATGAGAATCCTAATTGCATAACAAACAAACGAGGTCAACGTTACAAAAAAGTTAATGTATGGTGTGGTGTGGAATTTTGTTTTGATCGGATCATTGGCCCATATTTTATAGAGGAAAATTTAAACCAGCACGTGTATTTGAACATTTTGCCTCTTACCATTTCTTAATACATAGCCAGAAATACGCAATAATTTGTTCGGGCAACAAGACGGCTGCCCTGCACATTGCACAGCCTTGGTCAGACAATGGTTACATGATCATTTTGGAGAAAGGTGGATAGGGAGGTTTGGCCCAAACCATTACCCAGCTAGGTCGCCTGAGCTTTCTTTATTAGATTTCTTTTTGTTGGTGCCTTAAAAGAAAGGAGTATTCAGATGATCTCCCACGTGATGGGGAGATATTAAAACAACGCATAGAAGAAGCAATCCATGATCTGAATCTGCCGCGAACCATTCGTAAAGTATAGGGTACATTTATTAAGTTGGCGAAAAAGTGTGTAGATTTGTAGAATAATTTGTATTCAGATTTGTATTCAGACTCTACGTTAGTTTATTTTATATTTTTGTGTAAAAAATAATAAATAATGTAACTTAATCCTTGAAGCATTTTCAAACTTTCCTAAATTATTAACACCCTGTACATTTGATCTAAAATTTTCTTATCGTAAATTCATTTTCTCGACAAGCAGAACTTTTTATAAAGAATGAATTTTGGTCGTAAAATGAAAATTTTACGATTTTTGACCAATTGGGTATCATGACTCAATCCGCGGACACACTGTATATGCAAACGCCACATAAAAATTTAACTACACACAGAAACATAAACCTTCAGTATCGAAAGGGCCGGCAAACAAGGTGACGCGCTGACCCCAAAACTCTTTACGGCAGTATTAGAAATCATTATGAAATAACTCTATTGGGAAGACAAGGGCATACATATCTAAGGAGAAAGGCAGGCTCAATCATCTACGATTCGCAGATGATATTGTGATAATTACTGATAACATCAAAGATACCAAAGAAATCCTAGAACAACTCTAACATGCCTTAGAGAAAGTAGGGCAGAAAATGAATATGTAAAAAACTAAAATTATGACGAACCTCGTCTTGGGCGGGACAATAATGATCGACAATGCATCAATTGAAGAAGTTGCCTGTTATAACCTATGGAGTCGAAACTTTAACGTTAACCAAGAAGACAGTGAATAAATAAACTACGAATTGCCCAAAGTGCAATGGAACGATCGATGGAAGGAGTGGCCAGAAGGGACAGGAATACAAAGGAAAGGTTAAGACTAAGAACAGGAGTTACAGACATAGTAGAACGCATAACCAACTTAAAATGGAACTGGGCGGGGCATTTCGCAAGAACCACTGATGACAGGTGGACAGAGAAAATATTGTCACGGAAACCCTGGAAGTCCAAAATAAACAGATACCTCCTACAAGATGGTCTGAGGATATTAGACGCGTAGCCGAAAATTAGATCAACTTGGCACAAGACAGAAGTGGAGCAGTGAACTCAGATAGGTTGAATGATGATGATGATTTACGCACATATTTTTGTACATATTATTGTACCCTTGTTTTATTTATTGAAGAACAGGGAAAAATATTTAGAACCAATTATCATTTTTCTTAATTAGTCAGTTTATCGACTACTCCGATTGAAAAATGGACAGAAAAATTAAATGTTTTTTTGTAAAAATTATCCGACATATTGGATTCGTTATTTTAAATTTTGGGATTTAGCGTCCAGTTTCGTTCAGCGATCTCATGAACGCGAGGAGACCAGAAATCAAAATATATGAAAATTCCTTCATGTTTTGGCTAACATTTTGGGATTTCCAATCAATCTATAGTGCCACTGGGTAGTGTCAATCAGACGACTGCAAAGGCTATAGCCGCACGGCTAAAATTGCAAAATTTTCGTTATCCCTATTGAATTATAAACCAATATATTACATTTGAATCATTTTATTATGAACATATTATATTCATCTGTTATGAACGATTCTAGTTCTTACTAGAACTGTACTAGAACCTTGAAAATATTTTATGAAGCTTTTATAAACTTAAAAAAATATCCAAACATATGTACATCTCATATTACATATGACAAAATTATAGTTCAACTAAAAAATATTATTAAAAAAAAACTTTTAGCTCACACACCAAAATGAACACATTAGCCCTTTGCACTCTTAACGATTTTTAATATGACCTATCAACCTTGTGTTGTCGCCATAGCGGTGACAACGGAGTGCAAAGGGTTAATAAATACATTATTGTATGTGAAGAATGCCATTATTATAATCATGTGTAAAAGTATCCCAATCGTGCGTAAAAGTTCAATGTAAATCAAATGGAGTTTTATTATTAAACGATTTCTGTTTGTTATTGCTATGGGAAACTCGCGTCACTAAACAAAAAATATAGACGTGGTGAAAATAAATTTTCTGACCTATATATTAAAATTGAATTAATTTTTCTTATTTTGAATCAAGAAGTCTTGGCCTCTCAGTCTGGATTTATCTGGCTCTAATAAAACTTAACTATAACCAAATCTAGATTAAATCTAGGTTAACCTAGATTACATCGACCAAATAGTGTTCCCGCTACTGTGCGTTTCTACTAGTTAGCAGTTTTTGCCACGGAGGCGCTGAACGTTCTAACCTTATTGTGTCAGTGATTTGAAGTATGTTGTCTGTCAAAATTACAATTTTTACAATATTATCGGTAAGAAACAATTATTGTTTATATATTTAACAGTATTACAGATTTAACAGCTTCGTAAATAAAATAATGTATGACACTCGTGTGTGAAAGGCTTGTGTGCACTCATTGCGATTATACCACTCGCCTTCGGCTCGTCCTTTAAACTTCGAAACTTATGAACAAAAATTCTCCTTCACACACTTGTATCATAAACTACTATTTCGAACTTTTTGAAAAAGAATTGAGATTCAATTATTGAATAAGTATTTTTTAATAATTTTTGTAGTTACTTAATAAAGTTTTTAGTTTTAACGAAAAATATATATATATTTTAAATAATATTTATTTGTTCAAATATAATTTTGTGTATAATGAGATGTACTCAAGATAAATAACATAATGAGATTTTGACACACTCAGTATAATTTGTATCACTACGATAACTAATACTAATGATGTCAAAGGAGCAACCTTCAATGTTGACGACCTAGCATCTGGTTACACTTGAATATCAATTATATCAAAAATGGTATTGCAAACATATTTAAAATTAAAATGTTATCTATAAAAAAGCCCACACGAAGAGAAATTTAATATTTTTATACTCTAACGGTATAATTCATAAAAATAGACTAAAATGTTTTATAAACCTATTATACTTAAAACAATTAAAACCTATTTTAATTAAAACATCACTGTTATAAAGTTCCCTATTTATAATCCAATTATAAGGCTGATAACTATCCCCTGTTTATAATGATTTAAGTGCCCAAATTCCTTGATTTCACTAATATGCCAAAGATGACATGCGGACAATATGACAAAATCTCAATTGGGATATTAGCTGGTTATGTTTGTTATTTACAAACAACCCTTCCTAAAAGTAATCACGCAAATACAAGAGCTGCGCGGGAGTCTCGGTTTACAAGCTAGTATATACCCTCAGGGTGTATACCCTTAACGATGATGGACTTACCCGCTTTTTCTGCATCAAGCTACCAAGTAAGAGATTCTTTATAATATTTTCTTTTGCTTGTAATTCTGGATATCTGACCATGAGGCACGTTTTATTTTATGATTATAAAACATTTTCTTCTATATTTGTTTCACCCAACTTTTGGGGTACATGAAATCAATCATTTTTTATTGTTTTGAGCTTTCCTTTCAGCCCAGTATTGCCTCATCCTTTGAGATCCTGCTTCCCTTTATTCGGCAGAGATGTGGATCGTACGCTTTTGTTTGGTTTTAACTTGGAACCGTTGTTTCTTATCCTTGGTGATGGTTTTGGCTGTATTGTCCTTGAGCATGGTGTCTGTAATTTGGAGTTCTACGAGGTCTTTCTCGGTTTCTTTAAACCAAAGAGGTTCTTTTTTTTATTACGAAAGTGGTCAAAGATCTATTTGGTAAGACTATTTGAATTAATTTGGAGGATGTGCCCATAAAAATCAATACTCCGTCTTTTTTATTGTGTCCGAGAGTTTATTGTTTGAGAGTCTTCCAGTAAAGAGTTTCGTTCCTGACGGACTAATTTGTTGTTATGAAATTTGAGGCCTAAGATTTTGCGTAATATCTTTCTTTCCTTGACCTCCAGCCTTTCAAGCGGTCCCTGGGTGGTGAGAGTCAATGTTTCGGCTTCATATAAGGCTTCTGGTTTAATTACCATGTTATGTCTTATCTTGGTATTCCAGGAGAGAGACTTCTTGTCATAAGTGTCCTTCGTAAATTGGAAGGCCAATTCAACTTTATTTCTCCTAGATTACATTGCCTGTTTCTCTCGCGTATTCCAGCTGATCCATTCCCCAAGATATTTGAATTCTTTGACGATGTCTATGTATTGGTTGCCCACTTGAAGCTTTTTTGGTGGGTTTTTTTTATGTTCGTCATTATTTTGGTCGTTTCAACTGAGACTTTGAGACCCATTTTTAACGCTTGCCTCTGGAGTTCGAGGATCTGTTCTTGGGCTTCTTCCCATGTCTCGGCTAATAAGGCCATGTCATTAGCAAAATCTAAACAATTGACCTTAATGCCTTTGCTTTTAGTTCCTACTCTGATTCCACTGTAGGTCTTCACATTCCACTCTCTGACTACTTTTTCTAGGGCACAGATAAATAGCAGTAGAGAAAGTCCATCTTCTTGCCGTACACCTGTTTTAATCTCAAAAGGGGTGGAGAGTCCCCCATGAATTTAACTTTAGAATAGGTATTAGTTAGTGTTTCTCTGATTAGGTTTGTAGTTTTGTTATCGAGGTCTAGTTATTTCAGGACTGAGATTAGGGATTCCATATCTATAGAGTCGTATGCCTTTCGGAAGTCAATAAAAGTGATAACATGCGATTTAGCCGATGATTTTTGGTAGTCCATGATATGTTTTAGGTTGAATTTGTTCCGGACAGGATATCCCTTTCCTGAAAACCGATTGGTATTCCCCAAGTTGATGGTCTAGTTGAGGTTCTGCCCTGTGTAGTAGGACTGTGGAGAATATCTTGTATGTTAGTCAAGTAGAGATATCCCTCTGTAGTTGCTAGGGTCTGTTTTGCATCCTTTCTTATGAAGTGGATAAGGGCTGTTTTCCAGTCATCTGGGATTCTTTCATGTATCCAAATTTCTTCCAAGATATTTCTGAGAGACTGTATAGCATTTTCGTTAACATTCTTCCTTAGTTCAGCTGTGATTTGATTTTCTCCCGAAGCCTTCAATTTCTTAAGATTCGATATTATTGAATTATTCTAATATATATTGAGTTCCTCAATGGTTGGAGGTTCTGAGTCAGGTTTGGTTGATGTAAATATATGAAAGTTCATCTTTTCTATTGGTTCCTCACTGTTAAAGAGGTTTTCGAAATATTCTGCTAATACTTTGCAGTTGTCTTTGTTGTTATGGGCAACATTTCCTTCCTTATCCTGGAGTGGTTGGTTGAGTTGGTCGTTTTTCTGTGTTTGCCAAAAACAAATTATAAAACAATTGTTATTTATATTTCATTATTGTTATTTATAATTTTCCAGACTGCTCCAGGAATCGATTCCTGAGTAGGTTTCAATATTAGATAATAAGAATACCTATATAAACACAAATAAGTAAGTCTAAGCAAAATGCCTCTTATTAAGACATTGTGGCCTCATATAATTTATCATAGTTGAGCATTAGTCTATCCTTATTATGATTATTATTTATCCTATTAAATAATATGTTTTATCTACGACCACTATTGTAAATGCCCATTATTGTACAGTTCGTGGACTATGTAAATACATCATACCACACACATATGTAACAATTCGCGATTAATGTTAAGTAACAATTCAAAATCACCCATGAACGTTTGGTTTACGATACGTTGATTGCTTGAGAGCTGCACGTTGATACTATTTTTAAATATAGTACTCCGTGATTTCAAAACGATCATTAAACGTCACATTATTCACATAGAAACTGTTTTTCCACTTTTAAATCTAACGAAAATTACAAATAAATACTAAATAAAAAAGTATGTAACCATTATGAATGTATTTATTTTCATTTCTATCAAGTTAAATAAGGTCGAAGGTGTTACATCAAATATATTTTTCTTATTAGACAGGAACAAATTAGTGTGGTCGTAGATAAAGTATAGTACATAACTCGAGTTGTAAGGCAATTACGTACTCGCGGAATTACGCCCTCCCCGCTTACGCGGGTCGTGCGTAACTGTTCCGCTCGCTTATATGCTTCTTACAACTCTCGTCACGTAATATACTATTATAACATTGCATTTAGGATTTTTAATATATACTTGCAATAAATAATGAAATAAAACATATTTTAATGTTATAATACAGGAAGTGAATTATTATTTATTGCAAAAAATGTCGAGACAATGTTTTATAAATAGAAATCTTTAAACACAATACAACACTAGAAATTACATAAATTTAATTTTTAATAACCTCATCTTACAACATTAGATAACATATGTGTATAATATAATCTTAATCTTGTCTACAACAATATTAGTCTTGTCATTCATTACAATTAAATAATATTATTTAAAATATTGCATTTAACACTGTTATTCTAAAATTGCATTAAATAATTAAATAAAATATATTTTAAAGTTATAATACCTGAAGCGAAGCCGAGACCAATGTTTCATAAATGAACAACACTTTAAATTGCATAAATTTAATTTTCAATAATCGCAACTTACAATATTAGATTATGTGTATAACATTAATAGCCCTCACAATCATCAGAAGTAATCAAAGAAAGAGCCAACATCAATCATGACCAGAATACGATACCTGCCGATTCATTGTTTTTCAACAAGATTTTTCACGATGTTTCACTTCTAACAAGATTTTTGGAATCTATTTGAAGTGGTTTTCGATAACGGTAAATGTTGTGGTAAATATAGATTTTAGAAAAAAAAAACTAAGGTGACCGTGATGAAGACGTGCTGCTTTCGGCAGTACAGTACTTCTTTGAGATAGTCTGTACTGTCCAATTTTTAGGCACTGCGTTTGTACTGCCTTTCTTATAAGATGTACTGCTTGTACTACTTTGCATGCTATTGTAAAACTAAATAATTTTACTATGATTTTATGCATTTTTAAAGCATGTCATTCACACATCATTTCTACGAGTAACCCTTGTTTTCTGCGAAGTTCGTATTGTCTTAACTGCTTTCACGAAGCAGTTCGTTAGTTAGTATGACTAAGTCGGACGGATGGTGGACTCAATGTGTTGGAGTGAAATAGATACGGTATCGTAGGAGTAGGACAAGCATACCACGGGGAATCCCAACAGATTCCGTTCTCAAGTAATTTTATGAATAGTGAAAACATTAAGTCGTACAGATAGTACGCAGCTCACTAGAATATTTCCTTTATCAATGATCAGTTGTTTTTTCTTGTATTGATGCCTTTATTGATTGAGAATGATAATAGCAAAAATGATGACACTGTTATAAAATTTGTTGCTGAGCATTGCTAATAGTGGCACAGTTGACAATTGCACAGTATTGCTAATAGTGACAAAGCGGCAAGAACAAAACATTGCAAGAGTGATAAACATAACACTCACAACGTACTTTAAAATTACGCATCCGAATTTTGAAACAAGATTTGGAAAAAGCAAAATATATTACAATTTCATCAGATGCTTCAAATCATAAAACATAAAAATGTATCCCATTTTAGTGTGATACGAAACTGGAGTAAATGTTAAACTATTAAATTAGATACGTTTTAGATTCTGTACCAGGAGCAACTTCTGCAGTCTTCTCAGACGACATTCTTAAAATAATAACTTATTATAATTTGAAAGAAAAAATAATCGCTCTTTCCGCAGATAAAACTAATAATAATTTTGGAGGACTCAGAAGGAATGGTAAGAATAGTGTGCATAAAAGATAAATGCAATAGTGAGAGTCACCAATCTTAAAAGATTTTTTTGTGAGGAATCAGAAGTAATACACAAATATATTGGGATATTCCACAACGAGATGGCTTTCGTTATCACCTGCTGTGGAACGGGTAATCAAAATGTTTGAGCCTTTGCGCTCATACTTTTTTTTTAGTGTACCAAAATATTAATAGAATTTTTCGAAACGAGTTATCTGAAGTTACATTGCATTTCATTCACAGTCAAGCTGTTGTATTTCATATCACTATTAAAGAAATTGAAAGTTCTAAAGTGTCAGCTCTTCCGAGATGAAAACTGCCTTAAACAATGTGTTGGAGCATATAGTCGTTAGATATAATACTGGATTTGTACCATTAAAGTTAACGCAGATAACGATACAATCGAAGAGTTAACCACTGTGGAAACGAGGCGAAATTTATTAACGAAATTAAATGTTTTTATAAAAATTTACTTGAATATGTAAAAAAAAAAATGCTGATTGTTTCGAAGAGCTACACATTTTTGGATGGATATTATTTAAAAATAATATAAATTGCGAAGGGATTTTGATTTTGCACATGCACAACCATTACCCCTTCATTCGTCTAGTACAATGTACTGCTTTCGCGTTTAAAAAATCTGGTTACCTTAAATAAACTCGACAATAATTTTGCTTTCCTGAAATACGTTATCTACAATAAATAAACCATCATTTATACTTCTTGATTGAAGATTTACAATAACGTTTTCAAAACAGCTTAAGAAACTTGAGAGTACTTAATTCCTAATAATACTTGATTCCTCTTTAATTTATGGATGTTAAACAACTGAAACAATCTGAAATATTTTACCTTCTAACATTAGATACAATTTTTACGATTGTAGTTTCAATCTACCTTACTTAGACCGTGTTGTATCATTAAAACCAACTTAAGCAAAAAAATCAATTGACGACCTTAGTGGAAGAAGAGTTTTGGAATGTTTTTGAATTTACAACTGATTTAACATTCAGAAAATATCCTAGTTTTTTTTTTCTGTTGAGGAATCCGTCAAGCAAAATGATAAAGGCCCTGTCTGGGTTATGACGCCGTCATTATCATTTTGAAAGATTTACCACCCGCTTCTTCCATCATAGTTTTCTTTCAATTGATCTGTGCCGAAACCTGAAGAGATTTAATACACTTTTGTCCATATTCTCTTGTGCATTCAATAATTATGTAATCATTTCTTCTTGTTAGTATTTGAAATTAATCATTTAAGGTTATAATTAAAAACCACCAACAGCTCATGATATTGGAGATTTATAAACAGCATGTTTCAACAACAATGAAAATTTCATTTATTATATGCGTTGAATCTCTTAAGGAAATTCGTAACTAATGAGTCAAAATACTGTTTGAATTTTTCTATATTTTTAATTATCCTAATGGTAAAATTCTTTATTTTTATTTATAATAACATAACAAATTTTAAAATTAGTAATTATTATTTATTTAAGAAAATAGAATTATTAAATGACCGTTATTTTTGACTTATACGGTGTAACAAAAAGTTCTGGCAACAGCGCTTTATTGTCTTGAAAGTTTATAGTACAGAGAGAGAAAAGAATAGTAATTAAAAGGAGTCGAGTGTATTTTTTTCTCTCTATATAACTATGTTTCCATATTTTTCTTATCTCTCAGCTGTTCTCGCGACGTTGCCAAACCATCCGTCATATGAATTATTATGTCAACAAGATTCAAAATAAAAAGTTTAACTTTGATTATTTAAATAATTATATCGGTAACGTCACATTGCTTTAATGTCATCGTGTTTTACAATTATCTAAGTTTATTTTATATAGTTTTTTATTCCTTAGTTTCGAAATTAATATCGAAAAAAATAAATAAATTCCGTTAAATGTGACGGAAGCTTGTAGGCCATAAGAGCCTGTGTATAAGAATTGAAAAAAACATCATTTTTCTTTTTTTTTCTTTCGGATAAACTAAATAAATCACTTCCAAATTTTGAGAGGACATAAATAAAGTATTAATCTGCATGTATAAAAAGTTTAAAAGCTTAAACTTATGAAAAATATTTAACACGGGATTCGCTCGAGCCTCATTAATCTAAACTTCACCGTTTTTGACTACATTGATCAATATGATAGATAGTGGTGAGCTTCAAACCTTTGATCTTTACTGAAATTTTGATAAGAACATACTATTCTATCTCTATCATGATGAGATATGTTTGCACCCTATGTTTTTTAATTATCGATATTATTAAAACCAAAAAGTACTTTTATATTAATATTCATAGTTTCAATTCATATTTTCAAGCACCACAAATAAATTAATTCAGCGGTGTCTACTAACCTAACAATCCTCAATCATATTAAATTTTAATAGACATGATAGGATAAGATTTACTAAGGTTAAGATTCGGTAAGACGCAAGAAAGTATGATTCAACAAAGTCACAATAAGATGAAAAAAAGTCAAAATAAGATGCAACAAAGTAATAAATAAGAAGCAACAAAGTCACAATAAGATGCAAAAAAAGTCAAAATAAGATGCAACAAAGTGATAAATAAGAAGCAACAAAGTCAAAATAAGAGGTAACAAAGTCGCAATATGATTCTTATGTAATTTAAAATTATAAATCTGTGAAAAGCTATCGACTGATTTTTAATTGTTGTCATTTTTAGGGTTCTGTACCGAAAACGGAACCCTTATAGGATCACTTTGTTGTCAGTCAGTCCGTCCGTCTGTCTGTCCGTCAAGTCCATTTTTCTCAGGAACGCGTAGAGGTAACAAGTTGAAATTTGTATCAAATACTCGGGTCTGCGGTCTCTTTCAGCGGTGAAAAAATCAAACTTGTAAGTCAACGCGATCAAAAGATATGACCGTTTATGTCGCATATTTTGCGATTTCACAAGGGAATCAAAACTTATAGGATACTTCCCGTTGACCTAGAATCATGAAATTTGGCAAGAAGCGGTGTCTTACAGCACATAAGGGTAAAATCTGAAAACCGTAAATATGTAGTTTAATTACAAGAAAAATGCGAATTTACTATTAGAAACTTATGAAAATACACTAATGTGTTGCGTGGTATTGTCAGGCGCCAGAGTTGCATACAGTTAGGTCCTCCTCGGTTAGGTCCGAAGGTTAAAAAGTATGTGTCGGCACCAAGCTGTTTATTCTGAATTTTCTTTGTTTATATTCGTTATGCATTTCATCACGTACGCTCTATATACATAATATATACGGGTATAAATTATGTCTAAATTTTGCTTGTTTATAACCGACATGCGACATACTCAAGTCCCGTAACATCCTGTATATATTATATTTCGTCTATTTTTTGTTTATAATCTACATATACTTAAATCACGTACGCACTATATTTGCTGGTAGTCAATTGCTCAAAAGCAGTCAATTGAACAACTGAATGTTAAAGAGTATCGAAATAGATCTAGAAATAGTTAATATATTAGTTTATATTAGATCTAGAAATAGTTAGATCTTAATATAAGTTAGTGAATAAGTGTAATACTAAAATAAAATTTTCTTTTTATAAGTTTAAAAATATTCGCGTTATTTAAAAATAAAACTTGTATACCTTTATACAGGGTATATAGGTATACAGACAAAATTGAGCAGTAAAAACAAATAGTGAAGTTCCAGAACCCCTAAACACTCATAGTGAATGGGGGATATATGGTAATAAAATATAGGGTAGAATTCCATCGTACGACAGCGACATCTTGAGGATATGCTTGCAGCGGTACTAAGATGGTCGTGATTTCAGGAGTGCCACTTGTCAAGTTAACTGAATGTGCTTGCTAGAGATACCTTACCTTATACTTAGATACCTTACTTACAAGTTTGTACGGAACCCTCGGTGCGCGAGTCACAACTCGCACTTGGCCGGTTGTTTTTTAATTAGTTTAGTCAATTATAACCAGTAGTAAATATGGTCAGATATTAATTATATTTATCTACAACCACTATTGTAAATGCCCATTATTGGACAGTTCGTGGACTATGTAAATACATCATAACACACACGTATGTAACAGTCCGCGATTAATGATAAGTTATGATTGATAACACACACGTGCGTTTGGTTTACGATTCTTTGATTGGTTGAGAGCTGCTACTACGTGCTCATACGATCAGCGCCCCCCGTGCCACAATTCTAACTAACGGAAATTGACATAGCGTATGTTGGGTTGCCTATATCTATGAGCACTCTTATTCCAGTTTAACCCAAATAAGTACTAAATAATAAGTTATGTAACCATTAAGAATGTATTTCTTTCCATTTCTATCAAGTTAAACAATGTCGAGTAACAGATATATATGAAAATACAACTGTTTGTTTATTATAATAATGTACCTAATATGAAACAAATTTGTTACATCAAACATATTTTTCTTATTAAACAGAAACAAATTAGTGTGGTCCTAGATAAAGTATAGTACATAGCTCGAGTTGTAGTGCAATTATGTACTCGCGGAATTACGCACTCCCCGCTACGCGGGTCGTGCGCAACTGTTATATGCTTCTTACAACTCTCGTTACGTAATATACTATTAGAAAATATAACTACTATTAAACTACTACAATTATTCCTATATTTCAAAATAAGGCGAAAGGGTATGAAAATAAGATGCAACAGAATCAAAAGAAGGAATACATTTCTATTCAAACCCTATAACATGCGATCGATTAAATCTATCAACGAGTAATTGTAGACTGTGATGATTAATTGGAATCGACTGCAGCAATTAATTGCCAATTGAGTTCCTAAAAAAATTTTACCAAAGACACAAAATCTTGGGTACTTTAATTCGTTCATTCCATAATATTTGTGAGATATTATTGGACCGAGTCAAGAATCTTTTAGAAATATTTCAATCATGATCCCAATAATATATCATAGTGGAATAATCCAGGAGCAAACTTAATAGTCTATACAATGATTTTACTAAGTTCTTATCAACTTGGTCGGTTCTATTGTCGCTTCATTTTTACTATAAATAACAGCGTCCTCGAAGATAACGTGTAAATATTTTAGCGCTTCACGCTATTATTTGTAGTCAACCCGATTTTGTTTTTGTCATTTTAACACATTTTAATAAAAACTTGATTTTTAAAAAGTTTTTTTATATATATATTTTTATTATATCAACGAGTTTATAATGGAATGGATAGATATTTGAAAAATAAAGATATAAGCCTCTTAATGGAATGCAATACACATAAAAATTAATTCACAAGAGTTTCAATATTAAAAACATGAAAGTAAGTCATTTTAATTGCCCATTCGTCTTTGCACAGATGCTAATATAAAAAAAACGGAAAGATTTATCTACTATTTTTTTTTTCTAATTTCCATATGAATGTGCCTTTTACATATCTTTCTAATTTAACACATCAATGTATAATTTATATTTTGTTATGGGCTTTTAGTGCTTCATTTACAATTCCTTTTAAGGGATTTATTTTTTATGACTAATTTGACCTCAATAAAGAAGTGTTAGAGTTCCTCGCTGACTGCATCCCCTAACTCTGGCAAAGGCAACCTGTGGACCAACTAGAGCGCCTGCACCGGCTAACGAATGCATTTCATGACAAAGATCTTAACTAAAACAGGTTTTATTTTACTTTCTTACATGAACCCATTTTGCTAACTGTTAAAAGTAATTTAAATTTAAAACTAATTATATATAATTTTTAATAAATTATTAGTAAGTAAATTTTTTTACTGTGGATGCTTTTTATATTTTTTTATTGCTCATGAGCTAAAGTACTATCTTGGCGCACGTTTTTTAGTGCGACAAATGCCATTTTTTGCTGTATTGCCACATGACTTGGGTAACGCATGCAAATATTTAATTTCACTAAGTTAGACTATATACTATTTTAAAACAGTATTAATAAGTTAAATTTAATAAGTATAATAGAATTTCAGCCCTTGTAAGACTTAGTACATACCAGGAAACAAATTGCTGGCAACATATTGACAATGTTTCTGTCATGTATCCCGCCAACAGGCAAAAAGTTAATGGATATTCTTCAACATCGAGCCATCAAATGTCAAATTTTGGAAACAAAATTCAAAATAGTAAGGTTTGGTATCTAAAATATAGGTTTTGATACACACTTTTTGGAATACTGTTTTATGGTTAAAACAATTTCTCGCGCTTCTTTTAAAAATAATTTTATATAAGACCGGTTGAGTGTTGCTGGAGATATCACTTCAAATCTAAAAAAACCTTCAATGAACTGACAGCCAGTGTTTTCAAATTTTTAAGCTTTCTTGTGTTTATCTAAATAAAAACTTTATGCGTTACCAATTTTCCGATGAATGGAATGGTGAATACTATACTTTGTCCGGCGAGAGAATTCATCCCGCCTCGACAAGTTTAGCATTGTTCTGCGCATACCCCCACTTTATTTCTAGTGCGCGGTGTATAGTTGTCCGTATTTGAAAAACTGACGCATATTTCTTAACTCAAACTAATCTGCGCTTACTTCGGCGCGTCCCTTGCCCCTCATACCTCGGCGCAGTACAGCTGCATTCTCTCGCCGGATAGAGTATACAAGTCTGTACGATAAACTGTTTCAAAGTAACCGTATCGTCAAATCAACGTAAAATACGAGAGACTATATACGAAGACTAAAATGAACCCATTTTTTGCCAAATCACGAAGGAAAAAAATAACAATGATTGTATTGTAAAAACCTATTAATTTATTCAAAAATAGTAAATGCTACAGAATTTCTTTTTCCAAGTTCCAAGCAATTAAAAAAACATATATACGCAATCCAGTTTTAGCTACATATTATTAGATAGCGTAAAAATGATAAAATATTGCTGTACCTGCTTGTCTACAGTAGTCAAAAATGGGTTATATACTATGGGTATATTATATGGGCTATAACTATAAAAAGCCAGGTAGGTATTTTTTCTAACAGCCACTTCAAAAATATGCAAAATTAATTCTAATTTTTATGACACGAACACAAAAAAATCATTTTGTGTTAGGGCAGTGTTTGGGCAAGTTCTGTGAATTAATTATGGATAGTTTCTCGAAATTAGTTTCCCGGACCAGTACAGTTTCCCGTACCAAACAAAATTTATTACTTGTATACTACAATATACTACAAACAATATACTAACAAGTACAACTACATCACATTTAGATTGTTATCGTTGAAGACTATAATAATGTCTTACCTAATCTGGATAATCCTGATAACCCAACCCGGAATCAACTGAGCTAATATTATTGATATCCACCCAATAAACGAGATAAAGCATTCAATAATTTATTCAAATCTGCAATTAATTGTGGTTAATGGCAATGGCAAATAATCCGCGTTTATATACTATGAAATAATTTTACTCATTATAACATTAGAACATTTATAATTGCAAATCAACGAATAGAACTGCATTGTGAAAATAATATAGGGTTTTTTTTATTAAGAAGTTTCATTTTAAAGTTCGCGCCATCTTTGTACTTGTAAGGATATGAATGCTATTGATTTTGTATAGTAATGCTATTATTTGACAGTTGAAAAGCAAATGCTATCCCATTTACGAAAATAGTACGATGTACGCTTCAATAAAGAATAGAAATAGTAAAAATTACATATATCATCCTGAGCGACAAAGTCAATTTCCATTTAAGTTACTTCGTGGATAAAACTGTCGGAACTGGGGCTCATACAGTTTGGTGCCGGTGGTATGATGGGGCCATATTTTTTGAAGAATAATGAATGATGTCTACCATTATTGCGTCAGCGACTTCTTGGACGTGTTATTTTTCGAATCAACTGGCCGCCTAGGTCGTGTGATTTAACACCGCTAAACATTTTCCTGTGGGGCTATGTTAAAGACAAAGTTTACGTAAACAATCCTACAACAATTGAAGAGCTCAAGGATAATATTCGCGCTGTTATTCGCGAAATAGAGCAACCAATATGCGGCAGAGTGATGCAGCATTTCTTCCAAAGAATGGAAATTCGGAATCGTCTACTTTCGTATCGTGTTCCAAAAGTAGACGGAGAGTTTCTACCTGAAATTGAACTACAAATAAGTTTCGTTTTTAGTAAGGAATGTGTTTGTTTTTATAAAATAAACATGACACTTCTTAATGGAAAAGCCTAGATGTGTAAAGAAAAGAGTTGAATGGGAGAAGTTACCAGTTATCACCTTTGGAGACCTAATATTAACCAAACGATAATCTGACAAAGTCATGGGCAGCAGATTGCTCAATGGAAAAAGTAATTCTTGGCATATTCTCAGCAACGAAGGATTGCGATGTAAATGAAACAATTACAGCTCATATAGTTAATTTTTTTAAGAATGCAGTACAGGGAAGATAGGGCTTATTTGACCTTATTCTCTGATTGGCTTAAATCGAGAAGTTCGCACCGACGATATTTCTCAAGCTTTTCTCTACTCATCTCTCTCTTTTCACGTACGTTTGCAGTCACTGGCGTAGAATTTGGTGATATGTTATTAAATGTATATAATATTACGAATAATTTCTAAATATAATATAACTTTAAATTATATTACGGCTAATAAGTACTATATTATACAATAATGTTTATTATATATAATTTAATATACAATTTCAAATTTAAAGATAAAAAATATAATTAACTGGAAGTAATTTTTTTTCGTACGCCAGTGCATGTTGAGCTGTTAGCTGACAATGGCTGCCGCCGTATCAATTCACATTTGCCATCTGATCTGTTTGTATCATTTAGATTTTTTGCGTTTTTCTCCATTTATTTGTTTGTATTTTATTACTATTGTTGCCATTTGGTGTATTTAATAGATATTCAAACAAACCATTAATAAATTTCCAATTTTATATTCAAGTAACTATATTTGAATTTAGCGCCAAATTTTGTAACTAGATTTAACATTTGGCACAGTGTAAATCAGGTTTCTAGTTACAGCATTCTTAAGGGGGGGACATCACAGTAAAATTTAGACAAAAAAACGATTTTTTTTATTAGCTTAAAAGTTGCTTTAGGGTTTTAAAAATAACATACCAAAAGATGGAATGCGGCAAAAATGTCTAAATGCCCAAATTTTCCATTCTGCCGCAACGCCTCTCAGGCATCGCAGATTAGACTTAAAACTTTTAACGCGTTTTTCTCGAAACCAGTTTTTCTTAACTGGGCGGACACATTGCTCGGGCAAATCTTCACCGATCGATCTGAAATTTCGGTAGTATATTCCAAAAACCTAACTCTATCGAGCCACGTAGGATTTTTTTTATACTACTTGGTTTTTTTATGAACAATTTAATGACTTTTTTTTTGTTAAATTTTCAACTTTTTTTCAAAACGTGCACCATTTTGCCAAAAATCAATATATCGAAATAATCCTAAGTGGCTCCATAGCTGTTGATGATATAGAAACTAAAAAACTTAGTTTTTTGTTAGAGGTCAAAAATTAAGGAGTCTAGATGTCCGTCCGTGGACCTCCTTCCAAAAATAGGCGTCTCCGGACAAGTGCCACACAGCCACCATTTTGTGCCAAATTTGAAAAAAATATTTTTTGTAGTTTTTTTAATAATATTATTAAACTTACTTTACCATTTTTCGATTGATCTTTTCATTGAGACAAAAAAAAAAACGAAAATATAGCTCCTTTACCGTGCTCTACTGTGATGTCCCCCCTAAAAAAATGGACAATAGATACAACTCTCCCAGACACACAACTTGAGAAAATAAACGAAATGCAGTTAGACCGTCTACGTGTGACGACAAATAATAGTAACAAATTGAACAAGTAGTTCGAAACAGAATATTGGAAAAAGAATTATTTTGCAACGGCTTTTACAATATGTTAGATGGAAAAAAAACTATTTTACAAATATTCCCTGTTTTGTTTATATGTTATCTATTTGTTGTAGAAATTTAATATAAATATTGCAAATGTAATCGTATATAAGGCTATTGTCTTATCCCCTATATAGTCCTGGATGTTTTACTATATTGAGAATTTAATATACAACGCTGTTAGCATCTGGACAAATTGTATTAGAAATACACGATAGACCTTTTTACGGTTAGTCAAGCGCATGCGCGTCCGCCTTGTTTAAAAGTCGGGAATATGAAGGTTTCACATTTCGTTTTTTTCACTGGTTATACGTAAAAAAAGTGCCCGAAAATATGGCGAAAATTGACGCATGCGCATAAAAAAATTTCAACTATGAAAAGGTAAGTCCGAGGAGAGCTCTTCCACTTCGGAAGGCGAAAATCAACAAGGACTTAGATTAATCAAAGAGCCCAAGACATGTTTTTGGAAGACCCACTGACCCCGGTTCGGTCATGAAGGAGCTTTATTTAGAGGACTTTATTCATGAGGACAGTGATAAAGCCATGGATGGAGACTGTGGCCGCTGGAAGAATGTATATCTACCTACAAAATGAGCACCCGGGATCAGACGAGCCACTTCAGACGAGACATTTTTCGGTCGAAGGACTTTTCGAGATTCGAAGGCCTTCTAAGGTCGGGCGTGTCTACGTGTCGGGCGTAGTCGCGAGTTTATCAAACGAAGTTCAGAAGCAACGTGCTTGTTCTTTAGGGCGAGGATTGAGCAGTGATTCTGGCGTAGGGTGGCTATATATGTAGAATGAAAGTTCTCAGCAAAAATTTAATTTAGATATAACAGCTTTGTGCATAAAACTTTTTTGTCCGTACTCTAATGGCGCACCCAATATTAGACAAATTGTTCGAGCATTACAAAGTCATTATGGTAATAACGACCATAGTACAACCTTCAAAATTAATAACCTATTGGTATCTAATAATAGACATATTCTAATTATATCTAGAAAATATGAATCAGTTAAAATATAATTAGACTATATATATATATATATATATATATATATATATATATATATATATATATATATATATATATATATATATATATATATATATATATATATATATATATATATATATGTATGTATATATATATATATATGTATATATATATATATATATATATATATATATATATATATATGGGACGTTCCGCGTCAAACGCATCAGCTTTACAACCAAAATTGACGACAAGCTAATAAATATCCCTTGACCAGAAAAATTATTTCAATATATCTATTTTATATGGCATTATTTGTGGATTTGACCGACTAATTTATTAATCTGATCTGTACAAAAACTTGTAAGACTTAAAACATGTATTAATGTATCTGCTTCCATAAACTACTGAACAAATCGAAGCCAATATGGAATCGTCTCCAAAACTCAAAAATAGCAAAAAAGACCGGGTTCTGGAAAAACAGGTCAGAAAATTAGACATTGTCATAAGTTTAATAAATCCCCTTCCACTATCGGTTGCGAAACTTCTAAGAGTTGATCCAGTGATTCAGAATACGTCTAAAAAGCCTGTACGAATAGAAGCAGCAAGTTGGGAAGTTTGTAGCTAGTCGATTTCATTTTATAGAAGCCATAAAATTTCAGTATACTGCAGCAAACACTTAAAATCAGAATCCATAGTTTCACATGAATCCGATACGGATGTTACGGAAGTAATTTGATTTTATATAATTCACCACTTTAACGTTGTCTAGCGTCTTTAGTTACTCATCAGGATGAGTTAAAATATTATGACAGCAAAATATTGCTGTAAATTATGCGGTGTACAAACAAATATGCGGTGTATAAACTTATATGAGCTATATACGCATGTACCTATATGAACTATATATAAGCTAATATGAGCTATATAAGCTTGTATCTACATGAATTATTTATAAGATTATATGAGATAAATAACCTTGTAACCATGATTTGATAAAGCATTTTTAAGCCTGCATGGAACTAACGCCATCAGTGAAATGCTAGCACAGGTTTATCATTTTATCTCTCTTAATTTAAAGCTTCGGTTTACAATAAATACATCATAGCAGAAAATGTCCTTGATCTAGTAAATCAAAGCGTCGAATTATTCTTTCGTTAAATTCATAATCTAAAAAAATATATATTTTGTAACTAGGGCGGAAAGTTGTCAATTTCACGCAAGAGCACGAACGAAGTAAGTGCGCACATTCGCTCGAGAGGGCAATTGACAATACCGCCAAAACAAATGGAATCAAAAATAAAGAATTTGCTTTTTCAATTGTCTGCGGTGGTGTGGATTCGTCATAAGAAGTCTTCTCAGTCTCCCGTATCACCATAGAATTTACACTCATTTTAAAAGGTTTTCTTTAATTCTTATTATTATTTTGTAATCAAAAAAATTTCTGACAGTTCATGTCACTTTTTTAATATCGCGGTCTTGATTGTGTTCATTTTATTTTTATTTATTTGTCTTTTTTTATGTAACCTAGCGATACTGAATATATGCGTACGTTGCCTCCAGGTTATGTGGAAAGACAATGCGAAGTGGCATTTCTCGTATTAAAAAAACGCGTATCAGGAAGTACTTCGCACGCGTGAGTAATAAAAACTTATGGTTCTCCTCCCCTCTGCAATAATTTTTCGATGGATTCAATATTTTTATTAACACATGAAAACCCAAGCCCATGCTCAAATATAGTGATATATCCAGACACCCAGTTTAACGAACACTGTCTTAGAGGAAATTTATGGAGATAATTTAAAAACCATATTATATGGATAGGATGGTTGCGACAGATACTACGTGGTAATATTATATGGATTTATTAATATTTTTTATATAAATTGAATGTTTATTTTTCTTAAACCACAGTAATTAAAGAAATAATTAAAGCGTTATAAAATAGAACTTGTTGTTTACATTCCTTAGTCGCACCTGAACGAATACAGTTGAGGAATGTGTTTGTTAAGGAATAAAGTAGATAAAGAAGGACGAGAAGCCCTTAAATCCCAGATGAAGAACGTGAAGGATATTTCACAAATATTGTCTTTCTGTAGTAAATATGATTCTTATAATAGGGAATATGCATGAAATTTAAATTTGGTTGAAATATTTTTTTTCCGAATATTTAATTTCCCTCGCCTAATTTGCTCTTTTATTTATTAATTTTAAGTATTTAAAAATATATGAATTACAAAAATAATGGTTTAGTTCAAATCTAAACCATTATTTTTGTAATTCGTATCTTTTTAAATACTCAAAATTTATAAATAAATGAGCAAATTAAGCAAGGGAAATATATAAAACGCAACACCATTGGTTAAAACGAAAGTGACGTAACATACTATGTAACCAAGTTCGTATTGTTTACATTTGTATATCGTTGCAGTCATTTGTTTAGAAAACAAACGTCAAAAACGTGATGTTAAAAACGAGAACAGCTGTAGTAAACAGTAGACTGAACTGTCAGTAGTAATTGACGTCATCAATAGACCCCGCGAAAACAGCTAAAAAATTTTCTCTATTTTAAATATTTTCTTAAACTGATTTACAGCAGTATTTACATTATTTATTATGTTATAATGGTGTAAACAGTGAATTAAAAATATATATAATTATAAAAAAATGCATATTCCCTATTTATTATATCGTTATTGAAAAGATACAGAGAGAAAATAAATCTTTAGATAAATAACTATACAAGCCAATGCAAGAAAGTCTTGCCAGCATAACAAGACAATATATTTTCAAATATATTGAGAAATTCATATATTTGACAAATTTTTCTATGTTGTAAATACAAAGCTAAATGCAACACTTACTTAAAAAACTTAAAAACTGTAACTTGTAAACATGTATCCTGTATATATAAATATATTTCAACCTGTTGGTAGCTCTATAATATTAAGTCGTATTAAGACTACAAACAAATCCCATGTAGAAACAACTACTTCCCTGGCTAATGCCACGCAGCTATATGATTTTGAATTATACAACAGGTATATGCCATGTTATTACCAGACCCCAGAACAGTTTTCATGTCACTAAACGTGTACAGTATAATCTCGGTAATTCGGCCGTTGGTTAATAGGACGACATGTTCAGTAATCGCTCGCGCTCTTCCCTCCCACCATTCTTTCTGATATTCCGGCGGTTGTCTGGTTTGATTGATTATCGAGATTATACTGTAGTAGATAAATAACATTGTTTTTAATCATTTCTTTCTATTGAACTTAAGTGAATAGTCATCTAAAACACAAAATATATAGCTGTGAACCAAGTCAACATACCTTTGGGACAGGATTCATCGTAAACAAGAGTGTAATACATCTGATAACCGACTCTAAAGCAATATCTCCACAAATGTGTACTATCAGAATGAAAGGAAAATTTTACAGCTACAGCTAGAAAACTACAGCTTTATAAATGTGCACGCACCAACAGAAGAGAAGCATGATGAACAAAAGCATGAGTTCTACGAGGCTCTAGAAGCAACCTACCAGAGATGCCCTAGAAATGATATCAAAATTATAACAGGCGACCTAAATGCAAAAGTAGGACAGGAAGACCTGTATGTCCCGATGGAAAACGTATGGCAAACAGAAGGACTCAAAAAACAACGGAATAAGATTAATACACTTAGCGGCCTCATTAAATATGGTGGTCGCGAGTACATATTTCGAGCATAGATATACATAAAGGCAATTGTACATCCCTAGATAAAAGAACCGTCAACCAGATAGCCCATCTAATAATAGACGCTAGACATTTTTCAGACATAATGGATGTGAGGAATAGGCGAGGGGCTAATATCGACTCCAACCAGTTTATGATAGAGACAGGAATATCAGCTAGGATATCTGTGCAAGAAAGAAAGAAAAAAATAACAAAAAAGAGCGGTATAACATAGCAGAACTAAAGAATCAAAAAAAAGCTGAGAATTACCAAAGCATAATTAAAAACAAGATAGGGGCACAAGTGACCAAAAACGATCAACGAACGATGGATAGATTATAAAAAAAATCATCGAGGAATCCGCATACGAGGTAATAGGAAAGCAAGAGAACCGTAGACGCAGGCCAAAGGATAAGTGGTTTGATGCGGAATGCGAAGAGGCAACAAAAATCAAGCATATCTAAAGCTACAACAGATACATCACACATCACATAAGGGGAGCTGAAACTACCTATAAAGAACTGAGAAAGAAAGAGAAGAAGAGTTCCTGCTTTAAGCATTCCTTCTTTTTTCGTTTGTGGATTAAACGAAAAAAGAAGGAATGCTTAAAGCAGGAACTGCAAGAGATGGAAGATCTAAATTCACAGGCAGAAACTCGAAAATTTTACCGAAAATTGAATAACAGTAGAAAATAATTCATTCAAAAGAAACATTATCTGTGAAACAGAGGAGATACTAAACCGGTGGGCGGATAATTTCGAAGAACACCTCAACACAAACAACAGGGAAGACATCGATCAAGTCAGGATGAACCCAAATCAAGATGACAGAGAACCAAACGAAATACCAACCATCATAGATATAGAGAAAGCCATAGAAAGGTTGAAGAACAACAAAGCACCAGGCAACGATGGTATAGCAGCGGAGCTGATCAAGGAAGGAGGTAAAGAACTAGCCACACGCATCCAAGAACTTATAGCGGATATTTGGCAACAAAAAACTATAACAGAGGAGTGGAACACGGACATAATCATTCCTATATATATATAAAAAAGGTGACTAACTAGACTGCAACAATTGCAGAGGCATAACTCTCCTCAATACTGCTTTTAAAGTACTAGCCAATATCTCATTCGACCGCATGCGACCTTATGCAGAGAAGGAGATCGGCAACTACCAGTGCGGCTTCTCTCAACAAAAAATAGACCAGATATTTACACTACGGCAGATCCTAGAGAAGAGACCATTACAACATAAACATGCACCATCTATTTGTTGATTTCAGAAACGCGTATGAACTGAATCGAAAAGCACTATTCGAAGCACTGATTGAACTAGGCATACCACCACATCTGTTCTTACGGAGGTAACTCTTTTAAAAGTGGAAAGCAGAGTTGGGATCCAAAATAGTGTATCCAGATCTTTTACTACACACAACGGATTACGGCAAGGAGACGCCCTATCGTGCATCTTATTTAACATCTCCCTTGAAAAAGTAATCAGGGAGTGTGGAGAAACAAAATAAGCACGATAATCAGTCAAAACAGTTACTAGCATACGCGGACGATATAGATATGATAACTAACTCGAAATATAAGATTATAAGATAGAATATAAGATTATAGAATATAAGATAGAATATAAGATTATTCAAGCAAGATTATTCAATGGCCGTGAGCCATTGAAGCAGCAGGAAAAAGAATGGCTCTAGTAATAAACACAGATAAGACAAAATACAAGTTTGTTTCTACGCGGGACAAACAAGTACAAAACGTAACTATCGGGATACGTAACATCGAAGGCGTATCGGCATTCATATACCTGGGCTCCCAAATTGCCAACATTAACAGCTGCAAAAAGAGATAACAAAAAATATACCTTGCAAATAAAACATATTATGGACTAATGTGACATCTAAAATCCGAGACGATATCCTGAAGAACCAAATGCCAAATCTATAGGAGCCTAATAAGATCTGTACTGATATACGCAGCCGAAACCTAGACCTTATCCAAGTAGGAAGAAAGAATTTTGTGGTGTTTCGAAACAAAGATTCTAAGACACATATGTAAAGGCGTACAGGAAAACGGAGAATGGAGACGGTGATACAACCATGAGCTGTACCACCTTTACGAACACCCGGATGTAGTTCGTACCATAAAAATAGCTAGATTAAGATGGATAGGACATATCGAGCGAATTAAGGATTCAGAGCCAGCAAAACTTATTACACGACAAAGACCAATAGGGAAAAGGACACGGGCAGGCCAAAAACAAGATATCTGGACCAAGTGCAGGAGAATCTAATAGCAATGAAGGTGACCGGATGGAAAATTAAGGCCCGGAATAGATTGGAATGGAAAAAAATTCTAGAGGAGGCCAAGACCCATAATGAGTTGTAAAGCCAAAGCTGATGAAGATGATGAATAGCCATCTGCAGACGCGTTCCGAGATTTATATCTCAGCAGTGCAGCTTTCTATATTGAATTATAAATTAGAATACACTTACTTGAAAACCTCGTGCATGACTGGCGAGGTTATGTTTTAATTTGACGTTTGTGTAGAAAGACATGAACTTAGTTGCAGATTATTGATTCAAATGATAATTTATTATTGGAGAAAACCAGGTTCTCTTAAGGATACTAAACATGCAGAGAAGAAAAAAAAACTGCAAGAACAGGAGTGAATACTTTGCAAGTTAGGAACAGATTTGAAGAAAATTCCAAACAATCCCTGCGATGTTTATCGCAGCAAGTAGGTATTAAAGTAGGTAGGCAGGCAAGTATCTCTTTCGGCCTTACAAATTGAAAAAAGCCCAAAAACTTCTTCCATAGACCGAAACACACGTTTAGAATACAGTCGGTGGATTTTGGGCAGATGGGATAATTTAGTCAACAAAATAATTATGAGTGACGAAGTGACACATTTTCAATTGCATGGGGAGAGGAACAAACAAAATTTACGTTACTGGTCTGCTGAAATTATAATAAATATAAGGTATATACGGAGAAGAGCTGTATTTTCAAAAGTTAACTGTATGGTGTGGAAGTATTGGGACCGTATTTTTTGTTTATGATATGGACAACGCAGTAGTTTCCAATAGTGAACGTTACTTGGAGATGCTACAAACGATCTTAATGGATGCCATCACTCAACTCCGATTACCAATAAACTATATTTGGTATCAGCAATATGACGTAAGGCCTCATCTAGCCATCACGTCTATGGGAGTGTTATTAGAGTTCTTTCCGTATTATTTGCTCTCTATCTGTCGGCTTTGGATTATTTCTTATGGGGTAAATCTAAAGTTTATCAGAACCGACCTGAAACCCTGGAAGACTTAAAACGAAACATTCGACAAGCTATTGGTGAGATTTCGTCAGAAATGTGACAGCGTGCAATGCGTCCTTGTTGAACCGATCTCAGTCATGCGTCGAAGCAAACGGTCATCTAATCGATTTAATTTTTAAGTGTTAATTATTAATTTAGGATTAAGCATTTAACTTGTTATTAAACTTTAGATTTTACTCTACAATGTTCAACAAAACATTTGGTGTGCAACTTATTTCGGTTTTTGATAATTGTAGTTTAAATTCAGGACATTTTTAATTTATCACCCTTTATAACAGAAGTAAAAAAAAAACATTTATTAAGTCATTTTTACTTAAAAAAAAAATCGATATTTGGTACAAAATCGGTTATTTTTTTTTACAAATTTGACAAATATTTACCTTGCCTTCAAACATTGTGCATCTAAATTCGATTATTAACGTTCATCACAAAAAAACTTTTGACCAAATTATATTTGTCAAAATTTGGATATTTGTAAAAAAGCAGATTTCATAAAAAAATTATTCACATTGAATGGAAAACTTCACTATGTTTTTACCACACTTATAATATGTAAAAATGTTATATAACATATTATTCACAGTTATATAAATTTCTACACATATCACGAGTTTCGACGTTTGACGTCGAAACTCGAAACATAGTGATTTTTCCAATTTAATGTAAGTATGAATTACCACGTAGCAACTGTCGCAGCCATCCTATTCATAAAAAATATTCAGAAATATTTTTATAATTTTTAGTAAAAACAAAATCAGTTAATTAATTCAACAATGTACATTCTAAGGTTTCAAAAGGATACTAAGAAAGTTATTAAATAAATATGTTACTAATTAAATATGACCATTAATTAAATCTCTTCTAAACTAACTTTATTGTTGTACATATTTTGGTGCGAACATGTTCATTCACAAGTTAAATGTTTATTTATTATTTAAAATGCAAATATACTATAAAAATAATGTTTAACAGAATTATTCGCACAATTTACATACATTTTGCGACTTTTACAAATCGTTATTTTTAAGAAAATAATTTTAATTTCCAAATGGAAAACTTTTGTATTGACATTATAATAATACATATTTATTGCTATAATTTCAAGTACATATAACTAATTATAATTTTATAATTTCCAGTACATATAATTAACAAATATATTAAATGACATATATATGGTTTTCAAACTAATTTAAGTGTTTTGCATTTTATAATTCATAAGAGCAAAGCTGCACTGATGAGAGATTGATCTCGAAACGCGTCTGCAGATGGCTATTCACTGTGGGTTAATGAGAAAGATCTGATCTTAAAAAAACAATGTTATATATATGTATTGTCTTGTTTTAGTGTCACGGAAATGAACTAAGTCCTAGTGAATAACGCAAATATATGTTGTCTTTCAACATGAGATTTGTTTTATAGTCTTAACCCTTAAAGGCTACAATGTATTTGTACACTGCTAAGACTACAATTGGTGTAAAAACATCTGGATTTAATCATTGGAATAAATAATATAATTAAATATATTATGCTACTTTTTATTATACGTACTTAAATTATGGATCGTGTTCTTTCAACTTTTGATTTATAGTTTTAATTTATTAAAAGCAAATAAAAATTAAATTGCGAGTGAAAACGGGATTCTTAAAATTTTGGCAATTTTGAAGAGGTATGGAAAAACTTGAATTCGAAACTTTTATGTTTTTTAAATCTTTTTTATGTTCTTTTAATCAGTCTTTATATTTTTTAATAATCACAGATAGCCTTTAATTCCGCATATTATTTATACTTGTATCAAAAAAAAAAACATATGAAAATTTTAAATCAAAATGAAATCACATAAAACAAAATAAGTGTATTTCGGGGCCGGCGCTAGCGCACAACTCTCTCCCCGCGTGTTTGAGGGCTGCTGTCGACTTACGAGAATACACGGAATCTCAAGCCGCTGCGTTAAAAACGAAAAAAGATACAGGCACAAAATCACCCAGGTGTCACCCAGGTGTAAAAATACCGTAGTAGTTTTAAGGGGCAAAAAGACTAAAGAATATTATAGAGCTTCGGAAAGGTTAAATATATTTATATATTCAAGCTGTGTTCCGCTGTAATAAGTTGGTATATTAAATAACTATCGATCTATTTACATCAGTTTTCCGCAAATTTCAAACGAACAATGAAATGAATTTAATTATAAAAACTGTTACTGCGAATAATTAACCTCTGTTAAGTTGGCAGAACCAACTCGGAAAAAAAAAATCTGCGACGGCACATAATAATCCGCTTTTTATCCGCTAACGATTGTAAAAAGAAAAAAAATTCCCGCTCTTCCCATTTCCCGGGAAAATGGGGTCCCGCTAACTTAACAAAAAGTTAGCGGTACCTATTCTAAAAATAATTATATTGAGAAAATAATTGCACCGGAATTATCCGCTAACGATTGTAAAAAGAAAAAATTTCCCGCCCTTCCCATTTTCCGGGAAAATAGGATCCCGGTAACTTAACAGAAAGTTAGCGGCAACCATAGCAAAAATAATTATATGAGAAAATAATTGCACCGGAATTATCCGCTAACGATTGTAAAAAGAAAAAAAATTCCCGCCCTTCCCATTTCCCGGGGAAATAGGATGCCGCTAACTTAACAGAACGTTACCGGGACCCATCCTAAAAATAATTATATTGAGAAAATAATTGCACCGGAATTATCCGCTTTTATCCGCTAACGATTGTAAAAAGAAAAAAATTTCCCGCCCTTCCCATTTTCCGGGAAAATAGGATCCCGCTAACTTAACAGAAAGTTAGCGGGAACCATCGTAAAAATAATTATATGAGAAAATAATTGCACCGGAATTATCCGCTTTTTATCCGCTAACGATTGTAAAAAGAACAAAATTTCCCGCCCTTCCCATTTCCCGGGAAAATAGGATCCCGCTAACTTAACAAAAAGTTAGCGGGACCCATTCTAAAAATAATTATATTGAGGAAATAATTGCACCGGAATTATTCGCTTTTAATCCGCAAACGAATGCCGCGAGACTTTTCATTTCCCGGGAAAATTCGGGATTTTTTTTTCACGGAGTTCGTTTTTGGATGAATCAAAGGTTATCATGTACTATCGCGGCGAAATAAGGATACCGAGGATAAAATTGCTGTGAGGTAATTTTAAAGAACAAAGAAAGAAAGGGGGAGATAATGAGGAAGAAGAGAAGAATCTACGATTATTTAGAGGAAAATTTGATTTATTAAGTTCTGTTAGAATTCTGATAAACCTCTGAAAACAATTCTATAGTGAAAGCTTAGTCGCAACGAGAATAAATAAGTAATTTCGGGCTGACACGATTCCTCGTATCCATCACAGGTATCGGTGATTCATGAAACCCATCGTATTCATTCCAACCCGGAAATAGATAGCGGATTTCGGAAAGGGGTGGAGTCTAAATGTTTTGGTTTTTCCCCGGCCGAATCGTCACACGTTATTTCTATTGGCCCGTTCAAAAAGGCATAGGCGCGGCGGCGAAATGCTAGGGCCTTTCAAAGATGCGGGCGGCATGCTAGGACCTTTCAATGGTGCAATCAGCATGTTAAGGCACTTTCAAAGACGCAAGCGGTATGTTAGGTGTTTTCAAAAATGAAATGTTCTTTTGGTTGCCTTCCTCCCACCTACGGTGGGGCGAGAGGGCAGTTTTAGTTAGTGGAGCTATTGCCACCCCTCTCTTTCTTTGTTCTTCAAAATTACCTCTCAGCAAATTTTTTCCCCGATATCTTTATTTCTCCGCGATAGCACCTGATAACTTTTACTTCATACACAAACGAATTACGCGAAAAAAAAAACTTAATTTTTCCGGGAAATGAAAAGTTTGGAAATTATTTTTCTCGCGGCATTCGTTTGCGGATAAAAAGCGGATAATTCCGGTGCATGTATTTCCTCAAAATATTTGTTTTTAGGGTGGGTTCCGCTAACTTTCTGTTAAGTTAGCGGGACCCCATTTTCCCCGGAAATGGGAAGTCTGAGATTTTTTTTCTTTTTACAATCGTTAGCGGATAAAAAGCGGATAATTCCGGTGCAATTATTTTCTCAATATAATTATTTTTAGAATGGGTACCGCTAACTTTTTGTTAAGTTAGCGGGACCCTATTTTCCCGGGAAATGGGAAGGGCGGGAAATTTTTTTCTTTTTACAATCGTTAGCGGATAAAAAGCGGATAATTCCGGTGCAATTATTTTCTCAATACAATTATTTTTAGAATGGGTCCCGTTAACGTTCTGTTAAGTTAGCGGCATCCTATTTTCCCGGGAAATGGGAAGGGCGGGAAATTTTTTTCTTTTTACAATCGTTAGCGGATAAAAAGCGGATAATTCCGCTGCAATTATTTTCTCAATATAATTATTTTTAGAATGGGTACCGCTAACTTTTTGTTACGTTAGCGGGACCCTATTTTCCCGGGAAATTTTTTTCTATTTACAATCGTTAGCGGATAAAAAGCGGATAATTCCGGTGCTATTATTTTCTCAATATAATTATTTTTAGAATGGGTACCGCTAACTTTTTGTTAGGTTAGCGGGAGCCTATTTTCCCGGGAAATGGGAAGGGCGGGAAATTTTTTTCTTTTTACAATCGTTAGCGGATAAAAAGCGGATAATTCCGGTGCAATTATTTTCTCAATACAATTATTTTTAGAATGGGTCCCGTTAACGTTCTGTTAAGTTAGTGGCATCCTATTTTCCCGGGAAATGGAAAGGGCGGGAAATTTTTTTCTTTTTACAATCGTTAGCGGATAAAAAGCGGATAATTCCGGTGCAATTATTTTCTCAATATAATTATTTTTAGAATGGGTACCGCTAACTTTTTGTTAAGTTAGCGGGACCCCATTTTCCCGGGAAATGGGAAGAGCGGGAATTTTTTTTTTCTTTTTACAATCGTTAGCGGATAAAAAGCGGATTATTATGTGCCGTCGCGGATTTTTTTTTCCGAGTTGGTTCTGCCAACTTAACAGAGGTGAATAATTATAACGTTTTAATATATTTATGTAATTTGATTCATGCAAAATACTGCAACAAATACTCTTTGTGAGTTAACTTGCTTTATAAAGATTTTTTTTTAATTTGATCATTTATTCAATTTCAAGTTTTATGAAAAAAGTTTAACTTAATAAGCAACTTTTATTAAAAATAAAATAACTCATTTTGTTTATCTAAACCAGTGGTTCCCAACCGTTTGAAAGTTAGGTTTTTTAGAGGTACGGGAAAAAAGTTTTAGTATGTTAAAAACAAAAAAAAAAACAAAATAAAATAATCTTATGTTAAAACACAGTTTTATTATAATAGGGAATATGCATGTTTTTTTTTATATATATTTTGAATTCACTGTTTACACCGTTATAACATAAAACGCCGCCATTTTCGCGCGGTCTGTTGATGACGTCAAAGATCTGGTATCTTTGACGTCATCAACAGATCCATTGTTTACTACAGCTGTTTTCATTTTTAACTTGACGTTTTTGACCTTTATTTTCTAACCATAAGACTGCAATGACATACAAATGTAAAAAATATGGACTTGTTTATATGGAATATTATGTCACTTTTGTTTTAACCAATGGTGTTGCGTTTTACAAATTTAAATTTCCCTCGCTTAATTTGCACTTTGTTAATTTTAAGTATTTCAAAACATAGTAATTACAAAAATATTGGTTTAGTTCAAATGTCCGGTCAATAAAGACTCGGAAAATATATTTGAACCAAATTTAAATTTCATGCATATTCCCTATTATAATTAATAATACATATAAATTATAATTATAATAAAACTATAAACCCCTCAGAAGGCAACGGGAAACCACCGAAGCAATATCCTACGAAAAGTCACACGGAAGTTGCAACTAACACATGGCCCTCAGTCTCCGGCTCATCGAGGGTGCTAAGAATCCCCGGAGGTAAAGACAAAAAAACACATTTAAATCGGGACATGGAATGCCCGCAGTCTTTACGAAGCAGGTAAACTCGCAAACACCATCAGAGAAATGTAAAGATTGAACGTCGACATTTTTGGAGTAAGTGAAACATTCTGGCCAGGTTCAGGTAAATTTCAATCAGAAAACAAAACTATATATTACTCAGGAAATGATACTCATAGACATAGAAGAGGTGTTGGTATAATTGTATCAAACTACATAGCTGATTCTATAACTGCTTTTATACCAAACACAGATAGAACAATGCTCTTAAAATTAAAAGCAAACCCCTTCTCTATGAACATCACACAGGTGTTTGCTCCAACTTCGGAATCGAGTGAGGATGAAATAGAATTTTATTCCCAAATCTCCGAATAATTACAACACATAAGATCGCTCGAACTGGCCATGATTATAGGGGACGCAAAAGTTGCATCTGATAAAATAGGTGAAATAGTTGGTGCGTTTGGACTAGGAGAAACGTAAGAGGAGACAAACTAATACAATTCTGCCAGGAAAAGAACTTCAAAATAAGTAATACTTGGTTCCGGCTCCCGCCCAGAAGACTATACACCTGGAAATCTCCACAAGACAACCAACAACATATTGTACGTAAAAAAAATCGATTACATAGTAATAAATAAAAGATTTGCTCCAGCAATAATCAGTGCATGCACATATCCAGGAGCTGACGTGCCTTCAGATCACACCCTAGTGAAAGCGAAACTCAGAACTAAGATTGCATCAGAACGCGAAACACCAACCAAACAAAAAAATGATCTTGAACAACTGAAAAATCCAAATATTCCAAAAAACGAGCTTGATTGTCACAACATAAGCCATCTGGAATTGTGGAGTCAAACAGCAGAAATTTTAAAAAGCGCATTAAAAGCACTCCCGACTAGAAGATATCAGCCTAAAACAAATTGGATAACTGACGAAATCCTTGAATTAATGAATGACGAGTATAAACGACGATGTATGAACGACGAGTCTACAAGAAGAAAGATGGTGCAAAATACAATTTCCAAAGAACCATAAGATCCAAAATTTGACAAGCAAAAAACACCTGGCTTGAACAAGAATGCTCGGAGATAGAAAGCCTCCAAACTTTCACGATGATTTTAACTTACATAAAAAGATAAAAGAGGCAATCAGGCATATACAAGAAAAAAAACCACGAATATGCTATTCGATAACTACAACAAATTGATAACTGGTGATGAAGAGAAGTCTGATGTTTGGGTGCACTACATTAAAAAGCTATTTGAAATTACGCAAAAAAATTACGCTCTTCATAAGGAATTTCTTGAAATTTCTATTGTACCCCTTGCAACAACGCAATGTGCCACCAGGGGTACATGTACCCCAGGTTGGGAACCTATGGACTAAACCATTCCTTGTACTATAAAGTACCGATGACAACAATGGCAAAGGACCAACCTTCAGATTTAACAACCTGTAAACAGATATTTAGTTTATATTCAAATACTAATTGCATTTAAAAACTACAGTTTATAAAAAAATAACTAAACTACGTACATTTTATGTTTATAAGAAGACGTAGTTATAGATTATTGAAAAACTATTCATGGCATATTATGGAGGCGTATTTCATGATTATTTTGTTGAATATCCAAAAATGTGATTTTTTTTCAAACTATTAATTATTCTATAAATAACATTAATTAATTACACAAACGTGTAATAATAATTGTCACTTTTTTAACAATTTTCATTAATAATTAGCGCAAATTCAAATTAATTAAAAAAGTAAAATGGTGTAATATAAAAGCGCTATAAAATAGAACCTGTTTCAGTTACGATCATTGTCGAGGAATGCGTTCGTTAAGGGATGCAGACAATGGGAAAATACCGATGCAGTTTCTTTTATGTAAACCGAATTAGTTAGCAAGCCCTTAAACGAAACTTTATACGTAACGCGTATAACGGAACACCGATGTCCTAATTAAATTAGGAACACATGTAAAGAGCCAACATGTCACATTCAATGCAAATTAAATTATAATGTGTAAAAAGTTTCTGTTAAAAGTGGCGTTTGCAAATAAAAGAAAAACCAGTGACGTCATAAGACGATTTTGAGTATTAGAAGAAAAGTTTTAGTTTTAAAAACATAAAATTGTGTTCTAATTTAAGAAAAGAACGGTTTTTAAAACCGTTCGTTCCCATTGGGAAATTACTGCCAGACAAACACTTGTTATTTCAAAGCCGGCGTAGACACGATACTTTTTTTCTCATATAAAATGGCGTATATATTATAGAAAGAAGAAATAAAACGTTTCGGCCGGCCACCAGCAATTACAATTCCAAAGCTAAAACTTACTTATGCAGATACGATTTCCCAGGGAGTATTTTTCCAGCACATAAGTGGCACACACGAATTTTCTTTTACGGGTTAACACACCCTATTACAAACAGTCCGCACCACACACAACTCGAGAAACGTGTGACAAACTAGTCAGCGAAAATCGTGTAGTTCACTGTATTACCGTCAGAGCCGAACGCGAACGATACGTTTAAATTACTGGAAATTCTGTAAGAACCTTCAAACGGTTGATTGGATTTTAATTGTTACAAGTTTTGTTTAGTAATTTGTTATCAGCTCCAATGATTAAGGATTTGAATAAATAAGTTTTTTGCTAATATGGATGGAGTTGTGATTTTTGACAGGTGTTCCACAGGTCCGGATTATAATAAATTACTTTTGAAGTTGCAACAACATTCATGATAGCAATAAATGTTTGAATTATTTTAATCTATGTTTAAATTAATCCTTCACATAATTAAAAATTTTACAGATTTAAATTATTAATAATAAATTAATCGAAAATATAAATTTAATACCGAACGATTTTTTATGTTTAGTAAATATTAGTTATAAAAGAAAATTTTGAATTTTCTTGAATATGATATTTGCTTGTTTCAAGTCTGTTTGGTCTTGATATGATATACAAAACTCCGCAAAAAATATTAAATGTTACAGAGGTCCGACAGAGGCGTAGCGAGGGGAATGCAAGGAGGTGTATCATGCCCCGGGCGCCACTCGCAGAGGGGCGCCAAATTGTGTCCAAGGACCAAGATTTTCCGGAAAATTTGAATTGTAATTTTATAATAATCATAGCAACATAATTAATTTTCTGTAAATCAATCAAACATCACCGTATACAAAACGTTCTTTCTTTCTGAATACTTTATTTTTCTAAAATTGTAATACTTATATTTTTACACGCTTCTTATTTTAAAACGATAACTGTTTGATATGTAACCCGCATCTTTTTGAACCAATGAAATCTTTTCTTCTTTCTTTCTTTTCGACATAAAATAATCAATATAGAATATACATGGGCAGTAGTGTAGAACAGGGGTCTCCAAACTTTCCAGCCTTAGAGCCATACTGATTACTCAAGTAAGTTCCGACGGCCAAAACCATATTATCATTGTTGCCCGAGGTAAAAAGTGAAATAGTTCACTGATGAAAAAAAAAAGTCCGAAAAAGTACGCAAAGTTTAAAAAAGGCTGCAAATCGGACTAAAGTCCGCAAAACGGCAACACTGCATATTATTAATTTTCCTGTCATTATCTGTAAATTCTAGATTAGTCGTAGAGTACGAGCCATGAGGAGTAACGTGACACGACATCTGGTGGACACAAGCGGAAATAGGTAGTACCTTCTATCGCTAACAGATGGCGCTAATAGCATGTACAGAATAATCTCGTTGATTCGAGAAAGTTCTGGTGTCTTCCACTCACTTCTAGATGTCAGTAATTGGAATATATAAGAAGGCTAGTGGCGCAACCACAAGTCAGTTCCTATGACACTGCTGTGAAATAAAATAGTGCGTACCTCCTTAAAACGTGTTTGTGCGTGTTTAAGTTTAAAACATCTTTGTAGCAGTATTTTGATTTGAATTGTTGCTTTTGTGTGTGATTTAGTAGTATGGAAAAAAAGCGAAAAATTGATAGTGAATGCAGAAAATTCAAAGATCAGTGGAACATTCAGTATTTCGTAATTGAGTCCAGTAACAAGGCGCTATGTTTGATTTGCAATGAAAGCATAGCCGTTCTCAAGGAATATAACATTAAACGTCATTATGAAACAAAACATTTTCAAAATTACTCAAAATATACAGGAAGTTTGCGGACAGAAAAATTCGAAGCTATGAAGCGCGGATTGAAATCTCAGCAATCTTCATTTACAAAACTGAAAACTGAACAAGAGGCTGCAACTCGTGCCAGCTTTCGTGTGGCTCTTGAAATTCCAAATGTGGAAAACCATTCACCGATGGAGAAATGATCAAAGAATGCATAATTGCAGTAGCCGAAGAAATGTGCCCTGAAAAGGTAAATTTATTAAAAACACTGTGGCTCGAAGGGTAGAAAACATCGCTGAAAATATATCCTCTTTGGCCTTGGATGAGTCAACGGATGTGTCAGATACTGCTCAGGTGTTCATTTATATTCGAGGACTAGATAAAAGCTATGAAGAGCATGAAAACTTCTTGATATGTATAGCATTCATGGCACAACTACTGGTACAGATATTTTTAAAGGAGTTGAAATGGCCATTAATCAAAAGAACCTTCGATGGAAAAACTTGAAATGTATTACAACTGATGGAGGCTAAAACATGAGTGGGGAAGATAAAGGAGTGGTCGCTCTTGTGTCAAAGGCTGTAGAAAATGACGGTGGTTCAAAACCGTTAGTCTTACATTGTATCATTCATCAACAGTCTTTGTGCGGAAAATGTTTGGATATGTCTGAAGTTCTGAAACCAGTCATATCAACTGTTAATTTTATCAGATCTTTTGGGCTGAATCACCGACAATTCCGACAATTTATTGAAGAAATTGGAGAAAATGACTTATCATACTGCCGTACGTTGGCTTAGTTGTGGGAAAGTCCTTCAGCGCTTTTTTGAACTTCGAGCAGTGATCGAAATTTTTTTGAATGAAAAGCATCGCCCTCTTACTGAATTACAAAACAACGCATGGCTGTGGAAGTTAGCATTCTATGTTGATTTGACAAAACATGTGAAAGAACTGAATTTGAGATTGCAAGGAGAAAACCAGCATCTTCCTGATTTATACACTAATATCAAATCATTCCGGAAGAAATTGATACTGTTTCAATCACAACTACGAAGTAAATGTTTTTCACATTTTAAAACATGTGAAATATTCAGCCACACCACTAAGACTGAGTTTCCTATCGATTTTGCAATCGAAACTTTGAGTGCTTTGAAAATAAATTTTGATACTCGTTTCTCGGACTTTGATGCCATTGCGAATCAAATTAAGATTCTTCAGAATCCTTTTGATACTGACATTGAAACCCTAGCCCCGGAACTTCAAATGGAAATGATTGATCTACAGTGCAGTGATATAATTAAGAACAAATATCAAAACTCATCTTTGTTGGAATTTTATAAGAGTCTTCCACTGACACAATTTGATAATTTGTATAAATTTGCTCGTGGGCTGTTTTCTGTTTTTGGTACTACTTATTTGTGTGAGAAGACCTTCTCCAAAATGAAGTACACAAAAAATGTTTACTGATCTAAATTAACTGATGAGCATCTTAAATCTCTTTTAATAATTGGTACAAGTAAAATTAGTCCACAACTACAAACTATTGTCAGTGGAAAATCTCAATTACATAAATCTCATTAGTATTTCATATGTCATTATGCTTGTTATAAGTTATGTTTTTATTTAAAATGTATAAAATGTTAGTTGGATTCATTTCAATAATTTGTTAGTTATTATATACTGAAGTTAAATTTTCTGCATATTATACATCTGCATTGTCTTTACTCATTACAATTATGTGTTTCTTTATCCAACTCATCACAACAACAATAACAATAAGCCTACAACAATGTTATGAGTAGTTAGCCCATGACCATATCAATGTAGATGTCATATTAATAATTATTCAACATAAAATTAGAATACTTCAGTAAACTAAATTTAATTTGCTATAAAAAATATGTTCTCTAAAAGGAGTTTTCAAGTATGCTAGCTCTCCGCGGGCCGGACAAAATCTGTCCGCGGGCCCGATGTAGCCCTCGGGCCGTAGTTTGTAGACCCCTGGTGTAGAATATAAATGTGCAGTAGTAGTAGTTTCCAAATGTTAAACTTAAACTGCGGCCGAGTTATAAATATAGACGTAGACAAATAATCGGATTTTCATTTAAAAATCCTTTATTATTTACAAAGCCTCAGGGCTAGCAAATAACAGTTTTGCGTTATACTGCAAGTTGTTCAAAAGTAAAATCTTAATTAATATAATAAAAATTTATTTTTTATTTAGACCATGTCAATGTCTGGAAAAAAACTTAGCGGTTCCCAGAATCGAAAAAGAAAACCGAATCAAGAAAAAGAAAATGAGAAATCCAAAATAACAATTAAAGCCTGTTTAGTAAAAAAATCGCAAAAAGAAAAATCAGAAGATAAGAAGCATGAAGATGTAACATCAGAGTCAGAATCAGATTCAGGTTGTACTCCTACTACTGCTAAACTTTTATGCGATAACACATCACAACAAATACAAGACTTGAAATGAATATGGGAGCCCAAATTCATATGAAGTTCCAAAGCCGTGTACATTAGGGTGGAGCACGGATGTATGCAAAAATATTTTTTTCGAGATTTAAAGTTGTAATAAGGGGGGATTGGTGCATTATATTAATGTTAAAATAAATATAATTTTTGAATCAATTTGATGAATATCTTTTGCCTCTGCACTGACCTCAAAAATTTAAATTTAATGATATAAGTCTAGTACAGTTATGGCCAAGTATTAAGCTTAATTTAATGATAAATGGGTGATAAATGATGCGCAATATATAATTCAGATATATATTAATCACCTTTAATCAAAAATACAACATTTTTTTTATAAAAATATTACTAAAAGAAACCAATTAATTTGCTCGAAAATCTCTTTTTGTCTCAAATTTAGGCATTACGTTTCGTGATTCCAATTTGGCTCTTAGTGCACCTAATCGTGACTTTTGTGGCAGCTATCGTCGTCAATTTTACAGTTCGTTCAACAGCTTGAGTTGGCATGATGGCATGGAAGCCTTAAAACAACACTTCATCCTCACCGACTGATTAAACGATACTGAATTTCTTGGTCAGGCAGATTTTTCATAACCGGTGATTTACTTAATATTTCTTGCCAATTTATATCAGTATATGTTGAAGCATTGAAATTTATAGGCGGTACTATACACGACGCAACGCTGCAGCTGCTCTATCAGATACACCATACCTGTAGCAGGTCTTCGATAAAGTAGGAAAATCGACGGATACATTTTTTTTCGGAAAGCTTTTGTTTATGGCGTTAGTGGAATTATCTGAACTACTACGACTTTCAGACGCTGACGATACCGAAGAAGTACTAACTTCTATAACAGATAACGAAGTATTTAAAGCTGTAGTTGGGCGGTTATCTCATTCCTGTTTCCTCTTTCCAACTCCTCCTTTGCAACTTCTTCGTAACACTTACGTCGATTCCACCTATTATTATACATTGAGATGTTCTTTGAACAATTCCAAAAGTATGTTCTTGTTTGGGAACCTTTTAATCCTTGCGACAGATACATTAAGGGAAATCTTTACACTTGCATACTGCAATATCAAAAAGTACCTTATTTACGATTTAACTAGGTTTTTGCATTTTAAATTGTATGCTTTTAACATCTGTAGGACCCTTATTGGTGTTACTATCGGAATAGATGCAGTTTGACATATATTTTCAATCCTGGATGTTACTATATTTGCTATTTCTGAAAATGTGGGCTCTTTTGCAGTTTCCAATTGCAACTTAAGTTGATGTCTTGTCCATTCATAGTATTTTATTACATCTTCGTAAGTAGGTAGAATATTGTCTTTTATCTCACAAATATCACCAAAAATAGTACATTTAAAGACACTTCGTTTTCTTTGCATGTTTTTTACGAAACAAAATTGACGTTGGGTTACTTGTTAAATAACTAGCGCAAGTCTAATTTGAGCCAAAACCAAAAGTCCACTGACGACGCGACAAGTGTTCTGATTGTCCCCTCCTGCACTTTGTCACTCCCCTTATTTTATATTATAAACTTAAGATCATGCATTTTTTGTTTGTTTTATATAGAAAATAAACTGTAGTTATAATAATTTCTGGGAATAAAATAAGTCTGTTCATTAAAATTTCAATTAGTCTTAAAAATATTTTTTCAAAAATTCAATGACGTTGCGGAGGCTATTACTATAAATCAAATCAAATAATATTTTGCTTGGATTAATTTGAGTGTAAAAGGCACCGATTTTTCACTATTAGATCACTCACAACCCAAAAAAATATTTCGCTCCACCCTAGTGTACATATCTAAGAAAAAGTACAGAAAATGCAACAGAAACAATTTAGTTCCAGACAATAATATCGAATCAACTTCGCACAGAAATGATTATTCGTAGATCCCACATATTTCAGAACTAAGTCAAAATCTTGATTTTATCGGCGAGTCGGTAATGCAGAAGAAGGAATTCAAATTAACCGATCTTGGTTATTAAACTCACCAAAAAATAATGCAGCGTAATTCTTTTGTTACTTACTGTTTATTACATCAAATTCCGCTGCACAATCATCTTTTGTACCTACATTTGGCTTTAATAAATGGAGCAAAAAAAAGATAATTTGATTAGCCATGAAAGAAGTCCAAATCATCGAAAGTCGTTTACAATGTGGAAAGAAACAGAAAGAAGATTGATTAATAAAACGGGATTGATTAATAAAAATCGATGCATCATTAGAAACACATATACAGTCCGAAAAAGAACGGTGCCGAAAAATATTGCAATGAATATTAGTTTGCATAAAGTATATGATTGGTCATGTTGAAAATCTAGCGCTTCAGGATGGCACCAATGTCGGAAATTTATTATATTTACTTAAACTTGTAGCTCAGTTTGATCCACTACTAGCAAATCATCTTACAAATGTCATGGAAACGCCGAGAACTGCCTCATATCTATCACCACAAATCCAAAATTAATTTATTCATCTTCTGGCATCCACAGTTCGAAATCAACTAATAAGTGACATTAAAAGAAATAAATATTATTTACTTTTATTTGATTCGACTCCTCAGATTGCACATCGAGAACATATGTCGCAAGTCTTTAGGTAGATTAGATTAGATTAGATTAGATTCCCGACTTCCTCTAAGGGTTTGGCGCACGTCAACCTTAAGGCTTATTGTGCTGTCGGTTGATATCAAACTTGCAGTCCGACGTCTGTGTCACTGACTAGTTTCCTTAGTTTTCCTACAAGTTTGGGTTCCCATGTGGTTTGTTGGTTCCAGTCGAGCTGGTGTCGCATTCGTTCTAGGGCAGGGCATTCGAAGAGTACGTGATTTGCTGTTTCATCTTCCTCTCCGCAGAGTCTACATAAAGGTTCGTCTCGGTAGATTTTTACTTTATGCATGAATTCTCTAAATCCGCCAGTGCCTGTTAGTAAACTAACTATCTGCTTCGTGTGAGCTTTGTTTAGTTTTAACAGGTCCTTTGCTATATTGGGATTAGGTGAGTCTATTAGCTTCCTGCAATGGGTTGCTTTATCATAGGAGTTCCATCTGAGTTTGTGTTTATTTTTCATCCAATCATTGATGGATGCTCTGGCGCAGGCTTTTTCTATACCTATGCTCGGTTCGGGACCAACTAGTTTCTTGCGGGCACCTTGTTTTGCTAGGTCGTCTGCATGTTCGTTTCCCTCTATACCACTATGCCCGCGAACCCAGATGATTTTTACTGTGTTCTGTTGGCCTAGTGTATGTAGTATTTCTTTGCATTCTTTTATGATTCTTGATTTTGTACTGCAGGCCTCTAGTGCTTTTAGCGCTGCTTGACTATCAGATATAAAATAAATGTTTCTGTTCCGATATTTTTGTCTGTGGCATTCAGTAGCACCCAATAGTAATGCGTGTACTTCTGCTTGGAATATCGTGCAGTGTTCGCCTAGGCTGGCTGATTCCCTAATTTTGGGATTTTTGCTGTACAGGCCCGATCCGGCCCTTCCTTCAAACATTGAACCATCCGTGTAAAAGATTATGTTCTTGTTCGTAGGGGTGGGAAGCTGGTCCGGTTTCCAGCTTGGATCTATGTGTACGGTGAATGATTTTTCGAAATGGAATGACTTGTTGGTACTGTCGGTTCTCATTTCCATCAACGGTATTCTGACTGCCGTCAAGATTTTCGTATGCCCGATCCTACTGGCTGCGATCCATTGACCCGCGCATTGTAGTCGGTATGCCGCCATTCTTGCTTCTCCTTTTAGAAAGATGTCTAATGGCGGTGTATCTAGTATCACGTCTAATGCTAATCCAGAGGTAGTTCTAAAGGCTCCTGTGGTGCATAGATTCGCTAGATGTTGTATCCTGCTTAATTTTGCAACAGCAGTTGATTGTTGTAGTTTAGGCCACCAGGTTACTATGCTGTAGGTTAGTATTGGTCGAACTATAGTTTTGTATAGCCAGTGAGTCAGTTCCGGTTTGAGACCCCATGTGCTACCTATGGCTCGTTTACTTATCATCAGCGTTTGTTTGCATCTGGAGATTGTCTTGTTCATGTGGGGATTCCATGTTAGTTTGGAATCTAGTGTAAGTCCTAGGTATTTGACTTCGTTGCTCCATTGAACAGGTTTCCCAAATATTGAGATATTGGTTTGGTTTGTGATTTTCTTCCTATTTGTGAAAGGGATCAGGGTGGCTTTCGCAGGGTTGATTCTTAGGTCTCCTGTCGAACACCAGGTCTCTGTAATATTCAAGGCTGCCTTCATGATTTCTTCAACCGTTCTTTGGTGTTTACCTTGAATCAGTATGACGATATCATCGGCATATCCTTGAGTGAAGAACCCTCTTTTGTTAAGGGTGATTAGTAGCTCGTCGACTGTTAGGCACCACAAAAGTGGTGACAGTACGCCGCCTTGGGGGCAACCTCTTGTTGTTGACATGGTTATCTCTTCTTCCAGTAGTTTAACTTTTACAGTTCTGCTGTTAAGCATCGACATGGTCCATCTGGTCGTAGTGTTATCTACGTGGTGATTGACCATTGCGTTTTCTATTGAGATGTAAGATGTGTTATCGAAGGCTCCTTCTATATCTAAGAAAGCACCTAGGGCAACTTCTTTGTTCTCCAAAGTTTTCTCAATTTTACTTACTAACTGGTGTAACGCTGTTTCGCATGACTTTCCTGTTTGGTAAGCGTGTTGGTATGTATGAAGCGGAGATCTAATCAGCGCTTCTTCTCTCCAATGTCTGTCTATCAGTCTTTCCAAGGTTTTTAGAAAGAATGATGTCAGGCTGATTGGTCTATAGGATTTAGCTTCGGCATAGCTAGATTTGCCTGGTTTTGGGATAAATACCACTCTTGTCTCTCTCCAGGTTAATGGAACATGTCCTAGTGCTAGACTTGCTCTAAATAGGTCCTTAAGAGGGTGGAGTATGATATTCATGCCTTTCTGAAGCATTATTGGATATATGCTATCTGTTCCAGGAGATTTGTAGGGGCTGAAGAGTTTGATTGCCCATTTAATTCTCTCTGTTGTGATAATTCTTTTTGCCACATTCCAGTCATCTCTGGTTGCCGTATGGCTTGAGTGGAAAGGAGTGTGGTTTTCAGCAGCCCCTGGAAAATGCGTGCCTACAAGATGTAGCAGTGTTTCCCGTTCATTTGCTGTGAAGTTCCCGTCTGCTTTTTTGAGGGTGCCGACGGGATTCGAAGCTTGCTTTGAGAGAATTTTATGGAGCCTCGCTGTGGAATGCGTCGTCTCTATCTCTTGGCAATATTTTTTCCAAGCTTCTGTTTTGGCAGTCTTGATTTTGTTACTATAGTCTGTGAGGGCTCTATGATAGCTGTCCCAGACTTTGGTTCTTTTAGATCTGTTGAAAAGGCTTCTGACTTCTCGCCTGGTCTTTTCGAGATCCTTGTTCCACCATTGTGGTTGTTTTTTACCTCTTTGCTCACTTGGCTTTGATTGAGGACAGCAGCTTTTATAAGAGTCAACCATTGCCTCTTTTAGCTTGTGGGCATTTGTATCTAGATCTTTTACCTGAGAAGATCTGAATCGAACATGCTCTATCTTTTTATGTAGTTCTTGTTCGTATTTAGCCCAGTCCGTCTTTCTCGGGTTGTAATAGGGTTCAGATATTACTTCCTTTTGAGACAGTTCAAAGCTAATGTATTTATGGTCGGAAAGCGATGGTTCGTTCAGGACTTGCCATCGTTTGACTGACCGCGATATTGCCATTGTCGTGGCAGTTATATCAATTACCTCTTTTCTTATAGCGTTTTCAAAGGTGGGAGAGTTACCTTCATTAACAACTATTAGATTGTTAGTAATAATGTATTCAAAAAGAGACTCACCTCTTGGATTGCAGTTGGTGCTTCCCCATGTGGTGTGGTGGGAGTTCGCATCGCAGCAGAGGATCAGCTCTAGATTTTCCTGTTGAGCGGAACTTACTAGGTCTGCCGTTTCTTTGCTGGGCGGAAGATCAATGGAGTCGTAGGGTAGGTAGACTGAGCTAAGAATTGCTCCGTTCTCTCTTTCCCTCGTGCTCCATTGTATTTTTACGGTTGTAATATCTCTAGAACAGAATTCCATTAGAGGAAGAAATTTCAAATTTTTCCTCACTAGAATGCAAGTTCTGGGATTCTGATCATTATATATCAGCTTACCTTTAGCATCGCCTAAGCCACAGATTCGCCCCTTGACAATATAGGGCTCTTGGATCATTGCTAAATCGATGTCATCAGCTAGCAGCTTTCTGCAGAGGGCTGCAGTGGCCGCTTTGCTGTGGTGTAGGTTAATTTAAACTACTTGAAGGTTCGTCTTTACTAAGCCTGGAGCGGATAGTAAACGTCACCTTGTTGAGCCCGATGTGCGCTACGCAGCCAATCTCTTGAAGAGCTTTCTTTGCTTCTTCATCGATCATGGCTGCGAACGTTCTACCTCCCCCTTCGTTGCTTTTGACGTGGAGGATGTGCCACTACTCGGTTCTTAGGTCGACCTTTCTTTTGTTCTGCTTTTGCAGGAACTTTAGGATCGCCTCCGGCTTTTGTTTGTCGTACCACTGGGGTACGTTGAACACCACTCGTTGAGCAGCTTAGGAACGTGTTCTGTCAGCCAAAGCTGGGTGAACTCGTCCTTGCACGCTACCACGTAGGTTCCAGCTTCATAGTAGTGACTAGTAAAGTGGGGCAAGTTCTCGCTGTCTATATTAAATATAATTTCTATGAGAGAATCTCTGACTAGGTCGCCTTGCTCTTTGGTCAGTTTTCCTACAGGGTAGTCAGGTAGGTAAATGGCCATTTTGACAGTGGCCGCAGCCTCTGCGAAATCGAGGTTTCTGGAGGTACTAGCCACTGCCTTCGATGACCTATCTGCCGTTCTTTGACGCTTGTTTTCAGTCGCCGGAGAAGGAGTAGCATCTGAGCGCTGTCTCTTCTTAAGTTGGCTTTGATGTGGGCCTACTGAGACTGTGGTTTTCTTAACCTGGTCAGAGTCGGCATGCTTTTTGGCTAAGTGCTTCTTTCTTTTGAAGTTTGGGTCATATTTGACTCCTTTAGCCTCGCAGAGCTTTTTGTTGTGCTCTCTGCGTTCTTTCGCATTCAGCTTTACTCTCTTCAGGGACATGTTGCCGATCTTCGTCGTCATGTCCTCTTCGGAGTATTTGCTGCTTCCTTGGCTTTCCTTGGCAGTAGACTGTCCTTGACTTGAAGTCTGGACTGTCAGCTGCTCGGACGTGCCAGGTGCTGGTTTTAGGGTCTCGGCCGTCTTCGTCTGAGCGTCAACGGTCGGTTGAGGGGAAGACTCCGTCATGGCAGTGTCTTCACCCTGTGATTTTGTTTTTGTTTTAGATTCCATACGATACTGGTTTTCTGTAAACAATAAAAGGGTTTGGCTAATTACTGCTGGAGGTCGCCTGGTATCCAGTAGGCTCCGTTATGACGCATTATTGGCCCCTGCGCCTACACCTGCTAGTGCACTGATAAGCACGGGTCGCTTAACACCTTCGTTTTGGGGACAGGTAGAAGTTGGAATAGATAGGATAGATTTTTGCTCTCTGACTCTCAATATCAAAGTATTGATAGCTTCGAGAGCTTGAAGGACCAAGAGTTAGCCAAGGTAGGCTGATAGTTCAAAGAGTGAAAGTGATTCTATTGAAGGGAGACTGTTCACTGCTAAAGGATGTGAAGAGTCCCAGAGCGATTAGCAATTGACCTTCGTCTCGCATCCCCTTGGCGCCCATCCATTGATTTTCAACGGATGGACACCCCGGGGAGTCTCATTGACTGTTGGCCAACTGGGCCCCCACACCACGTCAAGGTTCACTCCCGCGTGGGGGAAGTCTTTAGGTAAGTAGATATTGATTTTACCAATAGAAAAGTTTCTATCAAAGAATCTTTCTTGGGATTTATTGAAATGCATGTCAAAAATGCATCCTCCATTGGAAATACAAATTTAGAAAAATAAATAAATTAAAAATAGATAAATTCAGATCAGATTTCATTAACAAACTGTAGATCTCAATGTTATGACAACGCTGCCATGATGTCAGGTCACAGGTCCATTCAACAAAGAATTTAGGAAAAAAGCATTATTTATAAATTGTGATAACCACTCCTTAAATTTAGTAGGAGTTACTGCAACTAAGCAAGATCCAATCGTTGTAACATGTTTTGGGATAATTGAAACCATATATCTATTTTTCTCACGTTCCACATTACGATGGGAATTAAAAAATCTTTGAAGAAAACACCTAACCACCTGACATACGTCTCTTAGACCCAAAGTAGCAGTAATTTTCTCACCTGAGACGTGTGCCAGGTGGTTAAGGGTTAAACGTGCATCTGAAATACGATGGAGTGCCAGAGCACAAGCGGTTAGCATTATTGTCGATTAGTTGGAAGGGTTAGTATTAGAAAAATTAGCAGAGGACGGTACTACTACAAGTGACACCAGAAGCTACAATTTTAATACAATATATATTGAATTTTAATTTTATAACTTTGGTTCATTTCTGGCATGAAATCTTGAGGAGAATTGATCGAGTTCAGTTGAGATTACAAGATCCTAAAAGGAATTTTAAAGAAGCGTTCCATGATCTTGTATCATTAGTGACTGAACTTGCGGCAATTCGAGAATAGATCTTCGTAAAGGCAATAGAAACGGCTAAGTCTCTCTGTGAAAAATGAGGTATTGATATAACAATCCGTGTTAGAAGACGCCGAAAAATGCCAGGAGAATTGGGTAGTAATGTTGACCTTTCCGCAGAAAGTGAAATTTCTCGCGTTATGAAAAGTGTTCTTGATCGTCTGCGGCAAGAATTAAATACAGGATTACACGACTAAGTGTCCCTTATTCCAAATTTGGATTTTTACTGGAAGTGGCAAATTTTCTAAACAAGGATATTGATGATAACAGTCTTGAACAGAATTGTAAAAATTTGGGCGAATTTTATAATACAGATTTTAATGGAACAGAACTATATGTCAAAATATGTGACTGCAAGATGTTACTCCACAGTAGAAAAGAAATTGAACATAAAACTCCATTAGAGCGTCTTACCTTTATAATCGCGTATGGCGAAGATGTTTTTCCAAACCTGAGAGTCCACTTCAAATACTCCTTACTATTTCAGTATCAATCTCTGGCTGTGAACGTTCATTCAGCAAATTAAAATTAATATTCAAATATCTGCGATGAAAGATGGGACAAGATCACTTAAGTGACCTAACATTTTTAAGTGTGGAAAGAGAAAAAATAGAAATTATTACTTTGTTTTACTATAATTACTTTGGTGAAGTAATTGATGAATTTGCTTCATCTAAAGCAAGAAAAATGTATACATAGTACTTATTTGTATTAATATATTATAGTATATAATATTGAAATAATTATTCCACTGACACAGACACATTTCCGAACCCAATCTTTGGATTGATTTTCTTAACTAGATTTTTTTGTTCAAATTCTGTTTTTTGTCTTTTCTGTTTAAATTTAAAGTGTAACCTGAGCCTTTGTCTCTATTTATCCCAATACTGTATAATATTTTCGTGAAGCGTAGTTAGCTATTCGTAATATATTATAGATATTTTTATGTAAGTACTACATCATATTATTATTTGTATTATATTCTTATTACGAGTAAATTCTATTTACTATGAATAGGATGGTTGCGACAGTTACTATGTGATAATTCTTACTTATATTATTAGAATATTAATAATAATTAATAATTTTAATTAATAATTAATAATTTCTTTATTTCCTTAATAATTATTACAAATATATATATATATATATATATATATATATATATATATATATATATATATATATATATTCACTCATACATTACAATGGAAATTACCCCCCCGCAAAGGCACAGCCAGCGCGCGGGAGGGGGGCGTTCAGTTCGTTATTTTAAAAAAAGTAACTTGTTTGTTTCTTTCTTGTTTCAAAGTGGTTTCGGTGGTAGGCTCAGTAAGTGGTTAATAATATTGCTTCGGATTTGTTTGGAGTTAGCCAGAATGTTGAGAGGGAGGTCAGCGTACCAGACAGGACCCCGGTACGACCAGTATCTCATGCCCTGTGTGATTAGTTTCCTAGGAGCCCTGGGCAGACCTCTGCCCACTCCCCTGGTCCCGTGCCCATGATCTACCATTCCCAAAGACTCCCTGCTCTTATGGACTTTTATTAAAACTGTCAATTTATAAAGATTATTTATGGTTAGAACTTGTAGTCCTTGTATGTCCTTGTACAACGCCCCGGCCGAATCGAGCCTTCCTCTCTTTAAAATTCATCTAAGCAAATTATTTTGTGCAACGATTGCAGGTCTTAATGTTGTGGGACTCAACACTGTCGAACGCTTTGTGGTAGTCTATGAACGCTATATTTATTGGGATATTGTATTCTGTTGTCTTTTCGATAAGTGTTCGGATTGTTTGTAGGTGGTCTGCTGTGCCGAAACCTTTCCGAAAGCCCGCCTGTTCCACTGGTTGGTAGAAATCTAGTTTCTTTGTGAGTCGGTTTGTGATAATCCGCATCATAAGCTTATATAGGTGTGATAACATGCTTATTGGACGGTAGTTTTCTAAGTTTGTGGTGTCACCTTTTTGTGCAGGATGATGACCTCTGCGTTCTTCCATTTTTTTGGTATTTTCCCCTCGATCAAACATTTGTTTGTTAGTATCCGCAGAGCTTCCAGTAGTGTTCCGCCTCCCGCTTTTAGCATTTCTGCTGTTATCTGGTCCTCTCCTGGGGTCTTCCGGTTCTTCATTTGTTGTAACGCATATGTAATTTCAGCTGTCGTTATTTCCGACAGTTTTTCCGATCCTAGATTTGTAATAGTTTTTGAGGATGTCGTTGGGTTCGGTATAGATGATGTGTATAGTCTGGCGTAGAATATTTGGACTTCTGCGACGATGTCTGTTTTGTTGGTAATGATATTGCCATGGCGGTCTTTTAGTCTAACAATATCTTGTTTTCCATTTGAAAGCTTTGATCGAGCACAAGCACAGAGCACAAGCGGTTAGCATTATTGTCGATCAGTTGGAAGGGTTAGTATTAGAAAAATTAGCAGAGGACGGTACTACTACAAGTGACACCAGAAGCTACAATTTTAATACAATATATATTGAATTTTAATTTTATAACTTTGTTTCATTTCTGGCATGAAATCTTGAGGAGAATTGATCGAGTTCAGTTGAGATTACAAGATCCTAAAAGGAATTTTAAAGAAGCGTTCCATGATCTTGTATCATTAGTGACTGAACTTGCGGCAATTCGAGAAAAGATCTGCGAAAAGGCAATAGAAACGGCTAAGTCTCTCTGTGAAAAATGAGGTATTGATATAACAATCCGTGTTAGAAGACGCCGAAAAATGCCAGGAGAATTGGGTAGTAATGTTGACCTTTCCGCAGAAAGTGAAATTTCTCGCGTTATGAAAAGTGTTCTTGATCGTCTGCGGCAAGAATTAAATACAGGATTTACACGACTAAGTGTCCCTTATTCCAAATTTGGATTTTTACTGGAAGTGGCAAATTTTCTAAACAAGGATATTGATGATAACAGTCTTGAACAGAATTGTAAAAATTTGGGCGAATTTTATAATACAGATTTTAATGGAACAGAACTATATGTCAAAATATGTGACTGCAAGATGTTACTCCACAGTAGAAAAGAAATTGAACATAAAACTCCATTAGAGCGTCTTACCTTTATAATCGCGTATGGCGAAGATGTTTTTCCAAACCTGAGAGTCGCACTTCAAATACTCCTTACTATTTCAGTATCAATCTCTGGCTGTGAACGTTCATTCAGCAAATTAAAATTAATATTCAAATATCTGCGATGAAAGATGGGACAAGATCACTTAAGTGACCTAACATTTTTAAGTGTGGAAAGAGAAAAAATATAAATTATTACTTTGTTTTACTATAATTACTTTGGTGAAGTAATTGATAAATTTGCTTCATCTAAAGCAAGAAAAATGTATACATAGTACTTATTTGTATTAATATATTATAGTATATAATATTGAAAAAAAATTTCCACTGACACAGACACATTTCCCAACCCAATCTTTGGCTTGATTTTCTACTAGATTTTTTTGTTTCAAATTTAAAGTGTAACCTGAGCCTTTGTCTGTATTTATCCCAATACAGTATAATATTTTCTTGAAGCGTAGTTAGCTATTCGTAATATATTAGATATTTTAATGTAGGTACTACATCATATTATTATTTGTATTATATTCTTATTACGAGTAAATTCTATTTACTATGAATAGGATGGTTGCGACAGTTACTATGTGATAATTCTTACTTATATTATTAGAATAATTAATAATAATTAATAATTTTAATTAATAATAAATAATTTCTTTATTTCCTTAATAATTATTACAAATATATATATATTCACTCATACATTACAATGGAAATTACCCCCCCCCCCCCGCAAAGGCACAGCCAGAGCACGGCTGGGGCGTTCAGTTCGTTATTTTAAATACAGTAACTTTTTTTTTTAAATACAGTAACTTGTTTGTTTCTTTCTTGTTTCAAAGTGGTTTCGGTGGTAGGCTCAGTAAGTGGTTAATAATTTTGTTTCGGATTTGTTTGGAGTTAGCCAGAATGTTGGGAGGGAGGTCAGCGTACCAGACAGGACCCCGGTACGACCAGTGTCTCATGCCCTGTGTGGTTAGTTTCCTGGAAGCCCTGGGCAGACCTCTGCCCACGCCCCTGGTCCCGTGCCCATGATCTACCATTCCCAAAGACTCCCTGCTCGTATGGACTTTTATTAAAACTGGCAATTTATAAAGATTATTTATGGTTAGAACTGATAAGTCCTTGTACAACGCCCAGGCCGAATCGAGCCTTAATCTCTTTAAAATTCCTCTAAGCAAATTATTTTGTGCAACGATTGCAGGTCTTAATGTTGTGGGACAAGCCCCACCCCAGGATAGTATTCCATAAGATGGGATCGTATTGAATTGAAAAATTCACAATGTGAACATTTTTACATATTATAAGTGTGGTAAAAACATAATGAATTTTTCAATTCAATCTATTTACTATATTATTATATGTGGATCTGAAGTGTGGTATGGGGGTGCCAATGAAGTATCGTGCCCCGGGCGCCAGTTATGCTCGCTACGCCTCTGAGGTCCGATGCTACTAGAGAAACAAAAAACAATAAATTGATCAAAATATAAGCTATTTCAAAATATTAAATGTTGTTATGAACATAAACAAAGCAATCAGGTACCTAGTTACCGTGCGCAGTGTTACAAGACAGAATTAAAGTAAATATATCAGATAGAACAAGTTGCATCGACAAAGTTAGACCAAAGTTATGCCTTCATAGAGGAAACTAGATATGATCGAAATAAACCCATATTCTATGAATATTAGTCTCTTGTCTGTCTATCCTTGCTTCTCTAGTCTTACCTATCTGGTGTTGCTTCTCTAGTCTTGGTTGCCTAGACTCGTCTGTCTGGTTTTGTCTGGCCTAGTCCTGTATGTTTGGTCTTGTCTCTCTGGTCTTGTCTATCTAGTCTAATCCGTCTGTTCTTGTCTGTCAGGTCTTGTATACCTGGTCATGCCAGTCTGGTCTTATCGGTCTAGTCTTGTCTGTCTGGTCTTGTCTCCCGGATTTTGTGTGTCTAGTGTTCCTAACCTAACCTAACCTGTCTCGTATTGTCTATATGGACTTATATGTCTGATGCTGTCTGTCTGGTCTCGTCCGTCTGATCTTGTCTGTATGGTATTGTCTCTCGGGTCTTGTTTGTCTGGTTTTGTCTGTCTGTTCTTTTCTATTTGGTCTTGTCTGTCTGGCCTTGTATGTCTGGTATTGTCCATCTGGTTTTGTCTGTTTTTAGTTAACTGTCTGCCTGGTCTTGTCTGTTTAGTCTAAAGTGACCACACGTCCCGGTTTTGGCCCGCTTTTTGGAGAACAGTCCCGCGTCTCGCCGATTTTTAAAAGTGTCCCACTTTTTAGAAAATATTTTAAATGTACCTACTGTATAAATTATTTTATAAGAATGTAAATAGACTTTTGTATATTTATAGACAAGTATATGAATGTATACAATAATAGTAGTATATGATACATGTGTGTGAAGAAAGGCTTTTGTGCATAAGTTGCGATGAGTTTAAAGCACGAGACAAAGACCAGTCGCCTTTGTCTCGCTTAATCGCAATGAGTAGATAGATTTAATCTAGATTAGGTTATGGTTAGGTTAAGTTATATTAGAGCCAGATAAATCCAGATTGAGACATCTACTGGCAGAGTTAATGGCGAGACTTGATATACGTCCCTTTAATGAAGGCACAGTACCGACCTGGGTCAGAGAGAGCACGGGCTCGGCTTCGGTGATTGACGTTACCTTTGCTAGTGCGGGGCTTGCTTAACTTATTAGCGGATGGAAAGTGAGAGACGGGGTAACTCTGAGTGACCACCGTTACATAACATACAGTAGATCTGAGCCGGTTACTAGAAGATTGAGACCACAACTTCAGACAAGGGGCTGGGCAACCAACAAAATGGACAAAGAAGCCTTTACAACAACCATATGTGAGGAGGCAAGAAAAATCAAGCGTTCCCAACCAGAAGACTTAGACTTAGTCTGCTATAACGGCTGTGGAAAGAGCATGCGACGCGTCGATGCACAGAAAATCTGGGATTGGAAAAAAGACGCCCGTATTTTGGTGGTCTGCAAATCTGGCGACGTTGAGACGCGAATGCATACGTTCAACGCGCAAGGCACAACGATCCAGGACATCTGGTAACCAGGAGGCTGATAATCTTGTGGCTGACCACAAGGCCGTGAGGAAACAGTTCCGCCTTGCTATTAAGAGTAGCAAGGAGGCCTGCTGGAGAGAAATGCAAGAAGCTGTCGATGAAGACCCCTGGGGACTCTGCTACCATATTGTTACAGGACGACTAAAACGCAGATTACCACCTGTAATAAAAGATCCTATCGAATTGGAACGAATAATTGATAAACTGTTCCCGAATCATGAGGGACAAACCTGGGACGCTGCGGGCGAAGTCGAAGAGGATCCCCCAAACTTCACAGAAGAGGAGCTGCGGACAGCAGCAAAGAGATTGCCATCTGGTAAGGCGCCAGGAATAGAGGGTATCCCAAATGAGGCGGTCGTGGCTACGGTAGCTAGTGCTCCGGAAGTCCTCCTTTCAGCTTTCAACGTCAGCCTGCATAGGAAAAGCTTCCATCCCCGGTGGAAGAGACAACGCCTTGTACTTATACCTAAGGGCACAGCGGACTCGTATCGACCACTGTGTATGATTGACACGATGGGCAAGCTGTTTGAGCGCATGATACTTGCGAGGCTCAATGAGGCCATTGAACATACAGGGGGATTATCCGAAAGACGGTTCGGTTTCGCAGAGGCCGATCAACGATGGATACCATGGAAGCAATTTTGAACATAGCGCGTATGGCGAACGCAAGGAAGGGCCGTTTCGCAAAGCCCTGTATGATGACTACGCTAGATGTACGGAATGCATTCAATTCGGCGAGGTGGTCGGCCATAGTCAGAGCGCTACAGCGCAGAGAAGGAATGTCTGGCTATTTAGTAGAAATAATTAGAAATTATTTATCGAACAGACTACTAATATACAACAGGGGGACAGAGGAGTCGCCGTATCACCGCTGGTGTGCCACAGGGCTCGGTACTTGGGCCGACCCTGTGGAACTTTATGTATGATGACCTTCTGCGAGTTAATATGCCAGATGGTGCAACTTTGGTGGGTTTTGCAGACGACGTTGTTGTCATAGCAACGGCGCGGACGCCTGAATTGTTAGAGATTGTACTGGGAGAGGCGGTGAATACTGCATTACATTGGCTCGCGAGTGTGGGATTAGAAGTTGCGGTTAATAAAAGCGAGACTATACTAAGTAGAAGACGTACCATCCGTGCACCAAAAATAACAATTAATGGAGCGGAAATACAGATTAAAAAAACCATTAAATATCTCGGGGTTATATTTGACGAAAAGCTAAATTTCAGTAAACATATCGCGAAGACTACGGAGAAGGCGTTGATGAAGGCACAGGCGCTGGCGCGAATAATGTCGAACGTGGGGGGAGCAAAACATTTCAAACGACTGTTGTTGATGAATGTGGTGCACTCGGTATTATTTTACGCTGCGCATGTGTGGTGGGGTGGCCTATCTGTGGCGAGGAACAGACAGACTGTGATATCCAGAGACAAGTATCTAAAGATATACAAGGCTGGCCGCTATTGATATCTATACAAGGCTGGCCGCTATTAGGGTAACTTCAGCATACCGCACAGTGGCGGCCGGGGCGGTCTTAGTGCTAGACAGCATTCCTCCCTTGCACCTTCTAGCGAGTGAGAGGAAGCGCATTCACGAGCGACAAAAAGAGATGAGAGTAAATGAAGAACCAATACGCAAGGACAGAGTTAAGAAGGAAGAGCGGAAAAGAACTCTGGAGACATGGCAGCGAAAGTGGCACGGTGAGGTTGATCACTATATGACGCAGGCACTCACAGGTCATGGGTGTTTTGGGACATATTTACTCCGCATTAAAAAGCAGATTGCGCCGGGGTGTCTTCATTGTGAGAACGCATTAGACGATGCTTGTCACACACTCACAAATTGCGTAGCTTGGTTTACAGAGAGAACAATTATGGAACAAACTACAGGCAGATGCAGAAACGGCCGAGATATCGGAAGAACGTTACTGCGAGGCACTGCAGAGTGGGATGCTGTCCGCCTTTTCACAAGAGAAGTCCTGACGAAGAAGATCGATGCGGAGCGCTCCCGTGAGGGTGAAAGAGTCCTCGATGACTATTGAAAGTCATGCAAATTTTTTATGGACAACTAGACCTTAACTTTTTAGTTAGATATTAATGCTACTAGTTATTTTGTGTGCTTTAAGTTAAACTGTTCTTTATATACTCATATTATTTGTGCGCCTTATGTTAGACATATTTTATATTGTTATTTTTGCGTGTTCTATTTGTTTTACAGACAGTAATCTACTCGAAACTGAATCGTGGTCAGACATTAACTTAATAGTAGTGAATTTTAAAATCTCAAATATAGGCAATCAAACACGGAAGCTCATTGAAAAGACAATTGAATGGTGGCGGATCAACTGATCAATACCTCAGAGCTGGTACATAAGGGACAGTGTGAAGTAATGCTCGCGCGGTTCCGCTCTGTCTCAGGCGAAAAGGGGGATGGTTTTTAGTGGGTAGGACCGGTGCTAACATGAAGCCGGGTGAGTCCCACACTCCTCGAGGCATGATGGCTCTTTTGGAGGCATGATGGCTCGTACGTAAAGGTATTTTCCCCCCCTTTCCCCCCAAAAAAAGAAAAAAAAATCCAGATTGAGAGGCCGAGATTTAAAATAAGAAAAATTAATTCAATTCTAATATATGTAATTTATTTTTCTATTTTGCGTCTGTAATGGAGTCATAACAGCACTCATATGAGTGCGGTTATGGCTCGCCGGGTGCGATACAATTTCCTCAATATGTATCGTCGATTTTTTTATTTAGAAATGCCATAAAATGGCAAAAAAGGGCGCAAAATAGAAAACAAATACTATAAAAAAGTCGAACCCTCAGAAATAGTTTCCTGGGAAAGAAAGAAGTTTCGCTAAAAGCAAAAATGAGTATATACAGAGCTGTATTCGTACCTATACTAACATTTGGCTGCGAAAGCTGGGTGTTAACGAAGAGATTAAAGAGCAAGATCCAAAGTATAGAGATGAAATACCTAAGAAGAGTGTTAGGAGTCACAAGACGAGATCGCATAAGAAATTACACCATCAGAGAACAGTTAAAGGTGAAACCAGTAGCAAAGCGAATCGAGAACTGCTAACTGAGATGGTATGGACACCTCAAGCGAATGGAGGACAAAAGACCATTCAATAGAGTATGGGAAGCTAACGGTAAAAAAAAATCAAAGTAGAGGAAGACCAAAGACAACATGGAATCGAAACATAGAGAAAATATGGTATCTTACCATGGTATCCATTGCCAACCAGAAATCTTCAGACGTTATTATTTCTTGGACTAGAGTTTTCGCTTCTAGTTTGGTGTGCGTCGTACCTGTCCATTTGTCTCTCTCTCTGGGATCCATCTGTCACATTGGAACATCGTGTGTATGTCATTGTCCACAAGGCCGCAGTATTCGCATAGGTCATCAGTGGCCCTGCCAATACTATTTATATAATCACGGAAGCATCCGGTGAGCGCTTGGGTGAGGTAGTAGTTAACCTCCCCGTGCTTTCCTGTCACCCATGGATCAAGTTGTGGTATTAACAGTTTGGTCCACTGTCCCTTATCTGCGGCAAAATAGTGGCTTTGCCACTCGTGGCAGAGTTTGCATGAACCTGCTTCCTTCCCTCTTTGCTTGTTTTGTCGTCCTTTCTGCCGCGGATCCAATATAGTTCTGCCCTTTCCTGAATAATGTACTCTATTGGAGCTATTCCTGCGACCACAAGAACAGCATCTCTAGAGACTGTCCTTTAAGCGCTTCACACATGCAGGGCCATCCTCCTCTGCGCCGCGACAAGTTTATGCAGGTACGTTTTTATATGTATTGCACTTGCCCAGACTGGTGCCCCATACAGCATTGTTGAATGGGCAACAGTGCACAGCAGTTTCCTTTTGCTGCTGCTTGGAACACCAATATTTGGCAGCAGCCTTTCAAGTGCCACAAGTGTTTTTTTGAGTTGCATTGGTCACGTGCTCTTTCAATGTTTACCCGTCTGCCAATGTTTACCCCAAAGTACGTTATGGAGTCTCTTGGCACGATAGTGGTGCCCCACACTATAATACGTATTGGTCCTATTTTTCGTAATCCTGTGAGCAACACAGCTTCCGCTTTATGTGGGTCCAGGCTCAGCCGCTTTTTTCCATCCACTCATTTACTTGAGCAATAGCCTTGTTCGCTCGCCTCATTTTTTCATCTTTTTCAGTTGTCCCCGCCGCCACCAAAGCAAGATCATCAGCGAAGCCAATGATTTCCGCTCCGTGCGACAGTTTCAATCTCAGGACTCTATCGTACAGGATGTTCCACAGAGTAGGTCCCATTACTGAGCCCTGTGGGACACCGCTGTACACCTCGCGTTCCACAACAACAAACGTAACGTCCAGTATAGAACAGGCCTTTCTACGTTCAAAGTTTGGTTTACTACCCACATTGCATACACGCAGGTCTACTTGGTCTTGTCTGTCTGGTCATGTCTGTTTTGTCTTGTCTGTATAATCTTGTTTCTCTGGTCTTGTCTGTGTCCGCCTTTCTATGCGGGAGACCCGGGTTCGAATCCTGGTTAGGTAGGCTGCAAAGTAGGGCGGTTTTCACTAAGCGTCCGGGCTGCACACCCCGAATAAATGCAAAATATGCGATACCGGGGTGCCTAACTAAAACACCTAAGTGGATTAGGGGATTTAGGTCTTGTCTGTCTGGTTTTGTCTGTCTGGTCTTGTCTGTCTGGTCTTGTCTGTCTGGTCTTGTCTGTCTGGTCTTGTCTGTCTGGTCTTGTCTGTCTGGTCTTGTCTGTCTGGTCTTGTCTGTCTGGTCTTGTCTGTCTGGTCTTGTCTGTCTGGTCTTGTCTGTCTGGTCTTGTCTGTCTGGTCTTGTCTGTCTGGTCTTGTCTGTCTGGTCTTGTCTGTCTGGTCTTGTCTGTCTGGTCTTGTCTGTCTGGTCTTGTCTGTCTGGTCTTGTCTGTCTGGTCTTGTCTGTCTGGTCTTGTCTGTCTGGTCTTGTCTGTCTGGTCTTGTCTGTCTGGTCTTGTCTGTCTGGTCTTGTCTGTCTGGTCTTGTCTGTCTGGTCTTGTCTGTCTGGTCTTGTCTGTCTGGTCTTGTCTGTCTGGTCTTGTCTGTCTGGTCTTGTCTGTCTGGTCTTGTCTGTCTGGTCTTGTCTGTCTGGTCTTGTCTGTCTGGTCTTGTCTGTCTGGTCTTGTCTGTCTGGTCTTGTCTGTCTGGTCTTGTCTGTCTGGTCTTGTCTGTCTGGTCTTGTCTGTCTGGTCTTGTCTGTCTGGTCTTGTCTGTCTGGTCTTGTCTGTCTGGTGTTGTCTGTCTGGTCTTGTCTGTCTGGTCTTGTCTGTCTGGTCTTGGCTGTCTGGTCTTGTCTGTCTGGTCTTGCCTGTCTGGTCTTGTCTGTCTGGTCTTGTCTGTCTAGTCTTGTCTGTCTGGTCTTGTCTGTCTGGTCTTGTCTGTCTGGTCTTGTCTGTCTGGTCTTGTCTGTCTGGTCTTGTCTGTCTGGTCTTGTCTGTCTGGTCTTGTCTGTCTGGTCTTGTCTGTCTGGTCTTGTCTGTCTGGTCTTGTCTGTCTGGTCTTGTCTGTCTGGTCTGTCTGTCTGGTCTTGTCTGTCTGGTCTTGTCTGTCTGGTCTTGTCTGTCTGGTCTTGTCTGTCTGGTCTTGTCTGTCTGGTCTTGTCTGTCTGGTCTTGTCTGTCTGGTCTTGTCTGTCTGGTCTTGTCTGTCTGGTCTTGTCTGTCTGGTCTTGTCTGTCTGGTCTTGTCTGTCTGGTCTTGTCTGTCTGGTCTTGTCTGTCTGGTCTTGGCTGTCTGGTCCTGTCTGTCTGGTCTTGTCTGTCTGGTCTTGTCTGTCTGGTCTTGTCTGTCTAGTCTTGTCTGTCTGGTCTTGTCTGTCTGGTCTTGTCTGTCTGGTCTTGTCTGTCTGGTCTTGTCTGTCTGGTCTTGTCTGTCTGGTCTTGTCTGTCTGGTCTTGTCTGTCTGGTCTTGTCTGTCTGGTCTTGTCTGTCTGGTCTTGTCTGTCTGGTCTTGTCTGTCTGGTCTTGTCTGTCTGGTCTTGTCTGTCTGGTCTTGTCTGTCTGGTCTTGTCTGTCTGGTCTTGTCTGTCTGGTCTTGTCTGTCTGGTCTTGTCTGTCTGGTCTTGTCTGTCTGGTCTTGTCTGTCTGGTCTTGTCTGTCTGGTCTTGTCTGTCTGGTCTTGTCTGTCTGGTCTTGTCTGTCTGGTCTTGTCTGTCTGGTCTTGTCTGTCTGGTCTTGTCTGTCTGGTCTTGTCTGTCTGGTCTTGTCTGTCTGGTCTTGTCTGTCTGGTCTTGTCTGTCTGGTCTTGTCTGTCTGGTCTTGTCTGTCTGGTCTTGTCTGTCTGGTCTTGTCTGTCTGGTCTTGTCTGTCTGGTCTTGTCTGTCTGGTCTTGTCTGTCTGGTCTTGTCTGTCTGGTCTTGTCTGTCTGGTTTTGTCTGTCTGGTCTTGTCTGTCTGGTCTTGTCTGTCTGGTCTTGTCTGTCTGGTCTTGTCTGTCTGGTCTTGTCTGTCTGGTCTTGTCTGTCTGGTCTTGTCTGTCTGGTCTTGTCTGTCTGGTCTTGTCTGTCTGGTCTTGTCTGTCTGGTCTTGCCTGTCTGGTCTTGTCTGTCTGGTCTTGTCTGTCTGGTCTTGTCTGTCTGGTCTTGTCTGTCTGGTCTTGTCTGTCTGGTCTTCTTGTCAGTCTGGTCTTCTTGTCAGTCTGGTCTTCTTGTCAGTCTGGTCTTGTCTGTCTGGTTTTGTCTGTCTGGTCTTGTCTGTCTGGTCTTGTCTGTCTGGTCTTCTTGTCTGTCTGGTCTTGTCTGTCTGGTCTTGTCTGTCTGGTCTTGTCTGTCTGGTCTTGTCTGTCTGGTCTTGTCTGTCTGGTCTTGTCTGTCTGGTCTTGTCTGTCTGGTCTTGTCTGTCTGGTCTTGTCTGTCTGGTCTTGTCTGTCTGGTCTTGTCTGTCTGGTCTTGTCTGTCTGGTCTTGTCTGTCTGGTCTTGTCTGTCTGGTCTTGTCTGTCTGGTCTTGTCTGTCTGGTCTTGTCTGTCTGGTCTTGTCTGTCTGGTCTTGTCTGTCTGGTCTTGTCTGTCTGGTCTTGTCTGTCTGGTCTTGTCTGTCTGGTCTTGTCTGTCTGGTCTTGTCTGTCTGGTCTTGTCTGTCTGGTCTTGTCTGTCTGGTCTTGTCTGTCTGGTCTTGTCTGTCTGGTCTTGTCTGTCTGGTCTTGTCTGTCTGGTCTTGTCTGTCTGGTCTTGTCTGTCTGGTCTTGTCTGTCTGGTCTTGTCTGTCTGGTCTTGTCTGTCTGGTCTTGTCTGTCTGGTCTTGTCTGTCTGGTCTTGTCTGTCTGGTCTTGTCTGTCTGGTCTTGTCTGTCTGGTCTTGTCTGTCTGGTCTTGTCTGTCTGGTCTTGTCTGTCTGGTCTTGTCTGTCTGGTCTTGTCTGTCTGGTATTCTCTGTCTGGTCTTGTCTGTCTGGTATTCTCTGTCCAATCTTGTCTGTCTGGTATTCTCTGTCCAATCTTGTCTGTCTGGTATTCTCTGTCCAATCTTGTCTGCTTGGTTTTTGTCTGTCTGGGGTCTGGGGTTGTCTGCCTGGCCTTGCCCTTCTGGTCATACCTGTTTGTCTGATCTAGTTTGTCTGGTCTTGTATGTTAGGTCTGGTATGTTAGGTCTTTTCTGGTCTAGTCTGGTCTGTTTGGTAAATATTTATATGGTCTTGTATATCTAGTCTTTTATTTTTGGCAGGCGACGCCAGCACTAGCTGGGTCGAATGATCCCCCTCGAATGCTCCCTGTATCCCTCGGCATTATTTTGCAATAAGACGGCCCAAATTGAATCTTCATTCGGTTTCTTGCAATTTTTGCATAAAAAACAAAATTGCAGAAAATTGGTTGAAACAACTTTTATTGAGAATTAAATTCTCTATATCTCTTATTTAAAACACTATTGTCTATTTCATCTAGGTTCTGAGTAATAACCTGTCCAACATTCAGCTTTTTTTCAAAATAACCTGCTATTAAACCTGTGAAGTAAATATCAATTTCTTATAACGCCATGTAAAATTTTTGGGAATTCTAAAAAGATTCTTGGACAGCATGAAAATTGCCTAAAAGTTTTGTCTAAAACGTATCTCTAATTTTTTTTATTTTTTGTGTGTCAGTCTATCCGTTTGCCCTTATATGTGGCTATTTGTGGAATCGTAGCTCCTAAACAAATGGACCGATTTTGATACCGTTTTTTTTATTTGAAAGCTTACCTGAGCGAGGAGGTTCTTAGCTATAATTTATGAAGATCTGTTCATTGTCATGATGAACACCCGCTCATTTCCTTCTTGACAAAATTAATCTGCAACCAATTTGACACGTGTTTGTCTAGTTCCGTATATCCAAACTTGTTTTTGAAAACTGACGTGATCGAGAAGGTTTTTAGCTATAATATATGAAGATCTGTTCAGGCATGTGATGATCCCCTTTAACTTATTAATATTTTGATGATGAGCATCGTCGGGGAACTGCTAAGTAAGTCAAGTAATAAAAGCAGAATACAAAGAAATAAAAAGAAGATTGATAATGATAAAGTGTGGATTATATTTACTCTGAGTAAGCAACATACGTAAGTAAGAAAATAACAATACCCAATCGTTTAGTTTTCAGTCTTGATTCATTTACTCAGAAAAATTCGCAAAATAAAGACAACGACGTTAACGACGTCTGCTCTCACCTGTCTGCGCGTTCTCTTTAACGCCAACGTAATGCATACCATATCGAAACTCTGCAAGAACTTAGTAGACCTTGTAAGATAGATTGATACATCTAAGTTCATACGTATTTTTTATTCGTTATACCCATGTAGGTATCACTTCAAGACTTCTTCACATAGCGGCTCCCGACGCGGCGACCCTCATAATCAAAACTGTAATAGGTACTTTTAATGGAGTTAAATGGGCAAGAAAGAAAGTTTTTTGTGTCGGGGGTTGTTTAAATATATGTTTTTTTTATTAGATTTCATCTCTTAAATTTAACAACCCAAAGCAGCTTTTAAGCTTCATTCCGTTTTTGGAATTTTCAGCATAAAAACACGAAATATCAAAAAATTGTTGAAATTAACTTTTATAGAAAATTAGATTTTTTACAACTTTTATCCAAAAAAAAATTGTCTAAAATTCTTACTTTTTGAGTTATAGTCTTCCAAACTTTCAACTTTTACTTAAATTAGTTTTTCGATTTTTTCAGAAAATTTTCAAAATAGTTAAAAATTATTGCAACATTAATATGTTATAGACAATTCAATTCTGTACTAATGTTGTTTAAACCACTTTTGTCTATTTTGTCTGCTTTCCTCAAATTTCTCCCATTTAGACTTCCCTTCAAATGGTTCCAAAAATCACAATACAAGTGATAAAACCAAACACATTTTCTCTTAGACAATGAAATTGTTAACAGTTTTTGTCTAAAACATTTTCACGTAGTTTGTTACAACTTCCAAGTTACAATGAATCAAACCCAAACTTTGTCTAAATTTGATTCCCTCTGAAATTTTCAAAATTTCTAAACCAACATTTTTTAAAACGAATTTTCTACAAATATTGTCACTTTCATTTCTTTTGCCTAATTTCTAAGTTACAACTAATCACAACTCAAAACATAGTCCGATTTCGCGATGGCATAACTTTTGAACGGTTTATCACAGTGACTTCTAGTTTTTACTAATCGGATTAAAAATTAGTCGGATCACATATGTCAAATTCATAAGGAGCTTTTCAAAAATACCATCGAACCAGCCATCGATTCGCTCGAGGAATCTCGATTATCCGACACATATGGGACAAGACAACCACCGGATTAAAAGGAAGGGTGGTGGGAGGAAAGAGCCCGAGCGGTTTCCAGACCGCCCGATTACTGGACGTGTCGTCCGATTAACCAACGACCGAATTGGCGAGATTATACATTTTTTGATTTCGACCTTTATTTTTTGCTCTCCACTTCCAAAGTAGAAGTTGTAAAACAAGAAGGAAACAAGAACAAGAAGGAAAGGAATTTTGTAAAAGCCTTATAATTGAGAACAAAAAATGTAGTCTTTGACCCCCCTCCTCTTTTCCAAGTGATGCCATTGGCCTTGTGACCCACGAGCTAGTACGCAAAATATAATGAACAAAATTTGTCCCACTGATCTAATCAGTCTGTTCTTGTTTGTCTGTTATGTTTGGTCATGTCTGTCTGGTCTTGTCTGTCTGGTCTTGCCTCTCTGATTTTGTGTGTCCAATGTTGTTTGTCTATTTTTTTCTGTGTCTTCTTTTCCCTCTGATCTTGTCTGTCTAGTCTTGTCTGTCTGGCCTTTTCTGTCTGGTCTTGTCGGTCTGGTCAAAATCAAATCTCTAAGGTTGTAAATATTGCATATGAGACATGTCTGGAAAAAATGGACATAAAACATACATAAGATAAAACAAATAAGGATAATAACAAATAAGGATAAAAATAATAAGGAGAAATCATAATAAACTATCAAAAAAGTCACTAATGCTATAGGCCTAGGCCGCACTACGGCTATACCACCGCGGTTTTTAATCGCGTGATTTTGTAACTCAAGTTAGGCCGAGGCCGCACTACGGTTTTTTCCCGCGAGCGGTAACCGCTATAACCGCTAGAGAAACACTCAGTACTCTATGGGAAAAATCTTAGCTTAGAAAAGTATTAGCTTACTTGAGTAATAAAATCATGCAATTAAAAACCGCGGCGGTCTAGCCGCAGTGCGGCCTAGGTGCCAGCTGATACAAGCGGTCTCACTTGCGTTTTTTTCCCGCGGCTGATTTTGCCCATAACGTACTGTGTGTTTCTCGAGCGGTTTCGCGGTTATAGCGGTTACCGCTCCCGGGAAAAAACTGTAGTGCGGCCTCGGCCTAAGCCCTAAGCTATTACAAGTGGCCTTACTTGCGGTTTTTTTCCCGCGACTGATTTTTTCCATAGCGTGCTGTGTGTTTCTCGAACGGTTTCGCGGTTATAGCGGTTTTTTTTGTTATGTAGACGCTAGAATGAAAACAATATTTATTCTTCAATTCATTTGAGTTATTTATTGAAAATTTTGTTGTGGCCCATTTTTGATAGACTCTCCTATTCACTAAAAAATTGTCTATCCAATGATACCAAAAACGACCCATGATTTCATTAAAAAAACGTATGTGACTCAATTGTTACTAACAAATTAAAAATATCATCAAAATATGCACTGGTGGATACTGTATGCAACCTTAAAATATAATGTCTTAAGTCGCACGCGTATTAATTTTGCATCGCTTAGTGCAATACTTTTGGCGGACCCTGTATATCATAAGATTACCTTTCTATGGTTAAATGCATGGGCGTAGCCAGGGGGGGGGGGTTGTGGTTGTGGGTTCAAACCCCCCCGAAATATGCAAAATATAACATAAATATTATATTGAAATAAGGATAAAACGAGGAGAGACGATTCTCTTCAAGAGAGCGTTGTAGATGTGCAGTTTAGGAACCCTTGTGTGTCAGTTTTAAAACGTAAATTGGCGCATTTCTGTTACTGTATTTTCTTCAAACCCCTCCCGAAACTTTCAACCCCTTCCGAAACTAAACCCTGGCTACGCCCGTGGTTAAATGTTTCTATGTTTAACCTGTTGCATTAAAAAATGTTATAAATATATTTATATCTTTTTGGAACCATTACAAAATTTTCATTTTTTTTTGGATTGTATTGATTACATTTTTAAATTATATAAATAATAATTGTATTATATTTAATAAATAAATTCGCAATCTAAGAAAAACTTATTGGGTAAAAATAGATTTCTGTAAAGTTGTTGCGGTGATATAGGTGTAGATGTCACCTGAGTCACAAAATTCCTGCTGTCCATCTGTTCTGTCAACACGAACAGTGATGTGGCTTTCATGAAAGTGTTTGTCAAATAGTCAAATTATGAGAAAATGACGAATTTCCAACTAATTTATTTTGTCCTAACTGCCCTGTACACACTAACAGCAGAATCTGCAATCTCAGATAAAAGAAGTTGTGCAAATCCAACATGTTCAGGTAACAAACAAAACCATTAAAAACACTTCACCATACTTTATTTATCTAAATTTACAGAAAAAATATCCCTGGCTAAGAGCCTCTTAAGCTACAATAGCCCCGAGGAAGGCATCCTCTCCTTCCGTGCAAATGAAGTCATAACAGTATATAGTAAATCAGCCGGCTCAAATATGGATTTGTGGGGAGTCGAAATCAATGGAAAGCGAGGATATGTCCCGAAACACATCATCAGAGAATACAAAATCTTCACTAAAAATCTTCCACATCTCATCGATACAGAATTTAATCAACAAGTGCCTTCTGACAAGTCCATCGACCCAAATATAATCGATAAAACTGAAACCATTGTTGTAGATGGAACTACCATTTATACTAATGAAGTGAGTATTAATCCTAGCATTACTTCAAGTCCTGGACTTGCCACTGATGTGCCTCAAAACTATCTACAAAAACAAGAAGTGAATTTTGAACAAGAAGTGAACATTGAAATACAAGAAGTAGCAATAGAAGAACTTGAAGAAAAGCCTGTTGAAAGTCAGAATGTTAAGCAAGAAGAACAATTTATTGAAAGTCAAGATGTTAAGCAGGAAGAAAAGCGTATTAATAGTCAAGATGTTAATGATGAAGAAAAACCTGTGGAAAAGCAAGAAGAACTAGCCAAAATTCAAGATGTGATAGAAAAAGAAAAACTAGCTGATAGTCAAGAAGTTAGAGAGGAAGAAAAACTTGCTGAAAGTGAAGTTGTTAAGCAGGAAGAAAAACTTGTGGAAAGTCTCGAAGTTAAGCAGGAAGAAACAACTGTTGCAGGTCAAGAAGTTAAACAGGAAGAAAAACTTGCCGATCATCAAGAAGTTAAGCAGAACGAAAAACCAGATGAACGTCAGGGTGCTGAGGAAAAAGCGAAGCCTACTGAAACTCAAGATGTTATTAAGGAACCTGTTGAAAATGAAGAAGAAAAATCTGTTGAAGATCAAGCAGAAAAATCTTATGAAAATCAAGAAGAAAAATCTTTTGAAAATCAAGAAGAAAAACCTGTTGAAAATCAAGAAGAAAAATCTATTGGAAGTCAAGAAGAAAAATCTGTTGAAAATCCAGAAGAAAAGCCTCTAGAAAATCTGGAAGAAAAACCTGTAAATAGTCAAGAAGAAAAACCTCTGGACAAACAACTTTCTTCATCTATAGAAAATAAATTAGAAGAAAGTTCAAATCAAATATTGCACGAAGAAATTCCTGTTGAAAATCCAAATTTTGTTCAGAGAATTCTTCCACTGCAAGTTTTACAAGAAAGTTCTGTGTCTACCATCCCTGATGTTATTCAGGAGGATTCTGTTCCACCACCAAAAGCGAATTCGCTAAATGAACATTTATCAGGTCCAGCAGGAGTTGAAGAAAATACTGTTCACATTATTGGAAGTCAGATTTTGGATCAATTAGACAGGATGCAAAACCCCATGAATGCGATCTTCCCAAATCCATTAGCTGGCCGAAAGATTGAAGAAGTCAAGGAAGGTTTGATCCCAAAAACTGAGAATCTTGAAGAGACAAATGAAACGATAGATCCCTCAGAAGTTTCACCTAAAGAAAATGTTGATGAAAATGTTTTTTCTTCAGAGAGTAAAGAAGAAAGTGAAAAAATATCTTTCAATCATAATTATGGTTTAGAAATGAATGCAGTGGAAAATATTACAAATAATGATGAGAAGAAATTTGAAACTCCTGAAGATTTTTCTTCTTCACCTTTTGCTAGTCCTACAGAAAATTCGTCATCTAATGATGATTTGTATTATGAGGAGGTTACAGAATCTTCTTATGTTGATGTTCCTGAACCCAAAGATTTCCAAGAAGATTCAGAAGTTACAACAAGTTCATCAAATTTAGAAACTGTGGTAGGAGAAGAAAATTCTGAAGAATCTGGATGGTTTTCATCAATTCTGGGTTTGTTTGGAGGTGGTAAAAGCAATGAAGAGATTTTAGAAAGTAAAGAGGAGTTTGTTGAGAGAAATGAGGATGTGTTGTTATCTAAAAATCACGGTAAATTTTTATACGAGTTGTTTTGTAGAAATTAATTTATCTTGTTTTAGATCATTTTGAATGTTCGCTGGATCCATCTCAATCTCACTGTTCAGCTCAGGAAAATCCAAACTTTGTTCCAAATGATTCAAAAATAACAGAAACCGAGACCAGTTTGGAAATGACTTTCTTCAATTTTCAAGATTTGTTAGTATTTTTAGGTATTTCTGGTTTTACCATTGTTGTTTTCCTTTGGGGTTACATGTTAATAGATAAAATGAAAAAGGAAGCCCCACTAATAGCCAAAATTAATAGTCTTGAAAAGGCTCTGTTGATTTCATCCAAAGAAAACCAGTTGATGACTGAGAAAATGAGCGAAGATGTTAATAGGGAAGAGACTGATAGTAATTTTAATGCTGTAATTAGTGAACTTGAAGTGAAATTGGAAGAAACTAGCAATAGCAAACTCCTTCTGGAAGAGCAAGTTGCTAGTTTAGAAAAGGAATTAGAAAACTCAACAGAGTTAGGCTTAGAGTTGAACAAGATGTTGACAGACGTGTTAAAATCTCAAAACGGAAATGAGACTTTAATAGACAATATAGAGCAATTACAAAAACAATTACTTGAGCAACAAACAACAATAAACAATATAAATACTACTTTAAATGAGAAGGACATAGAGAATCACGAGTTGCAATTAGAATTAGAAATAAACAATAAGAAAGTCGTCGATCTTCAGAGCGAGTTGGATAAGATGGCTTTAAACATTTTGGAAATAGAAGAAGATAAGGAGCAGTGCCAAAGCAAGTTTGAGTCTGAACTCGCAGAACTCAAATCAAAATCCGAAAATCTTCTAACAGAAAAAGAGAAGCTAAGCCAAGACTTTGAAACCCTTAAGAAATCTTTCAAAGAAGCTCAAAGAAACTTAAAGTTAAAGTCCACCGAATACAATCTATTAAAAGATACTATTACAGAAGGAAATGTTGAGGTTGTTCTGGATACTAATTCTTTGAAGGCTGAGCTGCTACAAGTTCAAAGAGACAATCAAATCTTGAAGGAGAGTTTGCAACAGAACCAAGATTTAGTTTCGATTTACGATAAACAGATTAAGTTACATCTAGAGGAGTTGACAGACTTGAGGAGGAAATATGATGAAGCAGATAAGGGGAAATTGGAAGCCATGACCAAGCTGGAGGTTTTAGGGAATTACTTTAAGGAAAAAGAGGCAGAATTACAAAAGTAACTTTGTTTTAGGAAAGCTTGTTCTATTTTATTCACATAGTGGTCTATTTTTCAGTGAATTAAGCAAACACGAGTCTAGATGGGTCGAAAAACAAGGGGAAGCCATATCTACGAGCGAACGAATCAAATTCATGCAGGAAGAACTACAAAACTATAAGTAAGGAAATCAGAAAATTCTAGTACAGGTTCCTCACTAAAGCTTCGGGCTCACACAGCGAATACTCGCTGCGAATGAATAATCCCGGTGAATATTCGCTATATGTGACAGGCTATTCGCTGCGAATAGATTCATTCGCCACGAGTTGAATTCACCGCGATTAGAATTCCTCTGGCGCTACAGCCCAATTTGAACCTGGGCTCCCCTAGCTTCCTCCTCAATTCCTCTCTTTCCCGAGCCACTTCCTTCCATCTTCCCAGTTTAAGGATTCGTCTGGCGTCCTTTTTTTTGCGGGAGGAAGAGGAAACCTCAAAGGCACCAGGTCTCTCCAGGTAGTGTTGGATTCAGGACCTCTTGGACGAGCCTACCAAATAAAACCCCTCCCTCATGTTGTGTGAAAACCGACGGGACTGCTCTTCGCATAACTTCATTGGGTCAGCCGCTAAGATCTTTCTAATTTCAACATTTGCCTGCCTGCTTCTCTTTCTTCTGGCGGGCCTTTTCGTCCTTCTCTTTCTGGGTTAGGATTACCCGAATTACACTCTACTTTCCAGTTCTATTCTGTCTCAATCATTTTGCCTATGAAGTCATCTGGGTTTATTGTTTCTGGTAGCTCTTTTCTGGCCTCTTCCGAATGTATACATTCAAATACGGTGTGAATCACGTTGTCCTGGGCTTCCCAGTATTCGCACATAGCGTCTGTGGCTTTTCCAATCCTATGTGGGTAGTTTTGGAAACAACCGTGGCCAGTGAGTACTTGTGTGACGTAATAATTCACCTCCCCGTATTTTCTGCTGACCTATTTCTGTACGTCTGGTAATATGCTCCTTGTCCACTTTCCTTTTTCTGTATTGTTCCATTCGTCCTGCCAGGTTTTATACAACAGTCAGATCAGTCGATCTCTTTCTAGCTTCATTCTTTGACATAGTTCCAAGGAGTTTCGCCACATACGTGTTTGTTCTCTCCGTAACCAGATGTTCGATGGCCGGCATTCCAGAGATCACAAGAATGGCTTCCCTTGATACTGTCCTGTATGCGCTACTGATGCTTAGAGCCAGTTTCCGTTGTACGTTTGCCAGTTTGTTCATTATTGTTTGTCTCCTCTTGGCTTTTAACTGGGCCACGACTGCCGCTCCGTAGAGCATCACTGAGTGGGCCACCGAACATAGCAGGCTTCTTTTACTCTCAGTGGGACCCCCCACGTTCGGCATTAGCCGCTCCAGCGCAGCGGTCGTTTTCTGCGCTTTCTCCGCCGCTTTAGAGACATGGTCGCTGAACAGACTTTTATCGTTGATTACTCCTGGATACTTTACCGCGTTTTTGGGCGTTATTGTGACATCTTTAATCTTTAGGACTATCGGGCACAACTGTCTCTTGCCTGCAATTACGACAGCTTCAGTCTTTTCGGGGGCTAGTTTCAGCCATTTTCCCTCCAGCCACGCATCTACCAGCATCATTGCTTCGTTAGCCTTGCACAAAACTACATTTTCCGTTTTTCCGCTGATTATTATAGCCAGGTCGTCGGCAAAACCAACTATTTTGGCTCCTTTGGGCAGTTTTAGCCTGAGCACTCCATCATAGAGGATGTTCCATAGTGTTGGGCCCATTACTGAGCCCTGTTGAACACCACAACTGATTTCGTGCTCTACTCTTCTATTTTCTGCTTCTATAACAATTTTCCTGTTTCTCAGGTAGCTTAGGATTATACGGAGAAGGTAGGGTGGTAGCCCTGCCTCTGTCGCCTCGTCCATGATGTTCTGCTACCCTACGGACTTGAACGCATTTCTTAGCATTATTAGAAGACAGATCTTCCTTGTACTCGGCGTTCCGGCTTTGGCCGCCTCCGCTACCACCTGGTCTAAAACCGAACTGTTTCTAATAAAATACTAATAATTGTTCAAGGAGCTTGCCTCCTACGTCCAGAAGATAGAGTCGTCTGAATCCAGCAGCTTCATTCGTCAGATTTTTGTGTTTGCTGAGTAGCACTAGTTTTGCCCTTCCACTTCTCGGGGAAGATTCCCCTTATGAGGCAACCGTCCATGACCTCTAGTACATACTCGGGTGCCTTGCTTGCTACGATTTTCTGGCGGCATCCCATCGGGCCCTGGCGCCCTCCCGTTTTTTATTCGGCCTGTCGCCGACCGTATAGTATACAATATATTATTGACCGTTGGCTGTTCCCATATTGGATCTTGCTGTGTGGGGAGGAGTATGTCGACTTCTCCTTCGATTTTTTCCAGGGGCAGTCTTGGTGGGGGATATCTGCTCTTTAGGCCTCTAGTGGCAATAGCGTAGGCGTCGCTCCATGGATCCTCGTCCACCATCTGGCATAGTTTTTGCCAATGTTTCCTTTTTGAGGAGTTTATTTCTCTTTTTAATGTTTTTTTTGATTCATTGTATGCCACTCTGAGGTTTATAACCACTTCCCTGTAGTTGGTATTTTTATTTAGGTTCCTCTGGAGCTTTATTCTCATACCCATGCATTCTCTCCTGACTTGGACGATATATTCATTCCACCAGTATACTTTCCTGTTATTTCTGTTATTTTTCCTGTTTGCCAGTACCTTGTTGCATGCTCTGGAAATGGCAGCCACCATTTTCTCTGCCGTACTTTGTCGTGCTCAGCCAATCTTTGTCTCTATTCGCTGGACCAGTTTTCCTTCATTGACTTCCTGATTGTCCATCCCTGGGTGGCCACTATCCTCGCGTTATTCATCCTAATGGCTGTATTGCTCTTACAATCCCTGAACCACTCGGGCGACCTGACTATTTTTTTGTTTGGGTCGCTTATAATTGTGACATCCGCTTTCATTTCTGTCACTGTGGCCTACAGCAGGTCGTGCGCTGCATGGCAGCGCATGGCATTTATTTGCAGCACTTTTAGCATTTTTGTATCGGTGGTGTGAACCCTGCCTCCGATCGGGGCTTTTTTTACATCGTTTCTGGCCTTCGAAAGCGCTTTCCTGAAGGCCATGCACTTTCCTTCACCGGCCTGGTGTCCCGCTTTATTGCACAGAATGCAGTATTCCGCACTTGTACATGCTTTCCATTTGTGTCCCTCTTGCCCGCATCTGCTACAGAGGCTGGATTTGTCTGTGCCGGTGCACTTCGCTATTTTGTGGTCAAACTACCAGCACTTGTAGCATTTTGTCAGTTTTATACTTTTTTCAATATGGCATTCCACTATGCCGACACCGAGGAACCTTCTGTCAATTAGCTTCTCAGCGACTTCTTTACTGGTGGTTACGGTTGCAGCTAGCGTATCGTTTGCGTTCGGCCTGAGTTCTCTCAGTGTGTATCTATTGGCTACCATGGGTCCAACCAGGGCTTCAACTGCTACCAGCACATCTTCTTTTTGTGCAGTGGCTTCTAGTCCCCTAATATGAAGGACTTCTTGTATTTGGGTTTTAGGGGTGTTTCTAACATTATCTGTTTCAGATGATTTTTTTATGGCTCCTTGTAGTTCCTGTAGGGCCTTCCTTGGTGCTTCTTGCTTCTTTAACCAGGTTTTTCACTTCAGTTTTAAGTATTACCTTTTTCATACTTTCCACTAAGGATTTGTAGTCTTTGTTTTTGTCTTCCACTACCATGACATATGTGTTCCGTTCTTTCTTTTCTCGAACAGCTTTTCCTCCTTTGTCGTCGTCAACTTTCCTATTGGTGTAGATCCTGATTTTTATATCCGATGTCTGAAAGACACATTCTATAAGTTCTATAACTTCCGTAGTCTTGGCGTTTTCATGCATCTTATGCTGTGGATTGCGATTAGTTCATCTTCTGCTGTCTCTTCTTTGAGTTGATTCAACTTGTTCCAAATGTTTTCGTCTGTATTGTTTTGTAATATTTTGATGATTTTCTTTTTTTTACTGTTCCATGCAGTTTCTCAGAGCAGATTATATTAGTTTGCTCGAGCACCTTGAACTCTTCCTTTGTTGTTTCTAATTCGGGATATTGCTCCTTGTAGAGTTTTTGTATACTCTTATCCATTTCTGTATTCGGTTCGACGATAACCACTTTGACTAAGGACCCCTTATCAGCTAGGGGATTACCAATGTTACCAGGTTCTCTTTTCAACGCCTTGCCACTTCTTGAGTAAGTCTATCTCATGGAGCGATGTAAGTTCTTCAGGTTTGCCTCTGCCATTCCAGGGTATGTTGCTCTGCGATTTTCTTTTTCACGTCGTCATTCTCTGCCCGTAACTCCCTCACTAGAATTTCAAGGTCTGTTTCCTCTGTGCTGGTTTGTGTGCTGGCAGTGTTTACGCCTTTATGTTTTAGGTGGTGTGCGTCTATTTGAATGTCCACGTTATATGTGGGAATCTCAATTTGTAACCATCTGTGTGATTTGAACCACTCTCGCGCTGGGTACCTATTAACTTTTTCTATTTGCTTTTTCAGATTCTCTGTCGTGATCTTTACTTCCCTTTTGGTATTTGGGTTATCATCAACTAGTTTTGTCAGCTGTGTTGTGTATAACGACATCATCTGTACTGCCTCAATGATGTTAAAAGCGGTAGGGCACTCCTTTCTTTTAGTTGGTTCCATGGAGTCTCTATAGTAGCTTCAATTGACGAGTCCGCCACTTCACGTTTTTTCAGCAGCGATGCGTTCAAGGAGTTGCACCTCTGTCTTATGCCCGTGGTGTTTAGTCTGCTGTGCGGCAGTCGTGAGGCATCCGCCTATGCCGTACCGAAAAATGCACGTATCGTTAGCTTGGTCGTGTCGTGCGGCAGCCTGCTGCTGTCCAAGTGTCCGTCCAGTGTCGCTTGTTTGCTCCCCCCAGAATCCGAGGAGCGGCCTGAGATAGACTCAGGGTGGGATTGTGGACCACTGGCCCTACCCACCTGGAGTAATGTGTTATTAACATTCGACGTCTTTCATATATATGTGGCTAACCCAAATAGCCTCGCGCCACTGGGTCTAGTGAACTTTTTTTGTTAAAGAGGTTTTCCCCCTCTGTGCAAGCCTGTTGGTCCGCGTGAGCTTATTTTATTTGGCTCCTACCCTCCAACCCTGCTGGATGCAGAGCCGGCGAGCTTCCCCTATCCGCCATCCGGGAGGCGCGCTCGGTCGGGGTTTGAGGTATCCCCTCCTCCCAACTAGGGGGATCGAGTCGTCTGGCGACCTGGTCTACTTCATCCTCCCTAATCTTTTTCTTGGTCTTCCTATCGGCCTCTTCCCCTCCATTCTTTTGGGCATTTTACCATCTGGCATTCTTATAATGTGGCGCTGCAGTTTCACGTATATCGACACTGGTTGGTCTTTAAGGGCCTGATATACTTCCTTGTTGCATCGCCTCCTATATTCTTCATTTTCCCGTACTGGTTCTAGGATCATTCTTAATATTTTCCTCTCGAACGCGTCGATTTTTTCTTCGTTCTTTACGGTGAGGTTACACTTCCCAGCCGTACGTGAGTATTGGTCGGATGATTCTTTTGTACACCTTAATTTTTGTGTCTCTGTGTATCACATTGGAGTCTTGTGAAGTTAGCAACCAAATGAAGTTAGCAAAAATTTCTATTATATTGAATTCCTGTTGGTAGATATGAAATACTTCTAGAGTACTTTGTGCAAAATTTCAATAGTTCTGCAGAATTTCGCGAAAAAAAATGCAAAACACCAAAATTGAGCCAGCAACCACTTTGAGGAAAACTGTGCATTTTTACATATTCCTACACCTCGACCATAGTTCTGGAGTACTTGATCGATTTTGCAAAAAGTTCTGCAAAAATTGACATTTTGCAGAAAAAAAATGAATTTTGAAAATTGCAAAAACAGCGGATCTGATCATTCGCGGATCTGAATAGCACCCTAAGAGTTCTATCGAAGATCCCTTTGTCATTTTTTGATCAAAACGTTAATTCAAAAGATGTTTGCAATAATAAGGGACCCATTATTTTGAATGAAAATTTAAAATAATCGCGCAATAGTTCTGTTTGCAGTTACCGATAGAACTCTTATGGCTAGCGTACACCTACACTGTCATCGGCCGAAGTTTGCTCTGGCGACGACGGCGATTGAATCAAACATTGTAAAAGAATGAGACCGCGTACACAAACACGACTGTAATCGTCCGCTGACGCCCGAAAACGGCCGATCATCACGATGATCCGAACTTGTTGGGATTTATCGCCAGATTGTCGGCGTTTACAGTGCAAATTGAGAGTATTTATAGTTAAATTTTGTTGTTATCTATATAAACGACTATGGATATTGAAAAATTAATTAGTTGTGTTTATAATACACTAACCCCGTGGGACAAACATTAAAAAAATTACAATAATCGACATAATAGCACTGTTGATAACACTGTTAGTAACACTGGTGGTAACACTGTTCCACTGTTGCAGTGTAAGCACATACACGTCCGAGTTACTCGTCCGGGTAGTTCTGTGGTTTTGGTGTACGCTTAGCATTAGAATTTTGTCGGAAATTCTTATAACTTTTTTCTGCAAAGTTAAAAATTGGAAAGATATGCGAAAAATTAGACTTCAGCTATGCGACGAAGTGAAGAAAAAAAAAATCGCGCGACGGTTCTGTTGGCAGTTCCCGGTAGAACTCTTAGAGTTCTATCGAAAATCCGTATAACATTTTTCTGTGAAATTCAAAATAAATTTTTTTGCGAAAAATTGAACTTTACCGATGCGACGAACTGAAGAGGAAAAAATCGCGCTATAGTTCTGTTTGCAGATCCCGGTAGAACTCTTAGAGTTCTATGGAAAATCCTTACAACATTTTTCTGTAAAATTAAAAATTAGAAAGATATGCAAGAATTTGGACTTCACAGATGTGACGAAGTGAAGAGAAAAAAATCGCGCAACATTTCTGTTTGCAGTTCCCGGTAGAACTCTTAAAGGCTCCTTCAGACCGGCGCGGAGCGTTAGCGTTGAGAAATTTCCGCAGCGAAGAATTCGCTAGCGGCGCGGCAGCGAAACGGTCACGCCCACACCAAAACGCGATTTTTAGGTGTACAGTCATGAGTTCCTCAGAGGAAGAAGCTCTGCTATTATTAGTAATGACCACAGAAGAAGAAAATCAGTTTGTTATTTTTGTTTTGTTTAAAACACCTAAAACTCATTTAAGAAAAAAAAGAATTTGGGTTAAAAAAATCAACAAACTTAATTTTCAAATCTCAACATTTTCTTAAATTTCTAATACTATCTGCTTACAAATTTTGTCCTTTCTCGTAATGTTTTTATAGTTTTCAACATTCAGGACATACAATCTAGGATATTTTTTTAATTTATCAATCAACTTCTCTATAATCGCCATTTCAAAACATAGCGGCAGCGAAACTAACCGCGCATACAGCGTTCTTGTCGTGCAACGCTGCACTACCGCGGCTATGCCGGAAATCGCACTTCAATCGTCACGTCAATCGGTCCGCCGCGATAACGCACCGGTCGCGGTAGCGAAACTTCCGCGCCGGTTTGTGAGATACTTAACCTTCGAGCGGGCGCGCATTTTATTCTAACACGAGCGAGCGCGCGCTGTAAATTTTACGTCATACAGTTTACAACAAATATTAACTAGTTTATGATAACATAGAGTGTGGTAATCATTAATAAAGAAAAATAGTATTTGAGCTTAAAAAATATTTTATTTACAAAATTATTAATAAACAATAAATAAAAACAAAAACACAAGAAGATCAATTTTTTAGTCAGAATTGGACCCACTATTTATATTCGCACAATCAATACACGCAATTTTATTTAAGAGTGAAGCTTGCATGCAAATCTGACAATTGTTGTATTTCATTGATGCTGAGGTTTTTTTTCTATCCCGTGCGATTTGGAGCTTGTTGTTCTTCTCGAACTCACTCTTCAGGTATACCATAATCTCTTTTCAAAAATGCTTGCACATCTGATGGTAAGTTCTGAAGGCTCGCTCGGAATGTCAAATGCTCTTTCATAATAAAATAGCTGAATTTAAAAAAAATATCCTTTTGTACAGTTTTTTATCGAATTGGTTAGCAAAGGAATATACAATTTGTGAATTTATTCCGCCTATATTCAAAAAGCTGAATATAACTCATATATTGCCTGAAGAATTTCTTTTTTTTTTCAGTAATAGCAATATTGACAAAGTCAGGAAGTGAACAAAAACGTTATCAATAAACGTTAAACAATACTTTAAAAGATATTATAAGATAGGTTAACCAATTATTTGCAGAAATGGAAATAAATTGATTTAAAAACTTCAAATCGCTCTTCAGGCTTTTTTGAGTTAATACCCTGTTTATCTGGACATACGATATGTCGAGCACATTTTCTCAACTGTGTCAACACCACCTTTCTTAGCATTATAATCTATATTATTCGATCTATATTATTTGTGTGGTGAAATGTTGACAATAATATAACCTCAGCATTTTTTCGAGACAAATAATTAATCATTTCGTCCTTTTGGAATCCAAATAAACTGGTCTGAATCTCCTTTCTTGTATGAAGAAATTCTCGTGGAATTTCACGTTTATTCTTGTTCAAGGTTCCAATAAGCGTAATTTTTTTTCTCTAGTAAATAATTAGCGAGAGGGACACTTGTATAATACTTGTCTGTTGTCAATTCTATTAGAAAAACTGGGAAATATCAATATTTACTCTACGTTTTTACTACAATTACACTAGTAGTCGCGTAGTAAACTTCATTCTCAATACATTCAATCACTTATAACTCAGTGTAGACCAAATGTAATGGCACAAAAGCAAATAATCTCCACAAACATCACCTATAAGCATTGTTCAAAGAATCGATAGGGATTATTCTTAAAATTACACGTGTACAGTCATTTCATTAGAAATTTTATAAGCTCGCCGTAAATTTTACGGCTACGCGCCCGCTCGAAGGTTAAAGCCGGGGCAGACGCTCCGTTTTGCACAACGTTTTGTATGCGCAGTTCAACACGTTGCAGATAAACGTTGCGTGTATTTAGGAAAACTGCAGTTTTGAAAACTGCGCGGAGACGGTATAGTTGCAGCGATAACTGAGCTAAAGAGCAGAGACGGTAAGAGTAGCTCCATTTTCCGATTCATTTTGTTCAAAAATGACCAGACTAGTACCTCCTTTTAATGACGATTTCACTAAAACTGTGCGAAATATACAGATATATCTGCACCGTGTAGACGCTCTACTATCCTGTTGGAAAGTCGGTGTCTCCAGCTCCTGGAGGAATGGAAGGATATGCGGTTCTATCACTTCATCAACATATCGTTGGGGGTTTCATATTGCCTCGTATGAATACCAACTAAGACCTGCTTCCATAAACAATAGCACCCCACACCATAACCCCCACTGTATGGTACACATACCGCTCAACAAAAAACGTGCACATGGCTCTCCACGTCTGCGTCTGACCTTCATGCGACCATCGTGCATTCCTAAGCAGAATCGGGATTCGTTACTGTAAACCACTCTATGCCATTCCACGTCCCAATCCAGGCGCAGGGTACACCACTCGACTGACGAGCCATCAGCGGAACGATAGGACTCGATAGGACAAGCCAAAAGCTCTAATCCGTTGGTAAACTGTACAAAGCTGTACTTGAACTCGAGAATCGGTCACTTAATGCCATTAAACGTTTATTTTCAACGTTTTCATTTCGTCTTAAGACTGGGCAGACAAAAGGTTGTGCAAAACGGAGCGTCTGGACAGGCCTTTAGAGTTCTATCGAAAATGCTTATAATATTTTTGTGTGAAGTTAAAAATTGGAAAGATATGAGAAAAATTAGACTTCACCGATGCAACGAAGCAGAGAGAGAAAAAAAAATCGCGCAATAGATATGTTTGCAGTTCCTGGTGGAACTCTTAGAGTTCTATCGAAAATCCTTATAACATTTTTCTTTAAAATTAAATATTAGAAAGATATGCCAGAAATTGGACTTCTCCGATGCGCCGAAGCAAAGAGAAAAAAATCGCGCAATAGTTCTGTTTGCAGTTCCTGGTAGAACTCTTCAGAGTTGTATTGAAAATCCTTATTACATTTTTCTTTGAAATCATATATTAGAAAGATATGGCAGAATTTTGGACTGGAAAAGCAAAAAAATCGCGAGATAGTTCTGTTTGCAGTTCCCGTTAGAACTTTCAGAGTTCTATCGAAGACCATTATAATATTTTTCTGTAATGTTAAAAATTGGAGAGATATGCGGAAAAATTAGACTTCACCGATGTGACGAAGTGAAAAAAAATCGTGCAATAGTTCTGTTTGCAGTTCCCGATAGAACTTTTAAATTTCTATCGAAAATCCTTATAAATTTTTTCTTGAATTTTTTATTATTGAGGATTAAAAAGATATACGAAAGAGATTTCACTAAAGAAGTGAAAAGAGCGAAAAAATCGCGCAACCTGATTAAACCTGATTAAAAGCTGATCAAAGCTGATTAAAAGCTGTTTAAAAGCTGATACAGCCTAGCCCTACTTAATGGGTTAACGGTAGTTATCCCGTCAATTGAGGATTATTAGGGAATCATAAGATTTCATGTGAAGGGCTGTAAGGTATTTAGATAATAATAATTCTCTCCTAAAATGAGATAAACTTCATAGTGGTGCCGTGTGAATACGTGGTCTGTTAGAAAAGTATCCGACCTTATTTTTTATTTTGAAAACCTGATGGATTTGAATCAAGCACGCTTGAATGAGCCGACCTTGAACCTTCGTGCGCATGCGTGATTTTTTTTCCCGTTTGTAGATAGCGTTGCTGTCGAGCAGTGTTCGAGTGACGTGGGGTGTAGTGTTCTCGTCGGTTTTTCAATGCCAGCAAAATGACGACAAGTGAAATAAGGGATGTCCTACGTCGCCTACGTGATGCTCTGCGGCGCAAGCGACAAACGACAATGCTCCAGCACTTTCTTCGCACTCGGTTCACAATTTTTTGGCGAAAAAACAGACTCCTCTTGTTCGACAGGCTCCTTACTCTCCTGATATGCCCCCCTGCGACTTCTAGCTATTCCCCAAAGTCAAGAGGCCATTGAAAGGAACGCGATTTCAGACAAGAGAGGACATTATGGCTGCAACGACAGCCGAGCTAAAGTCGGAATGCTTCCAACAATGGCGGCACCACTGGGAGAAGTGTGTGGAGTCCCAAGGAGACTACTTTGAGGGTAATTAGGTTTCCAACGCTCCAGGTATGCCCGTTTTTTTACCGGCTAAAGGTCGGATACTTTTCTAACAGACCACGTATATGGGACTGTTAGATCCATCGAGAATTATACCTGGGGATATTTGTTGAGAATGCGGATTCTCGTACAACGGCTGTTCAATTTACTAATAAAACTATCTACATCAATGAGTTGTCCCTGAATGAGTTATGAGCTAATCTCTGGAAAGCTATACACCGAAACGACTGTACAATTTGATAAGAAATATTACTTCTCAAGGGAACGATAAGGTTGTAAAATAATGAAAACTGTACATACAATTTATGGGTTTATTCATTTCTATTAAAATATTTTGAAAGGATTTTCAATTAACCTCAAAGAGTTCTACCGGGAACTGCAAACAGAACTGTTGCGCGATTTTTTTCTCTTCACTTCGTCGCATCGGCGAAGTCCAATTTTTCGCAAAATTTTCTATTTTTAATTTTTTAGAAAAACTGTTATTAGGATTTTCGATAGAACTATAAGAGTTCTACCGGGAACTGCAAACAGAACTGTTGCGCAATTTTTTTTTGTTTTCATTCAAAATAATGGGCCCCTTATTATTGTCCCAAATATCTTTTGAACTAAGGTTTTTATCAAAAAAAATGACAAAGGGATCTTCCATAGAACTCTTAGGGTGCTATTCAGATCCGCGATTAGAACTGTTTTTGCAATTTTCAAAATTATTATTTTTTTGCAAAATGTCAATTTTTGTAGAACTTTTTGCAAAATTGATGAAGTACTCAAGAACTATGGCCGAGGTGCAGGAATATGTTAAAAACGCACAGTTTTTCTCAATAGTGGTTGCTAGATCAATTTTGGTATTTTCCATTTTTTTCGCGAAATTCTGCAGAACTATTGAAATTTTGCACAAAGTACTCTAGAACTATTTCATATCTACCGGGAACGATGTAATATTACATTTTTGCAAATTCGGTTGCCAACTTCACAGGACTTCACATTGGACATTACATTCGCCAATGAGAAGTACACTTTATTTGCCATCTTCCCTCTGGCTCTAATTTATTCGCAATTGATGTTTGTGCCCAGATACTTGAAGTCGTTCAATTGTTCCAAGTTTTCTTGTGTTTGTATTGTTGGTGTACCTGCTCTACTTTGCACTAGCGTCTTTGTTTTGTCGATGTTGATTTGGAGGCCCATTGTTTGGGCTGCTGATTTTCGTGTTGTATAAGCTTCCTCCGTAACTCGATTTGTATGTCCCATTGTGTCAATATCATCCACGTATGCTGCGTAGTTGTACGGATTTGTTTATTAGCGAGTTGTCTCTCCCCATTCTAGTCTTTCTTATTACATGCTACAGGGCGAGTTTGAACAGCATCGGTGCCAGTCCTTCGCCTTGCTTCAGCCCTTGTCCACATGTAAAGCTTTCCGATAAATTTCCCTGCATCTGCACCTGTACGGTGCATTCTGCCATCGTGAGTTGGACAAGTTTTACCAGATTTTCTGGTATGCCCAGTTCTGTCAGTATCACGTATTGCTCGTCTCTGTTTATGCAGTCGTATGCTTGTTTGAAATCGACGAACACATTGTATACGTCGGCATTGTGTTCCCAGGCTTTCCTAAGAGTACGTTTGACTTTGTGTATTTGGTCTACTGTTGATCTTCCAGGTCTAAAACTTGCTTGGTACTCTCCTGTTATATGCTTGTGTCTGTTGTTAATTATGGTCGAGAATATTTTGTATCCGTTGCACACCAGTGATACTCCTATGTGGTTTGAGCATGTCATCCTATCGCCTTTCTTGCATATCGGGCAGATTATGCTCTCGTTGCATTCTTGCGGGATATGTTCCTTCTTCCATATTTTCATTAGGAGATGGTGTAGGTAGCATGCTAACTTTTCGCAGCCCTGTTTCAGAATTTCGTTTTGTATTTCGTCGATGCCTGCAGATTTGTTATCCTTTATCGTATTGATTGTTGTTACAACTTCTTCTATAGTTGGTACCATCGTGTGTTCGCTGTCTTCCTCCATTGGCAGTAGCTCTGCTTGTCTTAATGGTGTTACTGGAGTTTGCAGTCCACTATCCATATCAGATTTAGCAACTTTTCGAAACACATTTTCCAGGTGTACTCTATCTCGCGTTGATCACTTATGATTTTTCCCGTTTCGTCTCTGCATAAACTTGTTTGATGTTTGAAACCTTCTCTTCTCTGCTTCAGGTATTTGTACGCATCTATAGCATTATATGCTTGAAAATCTTTTTGCATATTTAGGATTTGTCCGTTTTCGAATTTGCGCTTCTTTTGTCTGGTCTGCAGAGCTTATCCGATTTTTGTCGTGCTCATTTCAATGTCTCCTTTCGTTCTCTTGTTTCTATTTGAAGCATTCATTTATGGGCGCTGTTTCTTTGTTCAACGCTTTCTCTACATTCATCGTCATACCACTCAGGTCCCTTTTGCTTATTCTGTCTAATTCCTAGTACTTCCTGAGCCGAGTTCTTTACTTTGTTCTTCACCGTGTTCCACATGTCAATATTTCTTCCTTCCTCTACATTTATATTTTTTCATTTATGCTCGTTTTTAGTTTGTGCTTGTTTGCATCTATGCGTAACGCCTCTATATTTAGCCTCTCTTGTCTGTTATACTTGGCGCGTGGTTGTGTTCAGATTTGGCATCGATATTTAATGCGTACTAGTGAGTGGTCTGAGTCACAATAGGCCCTTCTCTGTGTTCTTACGTCTAGTATATTTGTGGCCCATCGCCTAGTAATTAACACATTGTCAATTTGATTTTTTGTGTTGCCATTTGGGAACTCCATGTTGCCGTGTGTATGCCTCGATGTGAAAACAGAGTTGAGCTGATTACCATGTTCCTGCCTGTTGCGAAGTCTATTAACAGCTTTCCATTGTTGTTCGTTAATTCATGCAGACTATGCTTTCCCGTTGTTCCTCTGTATTCTATTTCTGTTCCGATTTTGGCGTTCATATCCCCTAAAATAATTGTAACGTCACTAGATGGCGAAGAGTCATAAACTCTTTCTAACTCATGATAGAAACTTATCTTTGTGTTATCGTCTTGCTCCTCCGTGGGGCAATGTAGATTGATGATCGTTGATGATTCGTGTGACGTGTATGGGTTCGTAGTTTACATATTCTTTCATTGACAGGTTGGAAGTCAATGATTGCTGGTTTCATAGTTTTCTTTATGATGAATGATACTCCCAGTTCTTTGTTTCCATATGTTTTTCCACTATTACATATCGTATATGATTTGTAGTCTCTGATACCTTTGCCTATCCATCTGGTCTCTTGGTCGGCTGTAATTGCTAGGTCGTATTTGTTGATTTCTTCTACGAGCGCTCTTAGCCCTCCTGGTTTATTGAGCGTTCGTACATTTCAGGTTCCAAAAGAAAATTCCTTGTCCGTTTGCTGATGTCGTTGTTTTGGGTAATGGTTGGTTCTCTTCCGAGGCCTTGTTAAGGGTTTCGTAGTGTTTTTGCTTTTCCAGTGGCGGGTTACTGGTCCACCGCCCAACCCTCCTCTTTTACCCGGGCTTGGGGCCGGCTGCCTCGGAGGATTAGCTACTCAATCCACCAATCCTCCTCAGCAGGCAGAGTTCGATTAGAATTGAGTATTTTCAATTTTACTCGCTGCCAATACGCACTCGCCGCGAGAATTCGCGGTGTGTGACAGGCAAGCAGCGAATTGTCGCTGCAAGTATTATAGACCTTTTTACGGTTAGTTAAGCGCATGCGCATCCGCCAAGTTTGAAAAGCGGGAATATGAAAGTTTCGGGCACAAAGTTATACGTCAACAAGTTCGGACACTTTTTGACGTATAACATGGCGGAAATTGACACATGCGCACAAAAAAATTTAAACTATGAAAAGGTCTATTCACAGCGAATACACTCGCAGCGACTATTCGCTGTGTGTGACCGAGGCTTTAGCGACCGAGTTTCGTTCTTTTGACTCGGTTGTTGAATTGCAATCTATAAAACGAATTACACAACACAAAAATACAATCTGATTACAATCCTATTACCGCATCAACCAAAATTGTTTAAGAAATTTTAGACATTTAGGCTTTATTTTATTTGTAAATAAGCCTGTCGTAAGTCTGAACAGTCGTTAAGTAGGTAGATCTTTAAGTGAGGGTACCTGTATACAACTTAATTGTGATACTAGCGATAGAAGTTTTGTTATTTGGCATTAAACTTATTTATTTTGTTTTTCTTGTTTGCTGTGCTTAGGACTCAAAATGGCTCTTTGAAGCAGGAGATAGTCTCGCAAGAGGTGGAACTAAAGAGCCAAATTTCGGTCTTGGAGAAAAAGGCGCATGAAAATTGGGTGGCCGCCAGACAAGCCGAGCGTAAACTTGACGACGCCAAACAAGAAGCCGCGCAGTTACGCAACCGTCTCACTCTTAGAGAGAGAACCCTCATCGAAGACAAATCCCAAAATCGTAAGAAATTTCAATAGACTAGTTCTATATAGAAAACTTTCTATAGTTTGTGGACCAAGATCCACCAAGCAACCTATAGTCCATTTTTTTTTAAGAATGCAGTAACTAGAAACCTGATTTACGCTATGACAAATGTTCAATCTAGTTACAAAATTTGGCGCTAAATTCAAATATAGTTACTTGAATATAAAATTGGTAATTTATTAATGGTTTCAATGAATATCTTATTATTTTTGATTAAATACTCTAAATGGCAACAATAGTAATAAAATACAAACAAATAAATGGAGAAAAACGTTAAAAATCTAAATCATACAAACAGATCAGATGATAATTGTGAATTGACATGGCAGCCATTGACAACTAACAGCTGCAAATGTATGTGAAAAGAAAGAGAGAAAAGAGGTTGAGATGGAGAAGTAAATATCGTCAGTGTGAACTTCTCCTCGATTTAAGCCAATCAGAGAACAAGGTCAAATAAGCCCTATCTTTCCTATACTGCATTCTTAAAAAAAATGAACTATAGTCTACATACTTAATAACTTTTAACTATTTAGAATTGGTGAAACCATCCTATGTTATAGATAATCATATAAACTTAAAACAAATGGAACACAGCCTGAATATATAAATATATTCAGACTTTCCGGAGCTCTATAACAATTATTGAGTCTTTTTAGGACTACCAAAACAAATCTCACATGAAATTTGCAGGTTATTTTACAGCTTTCAGTCCACATTTGTGGCACTCAACAAAAACCATACAAATAACATTATTTTTAAGATCATGTCGTTCCGATACCTTAAGTGGATAGCCATATGTGGACGCGTTTCGAGATTTATCTCTCATCAGCACAGCTTAGCTTCCATGAACAATACTTTGTAAACCACTTCCTTGAAAACCCATGTGGTGTTTAGGGTTAGATGTTTATAATTTTGACATTTTGTGAGAGAGACATGAACTTAGCAGGTCATTGATTGAACTGATAAGATAGAATTGGTGAAACCATCTTACGTTATAGATAATCATACAAACTTAAAACAAACGGAACACAGCCTGAATATATCTATATATTCAGGCTGTGTTCCGTTTGTTTTAAGTTTGTTTAACTATTTCTCTTTAGGTCTCCAATCTCCGTTAGAAATGAACGGCGACCACCCCCTCTCCACCCTCCACATAGATAACCCATCCTCCCCGCCTCTTCTCTTCAACACCCGCGACCTTACCACATCACCCCCGCTCCCCGGAATGCCACCGTTCCTTCCACCCCCACCAGGCGTGCCCTTCATGCCGCCGCCCCTCCCTGGAGTCCCACCTTTCATGCCGCCGCCCCCGTCCATGTTCCCCGGAGACCACCGGCCGCCGCCCCTAGGCCGCCGATCGTCGCCCCCAATGAACAGATACTCCCCGGACTCTCGGGCCTACTCACCCTACGATAGGAACAGTCCCAGTCCTAGCGATGACTATTATAGTCCGCCGATTAGGGGATACAGTCCATATAATGGAAGGAATGAAAGGGATATGAGGAGGGACTATAAAAAACCCATGCCAAGAAGAAATCAGAAGGGTGAGTTTCACTAATCCAAGACCATCTGAAATTTTATCTAGTCTCGTCCGTCTAATGAGTCTAGACTTGTATTGTCTATTCTGACTAGTCTTGTCTATCTAGTCTTATCTGTCTTTAATTTTCCATTTTGTAATTTAATTTTCCACGCAAATTTGTAAATTACATTGTTGCATGACTTCTTTGAAATCGATGTCAGAAAACAAAATTTATTTGCAAGAAATGTTTCACTTTCCCACAAATTGGATGGAACTATCAATAATCAATAACTGAGTTACAAATCATAACCCATGATATAATTAATCTAATGAATACGATTCTATATTCGTGAGTAGGTGTTGGAGCTCTTTCTTGAAATTCATAAATTTTGATATCAGTTTTAAGGATTGGGATAATCTGTTATAAAGTTTAAGATCGCTGAAGAGCAGTCCTGAGCAAATAGCTAGCCGCCGGCCGTATAACGTTTTCCTCGAGATTTTATGCGGCCCGCGAAGCATTTTATAAATTGCTTTAATTAAAAAAATAATATCTATGTATAATAATGAAAACAAAACTAAAATAAGTCGGTTTTGCAATCGTGTCCTGCCAAAATATTACCTCACTGAGCAAGCAATTACAAATTCATCTACGTGTATACATAGATAGATTTTGTAGGTTTCGGTGGTAACTTCTACTGCGACGTTCATAAATCTATTAAGATATGCAGTTAATCTATGTACCCCACCCTCTTCCTCTAATCGTTGGTATACTTACCCATTTAGAGCGCCTCCTCTAGTCCTGATTCTTTTAGGAATTCCAGGATCTGGGAGGAACTTAATCTATACGTAGTACCCACAATGAATGATCTTATTTCGTATTCCAACATAAAAAAGCTAAACAGAAAATCCAAAAGCTTCTAATTTCAACAGATCCGAGAATTATAAATTTTTGAAAACTTCCGCAGAAAAAAATATAGTCGGTTTTTCAGCAAGCTATCGAATTATTTTCAGAAATTCATTTTAAGCTCCAGCTTAGGAATCAGATACATGTGATGATTAAAATTTTGAACTATACCAATCTAGGTCATTTTTACCTACTCAAACCAATACCAAGGTCAATACCAATCTAGGTCATTTTTACCTACTCAAATCCATTGGGCTTTATGGCCAGTAAAATATGATTGGGTTTCTAGGATTTAATGTTTCCCTAATTTTGTTATGTTTTAGAAACTTAACTCAAAGACTAAACTCTATGATCCGCCATTTATAATTTCGAAATTTTGAATTCAGTTTCGTAATCGGCGACTTTCAAAACCCCTGAATCTCAAGTTTCAGCAAAATTGATTGCTTTTTGGAAAAATCATCCGTTATATTCGCTCCGAGCGCAACTGGCAGCAACTAGCAACAGTGCTAGCGCCAAAGGTGACACTTTTAAGAACTTTATGGCCGAACTACGAGAAAATATATTTCCATAAAATCATTATTTATCAAGTGAATCGAAAATTTTAAGTGTGTCTGAAAGTGTTTTCCCTGCTGTTTGTTAATATATAAATTGCATTTTGCTAACAGAGCTTCCGTTGGCAATACTTAACTTGGCAAAATAAAATTGGTAAAATCAAGTCAATTTTCGCGAAATTTGGTCGCTCGAGGAGAGAAATGGGAAACTAATTTTTAAGGAAGTCTGAGAGCAGCCGCAGGGTAATGATCTGAAAACGATGCCGCAATCCGTTTTTAATTATCTGCAATCGTTCTCGAGATACGGACTTGTGAAGTCGAAATTCTGGAAAATTTGAATTCAGAATTTTGCAGTAAAAAAATGAATTTTTCGAAAAAATTTACACATCGATTTTCTATTATTGTCGTTTAGGTCTAGTTTCAGTGTGCCGAAAATGATTTCGCTGGGATTTGTTGTTTCCGAGAGGATTGTAGAAAATTGAAAATGCAACTTTTTTCCTGAAAATTTTAGGTTTTTGTTTAATTTTATTTTTTAACTTTCATAAAATTTTTGCTGTATTCGATTTTTTTGGTCGAAAAAATGTGCTTTTTCTGTTTTTGTCAATTTGCTCATAACCGGTAATTAGCAACGAAATTATTTTCAGCATACAGAAACTACTCGATAAGTCGAACAAATCGATGTGCAAATTGTTCGGAAAGATTCAATTTTCCATTGAGAAATTTCAAACTGAAATTTTATGATTGTCGATTTGATAAGTCGATATCTAAAATTGTGATAGATAATTAAAAACGGTTTGCACGGCAAATGGCGGCATCCTTCTGAAAACCATATATATATGTAGTACTATATATATTGCGTGTAGTGTCGGAAACAAATGTCCAGCGAGTTCACTGATGAAGGGAGAGAAAACATACAGTAGTGCTATACTGTAGTGTGAATCGTAAGCAGTGCGCTTGCGCTGCTGTCATGTTAAATGCGGTAAATTTAAACAGGAAATGTATGCATGAACTTTAACGTCAGGTGTATGTCTGTTAAAAGTCCAATTGTAGGTATGTAATACCTGTAACCTACACCGCATTCCGAATTTTCCCTACACCTATGTGAAAAACTATGAAATGGACCGTGAAAAGTAATAAATCAATGACTGAGACAATAAAACCAAAATAATTTTGAAACTAGAAACAACTTTATTTACAAAAATAAATATGCAAAACTTAAAACTAACTTAGTATATTTCTGACGAATATACTCATCTTTTCCACACATTTTGCTGGCTTCATGAAAAAAGCGGACATTTAAATATAAATTTATTATTAATTTGCACAGTTGTGCCCTGTGATTGTCGAGGATACCTTGCAACATCATATGGTTGTTCATTTAATGAGAACAAGAGTTTTTCAGTTAAAAATTTCATTAATGATGATGGGTTTAATATTTCTGGCGGTTAAACGATGGGAGTTTTGTCTAACAATTTTTTCCGATAATTTACAAATAGCGGATATATCTTTTGATGGTGGTAAATAAAATGCTGCACGATCTTTAATTTTAGATAATAATGGCATATCATCTCCAATTATATGCTGAACACATGTAGGGCAGTCAATTTTCTTAGCTACTTTCTTTGAAATATAGCCTGCAATATATTCCACAACATTATCAATAAAAGGGTTTAATTGCCAGAAATTACTTACATAATCAAGCGCAAAATCTGATACAGGTTTATCCAGTGTTGGAAGATCACCCAAAGGGCATGCATTCTGTTTTCTTGTTGAGACAACATGCAAAATTTCAACCCCATCAAAGAGGCAGTTGCCATTTGCCAAAAACCTCTTTGATTTCGTGTCTCACCAACAAACATTTATATGCACTTTTGAATTGGAGAGCGTCAGCGTTATTATAAAACCCTCCCCCCCCCCTACTTCTAATTGCACTAAAAAATGTCTCTAAATAATCTTGAGAAAGTTTATATGTCAACAAATATGTGAAACCGTTGGTTTTTAATTTATCAAACAGCAGAAACATATTTGTTAATAATATTATTAAGCCTATAAACCCAGTTTTCCTATTGGATTTTAGGTGGGATTTTGCCATCTGCATCATTTAAACTAGTAATATAGGAGAGAAAATTATCTGCATGCTCCTTCATTACTTTGTAGTTGCTCTCTGTTAATGGAACATCAAATTGTTTTTTAGAGTCTATTTTTACAATTCAGCATATCTGCAATATTGTTAAAAGTTAAACAGAAATCTGCAGTGGGCAAATTATGTTTTTAAATGTGAATCAAGAACTGCACTTAAAAATACAAAAGACTTATAGACACTCTCACTTAAAACTTGCATTCCTAATCGAACGTTCATGCGGTTGTTAGTAAAATTTACATGCTTCTCTGTTAATTTGTTAGCCAATCGCAACCCCTCATGTTTTTGCAAATCTTGCAATTTTACAATATACTCCCATTTTATTATATCACCACCTGCAGTTTGTAATATTTTTTTATCTCCCAAGGTGTTTCGAATTAACTTAATCATGTGACACAAATCCAGGAACACATAACAAGGTTCTGATGTCACAGGGTTCTGAAAATATGATTTAAAATAGGGACCATAATCGAAATTTGCCCCTAGATTTCTGCACATGCTGCACTGCCATCAAAAGTAATGGAATGCACTTTAAGCTTACTTTCCTCTAACAAGCAAAATGCTCCTGTCAATATATTTGTCTGCTCGCTACCCAATGGGAATCTACCATCTTTCCTTTAATGGCGCTGCCATAAAAACCAGAGCATTATTTGCCATTGGCACATTATCATTGTCCTGCTTAATATCAACTGTTCCAAAATCAATACCACCATGGAATTTAATTATCACAAGCCTCCACTTCAGAGACTCACAAGGCAAACTGGCTTATAATGACAAGGACAACTGCCACCTTTTGGCTCAGTACTTCTCAAATCTACTCAACTGTGACCCACCCAGCGAAAACTTCGACTATAAACAAACCACACCAAACCCGGACTCGCTTCCCCCTTCATTGGAAGAAGTTGGCCAGATCATTCAACTTCTTAAGAATAATAAGACAGCTGGAGAGGACTCTATCGTTGCTGAACTGTGGAAAGGTGCTGGAAACAATGACGTGCGCAAGCTAACCGAGATCATCCAGGACATCTGGGAAACAGAGAAATTACCACCCGATTGGAAATCTGCTCTAATCCATCTGCTTTACAAAAAGGGAGATTTTACTGATCTAAACAACTACCATGGAATTTCTCTCGTCTCGGTAGCATACAAGATTCTCTCGAAGGCGTTACAAACAAGGGCAGAAAATAAGTTGGATAGTCAACTGGAAGAATACCAGGGGGGCTTCAGGAAGACCCGATCCTGTGTTGAACAGATCATCAATCTTAAAACTGTATTTGCATACTCCAAGATGAGAAACCGCAAGGTGGTCGTCACCTTTGTTGATTTTAGGAAGGCCTACGATTCCATTGATAGAGAAACGCTTAACAAAGTACTCCAGGAACTAGCACTAGACAACAAAACCCGCAGACTCATCCTAGAAACTTTGACCAACACCCATTCCAAGGTTAAATTTAGAGGCGAGATTTCAGAAAGCTTAGAAATAAAAACTGGAGTGAGACAAGGAGATGGACTTTCACCACTTCTGTTCAACTGTGTCCTTGAAAAGGTTATGAGAGAATGGCGCAAGGAACTGAACAATTTGGGTGCTCGGAGTGGTATCTACCTGGGACATAAGAACGATCGACTGGTTGTAGATTGCCTGGCCTTTGCAGATGACATGGCACTGTTTGCTGATTCTCTTGAGATGGCAACAATGCAGGTAAACTGCCAAAGTGGGTCTTCAATTGTTGCTGGAGAAAACAGAATTCTTCACCAACATTAGAGAAGCAAACAGAGAGATGTTACTAGAACAGGGAAACATAAAGAGAACTGAGAAATTTAAGTATCTCGGTGAATGGATTGAACCTAACTTATCAGAAAAAGCATCATTATCCAAGAGAGTCAACAAGTTAGAACTAGTCTATCGACTGACTAAGAACACTTACAATAAGAAATGCCTGTCACGCAACCTGAAACTTAAGCACTACACATCAGTCTTACGACTAGAAGCTCTGTCTTTTTTATCTTTCCTTGAACCGAAGGGGTCTAATAGAGAAATTGGAAATCAGAGAGAGGTGAATCCTCAGGAAGATTCTAGGCCTGGTAAAGGAAGATAGGGAATTCTGAAGGCGGCATAACTCTGAGCTCTACGAACATATTGAGATGCTCTCTGACTGTGCAAGGAAAAGACGGGTAGCTTTCTATGGCCACGTTGCAAGATTGCCACCAAACTGACTAACCAACCGTCTGTTCACCTTCTGGCGAAACAAGAAGCTTCGTATCACTTGGTTGACAGAGACCGAGAAGGATATTAAAGAACTGGGAATAACAGATCTCAAAAACAGAGAGTCTGTGACACGCGCTCTGAAGGAAGTCCGTGGATTTCAGGAAAAACCTCGAAGGGAAGGTATCCCCTGGACAGAAGAGAGAAAGGAGTTGCACCGGCAGAAGATGCGACAATACTGGGCAAAGGTCAAAGCCCAACAGTTGAACAAGTGTGGTCCAAAGTAGGCCTATTCGAAAGAAGAAGAAGAAGCGAAGTAAACTATGTTTAGGATTTCTAGCTTTAAGTAGTGTTTCAATATTGTAAACGCATACACGGCTTTATTTAGATTTTTTTTTAATGTAATATGACGCTATGTGAAAACGCTTCCTAACTGAGGTACAACCCCTAAAAGAAGGTGGCTTCACACAACATTTTTGCTAATATCTCAGACACAACTAACGATAATTCATTCAAATTGTGTGTGTACTCGGTACTGGTGCCGAACTACCGTTTGTGCTTATTTTCGTCTTGATATCCAAAAAGTGTCGGTGCAAGACACGGGGAAAGAACTTTGTATTTTTGCAAATATTTTTTCCATCTGCACATTTTTAACTAGATGAAATAGTTTGCAATCAAAAACTACACTGAAAAAGTACTATTTGTTTCTGTCTCTCAAGATAACAGTTTTCGAGTAAAAAATTAAATTATATGATAAAATATGAAAAAACAAAGATGTACACAAAGAAACATGGTATTCAGCAGATGGAAAGACAGAAAACCAAATTGACCACATACTTATCTGAAACCAACTCAGAAGTGGTTTCACTGATATTCGTCATCACATGCGCCATCACTGATATTCGTACCTATCGGGGAGCTGACATAGGCTCTGACCACAATTTGGTGGTTGCATCCATGTATGTGAAACTGAAAATACACTACAAACAACAACAACAAGGGCACACAATGCAGTATGATCTGCAAGCATTAAAGGAAAATTCTGAAACCTGTCAATATCAAGTGGAAGTGAGCAACGGATAATTGAGGTGATTCAAAAATCGGCTAAAACCACACTACCAAAAGTCGAACGAATGAAGAAGAAATGCTTCAACAACATATGCAGGACAGCAGTAAAAGCTAGCATCACAGCAAGGAAAGATTCGCTACAGGACAGGAAAAACGAAGAATTTGAACAGCACTACAGAGAGACACAAGGAGAAACAAGCAGAACCTTACGAAAAGAGAAGAAACTGTACATTAAACAAACATTAGAGAGCATTGAGAAGGAACAGAAAGAGAACAACATCCGTAAAGTATATGGGACAGTAAATAACATTAGGAAAGGATATCAACCGCAATCATCAGTTCTTCATGACAACAATGGTAACATCATCCCAGGAACAACACACATTTTACAGACATGCAAAGAGTACTTTGACAACTTACTTAATTGCCCTGAACCAGAGGACAAGCTGGAGAAAAACACCACTTTCAACAGTAGAACCTTTCATCTGTGATCCCTCATATGAAGAGGTAACCAGTAGTCTGAAGAAACTGAAAAACCACAAAGCTGCTGGTTCTGATGGTATACCAGTTGAATTACTGAAATATGGGGTGAGAAGCTCCATAAGGAACTGCATCAGCTTCTTCTAAAAATATGGAGAGAGGAACAAATACCGGATGAATGGAAGGAAGCAATTATTGTCCCAATACATAAGAAGGGAGATAAGCGAAACTGCAGAAATTACAACTGGATATATTGCCAATATACCTTATAGTATACGAATTATCGCTCATCGATTCAACTCATCGATCATCAAAATTCTAAGGTATGTACTTTTAGCAATCTTACCAACGTCAAATTTTGGATTTTAGTTAGCGTTTAGCCTATAAAGGAAGGAAAAAACGAAAATCCCCGAAATTTCATTATCCGTTAAATGAAAAATAATGATTATTAAAAATTACATTTAACTAACGTATCGCACTTGTACGTATGGTTGCTACTGGGAAGAGGCAGACAAGATATGTTACCCGAGAAAAAAAAAGGAGGATGACCTACAAAAAGAAATGAGATCCCATCAAAAAACATAAAATGCCAAGTCTCGTAAAGCAGTTCTTTCGTTTCAAAAAGTTGTGAGATCTCATGTAAGACCAAGTCAGTTAGTTTAGTTAGTGTCTATGGAAGCACCGATTCAACAACTTTGTTGTAAATTGTTATGTCAACAACGAGGGGTCATCCACTCCCTGAAATGTTGCAATGTATTCGCAATTATCCTGATTTTTTTGGTAATTCGAGGTACTCGAAGAAATTATTAGCGTAATGCGTAATAATTTCACGTACTGCAAAGTAATGCCTCGTAAAGGAAGGAAATTTGAAATATTTACTTTTAAATAATTAAATAATTTCTAATGCACTGAACGTTAGAGTATATTTACTTGTTATTGCTATGTGCAACCTGTAAGATAAGAGTGCTAGTAATGAAGAAGACATCACTTTAGTAGTATCGTCATTAAATAACAAGTGTGTTGAATTTCTATACATTTATTGAAATTGGATTGAAATACAACAAAATTACAATACTCTAAACTACTTTTTCACATTTTTGTATTGCTTATCAATATTAAATCATATGTCACAGTTCTGTGAAGTTCTATATACTATATATTACTATATATAGTATAGACTATAGAAGACTATATATTACTATTAAATGTTAAAATTTTATTATTACTATTATACTACCTAATTTTAAACCAATTTCACTTTATTTCAAATGGCATCATCGGCTTCTTTCTGTTATGAGGAGTTTAGAAGCAGCACGGCGCATGATGAGCTCATGCGGGTGTAATGGGGAGCTAATGTGGCCGTAATGCGGGCGTAATGCGAATATAATGTGAACGTAATTCCGGAAATGCAAGAGTAATTCAAGGAATGCAAGAGTACTTTGTGTACTGAGTTGTAATAATTACGTAATGCTAAGGAATGCAAAGTAATGTGCGGTAATGCATCTAAATATTAACATGTATTGCAAGAGTGGATGGCCCCTTGGTCAACAATTACCTACATGTATAGTGATTGTATTAATATTAGACCTTTATTTCTATAATAATTATAATGACTTGGCAATTGCACAGCAACTGACGTCTTCGTGGTTAGATTCTACAGGAAATATGCAAAAGGCAAATGAATCGTGTCTTGCAGCTTCATATCAGATTTCTTATCTAATGTTCTATTGAGTTGAGGCAGATGCTGGAAGAACTTCATATCGTATACTTGAAAGTTGGATTTTAGATCAACTTTTCGAAAACAAAAGCAATGACTAATTTGTTACCGAGCGAACACTTTAACATCTGAAACACAAACGTAGATTTAGTCTACAAATACGTGATCATGAAATCAGACTATCTAGAGATAACCAGACCTGCGAATTGCAAAGAATAACTAACTTCGCTTGGGCAGCATATGGTAAACTCAGCCATATCTTTAAAAGCAAAATTCCGGTATGTCTGAAAAAGAAAGTACGTGAGCAATGTATTCTGCCTGTCCCTACATATGGGGCGGAAACCTTAACTCCAAGCGCCAATACGGCAAGAAAACTTAAATTAACACAACATAAAATGTGAAGATCAATCATCGGAATAACTCTACACCGCCATACCACCAACGACCTATGGAGGACCTACGGAAAAAAACTAAAGTGATAGACGTGATCGAGCTTATATTTGTATAGAAAAACTTACTGTTTCATGGAACTTGGTTCTTTGAATTGAGGTTTCAATAAGAAAGTTGAGTTTTCAATAAATTAAATAGAATACAAAATGATTTATTAAAATTGAATGTAAAAAAGTTAAAATTATTAATCACCATGAGATGTAATTTCTACAGGTAATTCGATAACTTCCGTAAAAACGACTTCATTTTTTTTGCGGAAGTTTTCGGAATCGTTTTCGTAATTTTAGGATCTGATGAAACCAAGAGCCTATTAAAAACGTCTTCCTTTTTTTTGACGACTTCACTTTCGTATAAAATTTTCTCGAATTTTTTATATATTGCACGTTTGTTTTGCTTCTTCAGATAATTGTCCGATTGGAAGCAATGATGACTCAATAATCCTATTCCCCTAAATTACAATTTTATGGACTGTTGTCGGCATGTAGTACCACGAGTACAATCCAACAACTTTTCTTGTGTCAACAGCGTAATTTTTAAATTTATTTACATCAATTTCAAAAATATTACGTAGAAACGTTTTATTATATATTCATCAGCTCCAGTGATTTTGGCAGACCTCTCAAGCCTTTTTAAGCCTCATATCGAAAGCACAGGACCTTACTTAATCCATTTAAAAATTGAGAAATTATAATCTTTATTTTTTGAATTTTGGCCAGCTTTCCATGATGGATGTTCGTTATGGATTTCAAGCACTCGTGAAACAAGTTTTATCTTTTATCAAGTTTTATCATTGCCTGATATACCGCTACGCTTTGGCTTTTAAAATGCTTCTACCAGATTTGCTAAGCACATTGAATGACGTTGTGAAAATTGTGAATCATATTCGTGGCAGTGCTATAAACTCGAGATTATTCAAAGTTTTATGCGATGCAGTTGGTGCCAAATTTAATTCTCTTTTATATCACACACAGGCACGCTGGTTATCCCGAGGAAATGTTCTGAACAGATTTTTCGAAGGGAGTTTTCAGAGTTCCCTGAAAAAATAGGATTATTTTTTATTTCTATAATAATTATAATTACTTGGCAATTGCACAGCAACTGACGTCTTCGTGGTTAGATTCTACAGGAAATATGCAAAAGGCAAATGAATCGTGTCTTGCAGCTTCATATCAGATTTCTTATCTATTGTTCTATTGAGTTGAGGCAGATGCTGGAAGAACTTCATATCGTATGCTTGATAGTTGGATTTTAGATCAACTTTTCGAAAACAAAAGTAATGACTAATTTGTTACCGAGCGAACACTTTAACATCTGAGACACAAACGTAGATTTAGTCTATAAATACATGATCATGAAATCAGACTATCTAGAGATAACCAGACCTGCGAATTGCAAAGAATAACCAATCTCGCTTGGGCAGCATATGGAAAACTCAGACATATATTTAAAAGCAAAATTCCGATATGTCTGCAAAAGAAAGTACGTGAGCAATATATTCTGCCTGTCCCTACATATGGGGCGGAAACCTTAACTCCAAGCGCCAATACGGCAAGAAAACTTAAAAACCCAACGTAAAATGTAAAGATCAATGATCGGAATAACCCTACACCGCCATACCACCAACGACCTACGGAGAAAAACTAAAGTGATAGACGTGATCGAGCGTATATTTGTCTAGAAAAACTTACTGTTTCATGGAATTTGGTTCTTTGAATTGAGGTTTCAATAAGAAAGTTGAGTTTTCAATAAAATAAATAGAATACAAAATGATTTATTAAAATTGAATGTAAAAAAGTTAAAATTATTAATCACTATGAGATGTATCTGATTCATCTGATTCCAAAATTGGAGCTGTAATTTCTGCAGGTAATTCGATAGCTTCCGTAAAAACGACTTCATTTATTTGCGGAAGTCTTAGGAAACTTGTAATTTTAGGATCTGATGAAATCAAGAGCCTATTAAAAACGTCTTCCATTTTTTTTTTTGACGACTACACTTTTGTGCAAAATTTTCTCGAATTTTTTTATATATTGCACGATTCTTGTGCTTCTTCGGATAATTGTCCGATTGGAAGCAATGATGACTCAATAATCCTATTCCCCTAAATTACAATTTTATGGACTGTTGTCGGCATGTAGTACCACGAGTACAATTCAACAACTTTTCTTGTGTCAACAGCGTAATTTTTAAATTTATTTACATCAATTTCAAAATTTCAAAAATATTACGTAGAAACGTTTTATATCTTCATCAGCTCCATTGATTTTGGCAGACCTCTCAAGCCTTTTTAACCCTCATATCGAAAGCACAAGCACAATCCATTTAAAAATTAAGAAATTATAATCTTTATTTTTTTAATTTTGGCCAGCTTTCCATGATGGGTGTTTGTTCTGGATTTCAAGCACTCGTTGAAGTTGCTCCTCAAGTTTTATCTTTTATCAAGTTTTATCATTGCCTGATAACAGCCAAAGCGTAGCGGTGCTTTGGCTTTTAAAATGCTTCCACCAGATTTGCTAAGCACATTGACGTTGTAAAAATTGTGAATAATATTCGGGGCAGTGCTACAAACTCGAGTTTATTCAAAGTTTTATGCGATGTAGTTGGTGCCAAATTTAATTCTCTTTTATATCACACACAGGCACGCTGCTTATCCCGAGGAAATGTTCTGAACAGAGTTTTCGATGTGAGTTTTCAGAGTTCCATGAAAAAATAGGATTATTTTTGGAAAAACAGAGAACACAAAAAGGAAAAGAGAGTACACGATTAAACATTTATCGAAAAACTGGCCTATCTTGCTGTTTTTTTTCAGTAAAATTAACAGTCTTAATATCTCATTGCAAGGAAATATAACGAATATTTTCTCATTATACTTACCATAATAGAATACATTCTATTTCAATCTGTAAATACCGAACCAAATGAAATTACGGTTCAAATTTCTTTGGTTCAGCATTTATCTGCAGCAATAGACTCACTGGGGCAATATTTTGCGGACATGGATACTCGTCAGTTCAACTGTTGGATATTAAGACCATTTTCTACAGATGATGACATTATTACAGACGAAGATGTGGCGGCCAAAGTGGAGTTTCTCGGAGTGCGCGAGAATAGTACTTTAAAAGTAGAATTTCAAAATTATGATCTCGGCACATTTTTGCTTAAATCAAGTGCCGAATATCCTGTTATAGCTAATAGAGCTTGAAAAATTTTAATCCCCTTTGCCACCACCTATAGATAGTTAGAGTGTTTTTTCAACTTTAGTTATATTAAATACAAAGGGCAGAAACCGTCTCAATTTGGAACATGACTTGAGATGCGCTTTAAGTGAAACTAAACCTATCATAAACCTAACATAAATAAAAGACTTGCAAAACCTTGTGAATTCTAAACAATACCAATCTTCACACTGATTATTAAAATGTGTTAAAATTGTGAGATTGTAGTATAATTTGTGATTAATAAATCGATTTATCGCGACCTCTGCATAAAGTTTCCACAAAGTCTTAAACAAACCCCCAAATTAGTTTTTGAGAAAATTAAGTTTCAAAATTTTAATGTTTACTAATTTTATTTTCAAGGTGGAATTTACAAAAAACTGCAATATTTGTGAAATAAATATTAAAATATTGGTAAAATTTGATAAGTATTCCAGAACAGTTCTTTCAACATCTTCACGAAATTTGAAACAAATCCCCAAATTAGTTTTTGAGAAAATTAAGTTTGAAAATTTCAAATTTGAAATGTTACAAATTTGATTTTCAAGATTGAATTTACAAAAAACTGCAATATTCGATGAAATGAATATTAAAATATATGAAAACAGTTCTACCAGCCGCTCCACAAATTTTGAAATAGTAATTTGACTAATTTGATTTTCAAGGTGGAATTTTCAAAAATTGCAATATTTGATGAAATGAATATTAAAATATTTGGCAAATTTGCCAAACATTCCGGAAAAGCTCAGCAAACATCTCCACAAAATTTGAAACAAATCCCCAAATTATTTATTGTGAAAATTAAGTTTGTAAATCTCAATCTTTACAAATTTGATTTTCAAGGTGGAAGAATATACAAAACACTGCAATATTTTCTGAATTTTTAAATTACTTTATATCGACATTTCATCTATTTATTTCATCTACTGCTACCGAATACTTATTCACGAAATGCCTTAATTTTTTTTTTAATTCGACGATCCAAAAAGATTCTCTATCGACCCTTCTGGGCGTCGCGACTCATGGTTTGTGCATCACTGCTGTAGTGGAAACAGTCAATCTACTTTTCACAAAAATGTAATCCATTTAAGACCATGTTTTGCTTGTTAATATAGTACTTGAATAGTACTTTAAAAGTAGAATTTCAAAATTATGATCTCGGCACATTTTGGCTTAAATCAAGGGCCGAATGTCCTGTTATAGCTAATAGAGGTTGGAAAATTTTAATTCCCTTTGCCACCACCTATAGATGTTAGAGTGGTTTTTCAACTTTAGTTACATAAATACAAAGGGCAGAAACCGTCTCAATTTGGAACATGACTTGAGATGCGCTTTAAGTGAAACTAAACCTAACATTAAAAGACTGTGAATTCTAAACAATACCAATTTTCACACTGATTATTAAAATGTGTTAAAATTGTGAGATTGTAGTATAATTTGTGATTAATAAAGATATATGTATTTGATTGTATTGCTTGTTTTGATAACATTTTAAAGTAGGGGTAAAATCAGTTTTCTAATAGGTCACAGTATTGAAAAGGTTAGGAACCTATGCTGTAGTGCAGTGGTGCGCAAGCTATTTTCATTTGCGACCAAACATTTTCTCTAAAATTTTATCGCGACCCCTGGATAGAAGTAACTTGAACATTGTAATTCCCAAACAGTTCTACCAACATCTCCACAGAAGTTCAAATCTCCATATTAGTTTTTGAGAAAATTAAGTTTGAAAATGTCAATGTTACAAATTTTATATTCAAGGTGGAATTTACAAAAAACTGCAATATTTACTGAAATAAATATTAAAATATTGGGAAAATTTGCTAAATATTCCGGAATAGTTCTACCAACATCTCCACAAAATTTGAAAGAAATCCCCAAATTAATTTTTGAGAAAATTAAGTTTGAAAATGTTAATGTTTACGGTGGGAAGGGGATACGCATAAGCGTTTGAACCGTGGTGCGCCGTTGATCGACTTGCGTGTCTTTCGACACACACAAACGCTTGAGCCTTGGCGACGGCGCGCAGAGGCGAGAGTCTCTAGCATGCGCGTTCTCCTAGCTCGCATTTATTTATTCGGTGCTCATCGTGCGCAGGCAACTCGCCACTTGCTGGCGTTGTGGTTGTTGCGGTCGTCTCCGTTCATCGAGTTGTGTCTCTTCCGAGTGAAACATATATAAACGCTTGAGCTGTGGCGCGCAGAGGCGAGAGTCTCTCGCGCGCAGTCTTCCAGCTCGCGTTTCTTTCTTCGGCAATCGTGCGCAGGCAACTTGCCACTTGCTGGTGTTGTTCTTGCGGTTGTCGTCGTCGATCGAATTGCGTATTTTTCGACAAAGGTAGAAGTAAAGAAGAACACACACATGAGCGCTTGAGCCGTGTTGACGACGCGTAGGGTCGAGAGCCTATCGCCCGCGTTCTCCCAGCTCGCGTTTCTTTCTTCGGCGCTCGTCGAACGCAGGCAACTCGCCACTTAGGGTGAGGCCACACGATGGTGTGGTTACGTATGCCGGAGCGTTGCCGGCACGGTATCCTACATACAAATCACCATACCATGTCACACAAATGCGTTGGGCCGCTGTGCGTCGTCGCACCGTAGGCACGCCGCGCTTGTGACCTGCGAGACGTGGCGGGGAGGGCTGATACGCTACGGCGCCGGAGTGCACCGTGTCGCCACCGCAGTATTGTATCGAACGTGTTTATTTTATGAATATTAATATTTATCTTTTTTACGATGAATACCGATAATATTGATATTGATTTCCTTATATCTTTAGTACAATAAAGACCTGCATTATGGGATAAAACACACGGTAACTTTAAAAATAAGTTGAGTCATTTACGTTGCGGGGCCTCGCGGCACCGCCCTAAACAGCGTTCGACTGCGGTGCTGCACCGCCCATGTTCTACCAACCTCTCCACAAAGTCTTAAACAAATCCCCAAATTAGTTTTTGAGAAAATTAAGTTTGAAAATGCCAATATTTACAAATTTGATTTTCAAGGTGGAATTTACAAAAAAACTGCAATATTTGATGAAATGAATATTAAAATATTTGGAATATTTGCTAAATATTCCGGAACAGTTCTAGTAACATCTACACAAAATTTGAAATAAATCCCCAAATTTGCTTTTGAGAAAATTAAGTTTGAAAATGTCAATGCTTACACAAATTTGGTTTTCAAGGTGGAATTTATAAAAAACTGCAATCAATATTTGCTGAAATAAATATTAAAATATTGAGAAAATTTGCTAATTATTCCGGAACTGTTCTTTCAACATCTTCACAAAATTTGAAACAAATTCCGAAATTAGTTTTTGAGAAAATTAAGTTTGAAAATTTTAATGTTACAAATTTGATTTTCAAGATTGAATTTACAAAAAACTGCAATATTTGGTGAAATGAATATTAAAATACTTGGAAAATTTGCTAAATATTCCGGAACAGTTCTACCAAACTCTCCACAAATTTTGAAATAAATCCCCAAATTAGTTTTTGAGAAAATTAAGTTTCAAAATTTCAATGTTTACTAATTTGATTTTCAAGGTGGAATTTACAAAAAACTGCAATATTTGATGAAATGAATATTAAAATATTTGGCAAATTTGCTAAACATTCCGGAAAAGCTCCGCAAACATCTCCACAAAATTTGAAACAAATCCCCAAATTAGTTGTTGAGAAAATTTAGTTTGTAAATGTCAATGTTTACAAATTTGATTTTCAAGGTGGAATTTACAAAACACTGCAATATTTTCTGAAATAAATATTAAAATATTGGGAAAATTTGCTAAATATTCCGGAACAGTTCTACCAACATCTCTATAAAATTTGAAATTATTTTTTGAGAAAATTATGTTTGAAAATATCAATGTTTTTTAAATTACTTAAATCGACATTTCATTATCTACTGCTACCCAATACTTACACACGAAATGCCTTAAATTTTTTATGAATTCGACGATCCAAAAGGATTCTCTATCGACCCCTCTGGGGGTCGCGACCCATGGTTTGTGCACCACTGCTGTAGTGGAAACAGTCAATCTACTTTTCACAAAAATGTAATGTAATCTATTTAAGACCTTGTTTTGCTTGTTATTTGTGTGGGTCCAATCTTGTTGGTCCAATATTTCCAATGTAACCCATGTAGTCCTGTTGAGTCTTATCTGTTTTATCCTGTCTACTCTAGTCTTGCTTCTCCAATCTGTAATACAAATTCTAGTTTAATTTGTTGTTTTGCTTTGTTTTAGGTGGATTGAGTTCTGGATCAGGAAATTCGAACGAATCATTAGACAACATGAAAAGACACCATTCAAAGGTTTAACAGTAATTAATTTGATTCTGATTTGTAAAGTATAAAGAGTGATTTGTAAAAGGAAAGGAGTTGAGAAGAAAAATTGTGTTTTTATCTTGTGTACTATACCAACTCTAAAAAAATATCTTTTTCTGCACTGTGGGTAATTCATTTTCATTTTAAATTCAACTGTTTATGGAATATGATTGAAAAAGTACAGAAAAACTAATAAGTAATAAGACTGTATTTGAGTAAAAAATCTTATTATCTGTCTTAGTTTTTTTTTTCAAGTCTGTCTATATGTTTTTTATAATTTCTCCTGTTTCTGTTATCACTAACTTTTTGAAAAGTCTTTTTTTCTGTAAATGTAAATAACAATAGGATTTTGACTCTAGGCTATATAAATATATATATATAAAAAAACAACAAGCAAAGCTGTTTTACATATAGTGATGGTTCTAATATTTAAGTAGATTTATGTGAATTTTGTACTATATGTTATGTATAAATATGTACAAACAATTTGAAAAAATCTTGGCAATTATATTGTACAGTAAGAAGAAAAACGAAATTTGTTTTCATTTTATTTTTACCCAAAATATATGGTTTAGAGAGTAATGGAATTACTACTAATTAATTATTTATAATTCGTTGTTATATTGCGCTCAACTGCCTAGAAAACAGACTGCAGCTGTGGTGGGTCTCTTAGCAGCACACTGCGCATTACGAGGACACCTGCAGAAGATGGGCATCTGGATGGAGAACCATTATGCTGGCTCTGCAACGAGGAGGACGTTATATAATCCTCTCATATAATCTTCCACTGTGAGGCTATTGTGCGTAGGAGACAAAAACTCAACATTACAGCAGAGGGGCTTCCAGCGAATCACAAGACACGTAGACTTCTGGACTTAGTACACGGTCTGGATCTATATGCTTAAATGGAATAATGTGGTGGAATAGAATGGGCTTAAAAGGCGGCAGTGTTTTACAGGACGCCAATCCACATTAGGAGGAGGAAAGAGGAGTGACGAGAGCGAAATTGGCCACACGAACGAAGTGCACATTCGCTCGAGAGGGCAATTGACAATATCGCCGGTAAAAATCGATCACCAATAACTCCAAAATCGTTCCACCGTCAAGTCGTATTTCCTGGAACGACTCTACTACACTACTGCAGAATTCTTCGGTGATCGCTAGTTTCCGTATCTGTCCATTTTGTTTCTGTTCTGAACCGCACATACACATATTAGTCTCTGCTAGCCACAATCAAGGAGTAAAATAATCTTTTTTTACGATTATGTATTTCTTATTGAAAATAATAAAATTGAATATATATATATATATATATATATATATATATATATAAATATATATAAATTTCAAAATGAAACTACCCCAGGCGAGTAGAGCACAGACTCTCTCAAGAATCTCGCTCTGATCAACCATCAGGCTACTTTAAGGATACTGGGGGAGGTAAAAATTCAACAAATAATAAAAACAAACAAATAGTAGGCAAGAAACAAAAACGACTTAAAACTTTACATATAGCTGCATTTAACATCCGTACAATGATGCAAGAAGAATACCTAGAAGCCTTAGAGAAAGAACTTGCTAACCTTAAATGTGATGTGGGACTGAGCGAAACGAGACTCAGCAGAGGAACCACCACGATCCTCAGATCGGGACACATGTTGTTCCAACGAAACAGCGATACTAACTCTCACGTCGGCGGGGTCTCCATAATAATCCATAACAAGCTAAAACACCTCGTGACAAAGGTCGAAGCCATCTCAAATCGTGGAATCTATGTCGTACTCAAACTAAACAGCAGGTACAAAATTCAAATAATACAGGGATATGCCCCTACAAGTGCATCATCGGAAGATGAAAGCGAGCAGTTATATGAAGACCTAACAACAGTTAAATACGTAGAAAAATCCAAATACACCATCATAACCGGAGACTTTAACGCAAAGATCGGACCCAGAGAGGCTACCCCTACCGACCCGCCAAATATAGGCCACCGGTTTAGGAAGGCGAAACACCAGAGGTCAAAACATGGTTGATTTTTTATGCAAAGAAAATATCTACTGCTTAAATACCTTCTACAAAAAACCACATACAAGAAAATTGACGTGGAAGAGTCCAGATGGTATTACGTGTAACGAAATAGACTATATACTGGCTTCGGACAGGAAAATATGCTCGGACGTATCTGTCCTAAACCGTTTCAACACGGGCAGTGACCACAGGTTAGTGAGAGCAAGAATGGAAATTAACAATCACCTCGAACGAAAGAAGATGATTACAAAAACGATAAAACCATCTATAAAAGAGTTGACAGAAAGGAAAGAAGAATACAATAAGCAAATAGAGAGGAAACTTAAACCAACTGAGGCTCTTAAACAGCTTAACATAAACGAACTAAACACCAAAATTACCAACACGATCAGAGAAGCCACAAAGAAATTTTGCGCTCTTAAGACAAAGAAAAACGACAAATTCAGTGTCAACAAAGCCCAGCTAATAAAGGAGCATCGGAACACACACAGGGACGCACCACATTATAAAACATTGAACAAGCAAGTAAAAACAGCGATACGAAAGGATATTCAGGCGCACAACACACAACAGATTCTCGATGCCATCGAAGATAATTTGAACATGAAAGTACTACGCTCAAAGAAAGCCAAAGGAAAGATGGTCATTCATAAGATGAAGAACATTCTGGGAGAAATAGTTACAGACCAAACAGACATAGTGACTGTGATACCATACTTCTACCAGACCCTGTACAGCCAGTCAGTCCAGTAGCCAAACCAAATAAAACAAAAACCGACCATCTTGAACATGACGTCAGAAGAAATTCCCGAAATAGATGGCTAAGAGCTCAGAGCAGCGCTAAACTCGATGAAAAACCATAAAATACCTAGAGAGGACAGCGTAACGAGCGAAATACTAAATGCTGAATCGGAAACACTGGAAAAATCAATGCTTATATTGCTGAACAAAAGCCTTGAAGAGGGCAAGATCCCCAAAATGTGGCAAAATGCCAAGATAATACTTCTATTTAAGAAAGGTGACCCTACAAGCGTCGAAAATTACCGTCCAATCAGCTTACTACATTGTACAAACTGCTGACGAAGATACTAACAAATCGCTGGACAGAAAATTCGACTTCTACCAACCTATAGAGCAGGACGGTTTTAGGAAAGGGTACAGCACAGTCGACCATATCCAAGCAGTCCGCACGCTAATAGAGAAATGCACGGAATATAACGTGCCTCTGCACATGGGGTTCGTTGACTATCAAAAGGCCTTCGACTCTATTGAGATATGGGCAGTGCTGGATGCCACGGACAGGGCAAGAATCGATTCTAGATACTCGGACTTAATCGAACATATTTATAAAAATGCAACTTTCCAAGTTAACATCAAGGAAGATCTACAAACCGAAAAAATTAACATCCAAAGAGACCGTTTGTAGTATCGTGTACAAACCAAACAAAGGAATCTTATATCACAATAATATACTACAAATGGTCCGGTGACGAGGAATTGCAGAAGAACTCACGAACCAAGGTGAGGTTTCTCGTTTTACTAAGGAAAAGGTTGTGGAGTGAGGTTACACAAATTATAACTATCTTACGTTACTTTACTAGTACATAAACCTATGGCTTTTAGCCCCTGACATATTAGGTCTTGACCTTTCTCGTTACTTGCTTTGACGTAGCGAAAGGCCCACATAATGCATCTTGAGCGCTGTGTGCTAAAGAGTAACAGAAGATTTCCGTGTTCCTCCCTTGATTTAATTAGTAATATTGCTCCAAAGTGGATGTTATTATCACTTTTCAATATTGGGTACGCATTGTCTATGTGACTGTATAAATCGTTGTCATTTTGAACATTGTCCAAATAACATTAGATAACCACCACTTGGAAACCGTGGAGCAGTACATCTATCTGGGACATAATATTAAATTGGGCAAGGACAACCAAACAGCGGAAGTCAGAAGGCGAATCCGCATGACTTGGGCTGCCTTTGGAAAACTAAACCATTTTCTCAGAGACCGTAAAGTCCCAATATGCCGCAAGAGAAAAGTGTACGATGCGTACATTCTCCCCGTTGCAACTTATGGCCTAGAGACCACCACCACGGTCAACAGCATAAGCCGTTTAAGAGTCTGCCAGAGAGCAATGGAGCGAGCGATGCTAGGTATCAGCCTGAGAGATAAAATACGCAAAACGGCAATTCGCAAACGCACTAAAGTATTGGATGTCATAGAACGAATTGCAAGATTAAGGTGGCGATAGACAGGTCATGTTGCCCGAGATGACGTGAAATGGACCAAGAAAATAATGCAGTTGAGACCCAGAGAGACAAAAAGATGTCTTGGTGGACCCCAGGCGAGATGGCGGGATCGACAGGTCGACCTGGAAAAAGATGGAGGAGGCCTATGTTCAGTAGTGGACCTTTAAAAGCTGAAGAAGAAGAAGAAGATTGAAAATGAAACATTATTATTATTATACCGTTACCGTTCTTGCGTTAAACGGCATCTCTATATTATGGAAAGTGTGTGTGAGAAGTGTTTTGACGTATGGTGCGGAAGTATGGTTGACTAGAGAGGAAGAGAAGATAGCGAGGGTTCAACAAGACTTCTACAGTAAATTCCTAAAGTTGGACAAATCGACACCAGGCTACATAATTCTGCAAAAGGTGAATGTCTACAAGGTGGCCGTTTTAGCGGCAAACAAGGTGATAAGGTACGAATACAAGGTGAGTGAAATGGGGGATGAAAGAATAATAAAAGAGGTATTTAGAATGGCAAATCGGGAGGGTGCCAGAGGGAAGAATGGGAATGCGTGGGGAATGAATAAAAGGTAATTATATGAAAGAGCAGGGATATCTGGCGAGGGACTACAAAAACTTAAGAGGGAAGGGGTAAACTGGGTGGAAATGCTAGGTGAGCAATCAGTAGAGGTAGAGTTATATAGAGTTACAGGAACGCCAAGGCCAAATTGCCAACAGTAGATTTTTCAAAGAATATGCAAAGATTCAGGTGCTTGATCGTTTACCTATTTATACTCAATATACGTATATACGTATTACGTACAATATACGTATATTACTATTTATACGTATTACCTATTTATACTCAACTAAAGAGGCAGACACGCAGGTCATACTGGCAAGTTTTAGGTGTGGAAGTGAAGAGCGTGGTAGGAAATACTGGATGAGTGAAGAATATCGGAAGTGCACAGTTTGTGGGACTGGAGAGGTTAGATGGAAACATTGGATGGAAGAATGTACAAGGAATGAATGGAAGGAACAGAAGAAAAGGCTAGGACAAGAATGGAAGGAGTGTATGGATGAAAGGGAAATTGGTTTGAAATTGTTAAGGAGGGTGAAAAAGTGGATAGAGCAAATAGGAAAAAAGAAAGAACCTATTCCTTTAGTATGTAACGTGTAGGTAATATATGTATAGTATTATATTGTATGTATAAGTTAGGTAAAATATTTTGTATTTTGTATATATGCCAATAAAAGGTTATAATAAATAATAATAAATCTCTATATTGGCTCTTAGATTCTAACTTTCTGCTTGCCATCTCCAGCAGTCAAATATTGTGTGGCTTACGGAGTCCACTTCGTAACAGCATTCACACAAGTCATCTGCGGCGGCGAACTGGGTCATCTGTGAGGAACTGGGTCAGGTAAAAGATAGTCTAACCATGCTTCCTATTTACCTATAAGGTGATATCTCCAATTTTTAACTTTGTCCATTAGCCCTTTTCGGGAGCCCACCATTTTCGTTGCCCTTCCGTTAGGAGGTTCCTTCTAGAAGCAATTCTAGCTTGCCTAATACAACCGGAAGAGTAATTCGGCTCTCTCCTTTACTAGGAGCTCTATGGAGGCTATGTAAGCAATTACCAAAACTGCTTTCCCAATAAAGACAGACAAGACTAGACAGAAAGGCTAAACAGTCAAGTCTAGACAGATAAGACTAGATAGACAAGACTAGGTAGAGAAGACTTGGCAGCTAAGTCTAGATGAGATGCTATGAGTGTAACACCAAAGGGCATCTGACAGGAACTATGGCGCGTGAACTATACAGAAACCTGGTAAGGGACCTGGAAGAAAGTATGAGGACCGAGGACAGAATAGAGACGAAACAAAACCCGGCAAAGAAATAAACTTTTTGCCAAAATGCTTAAAATCCTACAATGTAACATGAACAGAAGTGGAACAGCACAAAAACTTCTCCAAAAACTGTCCTGGACCAAAATATTGACATAGTGATTGTCTCGGAACCAAACATCAAACTGACAAAAAATGGACCATGGCTCACAGATGATAAATGCAGTGTAGCAATTAAAGGAACAGCCAACAAATGGGGCAAAGGAAAAGGACGTATGGATTAAAACTAGACACATTCAGCACACACAGTTCAGCATTTTACTGACAGATGGTGCTGTAGTTCAGGTTTCCACCAACCTTAACAGATTCATTGTCGTTAGTTCAGAACTAGACTGGTAGATGGCGTATTTGGTGCTTTAGTTCAGGTTTTCACTAACTGGAACAGATTTCCTATCACTACTTCAGAACTAGACGGGTAGGTGGCGTTTTGGGTGCTTTAGTACAGGTTTTCACCAACCCGAACAGATTTCCTATCATTAGTTCAGAACTAGACTGGTAGACGGCGTTTTGTAGAAAATATCTTGTGGTTTTGGTTGCCTAATAATATTTAGTGGATTAGAGGATTAAATACTGGACTATTAGGCCGGAATAGTAGATCTCAGACTTGAGGGGGCTAGATTAGTTAATGCCAGACTAGATCAGATATTACCACATAAGAACTTGACTAGATCAGCTAAAACTAGACTAGTCCATAATAGATCATAATAGACCGGATTAGATTGGAGTAGATTAGTTAATACCAGACTGGGCCGGGGCGGCTAGATCAGATAAGACCAGATCGGACTAAGACCGGGCTAAACCGGATTAGATTGTACTAGATTAGTTAATATGCAGAAGACTAGATCGGACTGGACCAGATAATAAAAGATTAGCCCGGACTGGATCAGATAATACCAGACTAGCCCGGACTGGATCAGATAATACCAGATTAGCCCGGACTGGATCAAATAGTACCAGACTAGCCCGGACTGGATCAGATAATAAAAGATTAGCCCGGACTGGATCAGATAGTACCAGACTAGTCCGTAGACCGGACCGGACTAGATCACGTAAGGTTCAGACTATATTAATTGATATTGAACTAGGTCAGACTAGCCAGGCTGGAGTTAAAAAAATTATAAAACCTGATTTTTCATATTATTTTTTTGTTAATTAATAGAATTTTTTTTTTCATTTTTCCCCAGGTGCGCTTACTCCTGTAGGCCGGACTAGCAAGACCAGACAAGACCAGACTAAATCAGACTAGACCAGACCGGACTAGATCAGATAAGGTTCAGACTGTATTAATTAATATTGGACTAGGTCAGACAAGCCTGGCTGAAGTAGGTCGGACTAGATCAAATCTAGATTATAGAATATCAGATAAAACCAGACCCAAGAAAAATATAAAAAGGAACATATTTTGGAGGGGTGTTCAATAATAACAATTAATTAATAGGAAAAATGTATTTTTTTCATTTTTACCAGGTGCGCTTGGGGGTTACCTTGAGGGGTTAACCAGGTAACCTTCCTGACCTGTCGGCTAGTCCATCCTCATCTTTTTTTAGACTAAGCAGATTGAACTAGATTAGATCAGAAAAAGACCAGACAAATCCAGACAAAAAAAGATCAGACCGAACTAGATCCGATAAGACCAAAAAAACAATTCTTATTTTTTAATTTGCATAGAATCGCAATTAAATGCAAAAATTCTTATCGCTATGCATTCTTAGTAAAAAAGTTTAAATGTATTGGCCTCGAGCTCTAACTTCGATTGCGCGCACGTGCAAGATAAGTGAAATAGAGCTAAGAGTTCTTAATCATCATTTTGGTAACGAACTGCCGTCGTATATTCAAAAAAATGTTTTCCTGCGCTAAATGTGGGAAAGTGCTTGGAAGTGATTGGAAGGATCTCCTTTCAAGACATCTGAAAACCTGTGGTGAGACTAAAATATATTATAAATATTCAATTTACAAGTAATTTGATTCAGAGGCTAAAATATATTATAAATGTGACGTTTGCAATACCCAATTCGCAAGGGAGGATATTTGCGAACGTCACAAGAAACAACAACACTACATCGAGGCACCCTCCACCTCAAAGGGTATTCCTAATATCGATAAAAAGAAGAGGAGTCTAAATAATGAAGATTCAATACTGCACAACTGCACAACAAAGCTAGTGAGACAGGCCATAAACTAGGACGCCAGGGATGAGAACCTAAGAAATCACTGAAACATCGAATATAGTATAAAGCTACAGGACCCAAGAAATATAAGAAAACGGAATCAAACCAAACAAGCATCTGAGAACGGTTGGTTTATAAACCAGAACCGATTGGAGCTTTTCTCTACAAAATTAAAAGAAAATATAGGCGACACTAATATAGAGGCTGAACCAAATGCATGAAAGTAGTTACAAAAACATGCGATCAAATATTTCGAAGAAATGGCGGAAGAAGCAGACGAGCACCTGCGTATTGGTCGACGAGAAGTGGCGAAGCAAAGGTGGATTTGCCTGAAGAAAAGAAGATCAACGGCCAGAGCAAACGCTAAGAAAAATAAAACAAGTGAAGAGAAACAAGAACTTATAGGAGAGGAGAGGAATACGCTAATGGAAGAGAAGAATACAGAAAGGCAATCAAGATATCGAAAGAAAATGCATGTAAACAACTATGCGCAGAAGTTGATAACGATATGTGGGGTCTAGGCTATAGAATAGTACCGAAACAATTAAACCTGCGTCCTAAAATAGAGCTGCTGGATAAAGAAAGGCTAAATCAAGCGCAGGAACTATTTCCATGCGACCGAGATATGGACTGGAGCCAGCTTATACAAAAGAAAGATCGGGTAAACTGTCCACTATTCACAGAGAACGAAATGAAAGAAGCAGCCGGAAAAATGAAAAACAAAAGGGCCCCCCCCCCCGGCCAGACGGGATACCGGTGGAGGTCGTGAAGGCTTTAATGAATGGGATGCCCCAATACTGTTTAAAAATGTACCACCGATTGCTACAGAGAGAATTCCCTAGGATATGGAAAACAGCTAGTGCTAATACCTAAAAGCTAAGGAAAAGAAACAAAAAAATGCGGAAGTAACATATAGGCCACTATGTATGCTAAACACAATGGGGAAAATGCTGGAACAACTACTAAGCAACAGAATCAAGGAAAGTATCGAAAAAAAAGGAATTTTTCAGAAAGGCAATTCGGATTCCGGAAAGTAAGAACTACAGTTGATACAATGCGCGTAGTACAGGAGATAGCAACCAAGGCGAATACCGGATGCTACAAACGCAGAATTTTTCTGCGTTATGGTGACCCTCGACGGGCAAAATGCATTAAACTCTGTTCCATGGATGGAAATTGTCATAGAACTTGTCAGGCGTAAGATACCACCGTACCTAGTACAGATGGCATGCGGCTACCTTAGTGAACGATACTTAATAGTAGGAAAAACTGCCAAGATAAATATAACAAGAATCGCCTCTCAAGGATCTATACTAGAGATGAGCATGGGACGAGTTTCTCGTCCCAGATCCCATCCCGTGGGACGTATCCCTGTCACTGTCCCATCCCATCACATTTTCGTTCCACTGTCCCATCCCACAAACGTAAAATTTTCGTCCCATCCCATCCCATTCATCCCATCCCATCCCGGTGGCGCGGCCCGTCCCATTCTTCACATTTTTCCCATACCCCATTCCCATAGCAGACTTTCTTTTCGGTTTTTCGACAAAGAGTAATTCTTTTCGTCGAAAACGGATCGCAAGATTTTTCAGGAACTATATCGTTATCCTTTATCCTAGAAATCTCCTGAGCTGGACATGTATTAAAATTTTGCGTACTGGCACGATAAACGTTAATTTTGGATAATTGTTATATTATTTTCAATCTAACCGTAAAAATCGCTAAAAACAAAGCTGCACCATTTTTAATGATAAAATAGGAGATATATTATATAAGAATAAAATACCGGCCGAACTTCGCAGGCGCGATCCGTAACCGACAAACTGCTGCGCCGAGTCGTCAAAAACGTAACTAAAGCCTACACGAAAAAGATATGCGCTGCAAAAAAAAACAACATCTAGAAATAGCTAACAAAAATACAGTGATTTGTATTCGGAAGCCTACTTGTGTCTACAAACAAATGAAAATAAAAATATTCTTATATGAAAGCAATTAATTATGCACGAACTCAATTTATTAGATTATCAAAATCCGTCCCACTCCGTCCCATTCAAAATTGTCGTCCCATCCCATCTAACGCGTCGTTCATCTCATGGAATGGGATGGGATGGGACGATGGGATCCCATTATCATCTTTAATCTATACTAGGACCGTTACTTTGGAATATCTTCAACGATAAGGTACTGGGGCTGCGCATGCCAGCAGGAGTAACCGTAATAGGTTACGCGGATGACTTGGCTGTGATCGTAAGAGACAAGAAAGAAGAGGAGCTGTGTATTAAAATAAACGAAGCGATACAGAGAGTGAGCCGGTGGATGAACTCCAAAAGCCTAAAACTGGCACCGACTAAAACGGAAGCTATAATATTAACAGGTAAGGTTCTTAAAAATGGAAGAGTAGTGGAAAAGTAGAAGATGCAATAATACCGATATCAGAGACATTGAGGTATCTTGGAGTCATATTCAACAGAAATATAAGTATGACACAGCACGCGAAACAAATAGCTATGCAAGCCGAGCCCGTGGGGGGCAATCTAGGACGACTAATGCCAAACATCGGAGGACCACGATGTAGCAAATGACGGCTGATCGCATCGGTAATTTACTCCATCATACTCCATGGTGCAACTATATGGCGAAGGTCATGGCAAAGAAAAAATATAATCAAATTTTAAAACGTATCCAGCAAAAAATACAGATTAGAGTCTGTTGCGCATACCGGACTGTATCTAGCGATGCACTGCGAGTGGTATAATAATAGAAGCAACACAAGCAAGAAACCATCCGCATCAGAGAACAGAACACTTGTGGCAGAAAAGATGGGAGAACTTGAAGGGAAAGGCGGAATGGACTCGAAGGCTTATACCAAATGTAAAAAATTGGATAAACCGGGAACATGGTGAAGTGAACTATTATCTGACACACGTATTGACGGGGCATAGATGTTTTGGCTACTACCTTAAAAGGTTCGAACTAGCAGAAACAGTGGACTGTTACTACTGTGGGGAGGACGATACAGCGAAACACACAGTCTTCGATTGTCCAAGATGGGAAGCGCTAAAAAGCGGATAGAGTAACTGCGGAAAATGTTACTGGGTATATGCTGGAGAGTGAGGAAATTATAATAAGAAATTTAACAGAAATAATGAAAACGAAAGAAAAGGACAAAAGAGGTGAACCGGACAAATAGACAAGAAAAATAGACGACACAGCTTTTCCCTGAAGTAATACTACGGTGGCTTCCAGGGAAAATGTGTTTGGTTATACTGTGTCTTTTATATTGCAACAAACCATTATCTCAAATAAAAAAAAAGATAAGTCTAAATAGATAAGACTAGTACGTCACCCTGGTAACACTAGACGTACCGAATGCTTTCAACTCGGCGTCCAGGCTTCCGGAAAATACTAGTAGGTTAATAGCATAGCCTGGAAATGACATGAAGGTTCCTTAATAGGCCCCTCACTCTAGAACCTGTGCTACGATGACATATTTAGATAAGTAATGCCATACGACGCCACACTGATAAGTTACGCAGATGACCTGGCACTTAGTACGTAGTGAGTGGAAGCAATAAAGAAAACATGGAAAGAGACACAGAGCTGGCTATAAAAAAGATCCAAAGTTGGATGGAAGGTAGGAAACTACAACTGGCACCGCAGAAGACAGAAGCCGTAATACTGGTCTACAAGAAAAAAATTAAAATCACCTCCATAAAAATAGGCGAGACAATAATAACCAACAAACCCAAGTTACAACATCTGGGTGTCACCTTTGGACCAGGGCCCTTCTTATCAATTCTGGCGCCCTGGGCTATAAACTAATTAGCGCCCTAGGGCCTAGGCATTGGAATTCATAAAAATGATTTTTTAATATTTCATTGCAGTTATAAATAAAATTATTTTGTTAAAGAAGCTATATGCAAGAACAGCGCGAGGGCGAGCCACGACGCTACCTCACTCGGCGGTCTTACTGGAGGTATGCATTCATCCTTTCCCGAATTTATTAATTGAGATATAGAGATTTAAGAATATATGCTTAAAAGAGAAGTACTCCATCCCGTTACATATATGTAAAAATTCCTCATCCTTACTTTCGTTAAAGCACAGAACATAAAAGAAATAAAGACTAAGGGCCACGGAGGATACTCTAAAGAAGTGGGAAGAAGAATGGTCGCAGGATAGCACTACCTCAAAGTGGTCGAAGGAACTAATTCCAGAACTAAAGCCATGGATTCAAAGGGAACACGGAGAAGTGGGAGACCACCTCACCCAGTTCATAATTAGGAAACATATTGAAAATATTTCGGTCAACGAGATACGGCGGAGCACACGGTCCTTTTTTTCACGGAAGAAAGGGAAACCTTTTATGGACAACCTAAATTTATAAACACCCTCTAACTGGGTAGTGTATGACTCCATTCTCTTCCACAGATAGTATAACCACTAAAACCACCTCCCCTTATTTTCCCGCCCTATACAACTCGGTACTACAATTATGCATCACTTCAAGTTATGGGCTCCTATTTTACGTATTTACTCCGTTTATTTCCTTTTGCCATTACCTCTCGTCTTTCTCCTTCTGCTGCATTATCTTGATGATGCCGCCGACGTCATTTCACCTGTCCTCGCGTTCCAGCATCAACTCGGTTAGCGCCCGGGGATCCAGTGCCCCGCCCCTTAACACTTCAAGCTTCGCCCTCTGTCTTGCCCACTTGTCGCAGGTGAACAACGTATGCTCGGCCATCTCCGGTTCCATGTTGCAGTACGGGCAACATTGTCAGCACCATTGTCAAGTGGTAGCTCAGCTGGCCATGTCTTTGAAGCCAGGGCTTAACGTCTGGTATCAGCCTTTAGGTCCATTTAGTACTATCCTTGTTCCACGACTCTTCCACTTTTGTATAGTGTCCTGCCCTTCTCCTTCATTCGCCACCCTTGCTTCATTAGCCTACTTGCCGTGCGTGCGCTCCGCAATTCTGGCATTTTCTCTTCTGCCAGTAGCTCCATTGGAATCAGCCTTGCCAGTACCCGCACTGTATTAGTCCCGACTGTTCTGTACGCGAAGACTACCCTTATGGCGATCTTCCTTTGAGCCCTTTTCAGGGCTTTCATATGCCTCTGGACCTTGGTGCAGCTGACTCATCCCGGTGCATCATCGAGAACGATGTCATTCACAACGGATCTTCAGCACTCTTCTCTTATTTTCTGACGCCCCTCCGGTTCTCGGGAGCATCCTCAGGAGGTTGTTCACTCGGTTATGTGCTTTAGCAATTGCCTCCTCTACAAACCTCCCGAAGGTTAGCTTTTCTTCGAAAACTATTCCCAGGTATTTTACATACTTTTGCGGGCGTATCTTCCTCCCAGTACGAATTTCTTCCTTCCAATTAACAGCACAGCATCGGTTTTTTCCGGTGCTATTTCCAGGTACTTTGTGCTCATCCAGTCTTGGATCGTGTCTAGTGCCGCGTTGGTTTATTCTTCTAACTCTTCCTCTCGCTTTGCTTTAACCACTAGGGCCAGATTGTTCGCATAGGCGACAGCTCCCGCATCGTCCGGTAAGGCTACACTCAAGACTCCGTTGTACAGAAGGTTCCACAAATGCGGTCCCAGAACGGACCCTTGGGGGACCACGGTCGTTACTACTTACTTATATCGTCCTGCCCCTCCACCGACAGCCGCCTGTCGCAGAAATAACTCATTATCAGGCCGACCACGTATTCGGATATCTTTTTGCGTTCCAACTCCTCGACTATAAACCTCCACGGTGCCGAATTGAATGCATTCTTCACGTTTAGCGTCACGAGAGCGACAAGTTTCCTGGTTTAGAGATCTTCTTCTATCTTCCTCTGCCTGATTTAGAATGTGTATTGCGGCCGTGACTGTGGACTTTCCCTTCCTAAACCCGTGTCTCGTTAATAGAGCCGCTTTCCCTGTCAGTTCGTTTGAGATCCTGTTTACCAGGATTCTCTCAAGCAGTTTAGTACTCTTTATTCATTACGTGACGCACAGTTTCGGGAAAGCGCTCGCACAGGAGCCTTAAGATTTTCGTTGGTAAACCGTTAGGGCCCGGCGCTTTTCTGGTTTTTATTTTCGCCACTGCCTCTTCTAGTTCCTCAGACAATATTACCGGAGCGTCGTATTTTCACGCTCGCAACCATTCATTTTTGAAGCCTCTAAGGAAATATCAACCCCTATAATTAGTGTGCAGTACAAGAGGAAGTACTTTTGACGGATGTACTAGTAGATATACTAGTGCCGGACTATTGGAATGTTCAGATTACTGAATTGTATCGAAGAATTCATGGTAAATCACGAAAATCAAAGTTTTAGGCAACCAAATGTACTCGCGTGCTCTCCAAAGGAAGGAAACTCCAAAATAAAATTAATAGTCAGCGATATAGAGATAAGAAAGACTCTTGAATAGTTAATTCAGAAATTTCTAAACATCGAACAATCACAGCTGAGAAGAAGGAAAAATTAAAAGTCGTAAAGAATATTCCAAACAAACAGTTATTTACATTAGAGTGCGGAAACGTTGATTTTACAATGCAACAGCTCGTTTGGGTTTCCCCATTTGCTGGAGCATTGTAAAATCATTTCCGTACGAAATTTGTATTTGATTTTTTGAATTTTTTTGGCCGACAATTATTATTTAAGAAACAAATTAGATTTAGATTATTTACAATATTGGAAATTATTTAATTTTGTAATGTTGGTACTCACAAACTTTGACATTTTTACTAATTCAAATTTATTAGGTACATAATATGTCATTTTCCACATGTCAGTCGAACAGTAAAATTATAAAAATCAGTCTTATTTTCTACATTATCGTGAGAAATATGGTGTAAATTAGCGTTTCCTAAATTATATTTTATTGTCTTATACTTAATTTATTTTGCAAGTGTCCCTGAAAGGTTAAAATTTACTGGTCGGTTTACCGCATCGTAGCCGTACTTTGCAACATTGTGTGTAAAAATCTAGTTTCGCTGAACGAATACACGATGTCAAAGCTAACTTTACAATTCAGGAGGCCAAAAAATTAATTTACATACAGATAAATTTTCAAAAGCAGTTATAACGCATGTTTCTAAAAGTCAAAATTTCCATTTCCAAACTCACGGATTGCAGACAAATCAACAAGAAATGTGCCATATATCCTACCAATTAATTTTGCTGACCTATCAACACAGAATCAACCAAATATTCTGAATTCAAATTCATATTATGATGATGACATTAACAGTCATTCTTGTTGAGGTTAATGATTAATTAATGTGGAAATTAACAATGTTAGTCGTCAAATAAAAAGGATGCACACAGATTTAATTGTAATATTTAAGAACTCAGAGTAACACGCGTCTATACCCCACTAAGGTCGCAGCACAAAAGTAGAGAGAGATGGTTGGCGCATTGCGACAAATGCTTACAAGACTAGCAGTGTTGCCAATATAGAACTGGTAACCTTTATGGTACCAACATAACACATAGTACATAAGTATGGTGATATTCAAACAAAATATAATTACAACACTTCCTCTAATGTTATCATGCAAAATTTAGTTCATTTTCTTGAGTCCCAACATTTCACGTAGTTTAATGAATCTAGGCTTTGGAAGTGGCTTCGTTAAAATATCTGCCACTTGTGCGTCTCCTGGAACTTGTTCGATTGTTATATCTCCAGAATTTAGTTTCTCTCTAACGAAGTGGAATTTGACTTCAATATGTTTGGTCCTTTTATGGAATTCTGGGTTTTTAGCCAATTTTAGTGCACTAGCACTATCAGTATAGAGAGTAGGTAAATTACTGTCTCTCCCGTTTACATCGTTCAGCAATCTGCTCAGCCAGATTGCTTCCTTTGTGCCTTCACAGGCTGCAATGTATTCAGCCTCAGTTGTTGATAGAGCAACACAAGTCTGCTTCTTACTGCTCCATGAGACTGCTGCATCTGTGACTTTGCAAACCACGCCGCTTCGGGATCGCCTGGTAGGTTTGTCTCCCGCGTAGTCAGCATCGCTGTAAACTTCCAGTTTTGGAATCGCCAAATCTTCCTTCATGTACAGCAAACCCAAATCAGCTGTACCTCGAAGATAGCGAAATATGCGCTTGACTGCGCCCCAGTGTGATGCTCTCGGATTCTCCAGAAATTGGGAGACTGCGCTGACGGCATAACTAATGTCGGGCCTTGTTGCTACCGACAGGTACATAAGACAACCAATTGCCTCGCGAAATGGCGTTGACTTGTCAAGGAATGGGTCTTCCTCGCTGTCTGACAAGTAGTCATCACTCGGAGTGGCAACCGCATTACACTCCTCCATGTTGAACCTCTCCAGTACTTGTTTTGTGTATGTGCTTTGACCTACCAATAAAGAATTAGCACATTGTTTGGTTTGCAAACCAAGAAAACAATTTAAATTGGACACTTTTATTTTAAAGTTCGTTTTGAGTTCGACGAGAAATTTTTGGACTTCTGTTTGGTTGTTGGTGGCCACAAGTCCATCGTCAACATATATGGCGATCATGATGACGTACAACGAAGTACGTTTGATAAAAAGACATGGATCTGCTTTGCTTTGATCAAAGTGTTGTTGCTTCAGGAAGTCTACGAGCCGTTTATTCCAGCATCTAGGTGCTTGTTTTAGCCCATAGATGCTACGTTGTAGCTTGCATACGCGTCCCGTCCCATCTTCAAACCCCACTGGCTGTGCCATGTATACTTCTTCCTCTAGTTCTCCGTAGAGGAATGCCGTTTTAACGTCAAATTGAACCAGATCAAAATCCGTGGATGCTGAAATACTTAATATTATTCTTACTGTTTCAAACCTGGTTACCGGACTAAAGGTTTCATTGTAGTCCAGGTCCTTCTTCTGCACGAAACCTTTTGCCACCAGTCGTGCTTTAAATCTCTCGATTGAGCCATCTGCATTTTTCTTTAGCCTTAATACCCATCGGCAACCAACAGCCTTCTTTCCTTTGGGAAGGCTCACCAGAACCCAAGTTTGGTTCTCAATGAGAGATGCAATTTCTTCTTCTTTGGCTTCTTTCCAATTTGCTTCGTCAGTAGACGATTCGCTTAACAGAACTTCAGCATCAATTTCTTCCTCCAACAAATAGTCATTCATTCGTACTGGACGTCTTCTTCTTCGTTTGGTTTTCGTTGTTTCGTCATGATCGTCCTCTTCCTCGCGAGGTTGATTGACTCCATCGTCGTCATCATGGTCCTGGTTCACTTCACCTTGAACAACTTGATGAACATCATCATCGTCATCATGATTCATCTCTTCCTCTCGATGTTGATGGACATCGTCGTTTGTCACTTCCTCTGGAACTTGATGAACGTCGTCGCCGTAAGCCTCCAGGACTGGATTAACATCCACTGCACATGGTTCAATGTAATCGAGGGATTTCTGTAAATTTTTATCCATGAAAATCACATCATGGCTGATAGTTACCTTCTTTTCATCTTGCAGCCAGACCCGGTACCCCTTCTTCTCTCCACAGTATCCAACAAAACAAGCGGACTTGCTTTTAGCATCAAGTTTTCGACGCATCTGGTGAGGAATGTGGACGTAGCACCTTGTTCCAAACGTTTTAAAGTGTAACGGTGTGGTTGGTTTCCTGTTAAACCACACTTCGTACGGAGCTTTTGCTTCCACAGAGGTAGGGCCCGTTCTGTTTAAAACATACACAGCGGTGTTGACAGCCTCTGCCCAAAGATTTAACGGCATCTTTGTCGCGTGTATTAAAGTGCGCGCACTTTCAACCAATGTCCTGTTTTCGCGTTCCGCGGTCCCGTTTTGTTCTGGCGAATAAGGCATTGTAATTGTTTGCACTATACCATTCGCCGAGAGGAAAGACTTGAGAGCCTGATTGTCATATTCTTTTCCTCCGTCACTTTGAAACTCGCGAACTGTTACACCGGCTCTAGTCGCCTCATTTATGAAAGTTTTAACGCATTCAGGAACTTCACTTTTCTGTCGAATAAAAAACACGCGCCGAAACTTGCTAAAATCGCCTTTTATACACAGAAAGTATCTCGATCCGCCGAGAGAGGTCACCTGCATTGGCCCGCATACATCGGAATGCACGAGCTCTCCCACACTCTTTGCCTTGTCTCTCCGCGAACGAAAACTTATTCGTTGTTGCTTCTCGAGAATGCACGCTTCACAAACTGCGTCATTACGATCTAGCGCACTAATGTTGTATCTTTTTAACACCTCACGAATATGCTGCTTGTTTTGGTGACAGAATCTCTCATGCCAAGTTTGGAGTGACGCCGTTTTCGTAGTTGCCACGGCCGCCAACATGGTCGCACACTCATCGACTTCTGATGAAAAAAGACAAAGATTATTTGTCCGAGAAACAGTCATATTTAGTGCATATAAGCCTCGTGTGGTCATTGTACCCGTTAAGCGCACATCGTTGTTCTTTCTTCATTGTTGCGCTGACTGAGAAGAGATTGCGCCCAAGATCTGGTACATACCAGACGTTCTCTAAGTAGTTGTCAACTGACGCACCGTTGTAACGCATCTGAACGTTCACTGTTCCATGACCAATTGCCTTTATGACACTAGAGTCCCCGAGATGCACGGATTTTTCTTGTTCGAATCTGTTAAAAGAAGCAAAGTATTCTTTTCTACTCGTCATGTGTGCCGTTGCACCACTGTCCGCAAACCAAGTCTCACTGTCAGTTACCGCACTATTCGCGAACGATGCAACCGCTATGAAAGCTTCACCCGCACTTTCGTTATTGCTGAAATTTTTGTTTCTGCATTCGCGAGCAACATGTCCCATTTTGTGACATTTGTAACACTTTAAAATAGGCTTACGTTTATAGGCTTTCCTGTCCTCGCAAACGCATTTCTATTAACCGTAGACGCTCGGTTAACTTGTTTATCGAACGATCAGCAATGGCAACGGACTCCCACACACTCTTAAATTCGAAGTACTCTGTGGGGAGGGTTGACAAAATTCTACTCATGAGTAACAGGTCAGGAAGTTGCGTTTGGGCAACCGTCGTAAGTTCTTCATTCATTTCCCTGAAGATGCGCTGAAGCCGAGCGATATGTGTCATGATATCCTCATTTTCATCCTTTTCATAGGTGAAAAATCTTTCCATCAGCCTGTCTAAGCGCTGTCCTGAACTTTGTTCATATACACTGAGTAGTTTTTCCCAAACAGCTTTAGCTGTGTCACATGTGGCTGTCAAGTCCACATTCGATTCGTTCATTGTCGAAACAAGTACAAGTTGGGTTAGCGCGTCAGCTTTTTTATACTTTCTTAATGCTGCTTGTGCTGCTTCGACGTTCGAAGCTTCCGGGACGACCGTCATGCCGGTTACAACTTCATACACCTCGTGGTGTTTCAGTACCAAACACACTTGACGTTTCCACATCGCCCAATTTTGTGCTCCACTCAGTTTATCGATCTGAGCCTTAAACTCCATTGTTATTGAAACAATCAAGGCAGTAACGTACTACAAGAAAAGATGTCCGAACTCACAAACACGTGCTCACACTCGCGCAACTTACTAAGTTCAAGATTTTAATCACTAAACACTCGAAATTTACAGAAAATTCGTTCTGGGCCCATAACCTGTTGAGGTTAATGATTAATTAATGTGGAAATTAACAATGTTAGTCGTCAAATAAAAAGGATGCACACAGATTTAATTGTAATATTTAAGAACTCAGAGTAACACGCGTCTATACCCCACTAAGGTCGCAGCACAAAAGTAGAGAGAGATGGTTGGCGCATTGCGACAAATGCTTACAAGACTAGCAGTGTTGCCAATATAGAACTGGTAACCATTATGGTACCAACATAACACATAGTACATAAGTATGGTGACATTCAAACAAAATATAATTACAACAGAGAAGTGAGACTTGAGTACAAGAGAAGTTTACCTTCAGAAGTGAGTTATGTTCCAGAATTATATAAAATAATACTAACAAACTATGTACCAAATTTTATTAATTAACATACTGATAAATCCTCAAAACCGGTTTTAAAGCTGTTCTGTTTTTCTTTGTTATTTTTTCTTTGTTTGTCACAAAAAGGCTTTCCACCGCCCTTTTCTTGAATTCTTGGTCCAGCTGTAGCTGCGTCTTTTTTAGCTTGTACGTCACGATTCTGTAACCAAGCCCCAAGACGTCTCTATCTACTTCTTCACAGATTTCCTTCCACTTGACTTCTTGCGATGAGTATCCGCAGCTTTTTCTTTTCGGCCTTATAGGCCAGCGCTAGCTCGACTTATTCCATGTTCTGCTTTTTTCTCCCTCTAGTCGTTCGCCTTCTTTCCTTGACGCAGGTTCTTCTTTGTTCGCTCGTCTACCAGTAGATGCATCTGTTAGGACTGTATCCTCCTTTACTTTTAAGACACTTGTTGCACACGTTAGTCACCAGCTCGTCTGCTTTGTCCGACTTCTTATTGGCCTCTCGGAAGGCTTCCATGAACTTTCCCTCATCTAGCGCAGTCGTTCTTCATCCTTTGCACTCATTGCTGTACTGATCGGGGGTTCCGCTGCCTCGTATTTCGAGGTATCTCAGGTATTTATGGTCGCTCAACGTTTCTTCATCGTTCACAGTATTCATCGTTCCAAATGTTAAGTCAACAATGGAGCTACCGTTACCGCGGACACAGGTGGGTTCCTGTCCGTCGTTCCGAATGACGAAATTGTTTTGCGGAGCACACGGTCCTGTGGTGTTACAGGTGGCACACTGTAAGAGAAGAAGCCGTAGACAAAGTAGGGGAACACAACATAATAAAGTTTTTGTTAGAAAGCCAGGATAAATGGGATGCAATAGAAGGAGCAATTAAGCAAAATAATTCGAAAGAAGGAGAAGGAAGAAAGGCAAAAATGAAATAATTTGTGGATCTCAGGGTAGTCATGCATAAAGGCAATTTCACTGATTTCCATGTAATCGAGGAGGGGATTTTAGTGGGTAAACCTATCCCGACCATCTGGATGTGGAGTCCCACACTCTCCAGGGAAACCTCTAGGTTGTACTTAAAGTATTTCCCTCTCCTCCGAAAAAATTATAAGATAGAGAAGACTAGACATACTAGTATACTGCCTGTCTAGTCTTCTCTGTCTAGACTTGTCTGTGTAATCTTGTTAGTCTAGTGCAGTCCTATCCAACCAGTCGATCGCGATCTACCGGTCGATCTATCTCGGCGTGATTTTGAGTCGATCTTTAGATTTCTCACGCTTTTATGTACTTACTTAAAAATACATTTCGATAAATATAAAGTAAAAATTAAAAGACGCTTCTCGCACACTTAATGCGTAGCTGGGAGGCGTGAAAGCTTAATTGAAAAACCAAAAGATAAAACCTCTGCGAGTCCAAGCTCTGAAGGTCCTGAGAGTTAGAGTGATGATGACGACCAACTCACACCTAGTCAATTATTTAAAAAATTAGCAAATAATTTTGAACATGCTTTGGACAAAAAATTGGATAGAGTAGCAAACCAGACGGAAAGGAATTCCAACCAATTATAGATCAAATACAGGAAGATAAAACTTATAAAACTTGAAAATAAAAAACTAAAACAAGAAATTGAACAACTTCAAAATTATACGAGGCGAGATAATTTAATCCTTGGGGGAGTTCCTGAATCTAAAAACGAATCCACCATTCAAATCGTAATGGAAAAAAAATGTTTCAACACCTAACTCAAGAAAGAATAACCTCTTATAGACATTTCTATGGAGAAACCATAAAGGTGTACAAAGAAGTCAGGCCAGTGGCTATTAGTGCTGGCAATATTTTACTTGGATTAGGGGTATGGAAAAGTGATGATGATGAGTGAAGAAGGGATGAGATAAGTCCCGCAAAAACTGTCCCATCTGGGACTGATTTAAATCTATTTTTCTCTAAAGTTGGGTAGTAATTCCGTAAGAAATTTGTTTTTGTTATCTTTTTTTTATTTTATTACTTTCTTTTATTATTATTGAAATTAAAATTTGTTTTTTTTTTGTTCTAGAAGTTTAATTATTGTTTGTACACGGAGGATGATGTTGATTTATTTTTAAATAACTTTTTTTTTGTTCTCTTTGTTTTTTGTAAAGAATATAATACACTTCTAAAAGATGAAATAATGATGCTCGAAAATAGTGGGGCACTGAATGTAATTTGCATTAATATAAGAAGTTATAAAAAAAATATTGAGCATTTCTTTGCTCTTCTAAAGGCTTGGAATTTAACTTTAGTGTAATAGTCCTTACTGAGACAGTAGTCCGGTCATTTTAGACATAAAAATAGTGATCAAATAAAAAAAATTCCGACAGAGCTAAATCTTCGTAGAGACCTTAGGTTTACCACAAGGAATAAAGTGTCAAAAGTCCCCATCAGTCCCATGTGAGCTTAGGGACTTATTCGGGGCCCAAGGTCAAAATTTTAGGTTTTTTGGATTTTTCTCAAAAACGGTAAGTTTTATCGAAAAAGTACTTCAGAGCAAAGTTGTAGATCTTAAAATTCTCTATAAAAATGGTCCCTATGATTTTTTCTCCAAGACCCACTATTTCCCAGATATTGCGCTTGTAAGAATCACGTTCTACATAATATGCACACATTTCCACACCACCTGTGAGGTAGTGTACTCGGCGCGTTTTTTTTAACGTGGTATCCCCGGTAGGCCTATTCCACGAACCTTTATGACGTTATTTTCAGGAACAATAATTATTTAATAGTATGAAGATTATTGATATGGGTTACTGAGTTTAACTGTCGTTCTAACTTTTTTTATTACTTTAATCTGACTCATACTCTTCATATTCAACTTCAACAATCATGTTTTCTTCAATTTCTTCTTGTTCTTCTTCTTCTCCTTCCTGTTGATGAACGCTTAGAAATTGTTCAAATGAAGATGAATCAGTTGTCTCTTCATCAAAATCACATGAATCTTCCTCTCTTGTATTTAATTGAACATTTGAGCAAGAGACACCTTGGCAATTGGTACACGCTGGAGAACACTGCAACCCTACTTTTTTACAGCCACATTTGGCACTACAACCTTTCTTGCAATTGCAAAAAATAGTGTTAAGAAGTTTTTCTGGAGCAGGGGGCAGTAAAGTTCGAATCGGTTCCAAAGTATTATTTATCAATTTCCAACCCCAGTCTTCAGGGTTCAGTTCATTGCCTTGCCATGTCTGAACTTGATAGTATACTCGAAACAAATGTTGACTAGCAGATGCCGATGTTGGAGGAAGACAAGATAGCTGTACTTGCTTTTTGTTTCGTGTATTTTTTACAAATGTTAAATATCTGTACGTATCTATGCAATCAATTTTTTTTGGAGCTCTATAAACCGCAAGAAGAAACCGAATTCCTTTAGTAATTAGTATTTGAGGTGAAGAATTAATTTCTGTAAATACTTTTGGGCAGTCAATCAAATCATTTTTTTCAAATAATTTTAATACTGAATTTTTGCCCCTTCTAAACATTGCTGACGTAGTATCGCATCCGGTTATCGCATGTAAAAATAAAATAAAGTTTTGGCATTTTGGATAAGCTGATAAACTTTTAGAAGAATATATTTCTGTCCGTTGCTGCGCCTTCCCAGGTTTTAAAAAGTAAATAATTTTATCAGATGGAGTCCTTGCAGTGAGTATTATGAGGACATCGGCGTCATTCGGAGCTTGTTTCACGGCAATATTTTCAGCTGTTAATTTGTTACTCAACATAGAAATAAAACGAGATTTATTATTAATGTTTGCAAAAAAATGTTGTTGATTAACTGGAACTGTCATAAATTCGTCAAACATTATGTCGGTACCTGAGGATGTTTTTGTAGCACGACGACGTTGTTCTGCAGCTTTTATGTTCTTTGTTGTGTCACTATAGCCATCAAATACTACCGTAACTGTATGACCATAATGTCTACGTAAATACTGAACATATTTTTCAAAAATTACGTTAAAGGTTTCTTCTCGATCCCACACAACGTGATGTAGTAGATATCCTCCATCAATAACGTAAGCAGCGTTTGTACAATCAACCTCAGCATTGACTGATTGAAAGCAATCGTAAAGAGCCGACTTCAATGTTTTACGCATTCCAGCTGCATCGAAGAGTGACAACGGGTAAGGAGCTAAATCATATGCGAAAAATGTTTCAATTTCATCCTCAAAAGTCTTAGTGACACTCATACGTTGAAATAATAATACTGGGTCTATTGGTACTTCTTCGTCGTGAACTTTCACAGTGCTACTCACAGCTAAAAGAGGAAGTACTTTATCTGTGCTTTTCAATTTTATATGATTGAAAGTTTGACCAGTCATTTTAGACATCGAGGCAATCCCAACTTCACGAGCTTTATGACAATTAATCTTATCGTCACCAACGACTCCTGAAGCAATAGATAAGATTTTGTTAATTTCGGGAAAAGGATCATGTGATGAAAACCAGTCAAGAAGTATTTTAATATCTTTAGCATCTTTCTTAACTCTCTAATCACTCGCATCTACATGTTGATCTGTCGTGTCCATTCGAACATTAGCAAGAACTTCCAACTCGTCACACACTGTGTTCATTGCATGCATTCCGTAAACCCATTTGCTTATTACCCTTTCTTTTGTACTACGTCCTCGAGAAATACCACCATCTGTTTTCATGGATTTCATCATTGATTGTTCGATAATCATATCTGTTGAAGTTCCACAACTGAGTTTATCAGAACGTCGAACAGTGAAAAATCCATCAGTAAACCTTCGATAAACACTAGGATCAATTACCTCCTCTAATTGAAGCATATCCTGCAAGTATAAGTGCGCAGACTTAACGTAAGGTAAATGCCCCGATGCATGGAAATAAGGAAGCATTTCTTTAACGCAGTTCAAATGAGCTTGCCAATCTCCCATACGTTCAGCTCTTATAAATTCTTTTGCAATGGAAACCATCCGAAAATACTGTACCCATAATTGTGCAGTTGGTCCTCGTTTCTGATATTCCATTAACTTTTTATTAAATAAATCAAGTAAAAGTTCAGATATTTCCTTATCATTTTCAATGTCATAATATAAAAGAGTTTTATCGAGGATATTTTCCACTGTAATTATAAGATCTGCACCCATACCATCATCAATAGCTAGTTCTTTTAATATTGTTAATGCTAAAGTGAGCTGAAGTAACGTGTGAGCTCGAACCGCCCTCGCGTAAGCATGGCCATTAAGCATTTTCTCTAAAGACTCAGGAGCATAAATCTCAGAAAGCACTTCTTTTAAACCACTTCCTTGCATAATATAACCTATTGCGCCGAAAAATGACATTAACAAATGAAATCCTCCCAGTCTCACTATAATCTTTGATAATTCCGATCCTTCAGGTGCAGCAGATACAATTTCGCGTGCTTTCGCAAATAGAGGTTGATCAAAAGTAATTATGCAAACTGTATGGTTGTGACGTTTAGCATCTTCTAAAGCACAAAGTAAAGTTGTGTATATCGTATTGTAATTACTTGCAGGCTGTTGAACAAATGGCAGAAATGAAATTTTTGATTTTGAAAAGTCTACAATATTGCTAGTCACGTGTTCAATATAACCATTCCAACCAGGTAAAGGAAAAGCTTTACATTTTCCATAGAACCATATCACATCAACTTTTTTTAGAAAAGATACTTTTGTTTCATTTTCGTATTCAAAATCTCGCACATTTATTTTGCTATATCCTACTACGCCAGTATTTTGATAAACCTGTATAGGTACATGAGCCTTGGCTGCAAAATCTTTAGCTGAAAGGACTTCAGTTACTCGCGGCATCGGCTGTTCTAGTAATACTGAATCTTTGGGAGTTACAATTTGTATAATACCCATGATATGAAGCGTATTATTACCGTCCAAAGTATTTACATTAATATCAGCATTATCTGCAACATATTGAACAAATGTGACAGTTTCTGGTGATAAAATGTGAGGTGGGCGACTGAAAACTGCTAATTGCTTCATACTGCATTGTTTCACTGTAAGATGCGCATAAACCAAACGATGAGAAAATTTGTATAAGCCGTTTTGAACCAAACCGCCGATGGAAAAAAACTGAAAGACCCAGCTGTAATTTAGACTTGAAGGATCTAGGCCGAACAGCAGTCATTATGCTATGACTAATATTTGTGCAAACTAACTTTAAATGATCCAAATCATGACGCTTATTTTTAAGAATGATTTGTCCCAAAAAAAAAAGATAATGATTCGGGAATATCGTTATTTATATCTTCAAACATTCTACCCGGTGGCGGGTACATAGTATTATCAAACATACAAGATTGAATATCTTTTCGAATAATTTCTGCCGCAGCTTTTAAAGTTTTCCACCGTTTTTCCTTTTCATTCAAGTTTTTGTTATCAGACCAGGCTTGACTTAAAATGTCTTGGTAATTGTCTACAAAACAAATAAATGTTAATTTTCCAGGCTTCTCTGTAATAATAATTCTACTACTATACTTTAATTTCAATCGAATTTTTATAATCCCGTTTTCTAAAGCTACATTTTGGCAAACATTCTTCAGTTCATCTAACGAAAACTGGCAGTCATCGCTACTTTCAATGAACTTGAAAATTTCCTCCATTGCAGAGTTTATAGCCTCACTTTGAGGACGGCCAATTTTACCGCCAGTATTAGGTCTCAGGAAGGATTTGTAACAACTGTCATGGTATTTAGCGTCAGCAGCAACTAAATCATACTGAAAATTAATACGCGCAAAGACAGCTTTTGACACATCATCAGAAGGATCTTTAGCTAATTTTAAAATGGAATCTTTGAATGTAAGTGTAGAAACTTTATGAATTTTTCGGCGATAAATCTTCACTTTCTTCTTTTCTGCTTCTTCATCCGCTTCATCGCCACAAAATAAGCAGTGGTTTTTAAAACAAAAGCTGGATTCACTTATTCGCGCTCTAGTATGAGGTGGACTTTTTTTTGAAGTACTGGCCTGTTCTTCCTCACGTTGTCTTTTTGATGCAGAGATTGAAGTTTTCCGGGTGTATGATTTTCTGCAATCCACGTGAATTGTAACGGACTTTTGGCTTCTTAAATAATCAGCAAACTCATCACTTCTCGCGACACTTGCATCGATTAAAGTTGGCATTCCACGACTGACCACAACAGTTTCATCTTCAGTCAAAAGTTTATTACAAATAAAGCAAAATTGTGACATTTTTTTTTAATATTAATCAGCACTAACTTCAATAGTAGACGCTTGTAATAAATACGTATAGTCACTCGAACTGCTCGTTCAACACTAAAAGAAGCAGGTATACGTGAACGACACCACATGGACAAAAGAATAGGCAGATGTTTTTCAAGGCCAGATGTTATTCAAGTAGAGGGGATTCGGTAAGGGACCGGCGGTCATTTTAGAGTAAATTTTCTTAGAATAGTATAATGTATACATAAAAGAGACACGATTAGGCATTTTTGCTTGCTTGAGTACCTAAATATGTATATACGTGGCATATGTGTGCATACTATGTAGAACATGATTCTTACAAGCGCAATATCTGGGATCATAGGAACCATTTTTATAGAGAATTTTAAGATCTACAACTTTGCTCTGAAGTACTTTTTCGATAAAACTTACCGTTTTCGAGAAAAATCCAAAAAACCTAAAATTTTGACCTTGGGCCCCGAATAAGTCCCTAAGCTCACATGGGACTGATGGGGACTTTTGACACTTTATTCCTTGTGGTAAACCTAAGGTCTCTACGAAGATTTGGCTCTGTCGGAATTTTCTTTATTTCAATTGTCTAAAATGACCGGACTACAGGTTTGGATCCTGACATTCACATCCCGCCACTGATGGGATATAATTCTTTTCGATGTGAAATTGTAATAAATAAATGTATTGGAGTTCTCGTTTATGTAATAGAAAACATTTCGGTGAAAAAACTGAAATGTCAAATAGGTGGAGGTTCAAACGTTTGCCTAGAGATAGCATATTTCATTGATTTCAAAGTGTGCGATTCAATTCCTATTAGTAAAGGTTAACTTGATAGACAAAAATGTCTAGAGAGTTACGGTCGAAGGCCTCAGAGGGACAAGTTATAGACTATCTGGCAAGTTCCCATTTCATGAATATGATAGCGGGGATAGTTAGAAAAGAAGTGGAGGCGTTTAAATCCGAATTTGGTATGTATATAAGTGAATTTAATGTAAAACTTAAAATAAACCTATAGAACTAAATGAGAAATCTTCACTAATAACCGAAGATAGTGAAAACAGACCAACTTCACTCTCACAAATTACGGAAATTAACGCAAAACTCAATAAATTAATAGAACTAAAAGAAAAATCTGTATTGGAAACTGATAATAATGCAAAACCAACAACTTCCCAATTGCAAATAAATAGCGAAATAAAAGATACGGACGGCAAGGTCTACCGACAATCTGGTACCCGCGCCGATAAACAGAAAAAAGTAAGAAACAATAAAGATAACAACAGCTCTCAAACCGTTCAATAAAATATCGATTTAGAAAAGGATTCCGATTCAACCGATGAAACAACAGATGAGGTGTGGAAAAGTCCAACGAAAGAAAAACAGAAAATACCGAAGATCTAACATCATACAGGGAATTTCAGAATCGACGAGTATTAGCGCTATTCAAAAATATGCGCATCTGCATGTTTTTAAATTAGATCCTAAGCTGAAGGAAAAAGATGTCATCGATTATTTAACAACTAAAAATATTATTTCTGTGCACTGTACAAAATTGGAATAAAAAAATTCAGAAATATATTCATCATTTAAAGTTTCAGCACCAATCGAGTTTTTAAACAATCTACAGAATCCAGAAACATGGCCAAAATATACATGCATAATACGGTTTTTTCTTCACCAGAGACAACCAAAACAAGACATATGAAATGTACACGTAATTACAACATGTTATTATATCTAAACATACAGAGCCTTGCGAAAAAGATACACCAACTAGAAGTAACAACAGAACAATACAAACCTTATTTCCTGTGTCTTACAGAAACATGGATGCAAGATGACAGCCTAAAAAAAATAAACATCCACTGCTACAATCTTATAAGCTTCTACTGCAGACAAGAATCCTCTGGAGGAGGGGTAGCTATATGGGCAAGAAACAATTTAAATCAGGATAGCACAAGAATAGAATATTTGGGAATTGAAAATATATCTATAGAAAAACATATTGAGATATGTGGTGTACAGTGGACATTCCATAGACAAGCAGTAAATATCGTCGCTATATACAGACCTCCTACCGGATGTTACACAGCTTTTATGTTAACACTAGATAATATACTTGATAGCTTATTCAAGCAAACTTCCGAAATCATACTCGTTGGAGATTTCAACACTAATTTTAATGTGCAATCAAAAAATACCGACAACATTAAGAACCTTGTACTATCTTATGGGCTGGTGGATAGGGTTCATAAACCTAAAAGAGTAACTAGCACATCACAAACACAAATAGACAATGTATTCACACAATCGACAACATTATCAACAAAAGACGTAGAAGATACAACCATCTCTGATCATAAACTAATAGTGCTTCGAGGCAACAGCAAAGAAAAACACAAACCAGTTTACAAAACTAAAAGGAACTTCTGTGAAGCCAACAAAATAAAATTCCATACTTGTCTAATGGAAGAAACATGGGAGGCAGTATATAGAAAAGATGACTGCGATAGCAAGACTAACACCTTCATTCAGATGCTACAGCATCACTATTTCATATGTTTTCCATTGGTCAAGATAAAACAAAGTACAAAGTCCTGGGTCACAAAAGAAATTTTATCCTCAAGCAAAAATCTAAAGGATCTATATATTCTGCAAAAAAAATTCATGTTTTAAAAGAAAAGTATTTGCAAAACAAGTGTGAGCATAACAGACTAGTTATACAGACAAAACGTGACTTCTCTAATAGGAAAATTGAACAGGGAGCAAACTATCAGAAATCTCTATTTTAATGGATGCGATATTGAACAACCAAAGCAACTAGCGGATACGTTCAATAAGTTTTTTCAAAATGCTCCTCTGATGATAGCACAAAACATTAAACCGACTCATATTAATAACGACCATATTCTCTTCAACGAAAAGTCAATGTATCTGGAAAATTACTCAATCCCGGGAATGTCAGAAATTTTACAAGAACATATATATATATATATATATATATATATATATATATATATATATATATATATATATATATATACATATATATATATATATATAAATATATATATATATATATATATATATATATATATATATATATATATATATATATATATATATATTACACAGCTCATTTGTACCCCAGAGTCAAGCTAAATGATGCAAGACAATTGGAAAGTGCGAAGGAACTTTTTCCACGCACCGAAACGACACCAATAAGGGAAGCTATACTACTAGACTGCCCAATGCCTCCAATTGATGCTGAAGAGCTCACAACAGCAATATCTCAAGTAAAGAATAAAAAGGCTGCTGGTTCAAATAGAATACCACCAGAGGTAGTGAAGGCCACAGCCCTATCGGAACTCGACACCCTTCTTGAAGTCTATAACACACTCCTACAAAAGAGAATCTTTCCACGTCAATGGAAAATAGCGAAATTGGTTCTTATCCAGAAACATGACTCCACTAAGTTTAGACCAATTTGTCTACTGGACGTATTTGGGAAATTATTTGAAAGAGTTATTGCAAACAGGCTCTACTGCGAAATCAATGGGAAACTATATAACCACCAATACGGATTCAGGAAAAGCCGGTCTACCACTGATGCAATGCAAGAAGTACTGAAGATAGTTAATAGCATCAAATCAAAGGCACCAAATAACCGAGAACTCTGCATAATGGCTACTCTAGATATCCGCAATGCTTTCAACTCAGCACCGTGGGAAGGAATCATGCTGGCGCTCAAAGACATGGCAGTATCAATGTACCTGCGTCGAATAATATCGAACTATCTCTCTGAGAGATCTATACTTGTTGGGCGGGGCATGAACATGCAAATGGAATGTAGGGTACCACAAGGCTCCATTCTGGGACCTATCTTGTGGAATATTTTCTATAATTCAGTGCTTACAATAGAAGTACCTACCGGGACAACCATTCTTGGATTCGCTGATGATACAGCCGTTATTTGCAAAGCAAAAACACAGCTGGAGTTAGTCAGTAACACTAACTGGGTCTTGGCCAAGCTGTCGTCAGAAATCCGCAATAAGGGCCTGAAACTGGCAGCAGAAAAGACGGAAGCCCTAATACTTTACGGAGGCAGAAAATTTAAAAGAGCCACCTTGCAGCTCGAAAATGAAGTGATAGAAACAAAATCGCGGTTGAAATATCTCGGAGTCGTATTCGATTACAACTGTGAAATGAAGGAACATGTGGCGACATGCAGCATCAAAGCTGAAAAATCCGTAATGGCACTAAGCAGAATTATGCCAAACCTAGGGGGACCAAAATCATCCAATAGGAAGATTTTAGCAAACGTGGCACATTCGATCCTCCTGTATGCTGCGCCCATATGGAGCCAAGCTACCAAGTGGGAAAAATACAGAAAACTCGTGGCAGGGGGTACAACGTAGAGTGGCGCTGAGGATCTGCTGCAGTTTTCGAACTATGTCTACGAAAGCTGCATTGGTACTGGCCGGAATACCACCCATTGATCTCCAAATTAAAAAGAGGTGTCTTCAGCATCAAATTGCCAAAGGAATAGAAACTAGCACCGACTGGGAAATACTTACCGAATGGCAGCGAAAATGGGCAACGGAAACCGAAAAAGGGGCATGGACACGCTTACTGATACCAGATTTTACAAACTGGATAGGACGCAAGCACGAAGAGATAAATTTCTACCTCTGCCAATTGCTGAGTGGACACGGGTGGTTCAATAGTTATCGGAATCGCTTCCACCTCCGCGATAGTGACTTTTGCCGAAAATGCATGGTGGTAGAAGATGCAAAAATGCATAAAACCACCATGCATTTTCGGCACAAGTCACTATCGCGGAGGTGGAAGCGATTCCGATAACTATTGAACCACCCGTGTCCACTCAGCAATTGGCAGAGGTAGAAATTTATCTCTCCGTGCTTGCGTCCTATCCAGTTTGTAAAATCTGGTATAAGTAAGCGTGTCCATGCCCCTTTTTCGGTTTCCGTTGCCCATTTTCGCTGCCATTCGGTAAGTATTTCCCAGTCGGTGCTACTTTCTATTCCTTTGGCAATTTGATACTGAAGACACCTCTTTTTAATTTGGAGATCAATGGGTGGTATTCCGGCCAGTACCAATGCAGCTTTCGTAGACACAGTTCGAAAACTGCAGCATATCCTCTGCGCCACTCTACGTTGTATCGCCACGTGTTCTTCCACTGCGATAAATGGAGACTGCTAATAGACGCAGCCCATAATGCAGCGGGAGTTACACTAACTAGCCATAATTGTGTGGAGTTCATGCTTGTTAACCAGGATACGTGGAATATTGTGGATACCCTTGCGCGGAATATCGTACAAGAACGGCAAAAAGAAGAAACGGATATAGGTTGATTAGAACACCAGTTCTCTTTTCCCGAAGTAATGCTCACGCGGTTCCAGGAAAATGAGATGTCATGAGAGGAGGTTTTAGTCGGGGCGGGTCCGACACTATATATATATATATATATGTATATATATATATATATGTATGTATATATGTATATATATATATATATATGTATATGTATATATATATATATATATATATATATATATATATATATATATATATATATATATATCTATATATATATATATATATATCTATTTATATATATATATATATATATATATATATATATATATATATATATATATATATATATATATATATATATATATGGGAACTAGCACGTTTCATTCATAAGAACAAAACCAATTTCTCGACTGGCCAAGACCATCATAACCATAATACTAGACACGTGTCAAATTTATTAGCGAATAGGTCGAAATTAACGATATGCAGCAAAGTGCCAAACAGAATTGGAATACGCATCTATAACTCTATTCCGTACAAGCTAAGGCAGGAGCATTTCAAGTCCTTCAGGAGGAAGCTAAAGGATATTCTAATCGAAAAAGAATTTTATAGTGTTAAAGAATTCCTTCTAAACAAAATTGTACACTGTATTTATTTGTAAATTTTCTTATGTATGTGTGTGTATGGGTATTATCTTTTTTCTTTTTCTCTTTTGACAAGTTATATATGTACTTATGTATATCTTTTATAACAATAAATTTGATTTGATTTGACTCTCTTGATAAGAATAAAAAAATGGTTATTCTTGAGGATACGAATGTAGATATACTACTTTCCTCAAGTAAAACTCCGGCACTAAGAGACAGGTATTTAAATGAGTTAAGCCTCAGAGGGTTTTTTTCGTGTATCAATACTGTTACTCGTCCATCTCAAACACAAAGTGAGGGGGGGACATGTATAGACCACATATTTGTTCGATCAGTGCCATGTTCGTGCCATGCCAGTGTTCGATCAACTATTGCCACTGATATTACAGATCATTATCTCACACTTGTCACTAAATGTCAATACCAGTCTCCCGAAATTATACAAAAACATAAATAATACCAGAACAAGGACTGATTGGCAAAAACCTCAAAATATGCTTAAAACTGTTTCCTGGGATGAAGTGAAGGGGCGACTGAAGTTGAAGAGACCGTAAAAAATTTCTACAACATAATTTATACTAACATACAACAATGTACACCCACTACCAAAATGTCAAGCCAAAAAGGATATGTCAATATCAAGCCAAGGATAACAACTTCTATTTTACAATCTATTCGTAAACGGGATAATTTGAAATTAAAGTGTCGTAAACAGCCGTTAAATCTTAACTTAAAAAAATATTATTTTAAGTATAGAAATAAGTTGAGCGAAGTCCTTAAGCAAGCCAAATCTAACTTTTACAAAAAACTATTGAATGAAACCAGAAATGTGGGTACCCGCTAAATTTTGGTCCATTATAAATGAAATTTCGGGAGTACGACTTGAGCACCTTGGGATACGTTCTGACCAGCAGGCCGAAACAAAATTAAATGAAATAAATAAGTATTTTACCCAAATGGGTGCCACACTCGGTTTGCAGCTCGCTCAGACCTCACCTCACAACAATCAGACATTGTTACCTGAAACTGAACCTGCAAGTTGTTCACTTGAAAATTTTTCTCTAGCTACTGAAGAAATAGTGAGGCGGGTGGTTGTGGAGATGCGAGGTAACTCGGCCCCGGGACCAGATAACATTCATGCTACACTAATTAAGGAAAATATTGATTAATTAAACCAATACAGCATATTATTAACTTGAGTCTTATCTCTGGAGTGTTCCCACGGATGTTCAAGTCGGCTAAGGTTATTCAACTGCATGAAGGGGTCTCCATACATGACCCGGGAAAATTCAGACCAATTTCTATGCTAAATGTGCTCTCTAAAATTTTAGAAAAAATTGTAAAAATTCAACTTAATCAATATTTGCATATAAATAAATTGATATCTGAGGACTAATTTGGATTTAGGCCGGTGAAGAGCATTGCTGATGCGCTGTTTTCAATGACTTCCTTCTAAACTAAAAATATTGATTCAGGTAGCAAAGTTTTGGCTGCGTTCCTGGACCTCGCCAAAGCGTTCGACTCTATTGACAGACGCTTACTAGTACAAAAACTCATTCAATTCGGCATAAAGGGAGTTGCGTTGAAAAGGCTATGCGACTATCTCACTGACAGGTTTCAGTATGTGTCTGTGGGGGGTGTTTTTAGTTCTGAGCGTGATATTGAATACGGTGTAATACAAGGGAGTACTCTCGGTCCGGTACTTTTCTAAATTTGCATTAAATTTTTCTGTCTGCCCCCCGGTGGCAAGATATTGTTATTCGCGGATGATTCTGTTTTGCTGATCAGGGGAGATGACTGGAACGGGGTCTCCAACGTTGCTAGAGACGCCGTGGCCAGAATGGATAATTGTTTTTGGGCGGAGTGTACTAACTCCGAATATTAACAAAACAAAATTCATGTGTTTTTCCTTGCTGCGGCCCCCTCCTGAGATTGATTTAAGGATTCACCACTGCGGCGAAGTGTTTGATGCGGGACTTGGTCTAGAGGCGAGCTCTCATTGTGATTGCCCAGCTATAGAACAAGTGAAACAAATTAAATATCTTGGAGTCATTATTAGCTCCAGTTTGAGATGGCAACCTCACATTGAGGCAATGGTCTCCAGGGTAAGGTCCTTGTTCTATGCATTTGTCCAGCTCAGGAAGGTGCTCCACCGTGAGGACTTAAGGGTTGTTTTCTGCCTACGCTGGTTCTATTCTGGAGCATGCCATTGTTTGTCGGGGCGGTGCTTACCCGACCATTATAGAACCTCTGGATGTTGTCCAGAGGTCTCTTATTAAAATAATCCTGAGAAGAGACCTTCGATCTTCCACAGAAGGAATTTATACCTACTGTGATGGGTGTCTTGCCAATAAGAGGTCTATATGTACGTAGCTTACTAAGCTTATACTATAAAAACAGGGAACAAATTTTATCATTGATTAGGGTAAATAGACACACCATAACCCCTATTATTCGCCCACATCTTACTTGGAGCATCCGACAGGCTTACTTTATCCTCATATACATTTTATCCAACATGCCACCAGACTTAAACCTTATACACTCATCGACTTTATCGAAATCGTCATATTCAAAACTTATAACCAGCTGGTTATACACTCTGTTTCCCACTCAGTTAGACCACATGATCGCATCATTATATTCTTAATTAAACTATATCCATAATTAATATTATATATACCTACCAACTTGAAATTCACATAGAAAGGTATTACCGCAAACAAAAAACAAAGATATACTTACGATAAAAATAGAAAAATATGTAAAAGACCAGTGCTCTTTATTTTCTATTATTATTTTTATTCATAACAGCCAAATTTTTATCTATTTTTATTATTTTTAACTATTTCCTATTATATTTTCAGTAGATAAAGATTATCTAACAGCAATTTTAAGAACCCCAAGCCAGGCCACAGGTTTTCCTATTCTGGCTTGTAATTTGTAATATAATTTAGGTATATTGTTACTATATTTATCTTGTACAAATAAAAATATTTAAAAAAAATACACACAATGTTATGTCAATGTTATGTTAATGTACTGTCTTTAAAATAATCAATTCTATACGTGGCAGTGCCCTTCAGAGACGTTTGTTTAAATTAGAAAATGAGGATAATGTAATAACGAACTTTTGCTGCACACTAATGTACGTTGGCTCAGTAGTATTCGATTTCTCATGCGGTTTCTAGAGTTATTAGAAGCCGTAAAGAGTTTCCTATCTGAAAGAGGTGACAGTTACCCATAGTTAACAAACAAAGAGTTGTTATTTAATATGTCATTCTTGGCAAACTTTAGTTCAAAACTAAACGATTTGAATCTTGAACTACAGGGTAAAGGCATAAAGGCATATTATACATGATAAGCTCGATAAGAGCTTTTCAGCAAGTTATAATACTGATGAATGCGAATTTAAAAGATTGAAGCATTTTCCAAGCATTGGAAAATATTTTCAGACACATCCTGACCCTCCTCAATTCAACCCTAACCAAATGATTCTCGAGATTGAAGTTGTTGAAACAATTTCAGACAAAATTTGAAGATTTTGGTAAGATTGAAAATATTGTACTATTTTTTTAAATGTGTGTAGCTGCAACGAGCCGTTCCATTTCTATTTCTTAGTTTACGAGGGCTTTACAATAATTACCCAAATATTTTCGGGCAATTTCCGAAAATATTTTATTAGGGTCGGTAATGTAATCCTCGAGCAGATAAAGAAATATTTGTATTTTAGTTTTACGAGGACATTACGGTGATTACCCAAATATTTTGGGGCCCAAATATTTTCCTTGTTGAAAATTTTCGAAAACATTTTATTAGGGTCAATGGTGTAATCCCCGGGGAAATTACGACAAGATGTTTTTCCCGAGAATCGGTAATCACCAAAGCGACAAATAGCCGAATTTAGAAAAATAATCACCACCAGATGTGGGACCAGTATACCTGGACATAACATAAATACCTGGACCCCCTAATAAACAAGACAGTCAGGCGCAACCAGTCAAGCAAGACAGTCAGGCGCAACCAGTCAGCAAGTCGACAGCGGTTCCGTCCACACAGTCAGGCGCAACCAACCAACGAGTCCAGTTCTGCAGCCAGTGGACTCCGACACACCAGTCCAGCCAGTAGACTCAGTTAACCAGACTCAGTCTAGCAAGACAGTAAGCGAGTGACACCAGTTCAACCAGGCTCAGCCAGCATCCAGTTCAACCAGATTCAGCCAGCAGTCAGTCAATCACACAGCGAGACGAGTTCATCAAGTCCGACACAAGTTCTAGTCCGAACACCGCCTCTCGTATGCCTCATGATGCCGCTTCCGCCCTGCAACAAACAACAACCTCTACGATGACGCCTTCAGCCATCTACGAGGACGCCGGCAACAACAACCTCTACGATAACACCTTCAATCACCCACGAGAACGTCGGTAACTACGTCTGCAATAATGACTTCAACCGTGTACCAGGACGCAGGCAATAACAAACAACGTCTACGGTAACGACTTCAACCGTCTACCAGACGTCTACGAACACACCCCGCAACAGCAGCGACGATGCCGAAATCAACCGTGTACCAGGACGCAGGCAATAACAAACAACGTCTACGGTAACGACTTCAACCGTCTACCAGACGTCCACGAACACACCCCGCAACAGCAGCGACGATGCCGAAATCAACCGTCTACCAGGACGCCGGCAACAACAAGCAACGTCTACGCTAACGACTTCAACCGTCTATCAGACGTCAACGAAAAAATGCCGCAACAGTGACTGATAGTTGCAAGCTGGTTTTGCATAGAAAATCGCCTATCAGCAAACGACGTCCACAAGGGCGCATTGTAACAAACTTGCAAGAACAAAAAACATCTACGGTAACGACTTCAACCGTCTACCAGACGTCTATGAACAAACACCGCAACAGCGACAACGATGACGAATTCAACCGTCTACCAAGACGCCAGCAACAACAAACAACGTCTACTGTAACGACTTCCACCGTCTACCAGACGTCTACGAACAAATGCCGCAACAGCGACTGATAGGTGCAAGCTGGTTTTGCATAGGAAACCGCCTATCAGCGAACGACGTCCACGAAGACGCCTTGCAGCAAACTTGCAACAACAAACAACGTCTACGGTAACGACTTCAACCGTCTACCAGACGTCCACGAACAAACCCCGCAACAGCGACAACGATGACGAATTCAACCGTCTACCAAGACGCCGGCAACAACAAACAACGTCTACGGTAACAACTTCAACCGTCTACCAGACGTCTACGAACAAATTCCGCTACAGCGACTGATAGGTGCAAGCTGGTTTCGCATAGGAAACCGCCTATCAGCAAACGACGTCCACGAGGACGCCTTGCAACATACTTGCAACAACAAACAACGTCTACGGTAACGACTTCAACCGTCTATCAGACGTCTATGAACAAACAAACAGCAACAAACAAGATGTTTTTCCTGAGAATCGGTAATCACCAAAGCGACATATAGCCGAATTTAGAAAAATAATCAAACCCAGATGAGGGACCAGTATACCTGGACATAACATAAATACCTGGACCCCCGAATAAACAGGACAGTCAGGCGCAACCAGTCAAGCAAGACAGTAGGGCGCAACTAGTCAGCAAGTCGACAGCAGTTCCGTCCACACAGTCAGGCGCAACCAATCAACGAGTCAAGTTCAGTCCAGCCAGTGGACTCAGCCAGCCACTTAGGATAAAATACTATATTCAGACAAAAAAAAATAACTTTATATTAAGGGAAATGAAGCAAAAACTATTTTTTTCATAAAAACAAGAAAACTTATTAATCAACCTGAAGAGTCCCACATCTCGTCGTCAGTTCGACATTCCCCAGTTTCCTCCGCAGATTCTTCTGAAGAGCTTTCGTCGTTTTTATTAATAGACTCTGCGGAAACAAGTATTTGCATTGCTTCTTACATGTGCATCACTGATCCTTTTCTTGGTTTCGGTCTCATATTAGTAATTAGGGGATCAGAGCTGAGCAATAATCTGTTAATAACATCTAAATTGCACTGCTCTCTTGAGAATTTCCTGGCGAAATTCATCCGGTATGAACGAAAGTGCTTGTTGCGCGCCTCTGCTGCTTCTTCGGACTGTAATCCTATAGGTGGAAGTGCTTTTTCCGTGACCGTTGCACCGTGGATAACGACTTTGTGCATTGTTGGAGTCACGGGTTGCCAGGGATATAATTCCACGTGAATTTTGGCCACTTTATGACCACTAGAAATTACCTCTAAAATCACTTTGATTCGTATTATCATGTTGTAGTCAATACCGGAAATTTGAGCTGCCATCTCTGGATTGGCGAAAAATCTCTTGCTAGTGTTACCATCATTAGTGTTGCCGTATCCAGCTTTAAGCACATTGACGATCAAGCCCGTTTTCTCTCGGAATCTCGCCTATATTCGGCCTTCTTCTTTCTTTAAAATTTCTTTCTCACTATTTGATCTTATCTGCCACTTTTGTACTGGAATTTTATACGACAAATGGAGAATACTTTCGAATAAGCGTATTCTAGCGTGCAGTATAGAAGGGCCAAATTGTAATGCGTTTGTGGAGACATTTCTTGTAACATTAAGGTCATTAAAGTGTTTGGAGGTAGCACCACAAATGTAGCATTTCATAGTTGAGGCAGATGACCCTGCAGCATTGCATACTTTTGCATCCACCATAGTTAGCATCAATAAACGCTTAATCGAAATAGAGCTATTTCCTTGTATGAATTCGCTATTTTGTAAAGCGTTTATAGCTTCTTTTATATAGGCGATTTCGGATTTTGTGACATCCACTGTTTCTTTGACAAACCGTATCCTCATTGGTCGACAGTAGCGTGGCGAAGAGGGAGTTGGATTTTGCCAAACAACTTTTTTGTTTATGCTACAAACCAATTTCAGTGGAACAAAGCAACTTTGAAAAATATGTTTATATTGTGTTTGCTATCCGTCACATCCCCATTTCGAAATTAGTGTCAATGTTTTTCGCTCTGGTATATTCAATGTCATCAATACATCCTCCAAATATGTAACCAAACGTTTTGCTGTGTGGTCCAATAAATGCTACAAGTAAATTTCAGCACAACTTTCAGTTACCAGATTGGCTGCTTTTTCCGGATAACGGAATTTTTCTGGATAATAAAGTCTTTTTCGCTTGCTGTACAATGGTATAACTCGGATAATAATCCTTGCTACATTTTCTAATAACTTCATATTGCCGCCTTGAGAGATCGGCTACAAACATTGAGAGAGGGCGGCCATTGGATCAAGTTGTCACCATTTTCCGTGCATTGACTTTTTGTATGCTGTTTGGTAATCTTGAGCTTTCTGCGGAGGATTTGTTATATCTTTCAGAATTTTCGATGCAATTCTCTCTCCAGAACGTTGAAGAGATGTTTGAGCAGCTCGCACTAACACACCTTTCTCGATGATACTGCGCACTTCAATTGTTTTTCTGCGTTTGCTCCTTTCACTTGATGCTTTAAACAATTTTGTTGATCGGCCACTAGAACGTCGTTTAATTCTCGGTAATTCGAATGTTCCTTGTAACCAATTGTCATTGTTTTTATAGAAAACGTCTGATTTTTTATGCGCTAGTGTCCATCTTTTTTTAAATTGGTACTTTAAATGGGAGAATTTATGTTTAACTTCCTTCATTTGGCTTTCACTATATCCATCTTGCGATAAAATATGTTTCTGAAGGTAGCTCAACTTTTCGTCAAAATTTGGTAAATCTTGTTCCTGCATTTTGTCAAAAAGAAATCTACGCGTTACTGCTCGAGCGCCTGGGGTACCTTCGGATGCTGGAACAAAACACAAACTATCGATAAAAACTATCGATTCAATTTTAATTATTATAATGGTACAAAAAATACTTAAAGTTATGTCTAACTAGTTTGATGGCTAACGAATTATTTGTGATATGTATAAACAGCTTGACGGCTAATTATAATATATCCTTACTTCCCTAATTAGCATGTATATATAAACCAGCCTGTCTATTATCTATGCTGAGTTTACCGTCTGTTTGTGTAATTCATAGAATAATATATGGAAAACAACTTAATGTTGCAAGATCCCGCGCAGGTAGGCAGACCACACGCGTAGGTTGGTAGATAACACCTCCCCTCGGAAATTCGACTACGCAGTAGAATGAGGAAGTCGAACATTGGGCATTTCCATAGTTTCCGGTTGCCATATTTTCTTTCTCTGAATTCTTAGTCTGATTTTCTTAAAAGTAAAATATAATAACATTATAATTAAAAATATATATAAAAAGAATAAGACGGGATGTAGCTGTATTCAATGAAAACCTCATCCTAAAAACAATAGAAGAGAATAGTGGCCCGAAAGTATTCAATAAAAAGTTAGCAGAAGGAAGAAAACACATCACAAAATGAATGGACGAGAATGGAAAAATACTCGTAGAAGGACCAGATATGCTGCGATACATCGAACGATTTTATCATGAACTATACTCATCCCAGAAACCCAAAACACCTGGCAGCCCGAACGAGAAAAGAGCCAAACTTACAATGCACTACACAGAGGAAATCCCAGAAATAAGCATATAAGAAATAAAACTAGCGCTGAAGACCATGAAAAATTGCAAAACACCAGGTATGGATAAAATAGTCACTGAACTTATTAGAGAAGGCGGAAAACTAGTACTGCCAATCCTGGAAAAACTATTTAATAAATGCTTAGATACAGGAGAAACACCGATAGCATGGAAGAACGCAGCAGTAATTATACTACACAAAAAACGCAATAAAAAAGATATAACAAATTATAGGCCTATCTCACTATCACATATGTATAAGCTATTAACAAAGATCATAAGCAATAGAATATCAAACCGTCTAGATAACTTCCAGCCAATAGAACAAGCCGGGTTCAAAAAAGGGTATTCGACTATGGATCATATACATACAATAAGGCGACTAATGGAGAGAACATACGAATACAACCAGCCACTGTATATGGTATTCATCGACTTCGAAAAGGCATTCGACACTGTGGAAGAATGGGCCTTAATCGACGCACTAAAAAGATGTAGGATTGATTATCGTTACATATCATTAATTAAAAGTTTATACGATCAAGCTTCTATAACAATTCAGGCGTTTGAAAATACAAATCCCAGTATTACTAAACGGGGAATAAGACAAGCAGATACCATCTCACCTAAACTGTTTACAAATACACTGGAAGATGTTTTTAAGATGATAGAATGGAAAGGGAAAGGAATTAATATAAACGGAGAATACCTTTCAAACCTACGCTTTGCGGATGACATCATACTAATGGCTAGAACCTTACCAGACCTAACTCAAATGATAAAAGACCTAAACAAAGCAACAGAAAAAGTTGGATTAAAAATAAACATCACTAAAACGAAAATCATGACGAACGACAAAAACGTAACACTTAAAGTCGACATAGGAAACGAGAGCATAGAGGTGGTAGACGAATACGTATACCTTGTTCAGCTTATTTCATTCGCACAAGATGCCCAGAATAAGGAGATATCCCGCAGGATAAAACTAGGATGGGCGGCATACGGCAACCTAAAAAACGTATTTAAATCTAAAAACTACCCGCAATCCCTAAAAACAAAGGTTTTTAACCAGTGTGTACTACCAACACTGACATCAGAAACTACAGAACGGAGAAATTGAGAGTAACCCAGCGAGCGATGGAAAGATCTATGTTGGGACTAACCAGAAGAGATCGCAAAACAAATGTATGGATACGAAATAAAGCACGAGTAATCGATATAAGCCAATACATAGCAAAACTAAAATGGTACTGGGCTGGGCATGTGATGAGAAGAGAGGATGGAAGATGGACAAAAAAAATTACAGAATGGAGACCGAGAACTGGAAAACGAAATCCAGGCCGACCTAGAACTAGATGGAGGGACGATATCGTAAAAGTAAGAGGAGGACAATGGACAACAGATGCCGCAGATCGCAGTCAATGGAATCAGATAGGGGAGGCGTATATCTAGCAATGGAGTACTTAAACGCTGCTTATGATGATGATGATGATTGGTATTTTCTTTGTTCTTTCTTTTTTGCTCTTTTCTAAATCTGGGAATAACATTGGTGGATTTTGATTGATTTCCCTCTAGTTCGTTAATTTTCTCTCTGGTGTGATTACTTCGCATTCCGGTGGAATGTTAAATAGGTATGTTCCTTTTAATATGAGGATTTCTTCTTGTTTTTGACATTTCAAATGAATTTTTTCGTTTATCAAAAAACGTTTATCCATTGCGGTGATTCATCTAGTTTCATGGATTTTGGTTGACTTAAAATAATTTCGGATAGTTTGCAAATATTGGTGATATCTTTTAATTCTAGAAGTTGAATTTCACAGGGATTTGCTTCTTTTACTTCTTTCAATTCTGCGTCTTGCCATATGTAGTATTTTTGAGTTAATTTTTTGCACATATTGTTCTCAAATGTAAAATACAAATTATTCTTCAAAACAAATTTTGTACTAGGTATTATCGTTTGGAATCGATTGTTTCTTAGGACTAGGTTAGGTTAGGTTTAAGTGGCAGCTAATGCTCACGGTACTTGCAGTACAACCCTCCTCAGGGGATTTTGTCAAACCATTTCGAGCCGTGGATGAACCTCCTGAGAGTCTGCGCATCTAGTGATGCGAGGTCAGAGAGATCATCCAAGAAAGGTCGGCCTAAGAAGAGCAATCGTGTTGCGGTCAGAGAGGGGCATTGGCATAGGTAATGCTGAACACTCTCCTCTTCCTCCTCGTCCAGGCAGCCTCTGCAGTAGTCCCGCTTCGCTATGTCCAGTCTCTCAGCGTGCTTGCCAATGGGACAGTGTCCCGTGATGACTCCCACTGCCAGTCTGATATCGTTTCTTTTTAGAGAGACGATGTTGGTGCTTCTTTTCCTGTTTCGGTGAGGCCATATTTGCCTGGTTACCTCGCAGGTGTCTTCATCCCTCCACATTCGCTCCGCTAGGTTCGAGGTTATTTCGGCTATGGTCTCCTTGCACGAGGCAAATGGAATACCAATATCCTGTAATACTTCGGTTGAGTGCAGGCTTGTGCCGTTCTTTGCAAGCTCATCCGCTTTTGCGTTACCTGGGATCCCGCTGTGTCTTGGTACCCACGTGAGTCTCACGTTTGTGTGTGCTGCAAGCTCATTCAGCTTTCTCCGACAGTCAGAGACCACTGCTGAGTTGGTGCACACGCTAGTAACTGCCCGGAGAGCAGCTTGGCTATCGGTGTAAATGTGGATCTGTTCACCAGGGTCCCCATTTACCATCAGCCACTCTGCTGCCCCTTTTATGGCGGTTACCTCCGCCTGTAGAACGCTGCAGTAGTCTGGCAGGCGTAAGCTAATTCTGAGATTGAGGTCGTTGGAGAAAACTCCGCTGCCCACTTTGTCCTCCCTCCGTGAGCCGTCTGTAAAGACCTGCGTGTGTCCTGCTGGTACCTCTTTCTTTTCCATCCACTCCTCTTTAGAGGGTATGTGGTATGAGAAGTTGTTGCCAAAAGCAGGTGTTGCTAGACATCGGTCTATGTTTTTGGGCACCCCTTTAAATTCATTGATTATTCCGGCGTGTCCACGATAGTCCGATATCAACATTCGCACTGACTTTAGTCTAAGTGCTGTGTTAATGGCAAGTTGCCTGCCCATTAAATCGACCGGGGCTATGTCCAGGATTGTCTCCAAGGCTTTCGTAGGCGTCGTTCTCATGGTTTCCGTTATCATGAGCGCCGCCATTCTCTGCACTTTTGTAAGCGCCATTTGATGGACTCTTTTATTAAGTGCCGGCCACCATATGAAAACGCCGTAGTAGAGTTTCTTAGGACTGGTACTGCATAAAAATGATAGTAGTCAAAAGTGTATGGTCTCATTATTGGAATATTTAACAAATATGTTATTTTATCATTAAGAATTAAACATTCTATGTTGATTATATTTTCAATTATCAATGTATTCTTCAAGTTGATTTCTAAGGGTAATTGTTCTGGTTTTAATGTTAGTTTTAATTTTGATAATTCATTATATAATTCATTGGGTTTTATTATGCTAGGATGCATAGTATTTAATTTTGCAAAAGATAGTGAATTTTCAATGTCTTGTAATATTGAATCAATAACCTCGTACATATTTATTAGTTGTGTAATTATGTCTTTAATAAATATGCTATTTTCTGTAATCATATTATAATCAATTAATGCAATTTGTACAATTTTAGATTTGAGTAAATGTTCGTTATCTACTAGTTTCTTAATTGTTTCAATAAATTTCTTAATTATATCTATAGAGATTGAATTTTGTTTGTTTACACTTGCTAATATATTTTTGTCATTAGTTAGAGTTGTTTGATCATTTCTTCGTAACTTTCGCCATCCCAAGCGTCCAAATTTCCGGATATTGATTTGAAAATAGTTCCTAAAACATGAATTATTCTTCTCTGTGAAGTTGGAATTATTCCTTTTAATTTGGTTTCTACCTTTTCTTTTATTATTTTGACATTTTTTTTCATAATTGGGTGTTTCTCTGTAAACTGGGCATCTCGTTGTAAGAAAACAGTCTAGGCAACTTTTTTGATTATATATTTATTAAATCTTCTTAGGGATATAAATATCCATCTATTTATTAATATATGAGAGATGAACCAAAAATATTTCCATTGTTTTAGAAAATATTGAGCATTTTCTGAAAAATCTATACAGGGGACTGTTGCTTATGTCAGGGGACTGTGAACTTAAATGGCAAATACAATTTCAGTACAAAAATGAAATCTTTTTTATTTTCATTAAAGTTTGGAGCTTAAGAATTATGTAACTGAACAATAAACAAATTAAAAATCAACTATCTTTTTACAATATCGTACTTATACTCAAATTTTAATTCTGAACCCTTAATATTTACTTATTAATTAAATCTTCATAAATTATTTTCCCGATATTAAAGTGTAGACAACAATCTTTATCACAAAAGCAGCTTAGATTTTTCATCACTATCACGGTAGAATTTGATTTTATTCCCAATGGATTATAGAATTTTCCAGTAACTTGATGGACTTTGAGGGTACCAACAAAACTTTTCACTTTGGTTACTTCTCGTTCCATTTCAGCGCTCATTTATTTAATCGCTTCATCTGATATAATGCTTAAATTAATTGCAGGACATCTCTTTTCAATCGCTTCTGCAAATTTCTCCAGATTATCGATATCGCCTCCAGTAGCAACTACGGCGTCTGCAGTCCTCTTGCAAGTAGCTCCAACGCCGTCCGGAGCGCCTTTACCGTGGCCATTTTCCGTATAGTTCCAAGTAAATTTTTGTACATGTGGAAATCGTTTTAGTATTTTTGTCGCCATAATGTAAAACATGGTTTTGTTCCTATATTGAGTTACTGGTCCATCGCTCAAGAAATGCAGGTTTTTAATTTGACGCGGCAAAGCATTTAAAATTGGATTTAGATGAGCCCAACTGGCAGCTGGAGAATGAGAAACATTCGTAGAGATTGTGCAATAAGATTTAACTGTATCTTTCAGATATACTACAACCGTGTGTAGACTAATCTGTGTACGCGAACCGCCAAAATGAAAAGCCTGAATTTCTTGACAATATTTAGTGGAATAATTTTCAGAGAAGTCCATATGAATTAGAACATCTTCTTCTGTCAACGTAGTTTTAAGTTTCCTTATTACACTAAACTGGTGTATAATATTTCTTTCGTGACGAAAAAATGTCTCTAGGTCTTAAATTCTGTAATGATGTCGCGCGGTTTCACATTAAAAGACTTTTTAATGTATTTAGTTATTCGACGAGATGAAATCAAGTTTTTCGGATATCCATTTTTTACAAATAATTTGTCTTCTGTCATCGAATTCATTGTAAGCAGGAGTCTTATTAACACACTTCTGACATTCTCTAGACAAACATTTTTCATTATAGCGGTCACAACACAGCTCCTGAAGCAATTTCTGATGGCTGTTATAGTTTAAAATTTTTCCACTGTATAAAGCAGATAGATTTAAGTCTATATTTGAGTGGTTCACGCACAAAGAAGTATCACGTTTATCAACTTTGGCCATGATAATCCAAAAAGGTCGCAGTCTACAAAAGGTTTGATAACTCAGTGTGAAATTTCTCTTCTGTTGTTTGAATTTCTTGTATAACCCCAGTAATGAATCGAGCATGTATCGCTTTTGTTTCCGTTCTGCTTTTCTCGATATGAATTCTTTCTTTCCTGCTCCTAATTTACTATTAGAATCATCTTCATAGAAATTTATAACTGCTCTTACACATTCATCTGAAATTTTGTTTTTTCTTATCACTCGATGAGCCGTTCTTACCTTTTTTATTCTTTTGTAGGTTATCACACCTGTGCTTTTCATTCGCCATAACTTACATTTATCAACTATCTTTCCTGAAACTATTTTTGCAAAAAGTCTTTTTTCTCGTACTGTTTTCATCTCTGAAAAATTCTCTTGTAATTGTTCTTTTAATACTTCACCGAATAATGCTTTTGTGATTATATCTTTTCTAAATTCTGGAGTATTTTCCATTTTCTTTAACTTAGTATTTGGTGTATCTTTAGGCTCTGTATTTGTTTTGGTTTTTAATCGTGATAGTCGTTTCTTGTACTTCAATACCTTCTTCTTCAGGACTGTAATTTCTTCATCCTTTTTCTTCTTTATTTTATATCTTAACATCTTCTCTTTATTATTATTTTTTCGAATAATGTCATCAACTTCAGGTGTTGGCAGTTGCGTTGAAGTAGATGCATCAGAATCTGGAGTATTTTCTCCCATAAATGAATTAGGAATATTTGCTAATACTTTTTTCTTATTGCGATACTTGGTGCAGTGCTCTTTCCACTTCTTCTTTGCATCCCGGTGTTCTCGTGGAGTCATATTTTCAACAAGCTTCCTAGTTCCCTTTTCTTTTTTCTTAAGCTATTTCAGGCGTTCTTTTTCTCTAAGCTCTTCCCTTTTCTGCGGATCGTTTTTAATACGATCATATCTCTTTCGCTCAGCTTCCCTTTTCCTTTGTAAAATCTCTTCCTTAGAAAGTTTTTTCTTCTTTGGCGCCATATTCAAAACACACATGTACCTAAAACAATAACAAAATAATATAAAGACAGTCCCCTGGAGATGGAAACAGTCCCCTGTCCTGTTGAGGGGCAGGGGACTGTTGCCAGGGGACTGTTTAGTTCGATTTCATTGAAAAGTAGCACGAAATGTAATTGACCCATGTTATTTATTTATTTATTTATTTATTTACGGGTAGCACCCAATTCAAGAATATGTTTTTATAAAGGTATATGATACATGAATACTTATAACTAAGGGTAAACCTAAAAACTATACGAATGAACATAATGTGATTTTTTTTTTTTTACAAATTAAGAAGCGACGGCAATCTTCGTTTCAAGCTACTTTCGGAGATATTAAAAAAATCCACTTCAATTTCGTTAGCGTTCGATATAATTCGGGCTAATGGTGAATGTTTTCCATAATTGCATCTGTGGAAATCAATTGCAAAAGTCTGAGTGTTTCGAGTTACTCTAGATGGAACATGTAGGCCAATTAAGGACAGGAGATGTGGACAATCAGCATTATAGTTCAAAATCTTTTGCAGAAATCTAATGTCTGCATAAACTCTACGAGTGCTGAGTTTCTCTATTTTTGTTGTATTGCGAACTTCTCTCAGTGAGTTTTGAATTAAAGGTATATTCAATTTATAGGCTAAATATCTCAAAAATTTGTTCTGAGTTTTTTTCTATATTATTTATATGGATTTCATATGTTGGTGACCATACACATGAACAATACTCCAATATTGAACTAACCAAAGAATAATAAAGAGTTTTATGGAATCGACATTAGAGCCCAGCATTTTTGTCGCCTTATTGACAACCTGCTCAAAGTGGAGATGAAAATTAATCTTGGTGTCAAAAAGAACACCGAGATCCCGAACAAAGTTTGCTCTTGTGAGAGGTTCACCTCCAATATTATACCCAAATTCAATATGTTCAAGTGATCGATAAAAAGACATAACATTGCATTTGTTTACATTCAACTCCATGTAATTTTCAGTGCACCATTTGACAATTGAAGTAAGGTCCTTTTGAACATTTTCACAATCTTGTTCGTTGTTGACATGGCTAAAGATTTTAAGATCATCTGCGAACAGCAAAAATTTTGAATGTTTAATTATTCCTTCAATATCATTGATGAATATATTGAACAAGAAGGGGCCCAGATGGCTTCCCTGTGGTACTCCTGAAGTGACGTGAATCTCCTCCGATGTGAAACTCTTGACTTTTACATATTGATTTCTGTCTCGAAGATAGCTTGCGAACCAGTTCTGTAAATTTCCATGAAACCCTATCGCTTCTAATTTCTGAAGCAAGACAGTATGATTAACTGTGTCGAATGCTTTGGAAAAATCTGTGTAAACTACATCTACTTGATGCTTCTGTTCCAGGGCACTCAACACAAATTGTGTTATTGTTAACAAATTTGTAGTTGTTGATTTACCCATGCAAAAACCGTGCTGCTCTTGTATAATAACTTGGTTTAGTGGGGTTTTTATTTGATCACAGATCAGACTCTCTAATAATTTTTGGATTGCACTCAGAATTGTGATCGGTCTATAATTTTGTATGTTTGCTTTATCTCCCGACTTGAAGATTGGGGTGATAAAACTAGATTTCCACAAAAGTGGAAATACCCCTAAGTTCGATGATGAAGTAAATAGATGGAACAAAGGTTTTGCCTAGGTAAATCTACATTTCTTCAATAACAATGGAGCTATTCCATCTGGTCCTGGACCTTTATTGGAGTCTAATTGGTATAATTTATTCAATATGGTTTCCAAGCTGAAATTACAGGAACTCATATCTATAGTTTTATCACATTTGAATCCTAAGAAATTTGCATTAGCAGTGTCCTGTTTGTAGACTGATTGAAACTGGCGTGCAAAGCCGTTAGCTATTTCATTTCCTGTTGTACATGATTGTTCTCCTAAGTACATAGTATCTGGTAAGCCATGGTTTTTCTTTTTATAGTTTACAAAATTCCAGAAATGTTTTATATTCCTACCTACGTTATTTTCCGTACATTTTATATAGTTATCATAACATTCTTTACTCATTATTTTACACTGTTTTCGAAGTTCAGAAAAAATTAAATAATCATCCCAGCTGTTACTAATTTTATAACTTTTATGAGCTTTTTTCTTCTCAAATATCAAATATTTCATATCGTTGTTAAACCAACAAGGAAATTTAGGCTTGCTAAAGCGAATATAGGGAATGAAATTGTTTATTCCTGTATATAAAATATTATAGAAAATTTCTGTAGCATTATTGATGTCTGTTATACTGCCTAGCTGATTGTCCCAGTCTACAGTGGACAAGTAGAAGTTTAGTCCAATGTAATCTCCTCTTTTAAAGTTGAAATAAGAGTTGTCAAATTTCAGATCGTTGAAATCTTTGTTCAAGGTAATTGATGAGACTGTGGCTGGATGATATGGATCACAAGGCAGCAAACAGTCATCAGCAATTTCTACAGTGATAATGTCTTTATCTTTCGTGAATATCTAGTCTAGCATAACACCAAAACAATTTTTAATGGAATTTGATTGAAAGAGATTATGAAATGCTAGAGATTCAACAAGCATTTGAGCTGCATTATTATTATTATATATAGCAGATACGCCCAATTCGTCATTATACCATTCAACATTTGATAAGTTATAGTCACCATACAGAAGCAGTTTTGTTTCGGGAAATCTCTCTATCACACTATCTACAGTTGCACAATGATCTTCATATAACTCCTGACGAGAGCTGGGTGGAAGATAGATCCCACCAATAACTAGATCTTCACCATAAGTAGATACCTTGACAAATATTTGTTCCACGTTATTCACGTTGATAGTTATGACATTACTGGAATAATGCTTCTTCACCGCTACAAGAACGCCTCCGCCTCTGGATTTTTGACTTCTTAGTATTGACCGATCTTTCCTGTATAAATCATATTGCGACAAACCAAGTTCCTCATCATGAATATTTTCGTAGAGCCAAGTCTCAGTGAAAACAATAACATCATAGTCACTGATAGCTGCATTAAGTTCTAATGTCGTAATTTTAGTTCTGATACCTCTAACATTTTGATAGTATACGCGCAATATGTTCTGTTCAATCTGGGGGCTGCCCGTAGAATTTAGTTTTTTCTTTGAGAAGTGTTAGAGACAATTTTCGGCATTCCCTGTATGTATCGAATGGTTAGATTGTTTTCTCCTTTCTCAGTCCTATCGTTAAGTTGTTGGTAAAGATTTCTGAGATGGTTCCTCTGATTAAGAGTTAAATCAGAGCTGACTCTAATTTCTGGAAGGTTTATTTTGTTTTTATTTCTCAGGACGAATAAAGCATCATCACTACTGTCAAGAACAACTTTTACAGGTCGGGAGGTATTATTGTTTTTGCCAACACGAAAGACTTTTTTGATGTGTAGTTGTGGATCTAAGGCATGCAATATATCATTGACTTTGGAATTGTCATCATCAATTTTGCCTTTTGTTGTAACTGCATTGGACTCGGGAACGTTGTACATCATTATATTGTTGGATCTTTTTCTGCGTTCTTCCAGTTCATAGACTACTGAATCAAAATCAGTTTGCTGTTCTGGAGAAGTTTTAGCTTGTTTAATTGTGGTGAGTTTATCAGCAAGCTCACTCATTTTTTGTTCAAGAGTTTAAATTTGTTTTTTCATAATTGGCAACAATCTAAGCCCTTCTTGGCAGTCACTGCAAAAATATTTGAGTACTCTTTTATTTTTTAGCTGCATACATCTGACTTCAGAAGAAGTGAGCTCAGCGCATATGTAGTGCATTCTTGTGGAACACCCATCACATTGACAAGAATCATCGCCATTGCACTCTTTATCACACTTGAAGCATTGCATGATTCCTTGTTTAAAAATATTAGGCACGCCACTGCTGAATGTTCGTGTTCCTTTTTACAGGTCGTTATTTTTTGCAGAGTGATAAAAAATTGTTTGTGTTGAACTCACTGGATTTTGATACCTGATATTTGTTTAGATTATTTCACTATTGCATTAATTTTTGCTAATCACTAATCTTCTGATAGCTGGAATTTATTATAAATAAATTTATACTTTAATATACAGTATAAATTATCTCGTTAATTTTGAAGAGCTGATAATCAAATTGAGGTTAGAGCAACTTTTTTTACTGTACTTTTTACTGTACGTTTTAATTTTACTGTACGTAAGAAATATTTATCTATTATAACGATTTAAACTTTTTAGGGTATCATTAAAATACATAAACAGAAATAGAAATAATCATTACCAGAGGACTGTCGGGTTACAACGTGACTTCCACGGAAGGACGCTCGTGGAACACTAAATAAAATGGCGTTGAAGCGGTAATGGTAGTAACCGTACAAACTTTAGATTGTTTGCATTACGTTACACTCAGAAATGCTGTTGTTTAACCTTTGTTTACAAAATACAGAGGACTGTTTACAAAATACAGAGACAAACTTTAATTGACTTTTTTATTATTATAAAATAATATTTATAAAAAATAAACATGTCTCATTAACAAATAAAACAATATTGTTTGAATAATAAAACAATTTTATAGATTCCAATAGTTATTGTCTTAATTAATTTAGTCTGAAGTGACTATACTGCTTTGGTGACACTCCAGGGGACTGATTTTCAAGGACTATAAAGACGATTTTGATAAAGTAAAGTTTATTTTAATAGATATTAAACGTTGAGCAAAAGTAGATTAGGTCAATATCTTTTAAAGTTTTCTACGAAGCATGTATGATATGTTATTTTTTTTGTAATATTGGCCAGAGACAATGAGTTGCCCAGTTTACAGAGAAACACCCAATTAGATATTTCAATTGAATACTCATTATTTTCATTTACTTTTTCTAAAACATAAGTTGTTTGTGAATTTCATTTTTAATTTCTTCAATGATAGGTTTTAAATCATAATAATGAATCAAGGTGTGTGTATATTCTTTAATTTTGGCTATTTCTATTTTTTGTGGTAATATTCCTATGTTATTTTCGAGATTCTTTACCGTAATTTTGTCTGAGGTTGCGAAGGCAACGAGTATTCTGAAAAATGAATTAATTGTTAAAATCGTAAGTTTGTTTTAATGGTCGTCTAATATTATCCATATGTATTTTCTTATGAGTAGGTATTGCTACAGTTTTAGATTTTTCATTAGTATTACTTATTTCGGTGAGATTTCCAAATGTATTTGCTGTTTTTTTGTCTTAAGTTTTCCTTGATATAAGCTTTGGATTGGGGTTGAAATATTTGTGGGTCGTCGCGTTTGTTCGTTTAGTTTTGTTTATTACTTTTTCTTTATTTCGTAAAAGGTCCCTGGTTGATTTTACTATATAATAATCTAGTTTTTTTTATGGTCACTAATATAATCGTTAATTAATATTCTATCAATATCTATATTAAAAGGGCTGTCATCGCTAATATGTCCTTTGACTATGTCAATTGGTTTTAATTTTGTCGTGGAATGAATAGAATGGTTATATGCTAATATTGCGTAAATCTTTTTATTATCACTTGGCGAATCTTTAAATCCTTGGTTATTAAGTAATCTTATATGTTCAATTAATGTTGAATGGAATGTTTCTAATTGGACCGTTTGATTGGGGGTGATTGGGAGAGCAAAAATGACTTTTTATTTTATGTAAGTTTAAAAGTTCTGTCATGACTGTATTTTTAAATTCTGTAACATTATCAGTAATGATTTGTTGGGTATTCCGTGATGTGAGAAAAATTGAATCAAATTATCTACTATTTGAGTTGCAGCTAAATTTGTGATTTTATATGCTTGATCATACTTTGAGAATGTATCGAATAATCTATAACTATAAAGTTAAACATTGTGTTTGTTCTAATGTAAACGTATCTAAGTGAATTATTTGGTTTCGGTGCTGTTGGGGTAATATGTAATTTAATATTTACCGGGTTTCTTTCATATTTGCTTTGTTGGCAAAGTTCACAGTTAATTATAATAAATTTTCTTAATTCGTTCTTCCGTTTCGTCTATACTTCTGTGATTGCTTTTTCCTTCATGAAAATTTTGTATTATGTTCTCGATGTCGTCTTTATCAGTAACATCCATTAATTTTATTATACATCTTTTAAATTTTAATGGAGGCCATTTGAAATTTTTCCTATTTCACAAAAGGTTCGTATATGTTTGGTTTTTCAAAATATAAATGGTACTGTACATTCGGGGTAATATAACTTTTAATAAAGTTAACAATATACTGTTCAAATTGATTTTGTGATAATTGAATTCAAAATCGCTGTTTGTTAGGGAATAGTGTTAAGATTTTTGGTTTTGCTGGTGAGTGTAGAACTAGGTCAATAGTTATTTGGTTTAGTCTCCAATTAACTGGGTCTTCTATAATCGGTATTTCTATTATTGGATGATGTTCAGCATTTGTATAAACTGTTTCATTGTCATTTATTTCGTCTTCTGGAGCCGTAATTGTAGCTTCAGAGTCTTCAATTTCCGTAGCAGTAAGAGTTAATTCTGAATCATGTTCGCCAATCTGTACCTGGGTTGAGATATTGTCTATTTCTGTTTTCTTTGATTTGTTCAATTCTAATTCTTAATTAAATTCGTTCATGTATTCTAATATGCCATATGATTCTTTTGCATTTATTTCTATTACTTGTTCTGATCGCGATTGAACTGTGATTAAGTTCGTTTCATTTTTGATTTGATATTCTAATTTAATGTTTGCATGTGAGGTTATTAACACATTAAAGGCGGGTGCGGGTATTAGTACCCGTCTCGCCGACTGCTGTCTATCAGCGGGCCGGGTATTAGTACCCGTTTAAAAGTACGTGCGTTAAAAGCGGGACAAGATATTATTACCTGCTTAAAAAGGGCATATGGCCATAAAGGAGTAATGAATTTAGTATTTATTTTCGAGATTATTGATTATTTAGCATATTTAATCCGGATATCGCCCTGCAATAAAATATTACCACTCATTCTTTGTGTTCCATAAACATTTGTTAAATTATTTCATTTTACAACTTACACAGTATTTAAGGTTTATTGTTTGTCATATTTTGGGTCTTAAACCAATTTGCTATTCTCACCCTTCCCTACATTTATCTGTATATAAACGGCCTATCTCGTCAAAATAAATCAGTTTGTAGTACCACTATTTCAATGCAACAATATTTCATTAAAAGTTTTAAAAAAGCACATATATATATATATATATATATATATATATATATATATACAAATTGAATAATTTTATTTGCAATGGATTATGATAGTGATGTCTATGCAGATGATTTGTCGCAAATTTCAAGCGATGCAGAGATTCCCGAATTTGATAGCGAAAGTGACGAGGAAGAATTGATTCGACCAAGAAGAAACAAAGCCTTGCCAATACCTTCTAGCGACGAAGATGGTGAAGTATTGGACTGGTCGGAAAGTGATAATGTGCCAATTATCGAAGATTTCTTAGGACAAAGTGGGGTTTTCGTGATGCCAAATAATTCAGAAAATGTAATTGATGTGGTTCAGTTATTTATTGGAGACGATTTATTTGAATATATGGCGACAGAAACAAACCGCTACCATGCACAGAATGAACATTTATTTAAAGATCGTGCTAAGTCCGTAAAGTGGAAAGATGTATCTGTGATAGAACTAAAAAAATGCTCGGATTGCTTCTACTAATGGGAAGAGTTCGTAAGGATACGAGGTATGAATGCTGGTCGACAGATGAAACAATTGAAACTCCAATTTTTCCTCAAATAATGAGCAGGGATCGATTTAGGCAAATATGGTATTCATGGCATATTTCCATTAACGATGACAAGAGATGATAGAGATCGCCTTAAAAAACTCCGCCCCATTATTTCATACATATTACCCAAATTTCAAGAAGTTTACAAACCACAGAGATAATTGTCCTTAGATGAAAGCATCATGCCATGGAGAGGTCGTCTAGCATTCAAAGTCTACAATGCTTCAAAAATAACGAAATATGGTATTCTCATAAGAATGGTTTGTGAAGCGAAAACCGGCTATATATGTAATTTACGAATATACTGTGGTGAAGGAAATCGACTGCAACACACAATTTTGAATCTTCTTCAGCTATATGTAAACTTATGGCATCATATATATGGACAATTATTACAATAGTGTGGACACTTGTGAAATACTTCTACAATATAGATTTCGGAGTTGTGGCACTATTCGCATAAACAGAGGCCTTCCTCTCTGTTTGAAAAAACGCGAAATTGAATAGGGGGAATCTATGTTTCGTCGGCGACAAAACATTTTGTTACAATGTTGGCAATCAAAAAGACCTGTGTGTATGATTTCGACTATACATTCAGCTGATATTGTAGAAAGCCATAATATTGATTGGGCGACAAAAGAAAAAATCTGGAAACCAATATGCGTAGTGGATTACAATAAATTTATGAAAGGTGTAGATCGCGCCGATCAATATTTATCATATTATTCGATAGTACGTCGTACGAAGAAATAGACAAAGAGAGCTGTAATGTTTAAATTTAAATGTGAACATTAAATCCTCATTGTAATAAAAAATACAAAATATTTTTATATAATGTGGCAAAAGAGTGGATAAGCGAACCGACTACGGAACTTGTGAATGAAGAGCATCCTGTTCCTGGTACATCAGCTACACCCAGAAGGGATGACCCTCCAGGAAGGTTGTCAAAGGATACAAGAAAGCATAAATTAGTTAAACTAATTACAGGCGGCATAAAGCTTAAACCCCAGAGACAGTGCCGCGTTTGTGCCGCGCATAAGAAGAAAAGTTTGACATGTCATATGTGCCAATTTTGCGAAGTGTCTCTTCACAAGGGAGATTGTTTTTTTAAATTCCACACTTTAGAAAAATATTAGTGACTGGTTTTATTATATAAGTTTAAAAACGACAAGACATTTTATTTGTTTATAAATTTTTTGCCCTTCCGTCAACAGTCAACAACTTTACGTACACCTGCGCATCCACTATTACGAATCCATCCGGAGCATCCACCATCAGTATCAGCTATCCTGACTCAACCTCCTAAAATTTGTCTTCAAAATTTTGAAAATATAGCCAGTTTTACCTTCACAAACTTTGCTTTTCAAAAATTTGTACTGTAGCTTACAAAGAACCTAAATCATCTCCTATTTTACCCCCTTCAGGGATGATATTGCAAAAAACGATGAAATACGTATTTTTTTTAATTTCTTACCAAAAGCCTAAATATTAATTTTCATCTCCCTAACTTGAAAAATGATCGGTTCCTCATACATCCTCTATTTCATCCCTTTCAGGTTTTTTTTAGAAAAAAGTATCTCAGGGTGCAATCAGAAGTCCTTTTCAGGGTGCAATCGTTCAAATACCCAACTTTTGATAAAAGAAGGCCTCGAAAATTACACCCGCTACGCAGCACAGTTCCATATCTTAGGATACCCGCTCAAAATGTGTTAATAATCCGTTTTCGAAATCTACATTTGTCTGAAGGATTTTTAAACTATCTAAACCTAATCTACCCCTGCCGCTTTGTTGTTTTTCAGCTGCTTAAATACCATCAAGCAGCTGAAAAACAACAAAACGGCAGGGGTAGACAACATACCTGCCGAACTAATCAAGGTAGACCCTAAATGGATTGCACCTCTACTTGCAAAAATAATAAAAGGGATCTGGACAAACCAAGAAATTCCAGCAGAAATGAAACATGGTCTCATTATCAAACTGCCAAAGAAAGGGGACCTAACGCAATGCAAAAATTGGAGAGGAATAACGCTGTTAAACACCATAAACAAAATTATTGCAAGTGTAATCCAACATAGGCTGGCAGAAGCATTCGAACCCATACTGCGTCCAAACCAAGCAGGCTTCTGCCCAAACCGCTCATGCATAGACCACATAAATTCAACAAGAATAATTATAGAACAATCCGTTGAATGGCGATCGCCACTATATCTTGTTTTCATCGACTTTGAACGTGCTTTTGACAGCCTATCCCACTCTGCTATATGGAAGATACTACGGACAAGAGGCGTGCCAACAAAAATCATCGACACGATTAGAGAACTGTACCATGACGTATCATGTAGTATCCTGCATAGCGGAGCACATAGCAACCTTTTTCCGGTGAGATCAGGAGTGAGGCAAGGATGTGTGCTCTCTCCCTTGCTTTTTAACATTGCTCTTGACTATATCCTGGAAAAGTCTTGCAGACCAAACGATGGTATTCGATGCTCTCTTTACTCTAATCTCAAAGATCTCGAATACGCAGACGACATTTGCCTTTTTTCGCATACCTATGAAAGTATGCAAAGGCAACTCACCCTACTATCAGACATGGCACAGAAGATAGGGTTGAAAATAAATGTCTCAAAAACAAAAGCGATGCGAATGCACACAAATAACGACGCACCGTTTCAAATAAACGACCAACCAATTGAGAATGTAGAAAAGTTTCAGTATCTAGGAAGCATTCTCAACGAGACGGGCGGAACAGACCTAGACATTCTAAACAGAATTCAAAAAGCACAGATGGCATTCAGGCAACTAAACACAATATTGAGGTCCAACATCATAAAAACAAAGAGCAAGCTGCGTTTATATAGAACAAAGGTCAAAGCAATCCTCTTATATGGATGTGAGACCTGGAAAAACACTAATGCCACAAAACATAAACTTCAGGTTTTCGCCAACAAATGTCTACGAATCATCCTCAGAATCTTCTGGCTACAGAAAATTACTAATGAGCAACTTCTTAAACGATGCGGAGAAGGAACAATAGAGCACGACATTAAGAAAAGAAAATGGGGATGGATCGGCCACATTCTAAGAAGAAAACCAGACGACATTGCAAGGGCAGCACTAGACTGGAATCCCCAAGGAACGAGACGACGAGGAAGACCGGCTCAAACATGGAGGAGAACAGTGTTAGATGAACTAAAAGCCCAGAAAACCTCTTGGAGTGAAGCCAAAGCAATGGCCCAGAATAGGGTCCGCTGGAGGGTGCTTATGGAGGCTCTAGGCTCCACCTAGGAGTCCAGAACCCATATATATATATATATATATATATATATATATATATATATATATATATATATATATATATATATAAACCTATCAAACCTTGAAATGTTTTATGGAATTTAAATAAACAAAATTTTAAGTAATTATTTTTTGGTAAATTGAATATTTTAAAAGTGGGTACTTGGACACTATATTTCTGGGCTGATTGTTGAAATATTGTTGAGACAATAAAAGGATCATTCTGAATGTTGTTAGGATAAAATTGGGATGCAATGTTAGGATCAATAAATGATCTTGTTAACCGGAATCAATAAGTAGTTTAATATCATTTTCCGGAATTATAATAAATGGTAGTTCGCTAGTATTTGCGTTATTTAAAGAAATAATTGGTGATTCAATTACGTTAATGTTTTCTAAACTCGGAGCTACTTGAAAATTTTGGACCTGTACTTGTTCAATATATGATTCATCGTTAGTTTCTACATTAGATAGCTCTTTGGATATGAAATTTCTCTGTGGTCTATTAAATTGATTTGCTTGATCAAACAAACATTTAATCCAAGACCAAGTACTTCTAACTTGGTCTTGGATTAAATGTTTGTCTAGTTGACGTACTCATTGGAGTTGGGGCTGTTTTTATATTTTGATTTTGGTTATTAAAAACGTTTTGAGAATACCTATTTGGTTGTGAATTATTCGGTTGATTGAATCTTGTATTATTTTATATATTTGTGAATAATTATTGGATCTATTTTGGAATTGCTGAGGGTGAATTTGGTCTAAGATTGTTAAAATTGCTATTATTATAATTATTTGTTTGCCTTTGTGCATTATGATTTGTTCTTTGTGGGTTATTATTTTGTCTTACATAATTATTTGGTCTTTGAAAGTTGTAAGTTTGTTTTTGAAAATTTTTGACTTGAATTAACATTTTTGGTTGCATTTTGGCAGTAGAATATATTTTCTTCTTCTATTATAAAGTTGGTGCTTGATACATATTATTCGGTCTCATACAACGAATAGTTGTGCCTAAGGGTTCTCTTAGACCTGATAAAAAGGTTTTTAAAATTAAGTTATTATATAAATCGCGTTTCAAAAATTTTGCGTCTGAAGTTTCTTCATGTATGTCTATATATGAACAGAGCAAATTGGGTAATTCCATGCATCTATCAAAGAATTATTGCGGTTTTTCATTTTGATATTGTCTTAACAAAACTAAATCACTATTTAGACAAGATTCGTCTCTCTGATCTGCAAAATTTCTATACAAAGTTTCTTTGAGTTCGTTCCAAATGGACACATTTTGAATGTTCACTACGCAACGAGCATTTTCGCTTAGTTTACCTATTATTGAATTTAATAAAAATACATTTTGAAAATTATTTGGATTAGTTTGATCATAGAAACTGACTTTCGCATGTTGCTAAGTATATGTTTAATTCTTTTGGATTGCCATCAAATTGTGGAACGCAATTCAAATACTCTGCTTTGAATTGATTATGAGCCATGTCTAAATTTGTCTTAATTACGTACGATAAATTATTTAATTCAACACTCAAGTTACTTTGACTGTACAACAAGTCCTCTTCACAATCGTTCGAAATCGATAAACTTGATTTTTCAAAAAGAGTTTCAAGAGACATAAAATTGTACTTACATTAATACAGGGGCGGATTAAAGGTCGACGGCTCCCTAGGCAAGCACCTCATCGGCGCCCCTCTGGTGATCACAATAAGCAAAAAAAAAGATCCTCCGAAAAGGAGTACTGAGTACGCATTTAAAAATTTACTTAACGTATAGTTTCTAATCTCCTAGAGATTTGTTATATTGGCCGATGATTGTTTTTTATAATTAATTATGTACGTAGGATTTAACATTTAATATATACAAACAATAACGCTGTAAATAAAATAATTTATTTAAAATTGGTACCAACAAACAATTATTAATCCAACCACAATTGTTAAAAATTTCTTCGCCTACATTTTTGTCTTGCAAAATCGTCAATAACATTTTCATAGTTCAAAGATAGCAATAAGTTTGATTCAATGTTAAGTATCGCTAACGAATTTAATCTTTTATCTGTCATTGTTAAGCGAAGATAGTTTTTCACTCTACGTAGGCAAGAAAAACTCCGCTCACCACTGCGATTGCTGACTGCTGTCGATAGGCACATTCTTAACACCTAACCACCTGACATACGTCTCTCAGACTCAAAGTAGCAGTAATTTTCTCACCTGACACGTATGGCGGTGGTTAAGGGTTAAGGCTATGTCAATGTTTGGGTAAATTGTTTCAAGTTCTTTATTTCTTAGAAACCTTAGAATCGCGTTGAGTGTTAGTGGCAATTCTCCGTCTCGAGCTATTGTTGTTAAATAAGAACGTAGATGAATACATTCTTCTACAAAGCACTGTTCTAAGTCACCAGAATACATCGTTACTAACATTCCTGCTCTATTTTGAACTTCTTCGGTATCCAAATTAATTAAATTGCTTAAAAAGGAAAATTTGTTGTTAAAACTGTTGTAGGCTTTTCGTCTCTTTTGAAGTTCTGTCACAAGTCTGTCTATAATTACTAGATAAACTATCACTCTGAATGTTTCCCGACCAGATAATAAAGAAGTAATATCTTCGGCAGATTCATCTGCTGTGAACTTTCTCTTCCGCATCCTATTTGTGTCCTTTTCATACATTTGAATAACTGTACAAATGTCAATATCGACGGACTGTAACTTAGTGTTGGTTTTGTTCATGTGAACCAAAATGAAACCCCAAAACACGGCCATGAAAGCAGTTTCTAGTCGTTCTAATTTCAATCTTATGCCTTTAGCTTCACACATAACAGAACGTTTTTGCTGAGGATTGCTCTCGATAGCTATCAGAGCGTAGTGAATTTAAATGATTCTTTTAAACTTTTGCAGGCATCTGCTCGAGCAGACCAGCGCATATCAGATGGACTTTTGACAGTGGTTTTGTTTTTTTTATCACTACCTAAGAGTATTTGTGCTTGTAGAGTTTCCCACCTTTGTGTTGAAACCGTAAAAAATGTGTAAATTTCTTGAAGTAAACCAAAGAACCAACAAGCTTCTTGACAGCTTTCAGCGGCACATTCACCCACTAAATTAAGCGAATAAGCGGAGCAGGGTATATATTCTGCTAGTGGACATAAATCTTTTATTTTAGCCTGTAACCCGTTATAAGTGCCTGACATGTTTGCAGCACTATCATAGCACTGGCCTCTGCAATCTATTATACCAATTTCAAACATGTCTAATGTTTTAACAATAACATCTGCTATATCTTGCGATTTGTGACCGACATTTGCGATAAACTTAAGAAAACGTTCAACGGGCGCACCATCAGCTTGAATATATCGGATCACAAATGTTAATTGGTCAGTATGGGAAATATCTGGTGTTGAATCCACTATTATTGAATGGTATTTTGATATCTTGATTTCTTCTATTTGTGTTAAAATTTTGTTTGCCATCAATTCAATAAATTCCTCACATATTGTGGAACTTAAGTAATTGGTACATCCCTTACCCTTGCCTCCATATTGTGCAATATGTTTACATAAAAACGGATCAAATTCCGCGATGAGTTGCATCGTCATTAAATAATTTCCGTTATAAAGAGAGCCGAGTTTTTCGTCATGCCCCCTAAAAGATAAACCACGTGATGCTGAAGCCTTTACAGTCGCAACCAACCACTCGTTTTAGAACTTCACGCCAATAAGTCAACTCTTCTTGAAATTGAGATGCTAGCTCATTATCGACACAGCCGACAATGTTAGATCTACGTTGTAAGTTCAAAACACATGTTTTATGTTCACATGAGTTTTCGTGGCTTTTCAATCTAATTGGCGCGTTCTTCCAATCATTAAAACCAAATATCTTGTTTTCCAAATTGAGTTTCTCCACCGAATAATAAACAAGGCCCACAATATACTTTTTCCGTACTTGGCGAGTAAATAAGCCATTTCCTTGGACGTGTTTCTGTGTTTAATAACATCCGTTTAAACATATTTTTCGTCAAAAAACGTGAGGATTTATTGTCATATATCCTTTTACTCAATGAAAAATCTGCGTTTATATTTTGATTAAAGCCATTTAATGCAATATATTCTTGCGTTGTGTTGTTGATATCCCACTTGACTGGGTCACAATCAACTACAACTAGTCTTTCTTTCGACTGTTTCACAATTTCTATTACTGATGAAGTAGGCAGTGTGGACACAGACAACTCTTGTGGCCGTTTAGAACTAGTTGGAATCTCGCATTGACTAGGGTTGGTAGCGGATGCACTTAGAATTGCGTTAGAAGATTCCGAATTATCACTTTTTAATTTCGAAAAGAATGTATCAATATTTTTTGTATTCTTGATTACAATTTGATGTGTTTCTTCCTTTTCCTTAGCCTTTCGTTTATATGCTGCACCACTAGGTTTTTCTTCAATTTTACTCATTTTTTGAACACTTAAAATAATAAAGGTATATAGTAGCAGAGAGTCTAGCGGCAAACTGGCAATTGTGAATCGATGTCGCCTAACATCGCAACGTGTCCTAGTCGTTAGTTATTCACGATCTGTAGAAGGGCTAGGTGTTCAAGGATTGGCTGAGAAAATTAAAGAGTGGAGGGAATAGTTGGTTGCGTAAGTTTCGCGGTATTTTAACAAAAGAAAGGGGATGATCAAACAAATCCGTCTGTGACACCGCTGAAAGCAAACAAAAAAATAGTTTCGTCTGAGGAAGGTAGGATGCCGTCTCAAAGACTGGTCACAAATCTAAAAAAATGTAAAAATACAAAATCTAAAAGAAATCTTAGCAACACAAATGATAAAATGTAGAATAACATATGCGTTTAAACAATTTTTGTCCTTATTCTGAGATATTGTTGTTATCGAAAGTTAAAACCAAGTATGACTTGGCGGCGCGCCCCTTTGTAATCTCGCGCCCCTAGGCACGCGCCTAGTTTGCCTTATGGATGATATGCTTATCGACTGGGATTCTTGAAGTTCGAAGGATCCGCTCTGCTGGACTTCTTCCAAAAACTTTTCACTTCGAATAGTCGATTAACCCGCCACTTGTGACGTGAATTTGACTAACATCCTTGGTGACGCCGGTCCTACGCACCGGGTTTCTCAACCTAAGATTTTCCTAATAAACAATAATCAAAGCTACTTTTACTCGGTCAAATATTAAAAAGACATGATTATTCAAAAATAAAACAAAGCTATTTCATAAAAAAACAATTTTTATTAACATTTACACGTGTGCACTTAGAACACTATCAATTATCGAGTATTTTGTAATGCTTACGTTAAAATATAAAACTTGTAACAATCATATTTTTTTTATAGCTAAATCAGTCTTTGACAGTCTTATGACAATAGGAACTATAAAAATCAAACAAAAAAAGAACTCTTTCTAACAAATAAATACAAACAAAATCCCCTAAAAAATTAGTCTTTTTCAAGGGCCAAGCAGCTATTGCATGCTGGCACTACATGCTCTAGACATAAATATTTATTGCAATGATAGCAAGTATACCTTGTTTTCCGATTTTTCTGCCATCCACACTCATAACACCGACCATTTCTAGAAGGACCGGTTATCCCAGGTACCCCATCAATCTTCAGAATTTCTGCAAGCCTTTGTCTTATCATTCGAGGCAAGTTCAACTGAACCTGTCGTTCTCTTATATGAGGTTCTATTAATTTCATCGCCAAATTCTCAATAAAGTGACGGCGTTGAAGTTTTAAGTTTAAATTATTAGACGTATGTATCACCTGACTGTTTATCGTACTAACATTGAGCATGGCGTAAAAGATAACCATAGGCCAGCGCCTTGTTGCTCGGGCACAATTGTAATTCGCGCATAAACGATCGACGACATCGACCCCGCCCTTGGTATCATTGTAGCTCAAAATTATATCTGGTTTTTGAGTTGAGGCATCGATTGTACCATTATTATGCATTGTGCTAATCAGTAGAACATTCTTTATTGCTTTTGGGACGTGTGAAACCAAAACCATGTTTTCGCGAAAACCAAATATACTTGACTTCACATGTCGTCCACGCAATACATTGAAGTCAAAAGGTATTTCTTTCTTGTTCTTCCTGATTGTTCCAATTATTGTTAGACCTTTCTGTAGCAATGCTTCAGACAAGGGTACACTGGGGTACCAATTATCAGTGGTGACGTTGCGACCAGTATGGTAAATAGGTTCGCATAATCTTTGAACAACAGCTAGGCCAGAATTGTCAAGATTATATGGTCCTTCATTTGGCTGTTTTCCAGGATAAATTTCCATATTAAATGTGTAAAACATTTTAGCATCACAGAGAGCTTGAATTTTGATACCATAAGGATTTGGTTTATTCGGAGTGTATTGTCTAAATACACATCTTCCACGAAAGGCTTCCAATTTTTCATCAATAGTCACAAAAGCAGATAAGGTGTAATTATCCTTGCAATTTTGGACAAATCTCTTAAATATTTTTCTGACATGGCAAATCTTGTCATATGCTTTCCTTTGTTGCCTCGCCGTGGCATCATCAAATCTTAAAACTCGTAGCAGAAAGTTAAACCTTTGGCCAGACATAGAAAGTCGAAAAATTTCTATCGAACCACCATCCGTTCGAAACAACTCGTCAACATTTAGATGATTCGATTTTTTAACTCCGGCTAATAGAATTAAACCTATAAAGCATTGTGTCTCATTGACATTAGTCTGTCGGGCATATGTTTCTCTGTTATATTTATGTTTGACGGTGTCAATGTATTGGTTGGTATACGTGACAATAACATCTATTATGGTGTTGTCAACGAAATGCCTCCAAATTCCAAGAGGATCCCTTTCACCTAAGATAGCCCGTTTAGGTCCTGCTAACTGAGTTATAATATTGCAACTTCCAAAGCGGCCAGATTGACGATGAGGTTTTTTACTCCATTTTGTAGATTTATCCTTTCCGAAATAAAACAAGCAGTTGTTGTTACCTGAGGGTTCACGATCGCTCAAATCCTCTTCGCTGTCCAAATTTTGTATTTGATCTGCAGGTGGATTTTCCGGTTCGCTATCACTACCAGCTTCACTGTCCGATGATGTTTGTGTTACGTCGTCATCATATATCAGTTTTTCTTGTAGAAGAGCTTTGAGACGACGAGTTTCACGAGCGTAAGACATGCTAAAACTAGGTTTATAAATTAGAAAAGAAATACTTAAGTATTTTAGTGAAATATTTTAGTGAAATATAGATAAAATTATGCAACAAGTTTACTGATTAGAGAATAATAATAATCACAAAAATTTTACTGTCAAAATAAAACTAAAGATAAATTCATTCGCTTATCAACAAGTTAAAATTCAAAAATTAAACTATGTCTATTTGACTTACGTAGTCTGTAACCCCGGTCTCACGCACCGGGTTGGCGCCAAAATTCCAAGACGTGCGTTAGCTTCACCGGCGCAGGATGGACTAACGGCGAGCGACGCGCAATGAGGAAAGTACACGAAATCACCAAGCAATTCGATGGCGGATAAAAAAGTTATTCGACTTTTTCGAACCACCCGGTCTTACAGACATACACGTCACAAATGGCGTGTTAATCGTAAAAACGAAAATTAATGTGCGATACAGTAATTTCGACTATCCTACCGACTGCGCCAATTTTATTTCTTAGTGTGAAATAAAATATAAAAAAAACTTTATTTCTATTTAAATTATTAGTAGTACATGCGCAACGAATTTTTTTGGACGGAAGAGTTGTTCTAGATGGAATAGTTGAATAGGGTGGAAAAGTTGATGACGGTAAAACGATTGTTGTAGATGAAATAGTTGTAATAGTGGAATAGTATGTAGAATCTTGTGGTGCCTGTCACATGATTTTTCATGAGTATGTAATTCAAGCAGATTTGAAGGATGTGCGACTCTTGTGGCGCTTTTAGTGCCACCTGAGTAGTGTATGTAACAAACAAAGTAGTGTATGTAGTGTAACAAACTCAGTATTTAAATGAATTTGTTCATACAATGTTACTAACTGTCTCGAATTAAAGTTACTATATTTAAAGAAGTGATATTAGAAATAAAAAGCTGACAGCATTGATAAGAGAAAGTTACTGTAAATAACGATGTGATATTAGTTACTAAGTCTTACAACACAAAAAAAAACAGCTGTGGTGTAAAAGTTACTAAAATTTGACTGTAAACTCCATAACCAATAAATTAATTAACTGACACTGATATTGTTTACTTTGACGATCAACATAACCAACATATATTGTTTTATTCAAGTTGGTGTTGTTGTGTCAAATGTGACAAATAACATAACCAAGTTAAAAACATTCAGCTCTGCGAAACATTTTTTTTTTCATCAAAGTTGTATGCCAACAACAACAATCCTTGCCACATTATCCTATTTTTCATCGAGAGTATAAGCTGCACAGAATTGAATGAATTTTGAATACATCTGTCCACGTTTCCAAGCTATAGTAATTTGTATGTCTTACATTGTGTGCCGCTTAGAGTTTGAGGGGCGGCGGTCGCCGCTAGATAATATATTTTGCAAAATTCATAAGAGGACTTGATAGAATGATCCTTTCTCTATATATTTCTAAAATTTTATTCTTCCACGTAGTGTGAAACTTATTAAAATTATTTTTTTAACAGTTTTTAATAAGTATTTCTTTATTAGAAAGAATCCTGTGTCAAGGCTATCGGCCACGAAGATACCAAAACCTCAATGTCAATAGAAAAATGTATAATTTATTTAGATCTGAAAGAAATTTTAATATATCTGTTGCAGTTTTTAATTTATAGTTATTTGAATTTATTACTTTTTGTTAAAGTCCGAGTTTATGGGGCGGCGACCGCCGCCAGATAAAATATTTTGCAAAACGAACTGAGGAATATCATAGACTGACTAATTATCTACAAATGTGTCAACTTTTATTGTTCCACGTTGTGTGAAACTAAAATATATTTTTTTTAATCCAGACAGAGACATTCACGAATTGGGATCACGAATTCCGATTAAAACCGAAGACGAAAATTTTAAATCAATTTTAATTTAAATTATTTTATTAAACAATTGCGAAAAAAATTATTAAGCCTGTAAGGATTTCAATGAAACTTTTACCTAATGTGAGTATCCACCAGAAGTATCAGCTGAACGCTCCCCGTCCTATGGGTACGGCGTCGAAAATTATCAATTTTGTCATTATGTCTTCAGAGTGTTTTTGCAAATATCTCGTCATCGCCTCAAAATAGAGAATCATGACCGGGATATCCGGATGTAGGACGTCGGTGTCTACAAAAAAGTTTTTTTTGCAAATTTTGTATAAACCTTCGGTTTAGTCACAAAAGTAAAACGAGTTTCGATTTTCAATTTACATGGGTTTAAATGGGTAATGTGGTTGCAGGTTTGCAAAAAAATTCTCACCAAAAACGGTTTTTAGAAGAAAATCTGCTTTATCGAGCAGTGTGAAATATATGTCCGGCAGAGTTCAGAAAGTTGGACAGAAAAAATACTTGAAGAATTTCAACACACATTTCTGAATTAAAAAAAAAAAACGTGTGTCAAGGCTATCGGCCACGAAGATTCCAAAATGACAATTTCGATAGATAAATAAATGTATGTGCTATCTAGAATTGAAAGTTTTTTTAATACATCTGTTGTAGTTTTCAAAATATAGTTATTTGAATGTGTGATCTTCTGTGCTGCGTTAACTTTGAGAGGCGGCGGTCCCCGCCGGATAAAATATTTTGTAAAAATAATTGTGGGATATCATAAAATTACTAATTCTCTGCAAATGTGTGCAATATTATTGTTCCACGTGGTGTGAAACTTACTAAAATATATTTTATTTAATTCTTGGGTAAAGGATTTTGGTTAATAAAACACTGATATATTGGCAACGTTTCGGTCTTTTTAATTTCTGACCTTCTTCAGGGCTTATATCTAATTATTATATATTAATTAACTGGAACATAATGTATATAAATAGAAACTGTTAATATCAAAATCTAAATATGAATCTTGTATATGTCGTAGTTATATAGTGTAATCCGTCAGATTGTGTAAAACAGAGTCTTTTCATGATTTGACGGCAGTTCATGTATTACACGATATGACTAGACAGTTCATGAAACAGCCACACATATATTTGTTTATCTTTTTGCATATGACTGATAATTTACACATTAACTCAGTAGTTTTATACTATCAAATGATATTGCACTTAGTCATATCGTGAAACGACAAAACGGTAAGTAATTCAGATTCTTTAATTTTAGGTAAATATAATGCCGCCTAAAATCGGTGGTTTTATGAACTACAAACTACATCATCTGCCGTCAGATCATGAAATGACACTGTTTTACACAATCTGACGGATTTCACTATGTGACTACGACATATATAAATGACAAATAACAAAAGATTTCTTTGTTTTTTTGACATTTATGCCCCATTTGCCCCCATTTGCTGGAGCATTGTAAAATCATTTCCGCACGAAATTTGTATAGGATTTTTTGGCCGACAATTATTATTTAAGAAACAAATAGATTTAGATTAAAATAATAATAAATAATAAACACTAGGTATTCGTTTCACACACAGTTTTATATACACTTTTTTATCATCTGTGAGGGAGAAGGGATTATTTTAGGAAATTCCTCATTAAGATTTTGCAGACGTTGGAATGGATTAAATCTACCTGGTCGTTTAAGATGTTTGCGCCTTTCATAATGGCTTTTTGAATTTCATAAGTTTCTAGGAAATCTATTTTCGGGCCTTTATCTACGATATGTAAAATTTGTAGATTTTCTTTATAGCAGGTATGATTAGACTAATTCAAATGTTTGGCTTTTTTTTTCTCTCTAACCAATGTGGGTCCAGGGGGGTTAGCCTTTAAAACACTGCGGCCCATTGGCCTATTGTATTTCCCTACATTGTTTTGTTCATGCAAATAGATCCAGTCACTCTATTAGGTCCAGGATTCTATGTGCCATCTTTATCACGGGGACTCTTTCAGCTGTAATATCAAGCTTGCGTCTCCTACGTGCAATTGCTTCACAGTGGAAGATTATATGGGCGGCGGTTTCGTCCTCCTCATAGCATAACCTGCATAAAGGTTTATCTTTCCAGATACCCATTTTATGCAGGTGTTCTCGTAGAGGGCAGTGTCCTGTAAGTAGGCCTACCACAATTGCGATCTGCTTCCTTGGCAGTTGCAGGATTTCAGCAGTTAGAGTTTCCGATGGTTTAGCTACCATTCGTTTGCTGTGTGTCAGACCATTCAAATTGACCCACTGTAGACGGTGCTTAGTTGCTACCCATTTACAGATTTTATTTCGGGTCGTGGTCTTTGTAATGTAGGGTCCGCTTTCAGCAATGATGTTTGCCTTGCAGGCTCCATCTTTTGCTAGCTTACCCGCCATTTCGTTACCCACCAGTCCTGTGTGGCTAGGCACCCAAGCGAATGTGATCTTGTTATGCTTTGCCAGGGCTTTTAGATCCTGAAGACAGTTCCAAACTGTCTTGGATTTGATTTCGTGACACGCTAGGGCATTAATCGCAGCCTGACTGTCCGTAAAAATGCGGATGTTTCTACTTTTGTAGTCCATTCTCAAATTTTCACGGACGCAGGCCATGATAGCGTGTATTTCTGCTTGGAATGCTGTGGCATGTGTCCCCAGGGGTACAGATAAGCTGCACCCCAGGGACAGTCCATAGAATCCTGCACCAGTACCACTGTCCTTCTTGGAGCCGTCTGTATACCAGTCCAGTCCTCTTCGGCAAGTGGTTATTTGATTGCCTTCTGTCCATCGTAGATGTGTTTCGAAGGGTAGATCGAATGACAGCCTTTTAGGCATCGAATCCCCCTCTATATTGAGGTACGGTTCTGATATGACATTCGTTATCATGGTGTGTCCTGACCTCGCCAGAGATTCCCATGTGCCGTTGCATATGCATCTGAAAGCTCCCATCCTTGCCTCGCTCATGATAAAAATATTCAGGGGAGGAAGGCCTAGGATCACCTTCAGAGCCGCAGTTGGGGCGGTTTTCATCGTTCCCCTAATTGCTAAACAGGCCAGTCTTTGAACATAGGAGAGTTCTTTGATGGCCTGTTTTTGCTTCACTTTGGTCCACTATACTGTGGAGCCATATGTCAAAATGGGTCTAACTACCATAGTGTATAGGCAGTATACCATGCTTGGTTTCAGTCCCCATGTTTTTCAAAGTGTTCCTTTGGTCATCATAAGTGCCATTTTACACTTGTTGGTAGCTTTCTTTAGGTGTTGATTCTAAGTCAGTTTGGCATCCAGGATTACACCTAGATACTTGACTTCATCACTCACCTTTAGATGCTCGTTATAGAAAATTGGGGGCTTTAGCCCATCCATTTTTCTCATTCTAGTGAATGGTGGATTTTCTAGTGAATGGTGAACTAGAGTGGATTTTTAGGAATTGACCCGAAGGTCGACATGTTTGGTTAGATTTGAATCTGATTTTTTATTTTTGTAGGATCTCATGTGGTCATTAAACTTAATATTAAATGTCCTGCCTGTTTGACCTATATATGATGCATTGCAATCGTTACATTTTATTTGGTAAATTCCACTTCGTTCGTTTTGGTCTTTAGAATTTAGTTTATTGATAACTAATATGTTTTTAGTTGTGTAATTGTTATAAAATGCTGAAGTTATATTGCATTGATTTAAATCATAACTTATTATTTGACTGCTGTAACCTATGTAGCTTAATTTACGATATTGTTTAATATCTTCGTTTTATGTTTTTTTTTTAAATTTTTTTTAAGATCCATTTCTTTTCCTTGCTGAATATAAGTTTATCTATGATATCTAGGATCATAACCATTATTTGCGGCAATTTGTTTAATGGTTTTTAATTCTAAATTATAATTTGCTTTCGATAGTGGGGTATTTAATTGTCTGTGAATATGGGTTTGAAAGGCAGCCATTTTTATGTTTTCAGGATGGTTGGAGTGTGCAGGAATTACAGCATCTGAGTAAGTCGGTTTTCGGAATATTTTAAACTCTAAGGACGAAGTAGTTTTGTTAGTTATTATTGATAAGTAAAAAAAAAATTATTTGTTTATTTACTTATTTTTCTATTGTAAATTGGATAGATTTACATTGTTGAGTATATGAGTACATTGTTGAGTTTATATTGTTGAGTAGCTGTAGCAAGTGGTCTAGTTGTCTATTTTAATAATGTTTCACCTAGTGCCTACAGCTGAATCTTTAAATTTTAGATTTACATTAATATTAGAAATTATTTAATTTTCTAATGTTGATACTCACAAACTTTGACATTTTTACTAATTCAAATTTATTAGTTTGGTTATGTCATTTTTCCAAATGTCAGACGCACAGCAAAATTTAAATAATCACTCTTATTTTCTACATCGTGACAAGTATGTTGTAAAGTAGCGTTTTTTAATTAGATTTTATTGTCTTATACTTAATTTATTTTGTAACTGTCCCTAAAAGGTTAAAATTTACTGGTCACTTTACCGCATCGTAGCCGTACTTTGCAACATTGTACGTAAAAATCTAGTTTCGCTGGACGTATACACGATGTCAAAGATAGATTTACAATTCAGGAAGCCAAAAACACATTTTTTTTATTACTCATGCCCAGAAAGTACTATTTTACAGGCCATTTTTTAGGTCAGAAAATGACTATTTGCAAATCTAGAGCGGAAAATTTACTTTCCGCCCTAGATTTAAGGCGGAAAGTTTACTTTCCGCACTAGATTTGTGAACATGTGTGACATGCAGCGTTGCCAATCATACGATAATTATCATACATATACAATAATTTCGTTAGTTTAACACTGTTGTCATTACATTACCCGGATACTTTTTGTCAACACATGTAGAAACGACAACCGTGTGAAACAAAATGACATCTCAAATGTTTTTCAAATGACGCATCAAAAATAACAATAATAGAAATTTGTGGTTATGATGTATAATTTATAATTTATTATGAGTTGTCAAATAGAGAGTTCAGATTCAGAAAATGATTCTACACCGCCTGAATTCAAACAGTTTGCGACTGAAATGATTGAAAAATTAACACCAACGAAATCCAGAAGTAGATATGAAGCTGCGTAAGAAAAATTCATGAAATGGCGATCAATAAAAAAAATTAAAAGTTTTTCTGAATCGATAGTTTTATCATACTTCAATGAACTGGCCAAAACTCATAAGCCGTCAAGTTTGTGGGGAACTTATTCGATGCTGCGAAGCTTGATTCACATCAAGCACAGAATTAATATTTGTAATTATTCGAGTTTAATTGCTTTTTTAAAACAAAAAAATAAAGGTTATACATGCAAGAAAGCTCAAACACTAAGTGCTGAACAAATTAATCAATTTCTTCGAGAAGCTCCAGACAATCAATTCCTGGCTGTGAAGGTTAGTTAATAAATTTTCTAATAATTTCAATACAATATATAAATAAATACACAAATTTATTTACATGTATTTAATTTTAGGTAGCTTTAATTTTTGGGGTACAAGGTGCATGTAGGCGTCATGAGCTGTGAAATTTAACTGTGAACGATATAGAAGATAAAGATAACATGCTTTTGGTAAAAATTCCAAAAACTAAAAATGATAAGCCGAGATCATTTGTAGTTACGGATGATTTTTACCATATATATATATAAAGTATGCCATATTGCGTCCTGCCAACATGACCACAACAAGATTTTTCACAAATTATCGAAACGGAAAATGTACTAAACAAGTCATTGGCATCAATACTTTTGGTAGTATGCCTAAAACAGTAGCAGCATATTTAAATTTTAAAGATCCTAAGTCTTATACTGGACATACGTTCAGAAGAACATCAGCTACTCTGTTAGCTGATTCTGGTGCCGATCTGCTGACCCTTAAGAGACATGGAGGATGGAAATCTAATACAGTCGCTGAAGGCTACGTTGAAGACTCGGTCCACAACAAAAAGCGAATCGGCCAGCAAATTGCAGATACTATATCAAACAGACCGTCTACTTCAAAAGAAAATATACAAATAAATCCAGTGCCAATTGAAATTCAGAACAAAGAAAATATAAATTTTGAAACGAACACAATTTCAACATCAACCTCAAAACACATAAGTTTTAATTTTTCAAATTGTTCAAATATTTCAATATATAATAATGAAAAAAAAAATGATTAATAACTTTTTCAACTATTGTTGAAAAAAATAATGTTTCTGTTTTTTTTTTCTTTTCATTTAAGTAGGTACATAATTTTATTTTTTTTTATATTGTCATTCTCAAATTCATAATAAAAAATAGTAAAACTCGTTAATTTAGCACTGTAATCATTACATTACACAAACACTTTTTGTCAACACATGTAGAAACGACAGACGTGAAACACAATGAACATCTCAAAATCAATATTAAAAAAGTGAGGTTAAGTTAAAAGTGAACTGGCCGAAGGTTATAAGCTGTCAGATAGACATTTTAAATAATAATGTCGCGTTTAGAATCACCTGATTCTTTTTAAAATTTAAGTCTTTGTCTTTCTGGCATTCGTAATAAAAAATAATATCCGCAACTCGTGCGGCATTGTCAATTGCCCCCTCGAGCGAATGAGCGCACTCACTTCGTTCGTGCGCTCATCTTCGCTCTCGTGTGCAATCGACAACTTTCCGCACTTGTTGCGAAATATACTATTAACGGTCGCAATTTATTTCAACTGACTGACGGTTGGCATGACGTTTGTGTTTGCGTCCCGCCAGTAGCGCCGCTGTCTTTTCTGATTTTCTGAAAATGCGGAAAACAATCGAATATTCGAGTCATCTTGCGAAGGGACTTGCAGGTGAAAGTGCGGAAATGTGTTATGCCACCTTGGTTTGGTTGGATTGGTGCTCTTCGTTGTAGCGTAAATGTCGTGGTAAGAAAATTCCGATTTTGACGTACCCGAAATTTGAGGAATTTTGGAAAATTCTTCCTGACCGAACCGCAGCTGGCGCAGAAGCGAAATTTACTACCCTTACAGAAAAGAGTTGAAATTTGCAAATTGCCGCGGTAAAAGTTGCTAATGTTGAAAAACGGATGAAATATGACGCACGAACAAATGGGCGACGATTCCCAACGATGCAAGTGAAACGAACAAGCGAGAAAGGTTTCAGAATGTCGGCAATTTCCGGCGGAAGGACACCGTTCAAAATTTTTTTTTAAATTCCCATGCACCTCCCAGTGAGGACACAAAATGCGAATGTTGTTTTTTTGCCAGAACTTTGCCAGTTGCGAACTTTTTGCAACTTTTAATAGCCTATGACTGGACCGTGCCCAGTCTGTTTTCGATCTGCCACTGTAGAGCAGGAAGTTGTGCTATCTGCACTTTTGTAGATCTCGATTGCGGATTGACATCCTACCGATTTCCTACTATTCACCGTGACGACCTTGTAGTTTCTGCGAATCGGCAAATCGAAACATCGTATGCTATATATATATATATATATATATATATATATATATATATATATATATATATATATATATATATATATATATATATATATATATATATCGTATGCTAGATACCGTCGATCTCCATCGAATGGTGTAGAAGAAATTGCAAAATTCCACCCATTTCCGGTTCGGCAGCCACAAACGTCCGGTTTTGCAAAAATGTCTACCGCACGGCCATTTTTGCAAAAACTCGTACGGCCTCTTCTAATTCCCAGAGAGGAAGAACCTATGAAACCGGACCTGCAAACAGGAAGGCGTACCGTTCAGCGGTCGGCTCGCAATAGAACGTCAAAGAAAATCGTTTTTTGCGATTTTTTTTTCGGTTTTTCGCAACTATCTCCAAATTTTCAGCGAAGACTCGAAAATTAGAGATGACAGTTTTGTGCGCAAAAAATTGGCGCTCTCGATAGCATCATTTGGTCCATATTCGGCCGCTCGAATTCGAAATTTCGTTTTCGCGCCGCACCCCAGCCGCCTTCGGCGGCACCACATAATCTCGAAGATTCGTCAATTGTGTGAAGTTTTTTAAACAATTTACCACTTTCTCCCGGCAAAAATTTCTTTCGGAAATCACTCAAAACGTCCGTTTTCATTATTCAAACCCGATTTGACGCTTTTCTCCCGCCCACTCCCGGAAAGGCGTGCCAAACTATTTTAGTATATGTAATAATAATGATACAAAGATTCTTAAGTTTATGTCTAACTAACTTGATGGCTAACGAATTATATGTGATATGTATAAACAGCTTGACGGCTAATTACCTATAATATATTCCTACTTCTCTAAATAACATGTATATATAAACTAGCCTAACTATTATCTATGCTGAGTTTACAGTCCCTTTGTATAATATGGAAAACAACTTAATCTATTGCTGGGGTTGCAAGATCCCGCGAAGGTAGGCAGACCATACGCGTAGGTGGATAGTTAAGACGGGAGTCCACGCTAATTTTGATGTTTTTAGTTAGTAGACATACTATTTATTCTATTATAACTTAAAAAACCACGGGGACACACGCGGAAAGTAGGGAAAGATAGTTCCTTCTAAATCCTCCTCCTCCTCAAACCCCCTCTGACCTTGACCCCTAACCTAACCTTGACCTTGACCCCGGAACCTGACCTTGGAACTTCCGGTTTCGACTTCCGGTTTCAGGTTTCGACTTCCGGTTTCCGGTTTCGACTTCCGGCCGCCATTTTCGGAACTTCCAGATGCCGGGAAAATTCAAAAATTAGACGCAAGGCGGGGAAATTCAAAATTTGACCCTGTTGAGACAAATGAGGTGTGAAGTTGGTTGCATACATCAACGGGACTAAATACATGAGACTAGACGAGGCTAGAGCCATGGGACTAAATACATCAGACTAGATAGACGGGACTAAATACATAAGACTAGATACATGAAACTAGATACATGGAGTCAGACAGACGAAGCTAAATACATGAGACTAGACAGACGGGGCTAGATACATGAGACTAGATAGACGGGGCTAGATACATGAGACTAGACAGACGGGGCTAGATACATGAGGCTAGACTAGACGGACTAGACTAAACCATTTTAAACCATTTGATGAGAAAAATCAAATCTGGTGTCAGAACGGCTCTAGCATGCGCCCTAAGGGAGTTACCGCCCGACCGCCTACCCCGCAGTAGATGACGTCATCCGCCGTGGCAGATATTGCTAAACTAATTATCTCGATGCTGATTGGCTGATTAACGAATAAATAATTACAGTTGACCTTTTCCCTAAATTTATATGTAATGGACAAGACTGGACAGACAAGACTAGACAGACAAGACTAGACAGACGAGACTAGTTAGATGAAGCTAGACAGATGGTGGGCTAAATACATGAGATTAGACAGACCAAGCTAAATACATGAAACTAGATTAGACTGAACTAAAATATATAATCGATTGTTTTTTTATAATTGTTAATAATGTTTATATTATTACTTTCATTATGTTATCTACGTTTTATTTTGATTTACGGCTTGTTGATTAGACGCAACCGGATGTTTGTCAGTCATAACACCAGGCAAGAATAGAGGGACTAGACTAGACAGACTAGATTAGACAGACTAGATTAGACAGACAGACAAGCGGAGAAAATTCAAAATGAGTTGCGGGTGGGTAACGGACAATCCTGTATGCATACATAATTGATTGCAAACATATTACGGATTGATTCAATTGAGATTATTGGTTTTAGGCCGGACAAGATCGGACAATACCGAACAAGGTCGAACAAGACCTTGCATTATTGTACAGACCTTATATTTATCCGAATAATTTCCTATGAGTAAGCGAAATTTCTTAAACTTGTCTGTGAACCAGATCGTATTAATGGTTTTCATTTATATAAATACCAAAGAGTTCAATTTTCTGGCATCCACTTTTCATCTACTTGCATCCAGTTTTCATTTACTTGCATCCACTTTTCATCTACTTGCATCCACTTTTCATCACGCCAAACAGGGTGTGAGGTCTATGTGACCCCACGCTAAACAGAGTATGAGGTCTATGTGACCCCACGCTAAACAGGGTGTGAGGTCTATGTGACCCCACGCTAAACAGGGTTTGAGGTCTATGTGACCCCACGCTAAACAGGGTGTGAGGTCTATGTGACCCCACGCTAAAAAGTGGACGGAGTGGACGCAAAGTCGACGGAAAGTGAACGGAAAGTGGACGGAAAGAGGACGAAAAGTGTTTGCTAATAAAATCTTGTACTCATTGGGGTAGATTAGTTGGGTTAACATTAGGGTAGGTTAGCATTAGATTAGTTGGGTTAGGTTACAGGTGTTAAGACTGAAGCGCGCTTCATTCCTAACACCTGTAACCTAATCCAACTAATCTAATGCTAACCTACCCTAATGTTAACCCAACTAACCTACCCCAATGAGTAGTCACACCTCATTTGTCTCAACAGGGTCTAATTTTGAATTTCCCCACCTCGCGTCTAATTTTTGAATTTTCCCGCGCATCTGGAAGTTCCGAAAATGGCGGCCGGAAGTCGAAACCGGAAACCGGAAGTCTAAACCTGAAACCGGAAGCCGAAACCGGAAGTTCTTAGGTCAGGGTCAGGGGTCAAGGTCAAGATTAGGTTAGGGGTCAAGGTCAGGGGAGGTTTGAGGAGGAGGAGGATTTAGAAGGAACTATCTTTCCCCACTGCGGAAGTATAACAAAAACCTTTTTGAAAATCTATCATGGAGTTTTTTTCATTAATTTCGATTACCATTTTGTATCCTTAAAATTAGTACTAATTATTCGATAAATCTACATAAAATCGATAAATAGATATGTGGTATTTGCTGATATATTGGAATCCATCACAATTTTTTCAAAACAAACTCCAAAAAAATTAAAACTGTATTTTCGAGGAGGCCGAGAACTAATCACACACTTACAACAGAGATCGAATTACGACTAATACTACGGTGCGTACTTAAACAAGTGATTAAAAAAGGGTTTGTATATTGTTCTATGCAGTGGTGTATTGGGGGGGGGGGGGAACGTGGCGGAACGACGTTCCGGTACCTTTTTTCAGAAACGGAACGCGTTCCGGTACTTTTTTTGGTAGTCATTTTCTTAATTTTAAATGAAAATTATATTTTAAATTGGCGTATTTGTAAAAACATTTCAAAAGATATGTTAATTAATGCCGAATTTATCTTAACAGAGAAATTACCACCCGATTGGAAATCTGCTCTGATCCATCCGCTTCACAAAAAGGGAGATTTTACTAATCTAAACAACTACCGTGGAATTTCTCTCGTCCCGTTAACATACAATATTCTCTCGAAGGCGTTACAAACAAGGGCAGAAAATCAGCTGGATAGTCAACTGGGAGAATACCAGGGGGGCTTCCGGAAGACCCGATCCTGTGTTGAACAGATCCTCAATCTTAAAACTGTACTTGCATACTTCAAGATGAGAAACCGCAAGGTGGTCGTCACCTTTGATGGTTTTAGGAAGGCCTATGATTCCACTGATAGAGAAACGCTTAACAAAGTACTCCAGAAACTAGGGTTAGACAACAAATCCCGCAGACTCATCCTAGAAACTGTGAACAACACCCATTCCAAGGTAAAATTTAGAGGCGAGATTTGAGAAAGCTTCGAAATAAAAACTGGAGTGAGACAAGAAGATGGACTTTCCCCACTTCTATTCAACTGTGTCCTTGAAAAGGTTTTTGGGTGCTCAGAGTGGTATCTACCTGGGACGTAAGAACGATGGACTGGTTGTAGATTGCCTGGCCTTTGCAGATGACATGGCACTGTTTGCTGATAGTCTTGAGATGGCAGCAATGCAGTTAAACTGCCTCAGAAAACAGGCTGCCAAAGTGTCGCTGGAGAAAACAGAATTCTTTACCAACATCAGAGAAGGAAACAGACAGATGTTACTAGAACAGGGAAACATCAAGAAGACTGAGAAATGTAAGTATCTCGGCGAATGGATTGAACCCAACTTATCAGAAAGAGCATCATTATTAGAACTAGCCTATCGACTGACAAAGATCACTTACAATAAGAAATTCCTGTCACGCAACCTGAAACTTAAAAACTACACATCAGTCTTACGACAGAAGCCTGTATGCCATGGAGTGTCTTTCCTTGAACCGAAGAGGTCTAGTAGAGAAATTAGTTAGAAATCAGAGAGAGGAGAATCCTCAGGAAGATACTAGGCCCGGTAAAGGAAGATGGAGGCGTAATTCCGAAGGCGGCATAACTCTGAGCTCGACGAACATATTGAGATGATCTCTGACTGTGCAAGGAAAAGAAGGGTAGCTTTCTATGGTCACGTTGCAAGATTGCCGCCAAATCGACTAACCAACCGTCTGTTCACCTTCTGGCAAAACAAGAAGGTTCGTACCAGTTGGTTGACAGAAACCGAGAAGGATATTAAAGAACTGGGAATAGCAGATCTCCAAAACAGACAGTCTGTGAGACGCACCCTGAAGGAAGTCCGTGGATTTCAGGAAAAACCCCGTAGGAAAGGTACGCCTTGGACATAAGAGAGAAAGGAGTTACACCGGCAGAAGATGCGACAATAGTGGGCAAAGGTCAAAGGCCAACAGTTATAAGCGTAGTCCAAATTATGCCTATTCGAAAGAAGAAGAAGAGAATTTATCTTGCATTTTGTATCTTGTTTCCTTTACCTTTTGAATCAAATCAACATCATTTGTCCTGTGTTGGCTATTCTACATACCATACTACTAAACTATAAACTTCAACAATAGTGCGATTGCGCAAATCCTACCGCAGATTTTCGCAATCGCAATCGTATTGTCGAATCCCGTCAATTACTATTTCATTGCGAATTGCGTCAATAACCAGTAACGATTTAGTCTGTGCCAGCAACGTTGTTGTTTAGATTGTGTTATTGTGTATAATGCCAAAGTTGTTTTGGTAGTTTGTGGTTTCTATTTCCATTATAAATTATAAGGTAGTTTAATTATTTTTGAATGGATTAAATATAATGCATATTGATTTAAAAATTTAAAATGAGCGTCAAACGTAAACAACCCGCTTTTGACACTTTCTATGGAAAAAAAAAATAAAACGCAACAAGTAGAAAATGTGCAAGTGCTGAAAACTATGGAAAAACATATGGATATTCCATCAACTTCAACAGAAAATGTTCAAAAAGAAGCAGAATCCACATTAATAAATTGGCCCAGTATTTGGACTGTAGATATGTGGTTCGAAAAGAAAAAAATATGCTTGTCTAAAATGCGATTCGGGAAAATTAGGATGTCTGACTAGTTCAGCTAATACCACTTCGAGTAAAACTACACAGCAATGTGCAGTAGTAAAGCCGATTGGAGCGACGAATCCTTAGCATACCACATAGAGCAAAATGCCAACAAGTGGTATACAGATGGTTCGAAGACAAATGAAGGTACTGGTACAGGAGTGTTTGGACCTCGTACCAGGTACTTCGAATCCATGGGAACATCCCCAAGTATCTTCCAAGCAGAGGTACACGCAATCGAAAGATGTGCACAGTTTAACCTCGACAGGAATTATCGCAAAAAACGAATTGCTATCCTGTCAGACAGCCAAGCAGCCACTAAGGCCATTAGCTCATACATCATCAGATCCAAACTGGTATGGGACTGTGTGGGGAAGCTGAACAAGCTTGGTAGGGATAATAATGTAACGCTATACTGGGTACCAGGACACACTAGTATAGACGGAAACGAAGAAGCCGATCACCTAGCAAACTTTTTTTTCTCTCACCATGCGTTCCGTTACTTCTTATTTTACCAATACACCACTGGTTCTATGTCTATTTAACATTATCAGGATATACCTTTTTTACCTAGAACAAATTCTAGGAAATCGATTTTTGGCGGCCTAAATAGCGTAAATACCCCACTGTGTTTAGCCCACATTTGCTATAGTGAGATTAGTGAGTTAATAAGTAATAATTAAAAAAAAATTATGTTAAATTTTTTAGCCATTAATTTATTAATTGGCTAAAAGTACAGCCCTGAGAATAAGAATCTACATAAAAAAATTAATTCTGATATTCGTATTTTTTATGATAATAATAATTCTGATATTCGTAATTTTCGTATTATTTTTAAATGAAAAACAGCTTAAATGGCAATATGTTATGCATTTTCTAAAAAATTTCTCCCCAGGGGGGAGAGGAGGGGGGGGGCGGTATAGGTATATAAAAAAATGTGGATCAGTCGATGTTTAAAGATTCGAGATCGGTTCGGGAGAGATATTTTCTGTTCGAATGTCTAGTTTGTCGTTTTAAACAGTTCGTCAATGATGTTAAATTGCATTAATTTGTATTTGTCTAGTTTTCGCAATATATTTTAAAATAATTTAAAAACAATTAGAATCTACTTTGCAAATTATGTTTTATCTGGATGGCAAAGGTCAATACGCGGCGATAAATAATAGGAAGCACACTGCATTTTATTGCATTAAGCTTGTGTTGTTCGTGCAGTTAATACTGGTCGTGTAGGAGGTGCACCAGCGATAACAAGGCATATGATCATGACTCCGACTGAGCCGTCGGCGCTGGTATTTTTCGTAAACGGGAAAAAGGTAAATAAAACCGTTGAAATAATTTTGATACGGAAGGTTGAGTTTTTGTTTTGAAGGTGTTCGCAAGAAATGAATTTATTTGCGTTATTTCTTCTTTCACTTGATTTTTTACTTTTCATTGAGATCAAGTTTAAACACCGAGAAATTAAATTAAATCAATTTTCACTGTTTAAGCAATATTTACAAAATCAATTTACAAAATTTACAAATCCACGCATTTCACAAAACATTTGTTGTTGTCTTTAGGTCGTCGATCTTAATGTTAATCCCGAATGGACGTTGTTGGAATATTTACGACAAAAATGTATCCTTTACTAATTTTCAGACAAATCAGTATTCAATGTGAATTTGTTTAAAACAAGAGTTTATTAGCATGTTATTACGTATTTATTAGAAAGTTCTTAGGTCTTTGTTAACATGTTTACTATTATGTTTTTAAAGTAGAATCTAAAATGTCTGTATTAAAACTTAAAGTTATTAATAACCTTGAATATACTCCAATTTGGAGTAATTACAGTAACAAGTAGGAAACACTAAAACATTTTCTTAATTAAAAGTTACCAAGCCAATTACATTTAATATAAGTATACAGAATTTAATTCGTTCTAATTTTCCTCATCTAAACCGTCTAGTACGATTATGCGGCACGAAGTTAGGATGTGGCGAAGGAGGCTGTGGAGCATGTACTGTGATGGTCTCAAAATTCAACGTTAAAAGTCAAAAACTTACGTATGTTAATCTAAATTTCTAAACAAAATTCACTAAACTAACGTTTTTTAGACACTTCCCTGTTAACGCTTGTCTAGCTCCAATATGTTCTATGCACGGATTAGCTGTAACAACAGTAGAAGGAATTGGCTCAACAAAAACCAAACTCCATCCTGTTCAAGAAAGAATCGCGAAAGCCCACGGATCACAATGCGGTTTCTGCACGCCGGGAATTGTTATGTCCATGTATTGTCTCTTGAGGAACATGCCGAAACCTTCCTTGAAAGACATGGAAATCTCTTTTCAAGGAAACCTTTGCAGATGTACCGGTTACAGACCAATAATCGAAGGTTACAAGTCGTTTCTAAATGATTGGGAGAACGCAAGACTTCTTAATGGTACAAATAATGTTTGTGGCTTAGGAGACAAATGTTGCAAAAAAAATAAAAACAAAGATCAAGAAGAGGTTTTGTTTAAAACTAGCGAGTTTACACCATACGATAGCAGTCAAGAACCAATATTTCCCCCAGAGTTAAAATTAAAAAGTTCTTTATATACAAGCAGTTTGTATTTTAAAAGCGAAGACGTTGAATGGTATAGACCTCACGAATTAAAAGATTTATTGGAATTGAAACACAAACATCCTGAAGCTAAGATAATTGTGGGAAACACAGAAGTCGGCGTCGAAGTTAAATTCAAACATTGTCTTTACCCAGTCTTGATCCAACCAACGCTCATACAAGAGCTGATAGAGCACAAGAAATTAAACGATGGGATCAGTATAGGGGCAGCGATGACCTTGCAAGAAATGGAAAACGTTCTAATTGATTTAATCCAAATCGAAATTGAAAGTAAAACGCGAATTTTCAAAGCGATAGTCGATATGTTGCACTGGTTCGCCGGAAAACAGATAAGATCCGTTGCTGCAGTTGGTGGTAACATAATGACTGGAAGTCCAATTTCTGATCTTAATCCCATATTTATGGCGGCTAAAGTCCAATTGACTCTACAAAGCGTAGAAGGACAAAGAACAATATTCTTCGACGAAAACTTCTTTACTGGTTACAGAAAGAACGTCGTCAAACCCAACGAAGTTTTGATTGCTATTAATATTCCATTTACTCGAGAAGATCAATACTTCTTTGCACACAAACAGGCTAGGAGAAGAGATGATGATATTGCAATTGTCAACTCAGCTATTAATGTTAGATTTAAAGCGAAGACTAATATAGTTAAAGAAATTAATCTTGCTTTTGGAGGAATGGCGCCAACAACAGTTTTAGCTTTGAGGACAAGTCAAAAATTAGTCAATCTTCCTTGGGATGAAGAAACTTTAGAAAAAGCTTATTTTTATTTATTGGAGGATTTACCTTTATCGCCTTCAGCTCCTGGTGGGATGATCCAGTACAGAAAATCTCTTCCGTTAAGTTTCTTCTTCAGAACTTACCTTAAAATTCTAAGAGAATTGCAAAAAAGTAATCCTAACATTAAGTTAGACATAAAGGATTTGAGTGGATTGGATGGATTTAGTTATGCTGCGCCAAAGAGTTCTCAATATTTTCAAGTTGTTCCAGAAACTCAGGATAGAATTGATATGGTTGGTAGACCAATTCCCCACCTTTCAGCTTACAAACAAGCATCAGGTGAGGCAATTTATTGTGACGATATTCCACACTTTGAAAACGAACTCTACATAGCTTTTGTCTACAGCACAAAACCTCATGCCAACATTTTGAGCATTGATGCTTCTGAGGCTTTGAAAAAAACGAAAGTCGTTGGTTTTGTATCAGCAAAAGACTTGGATAAAGAACAAAATTCTCACGGTCCAGTTTTCCACGACGAAGAAATTTTCGTTTCTGAAACAGTCTTCGCTGAAGGACAAATCCTGGGTGCGATTGTAGCCGAAGATCAAGCAAGCGCACAAAGAGCCGCTAGAAGCGTTAAAGTTGAATACAAAGAACTTCAACCCGTTATAGTTAGCATTGAAGATGCCATCAAGCATCAATCTTTCTTTCCTGCAGGATCGAAAACCATAGAGAATGGAGAAGTCGAAAAAGCTTTTTGCGAATCTAAACACGTGTTGGAAGGTGAATGCAAAACTGGATACCAAGAACATTTCTATTTGGAGACTCAGTGCGCTCTGGTCGTACCAAAAATAGAAGACGATGAATATGAAATTTATTGTTCCAGTCAAAATCCTTCAGAAACTAATGTAAATAGTTTGAATTCGCAATACTTAATATTTCTTATTTTGTTTTTATTAGGCTGTTGTAGCAAACGTGCTAAGAATTCCACAAAATCGAATTGTGACGAAGGTCAAACGTATAGGTGGAGGTTTTGGGGGTAAGGAATCGAAAGGCGTTATGATAGCTCTTCCCGCCGCTGTTTGCGCTTCGATATACAAACGGCCCGTAAGAATTATGCTAGACAGAGACGAGGACATGGCGATAACTGGAGGACGACATCCCTTTCTTTCGAGGTGGAAAGTCGGATTCGACGACAAAGGAAAAATCTGCGTCTGCGAAATCTCTATTTACAACAACGCAGGATATTCACACGATTTATCAACCGCGGTAAAAAAATAATAATAAACTAATTCGAATTACTTTTCAGTCTTAGAAACAAAATTTTTTATTTTGTAGGTTCTTGAAAGAGCAATATTTCATTTTCAAAACGCTTACAAAATTCCAAACGTTCGTGTGAAGGGATTTGTGTGTAAAACTAATTTGCCATCTAACACGGCTTTCAGAGGTTTTGGTGGTCCACAAGGAATGTTTGCAGCAGAAACTATGATTAGGAACATAGCTGAACATATTGGTAAAGACGCTGTCCAAATAAGTCGACTAAATCTTTACCAAGAGGGAGATAAAACGCATTACAACCAAACTTTAATTCGCTGCACGTTGAACAGATGTTGGAATGAATGCATGCAATCCTCCAATTATTATGAAAGGAAGCTTCAAGTTGAACAATTTAATACGTAAGTTATCCGAATTACTTCTATTTTTACCAATACTGATTTTTATTATCTAAACTGTTTTAGAGAAAATCGTTGGAAGAAGAGAGGACTCAGTGTAGTGCCGACAATGTTTGGGATTGCATTCACCATTCCATTTTTGAACCAATCTGGAGCATTGGTCTTGATTTATCGGGACGGCTCGGTTTTATTAAGCCATGGAGGAACGGAAATGGGGCAGGGATTACACACCAAAATGATCCAGGTGGCCAGTAAAAGTCTGGGAATTTCTCAGGAGAAAATTCACATCGTCGAAACTGCCACAGATAAAGTTCCAAACACTTCCGCTACGGCCGCCAGCACTGGATCCGATTTAAATGGAATGGCCATCATGGTAAATATTCAAATAAACAAGATAAATCTACATAAAGTTAGATTAACAAAGAAATCTAGTTATCAAAATAATATAAATATCTTTTAAAAAATAAGTGATAGTGATAAATTAGTATTTTCTTTAAATAATTTAACTTAATTATTTTTACTATTGATAAGACCATACTACATTATAGATATAAACTTATTAAAGTCGGAACACATCCTGAATATATAAATATATTCAACTTTCCGTAGCTCTATAATATTATTAAGTCTTTTTAGGACTTCAAAACAAATCTCATTTCAGATTTGTAAGTTATTTACTTCCTCCAAGTTCACTTTGATGGTACTAAACAAGAATTAGAAAAATAACATTGTTTTTTCATCTGCAGACGCGTTTCGAGATTTATCTCTTATCAGTGCAGCTTTACTGTTATGAATTATGATTATAAAAGTCGAGTTCAAGATGGCGAACAGTAATGTTGATAGTGAAAAGGTCTGCAAAGTTTGCAACAATATAGTGATTAATCCTGTGTTTTGTGTAAAATGTAAACAAATTTTTCATTTGGAGTGAAGATCTAGTGCATGCGAGCACGAAATACAAGACATTGAAGAAATTGGAGAAGCACATGGAACACAAGTTTTAAATAATATTAAAGAACCAAAAGCTTTGCAAGAAAATCATACTACTAAATAAAATAGTCGAAGAAATGAAAGACAAAAACCATATACTAAAAGATTACGTAGAAGTATTAAAAGAACAAATTAACGTATTAAAAAAAAAATGATGAAAAAAAACATCAAAACAAAACAACACCATCGAATGTAGATTAGATTAGATTAGATTAGATTCCCGACTTCCTCTAAGGGTTTGGCGCACGTCAACCTTAAGGCTTATTGTGCTGTCGGTTGATATCAAACTTGCAGTCCGACGTCTGTGTCACTGACTAGTTTCCTTAGTTTTCCTACAAGTTTGGGTTCCCATGTGGTTTGTTGGTTCCAGTCGAGCTGGTGTCGCATTCGTTCTAGGGCAGGGAATTCGAAGAGTACGTGGTTTGCTGTTTCATCTTCCTCTCCGCAGAGTCTACATAAAGGTTCGTCTCGGTAGATTTTTACTTTATGCATGAATTCTCTAAATCCGCCAGTGCCTGTTAGTAAACTAACTATCTGCTTCGTGTGAGCTTTGTTTAGTTTTAACAGGTCCTTTGCTATATTGGGATTAGGTGAGTCTATTAGCTTCCTGCAATGGGTTGCTTTATCATAGGAGTTCCATCTGAGTTTGTGTTTATTTTTCATCCAATCATTGATGGATGCTCTGGCGCAGGCTTTTTCTATACCTATGCTCGGTTCGGGACCAACTAGTTTCTTGCGGGCACCTTGTTTTGATAGGTCGTCTGCATGTTCGTTTCCCTCTATACCACTATGCCCGCGAACCCAGATGATTTTTACTGTGTTCTGTTGGCCTAGTGTATGTAGTATTTCTTTGCATTCTTTTATGATTCTTGATTTTGTACTGCAGGCCTCTAGTGCTTTTAGCGCTGCTTGACTATCAGATATAAAATAAATGTTTCTGTTCCGATATTTTTGTCTGTGGCATTCAGTAGCACCCAATAATAATGCGTGTACTTCTGCTTGGAATATCGTGCAGTGTTCGCCTAGGCTGGCTGATTCCCTAATTTTGGGATTTTTGCTGTACAGGCCCGATCCGGCCCTTCCTTCAAACATTGAACCATCCGTGTAAAAGATTATGTTCTTGTTCGTAGGGGTGGGAAGCTGGTCCGGTTTCCAGCTTGGATCTATGTGTACGGTGAATGATTTTTCGAAATGGAATGACTTGTTGGTACTGTCGGTTCTCATTTCCATCAACGGTATTCTGACTGCCGTCATGATTTTCGTATGCCCGATCCTACTGGCTGCGATCCATTGACCCGCGCATTGTAGTCGGTATGCCGCCATTCTTGCTTCTCCTTTCAGAAAGATGTCTAATGGCGGTGTATCTAGTATCACGTCTAATGCTAATCCAGAGGTAGTTCTAAAGGCTCCTGTGGTGCATAGATTCGCTAGATGTTGTATCCTGCTTAATTTTGCAACAGCAGTTGATTGTTGTAGTTTAGGCCACCAGGTTACTATGCTGTAGGTTAGTATTGGTCGAACTATAGTTTTGTATAGCCAGTTCCGGATTGAGACCCCATGTGCACCCTATGGCTCGTTTACTTATCATCAGCGTTTGTTTGCATCTGGAGATTGTCTTGTTCATGTGGGGATTCCATGTTAGTTTGGAATCTAGTGTAAGTCCTAGGTATTTGACTTCGTTGCTCCATTGAACAGGTTTCCCAAACATTGAGATATTGGTTTGGTTTGTGATTTTCTTCCTATTTGTGAAAGGGATCAGGGTGGCTTTCGCAGGGTTGATTCTTAGGTCTCCTGTCGAACACCAGGTCTCTGTAATATTCAAGGCTGCCTTCATGATTTCTTCAACCGTTCTTTGGTGTTTACCTTGAATCAGTATGACGATATCATCGGCATATCCTTGAGTGAAGAACCCTCTTTTGTTAAGGGTGATTAGTAGCTCGACTGTTAGGCACCACAAAAGTGGTGACAGTACGCCGCCTTGGGGGCAACCTCTTGTTGTTGACATGGTTATCTCTTCTTCCAGTAGTTTAACTTTTACAGTTCTGCTGTTAAGCATCGACATGGTCCATCTGGTCGTAGTGTTATCTACGTGGTGATTGACCATTGCGTTTTCTATTGAGATGTAAGACGTGTTATCGAAGGCTCCTTCTATATCTAAGAAAGCACCTACGGCAACTTCTTTGTTCTCCAAAGTTTTCTCAATTTTACTTACTAACTGGTGTAACGCTGTTTCGCATGACTTTCCTGTTTGGTAAGCGTGTTGGTATGTATGAAGCGGAGATCTAATCAGCGCTTCTTCTCTCCAATGTCTGTCTATCAGTCTTTCTAAGGTTTTTAGAAAGAATGATGTCAGGCTGATTGGTCTATAGGATTTAGCTTCGGCATAGCTAGATTTGCCTGGTTTTGGGATAAATACCACTCTTGTCTCTCTCCAGGTTAATGGAACATGTCCTAGTGCTAGACTTGCTCTAAATAGGTCCTTAAGAGGGTGGAGTATGATATTCATGCCTTTCTGAAGCATTATTGGATATATGCTATCTGTTCCAGGAGATTTGTAGGGGCTGAAGAGTTTGATTGCCCATTTAATTCTCTCTGTTGTGATAATTCTTTTTGCCACATTCCAGTCATCTCTGGTTGCCGTATGGCTTGAGTGGAAAGGAGTGTGGTTTTCAGCAGTCCCTGGAAAATGCGTGCCTACAAGATGTAGCAGTGTTTCACGTTCATTTGCTGTGAAGTTCCCGTCTGCTTTTTTGAGGGTGCCGACGGGATTCGAAGCTTGCTTTGAGAGAATTTTATGGAGCCTCGCTGTGGAATGCGTCGTCTCTATCTCTTGGCAATATTTTTTCCAAGCTTCTGTTTTGGCAGTCTTGATTTTGTTACTATAGTCTGTGAGGGCTCTATGATAGCTGTCCCAGACTTTGGTTCTTCTAGATCTGTTGAAAAGGCTTCATCGAATGTATGTACCGGACTAAACGAAAATATATTATAATAATAACAGCAATACCCGATCGTCCAAAATTGTCACAGAAACTTCAACCTCGATGAGACAACAAAACAACAACACTGATAACACGCTCGATGTAGAGATTTTGGGAGATTAAGAACACGCAACCAACAATACTCCGCTAAACAAATCAACGGCTATGAGAACCGTGACGTCCGGTACCACACTGGTTCTTAACCTTTTTAAGGTTGACCAAAAGTGACCAAGTCAAAAATGAGCAAATCTGCCTAAGTTTTAACGTATGCTGCCTATGGGTTATGGAAAAAATAACCCAAGCCAATATACGTAGCTAATCATAACCTTCTAACATGAGCCAAAAATGATCAAGTATTTTAGATCAAAATCTCTACAGTTAAAAGATGGACCCTTTTAAATGTAGAGATTTTGATCTAAAATACTTGATCATTTTTGGCTAGTCTAGTTACTCATTTATGTCAATTTTTGAATAGGTCACTTTTAAAGATAAACAATAAGATGATAAGATAAGCAATAATAAAGATAAACAAACTCTGAACTGAAAAAATCACTACCACTAAATTTTGTAAAAATATTATGTAACTCATGAAGATAGTAGAGGGTCATTTTCTAGTGAAAGATAAACAACGCGATTTTTCGATCAAACGAAAATAAATAAACCCGATATTGTAAAAAGAGGTACTGTTATGAAAACCAACGATTCGCCTCGGAACAGTACGGACACAAGACGACGGCCATGGCTATGTAAGAAGGATATGAGTATTGGAACCGTGAATGTACTAAGTTGGCACAGGCTAGGAGCAGCGCAGAGGACGATAGAACAGTTAGAGAAAATTGGGATGGATATGACGGCAATACAGGAGATCCGATGGAAGGACTCAGGTCACCAGAGGATTGGAAAATCTGCTGTATTTTATAGCGGATGTTGAAACCAATGCCACGAATTTGGAACTGGTTTTGTCGTGCGAGAGGAACTGATAGGATCTGTTATCGAGCTTAGACCTGTGAATGAACGGATCTGTCAAACCAGATTTGTAGGCAAGTGGTATACACGCCCCAACTGAAGAAAAACACGACCTGAGTAAGGAATCTTTCTATGATGAACTAGAAAGAGCTATAGACGGAATACCCTAACAAGACATGGTAATAATTTTAGGAAACTTCAACGCTAAAGTAGGAAGAGAAGAGGCTTTTAGGTCAGTAATTAGCAGTAACATAGCCTGCATGCATACTGTAATGATAACTGAACCCGAGTAGTGGACATGGCAGCTCCCAACAACGTATTGATAAAATCAACAATGTTTGAACACAAGAATATCCATAAGCAGTCCTGGATATGCAACGATGGAGTAACAAGGAACCGAATCGACCATATTTTGAGAAGAGAAGATAAGCGCAAGAAATATAGCCAGAATAGACATGCTGCAAGACCCAAAAAATGAACACATTAGGGATAAATACAGACAAACAAGAACAGCAGTACGGAGAACATTTAGAGTAAAAAAAGAGCACACGAAAAAAAATGCTAGAAGAACTGGAAACAAGTCGAAAAAATAACCAAACTATATAACCAAACATGTCCTCACGATGACCGAGAAAAATCCTCCATATGTCAGTATGAAACTATACAACGTTCTTCCAAGTGAAATCAAATAACTAGATAACATTAAGAGATTCAAGAAGCAGCTGTTCCAACTCCTAAATAATATTGAACCTTATGACTTTTTGAGTGTTTAAACCTTAAAAAAACCTGAATGAAAATTTTTGAAAACTGAAAAACCTTATGAGAGTTTTTCTCGAAGGTCTAACCCAAGGAGTATTATATTATATTCACACTACCGACACATTTCATTTAGAATGTATTTGTAATATTCTTACTATACCTGCTTAAATAATGAAATAAAATATTTTGAATTTGAATTTGAACTAGGAAAGTTTTTCAAGAAGTGAGAAACATTAAAGGAGGCTTCAGACCGAGGACTGACATGTTTCTTAAAACAGATAACGGAGGACTAGTGACAGATAAAAACGAGGTGTTGGAGACGCGGAGAAGCTACTTAGACCAATTACTGAACGCGCAGCAAGACCAAGTAAGAGGTAACGAAGGCGATCGTAAGAATAAAGAACAACAAAGCGCGGTAAGGACACAATACCGGCAAAGTGTCTCAAATATAGAGGAGAAACTCTTATCAAATACTTCCACATCCTCATACTCCAGATTTGGAAGGAAGAGAAAATACCAAGTAGTTGGAAAGAGAGTGTCATCGTGCCCCTACACAACAAATCGTCATCGTCGCCCCTACAAAGGCGACAAGCTCCAATTATTGGGGAATATCATTGCTAAATACAGGATATAAGGTCTGGTCCCTGGTACAACTCGAAATACTAACTCCCTATGTTGAACACCAGCTAGGCGACTACCAATGTTGGTTCAGGAAAAGAAGATCAACAGTAGACCAGATCTTCACAATACGTCAACTAATGGAGCAGTGCTGGGAGTACGATAAAGTCATACATCAACTCTTCATCGACTTCAAACAAGCGCACGACAACGTGTTGAGGGTAGAGCTGTGGAATGCTATGATGGAACTGAGAATTCCGAGTAAACTTGTCAGCTTAACAAAGATCAGCATGGAAGGCTCCAAAAGTGCAGGAGGGATCGTTGGAAAGTTGTCAATCATTTTTACGATAAATATACCCACTCCTCTTTAATTTAGCTCTGGAGAATGTTGGTGAGGGAGGCAAAAACGGAGACACTGCTATTTTGAAGTAAGTAAACGGAAGTAAGTCTAGAAGTAAGTAAGTTTAAAAGTTAGTCGGGTCTTATATTGGTATTTGCGGATGACATAGACATCATTGGAAAGACAACCAGGAACGTTAAAGAAGAGTTTCAAAAAATAGAATCTGCAGCGGAAATTATGCGCCTAAAAATAAACGAGAGTAAAACCAAGGACATGACCACATCAAGGACTAAATGTAGGGATAGGATAGTACAAAATGTGACGATGGACCAATACAACTTCGAAATAGTCCAAGAATTTAAATATCTGGGTGCCACTATAACGTCGGACAATGATATGACCAAGGATATTGAACAGAATACAAAGTGCCAATCGATGTTGTTTTGCATTGCAGAGAATAATTAAATAAAAAAATGTATCTCGGACGACAAAAATAAGAATATACCACTCCATTATAAGACCGATTATGACTTACACCTGCGAAACCTGGACAATCACAAAAAAGAATGAAAACAGACTGAGAGTTGCAGAGAGAGAAATAATACGGTGTATATACGGGCTTATAAGGGATGAAACTAAACAACAGTACCGCTGTAGGAAAAACAGCGAAATAGATGAACTATATGATCAACCAGACATTGTAAGAACGATAAAAGCGGAAAAACTGAGATGGGCCGGCCATGTAAAGAGACAGGAGGATGCACGAGTTATTAGATTGGTATGAGAACAGGCCCCGACCGGTAGAAGACCACTAGGAAGACTACGGTGGAGAGACAACATAGACAACCAGATCTTAGATCCCTGAATATCATGGAAGCGGAGTAGCTAATGATGGACAGAAGCCAAGGAGAGTTGTTGAGTCAGCCAAGACCCACCATGGGTTCTAAGAGCTACAGGGAGTGTGTGTGAGAGAGAGAGAGAGAGAGAGAGAGAAAATAAATAACTTAATAAATAATAATGGGTCGTTACATAGTTCCTATATCTATTTTTTTTTTCATAAAATTAGGGATAAAACTTTTCTGGTTCACCTCTTGGTTCGACCCAAGAAATATGTTGTGCGACCCAATTTTGGGTCGCGACCCATAGATTAAGAAACTCTGCGGTACCATATCGATTCCGCGCTACGCGAATCTCGAAGAACCCGTCGCGATCAACAGAGGGAGAAGGAATCGCGCCTCAATCGGATGCGGGTAAATAAATGAGACGGAAAAAAATACTGGTTTCGCAGGCAGAGAACCGGAACCGAAGAAAATATGGCTACACATATCTAGGGCGAAGGGCCATGTTACTGAGGAAATAGTAAGAGATTATTTAGTCACAAAAACTGGGAGACAAACAAATAAGTCTGTAGTTGAAAAACTGATCCCAAAATTCCACACAGCCAATAACAACAGTTGGCGTTGACCTAGACCTAAAAGACCTAGTCTACGATAATTCTTTTTTGGCCAGAAGGTATCAGACACGAAAGACTAAATTTTCAGTTACTAGATCGAAGCCGACAATCAACAAACCCTCCAAGTCGGAACAGAAATTTCGAAAATCCATAAACAAACCGCATAATCGCAATAATACAGTCAGCATACATAATCAACCAGAACGCCCAATCCATTGGAATTTCAATCGAAAAGATAGAATACATGTTACAAGAAAATTCTGAAAGCAAAATTTTTGTCATTACAGAACATTGGTGGAGTGAAGAACAATTGGCAACTTACCAACTATGTAACTTCCAGATAGCGTCTAAATTCTGCAGGAATGAAGGAGCCCATGGTGGCGTCGCAATTTACTGCAAGAAATGTATACATTTTCTACCAAGAAATGATATTGAAAGACTGGCAGAAATTTACATTTTCGAGTGTGCAGCGATAGAAACTGTCATAAACAACAAAAAACTATAATCGTAGCGATATACCGCGCACCCCAAACGAGCCACGCTCAATTCATAGATAAACTGCAACAGCTACTGCTTAAAATATTCAAAGATAAACAATAGAATATCATGGGTGATTTCAATATAGTTACAATAAAACCCACACGCCATCGCCAACAGTTCGACTCGATTTTACGTATCAATACTGAAGTAACAATGCACGAGCCAAGCCATCCCTCAAGTGGATCTTGTATCGATAACATAGCTGTAAAATAAGATATGCCCTACTCAGTGCACACTACCACATCTATTGAGTACCACATATCTGATACCACAATGCCCAGAAGATAACGTTTACAGAAGAAAAACAAAAAACAACAACACGCAAAATCATAAGGTTATTTAGCTCAGAAAATATAATAAGGCACAAACAATCTCTACAAGAAGATCAATGAGCTGACCTATACACCTTAGATGCAACAGATGTAGACCGTTAATCGAATGCGTTTTTGAAGGTTTTCATGTCTCATTTGAACGAATGTTACCCCAGAGTTTCTCGCAATGTAAACTGCCAAAGCAGGAAACGCATTTTTTGACTTGGCTTATTTTTTGACTTGACTTGGAATACTACAAATTATGTCTCACCATAACAAATCCTTCAAGACACAACACAACAGGATACGACGGAGGTACGAGTTTCTACTAATACAAGAAAAAAAAAGAAGAAACTAGAAGACAAATTAATAAATTCAGATAATCCCATGAAAACAACATGGGATATAGTGAGGGATATTACATGTCTTAAAATGTCAAGTAACAAACAGTACACCATCGAAGATCCGCATAACGAAGACCCACAGAATAAAGCGAACGAATTCAACATTTTTTTCACTACCCCCGACTTTTAGCCAAAAATATACCTGACACTCAAACATACATACGAAGACAAAATAACAGATACCAAATCATCCATATTCCTAGAACCAGTATCAAATGAACAACTTCACAATATAATAACGTCTATAAGGAACAAGAAGAGCGCCGGTGACGACGAAGTACCAGCTATATTAATTCAAAATATGTTCTGGGAAATTATAGAACCGCTAAAATACGTAATAAGCAACTCCATAGAACGTGGAATTTTTCCAAACTCTCTCAAACATTCCATCATAATATCGCTACACAAAAAGGTTCTCCAAAATATTTGAAAAAGTTATTGCTTTCAAGACTATCAACTTTCTTGAAAAGTATCACTTAATTAGCAACGAACAACAGGGTTATAGAAGCGGGAGGAGCATCGACACAGCATGTTTTAATTTTATAAAATATATACATCAAGAATTGGAAAATAAAAACATACCATGTGGAATTTTGATCGATCTTTCCAAAGCTTAGATCACACGATTCTTCTGGAAAAATTATTCAAATACGGAGTTAGAGGAATCCCTCATGAGGGTCATGGTTCCGTTCCTACTTGTCTAACCGTACACAGCAAACCAGAGTAAATACTACACTAAGTCAAGAAAAATCAACAATCAGGGGAACACACATAGAAATACCTCAGGGTAGTATCTTGGGACCCCTATTATTCACTCTATATATTAACGACCTACCTTCAACAATAAAATCTACACCACATAAAATGGTCAATTACGCAGACGACACTTCCGTGTTATTATCTATCACCAGACTGGAAGACCAATTACCATTTTAAATATTACCATGGCAAGAATAATAAATAACCGAATGGTTCGACATAAACAAACTTAAAATCAACAGCCAGAAAACCAACGTAACAATTTTCAAAACAGATCATTACTTAACTATCCCAAACGAGTTACAATAGGAAAATACGATATAGCCGTTAGGAAGACTGTGAAACTTTTAGGAATGGAAATCGACTGCTGCGTAAATTGGAATGCTCAAATAAATGCACTAGATGCAAAATTAAATAAAACAACATACGCCATAAGAATTTTACAGCGAAGCGTAAGTCAAGAAGTCCTAAAAATTGTATATTTCGCTAACTTTCACTCCCATTTACGTTTTGGGATTTTATTTTGGGGTTGCAGCTAAGATGTTTATCGAACATTTAAGATCCAAAAACAGGCAATAAGAATCATTTACAAAATGAAGTACTATCAATCTTGCCGAGGAAAGTTTAAGGCTGAAAATATTTCAACGGTCACCGCGATATTGATTGACGACGAAACCATAATTTTCTTAGTGCAGAACAAACATCTCTTCACAGAACACATGAATTCTAACCACAGAGACACAAGAAATCAAAACCAAATCTTCATTTTACCAATACGTAATTTGACAATGACGGAAAGAGCACCACCTTACATAAACTTAAAACTATATAATTCATTGCTAAGAGATCTACAGCTGATACAAAATCAAAGACAATTTATAAAAGAAATCCGCAATATCCTCGTAAAAATGGAACCCTACAATTTAAAGGAATATTATGAAAATATAAAAACCCACCCAACCTAAATTATTCTGTCTGGGATATATTTCATTAAGTTTTACAAATGTATTTATATCTTTTATGTATAGCTTTGTATAATAAAAAAAAAAAAATTGAATTGAATTATAACTTGAAAAACAGTTATTTTAATTAAAATCTAACCTCCAGACATCCACGAGGTTTTCAAGATATTAAAAACAATGTTATTCTTTTAGTTCTTCTTTAGTGCCATGAAAGTAGACTGGGTTCACCTGTCAAAAATTAGCTTCCTCCATTGGACTGGGAGGAAGTAAATAACTTACAAATCTCAAATAAGATTTGTTTTATAGTCCTAAAAAGACTTAATAATATTATATAGCTACGGAAAAGTTGAATATATTTATGTATTCAGGCTGTGTTCCGACTTTAGTAAGTTTATTGTAAAGTCTGGTAGACTAATATTCATTAAGGATAGGTTACTATTAATTATACAAATCTTTCATAATGTTTGTTTTATCAATTTAATTGCGCTTTGATTGCCGATTTGGTTGTCGAAACTATGGATTCAACACATTGGCATTTTAAATGGTTTAATTGTCGCAGCCAAATCAGTTCTTTTCTGGCTTCGGCCGCTGCGATATATTCTGCTTCAGTCGTTCTTTAAGGACTAACTATTGATTGTCTTTTCGAACGCCATGATATTGGACCATTAGCGAATGCAAAAATGTAGCCGGTCTTGGAACGACTCATTTCTATATCCCCTGCATAATTAGCATCGGAGAAACCCTGTAACTTAGTGCCGTCGTTGGTTTGACAGTACGAAATTTCAAATTTTATAGTTCCGCGTAAATATCGGAGAACTCGTTTGACAGCTCGCCAGTGAATTTCTGAAAAACATGTCAAGAATCGACTCAAAAATGATACAGCGAACATAAGATCAGGGCGGGTTGTTCAAGCTAAAAACTCCCAATAGACCTTTTCATAGTTGAAATTTTTTTTGTGCACATGTGTCAATTTCCGCCATGTTTTGCCCGAACTTTTTGACGTATAACCTTTTTATTTGCCCGAAACTTTCATATTCCCGCCTTTCAAACTTGGCGGATGCGCATGCGCTTAACTAACCGTAAAAAGGTCCATTGCTTCTCGATACTAGAAATAGTTTTTTAGACAATCAGTGCTTTCCATAATTGTGGCAATTGAATGAACATCGATTGCAACACTTACATTCTTCGCATCACGATCAAGAACTCGTTTAGGGTAATTTGACTGTTGGGTGAAAATGGTACCCTTTTATATATCACGTTCAATCTGAATTCCGATAAAATTACTGGCGTTTCCCTCAATTATTTCAAATTCCTTTTTTAAAGAGTTCTGCATCAGGTCTAGCGAGTCCTTGTCCTCTGCCTGAATCAACCCATCGTCAACGAAAATAGCCATGAAAACAAAAATGTTATTAATATAACCATAGTAAACACATGAATCTGCAACACTTTGAATAAGTTTATGACTTGTTATTAAAAAAATGAATTTTCTGTTGCATTCACGTGGCGACTGTTTCAGGCCATATAGAGATTTCGAAAGTTTGCAACCATATCATTTTCATGTTTCACACCTTCGGGCAAAGTCATATCTATTTCCTCGTTTGGCTCACCATACAAAAACTCGGTTTTTATGTCGAACTGTCAAATTTCCAGGCTGTACTGCGCAGCGAAGGCCAAAAGTGTTCGTAGTAATTCACATCGAACAACCAGTGAAAAAATTTCATCATAGTCAATTTCAGGTTCTTGGGAGTACCCTTTGGCACACAAACATGCCTTGAAACGAGGTTTCCCTGAGTTTGGTGAGGTCTTGATTTTGAAAATCCACTTGCGTCCTACGACTGAATGACCAGGTCCAGCTTCTTCTGGAGTGCTTCCAGTTCTTCGTTAATAGCTTCTTGTCACTTGTCTGTATCGGGCCTAGATTGTAGATTGTAGATATGGTGGTGACGACTTGTACTGCGACATTTATAGATCTATTGCACCCCACCCTCCTCCTCCAAGTGTTGGTGTACTTACCCATTTAGATTTCAGGGTCTGGGTGGGATTCAAGACCTGCAGCTCCTCTGTGTTCCAGCAGTGAGCCCCAAGGTACATCTGTCTCTTGCGGAGTAATGCTCCGCAGTCTTTGAACAGATATATGGGGGTTTCCTCTGCTAAGCCACAGAATCTACATCCGTCATCCTCCTCTAGGCCTAGGGCCTTGAGATGTTTCCTAAGTCTGCAGTGTCCCGTCAGGACCCCTGTCAGAATTCTAAGCTTGTTCCTGCTTAGTTTCAGGCAAGCTTTTGTTCTCTTCTGTTTAAAAGATCCCAGCATCACTTTGGATTGCCTTAGCCCTGGAAGTTCTTTCCAGGTTTTCATCCATTTTCCTCTTGTTTCTTTATCTAAACATTTGTGGATGGTGTTGACACTCATGTCGCAAAAGGGTTCCGGACCTATAAAGGGGCTACTGGATCCCTTGTTTGCTAGGTGATCGGCTTCTTCGTTTCCGCCTATACCAGTGTGTCCTGGTACCCAGTATAGCGTTACTTTATTATCCCTGCCAAGCTTGTTTAGCTTCCCCACACAGTCCCATACCAGTTTGGATCTGATGGTGTATGAGCTAATGGCCCTAATGGCTGCTTGGCTGTCTGACAGGATAGAAATTCGTTTTTTGCGATAATTCCTGTCGAGGTTAACCTGTGCACATCTTTCGATTGCGTGTACCTCTGCTTGGAAGATACTTGGCGATGTTCCCATGGATTCGAAGTACCTGGTACGAGGTCCAAACACTCCTGCACCAGTACCTTCCTTTGTCTTCGAACCATCTGTATACCACTTGATGGCATTTTGCTCTATGTGGTATGCTGAGGATTCGTCGCTCCAATCGGCTTTACTACTGCACATTGCTGTGTAGTTTTTCTCGAAGTGGTATTTTCATACCATTTCGTCTTTTGGTACTTCCAGCCAGGGGATCTTGGCAGCGAGGCTGTTTCGGTCTCTGCTCCCGATTATTTTACCTCTGCCCATTTCTTCCTTGCTGAATATTTCCTTGCTTATGATCGCCGATCAGGCGGCCCTTTCCACCACAAGGTGCAGCGGAGTCAGATCCAGCAGCAGCTCCAATGCTGCTGTCGGACAGGACCCCATCGCCCCCGTGATGCAGACACACGCCAGTCTTTGAATCTTCTCAAGCTGTTTCCTCATAGAGGCCAGCTTGATTCTAATTCCCCACGCAACTGCCCGATAAGTGATTGCAGGTCTCACTATCACGATGTACATCCATCGCAGGGTAGTGGGGTTACAACCCCACGTTTTTCCTGCCAGATTTCTGCACACCATTAAGGCGCGTTTGGCTTTACCTACCGCTGCCTCAGCGTGTCTATTCCATAGGAGTTTGCTATCTAGTGTGATACCCAGATACCTTATCTCCTGTTGGTATTCTACTGCCTTCCCATCTATGAGTATGGGATGTAGGCAGTTTAGGTTTCTCCTTCTAGTAAATGGTATCACCGTGGTTTTGCTCGGGTTGAGTTTCAGTCCCACTGTTTGACACCATCTACTAGTTACGTTGAGGCCTCTCTGAACAATTTCACAGAGCGTTCCCTCAAATTTCCCTCTAGCCATTATGACTATGTCATCGGCGTAACCTTGACATTTGATGTCTAGGTCGTTTAGCCTAACCTGTAGTTCATCAACTACCAGGCTCCACATTAGCGGTGATAGTACTCCTCCCTGTGGGCACCCTCGAGTTGTGGAGATCTTAATGGTGTCTTTTACCACTTGTGTCTCCGCCGTTCTAGTTCTCAGCATTTCTCCCATCCACTTTGAGATAGTGCTGTCGATATTCCTTCTTTCGAGGGCCGCCCTGACAGCCTCGTGTGACGTGTTGTCAAAAGCTCTCTCTATATCCAAGAAGGCACATATCGCTACTTCATTTGTCTCTAGTGCTGCTTCTATTTCGTTTGCAAGCTCATACAGGGCGGTTTCTGTGGATTTCCCTGCTCTGTAAGCATGCTGACTCCTGTGTAGTGGTGTACCTACCATCACTATAGTCCTATGGTAATTATCAATCACCTTCTCCATTGTCTTTAACTTAAAAGGTGTTAGACTAATGGGTCTAACTGACTTCGGTTAAGTGGTGTCTTTCTTCCCCACTTTCGGCATAAATACCACCTTAGCCCTTCTCCATAGCTCCGGTATATATCCGAGCGCTAAGCTACTTCTAAAGATATTTAGAAGATACGGCATTAGTTCTCTCTCTCCCTTTTGTAGGAAGGCAGGAACTAGTCCGTCCACACCTGGGGTCTTAAAAGGCTGGAAAGTGCCGATAGCCCATCTGATTTGGTTTTCCGTACAGATGGACGCTGCCCTCTTCCAGTCGGCCCGACTTGGTTTCCGTGGTTGCATCAAGCCCTCGGTCTCCCTGTATCCCCTACATCCCTGAAAATGGGTTTCTAGTAGGAGGAGAGCTCTTTTCTCTTCATCCTCCGTGAAGGTCCTATCCGGTTTCTTGAGAGTGGTTGTCATTTCCACTCTATCCTTCGCTTGTGCTTTGTGCAGTCTAGCTGCCACCGGCATGTATTCTATGTTTTCACAGAAGGTCCTAAAGTTTTCCCTTTTTGCCTTTCTGATGTTGTAAGTGGTAAGCACCTCGGAGTATTCTAGCCAATTTCCATATTGCTTGGCTTTGTTGAAAAGCCTACGTACTTTTGCTCTTAATGTATACAAAATTTTTTTCCACCATTTTTCGTCCTTATGCTCCTTCACGGTTTTTACCGGGCAGCTGGATTCAAATGCAGTGGTGCCGTATCGGGCCTAGCAAGAGATTCTGTGTAACTTTGTGGTTCAGAATATTCTGAGAAATCTGCCTGATACCTATAGGGCAGGGGTGGCGAACATTTTTATCAGCGCGTGCCACTTTTCTTAAGTTTCCACATTATGAAATGCTGACGTGTCCAATAACTTTGCCTGTATTACCATATTAGCCTGAATACCGTATCGGCTTAAATACGATATTTTAAAATATCAAATTCCATCACGATTTACTAAAATTAAGGGTAACAGCGGGATTCCTTCAACTACAGACCGATCTGTATTGAAAGCCAATTTTCAAAAATTTTAGCATTTCTGCCTCGATTATCAAGTTTCTTGGAAAGTAATAACATGCCGGCAAACAGTGAAAACGGAAAGGCAGCTCAACTGAGACTGCTCTGTTAGACACTGTTAGTTTTATAATTACTTATCTAAATTGTATCAGGAGGAAGATTATATCTTGCTTTATTTTACGACCTAACTAAAGCATTTGACTCTTTTGATCATGAGCTCCTTCCACAAAAATTGAAGATATTGGAGTCGACAAGAACTGAGTAAAATCTTCTTTGCATCAAAGAGGAGGAACAGTGATCGTAAAAGGTTCAACATCGTTAAAAAAATTAAAGAAGCGGTGATACCAAAAGGTTCTCTTATGGGGCAAACTCTATTCTTGATATTTGTTATGATCACAAGTTGCTTCCACAAAAAATTAAATTATTGGGGTTAGAAGTGTCGCCAAGAACTGGGTATAATCTTCCTTGCATCAAAGAGGATGAACACTGATCCTAAATGGTTGAAAATCGAAAAGAAAATGAAACAAGTGGGTGGTACCCCAAGGCTCTCTAATGGGACAAAATCTATTCTTTATATTTGTTATGATCACAAGCTCCTTCCACAATAAAATAAAGTTATTGCAGTTAGAGGCGTTACCAAGAACTTGGTAAAATCTTCGTTGCATCAAAGAGGACGAACACTGATCCTAAACGGTTCAAAATCAAAAGGAAAATTAAACAAGTGGGTGATACTCCAATGCTCTCTAATGGGACAAACTCTATTCTTGATATTTGTTATGATCACAAGCTCCTTCCACAATAAAATATAGTTATTGGTGTTAGAGGCGTCGCCAAGAACTGGGTAAAATCTTCCTTGCATCAATGAAGACGAACAGTGATCGTAAACGGTTCAAAATCGGAAAGAAAATTAGAAGTGGGTGGTATCCCAAGGCTCTCTAATGGGACCAACTCTATTATTGATATTTGTTAAAGATCTGGCGAATACAAGACATACAGGATTCAATTACAAGTAGCAATTTAAAATCAAAAACGTTAGGGGATGATGTATAAATCTTTAGTGAACTTGAAATATACACAAGACTTACTTCATGATTATAGTTTATATCTAAGATTTGAAAGGAGCCGAATCAATAAAATGTCTAGGGGTACCACTTGATTAAAAGCTAAGGGACTATCATATTGTACTAACATGTTCGACATTAATTCCTGTGTTATCTGATTCGAAACCTAAGAGAATGTGAAAATGTTGATTCTGCAAATATTTTACGCCATCGTTCAATCTAGCTTGTCATAATGACTGATATTTTGGGATCAGCAGCAAATATAAATGCGGTATTTAAAAAGATATTACGAGCGATGTTCTCAATGTACACACTCTTTGTGCTTCATCAAGCACAACATTTTAACGCTACCCTCCTTTCTCCCGCGTGCCAATAAAAATTTCCAGCGTGTCAGTTGTGGCACGCGTGCCATTGGTTCGCCACTGCTGCTATAGGGTAATTTAATAATGCTTTTGTCCCTGAATTGACGTTTTTCAATCTCTAGTGTTACTGGTTTCTCTTGCAGATCTACAGTCAGATTTTCTACACCCTGCTTTTCTTCTTGTTGTGGCAAGGAAGATCGGTATCTTCATAGTTTACGTCATATCTATCTTACGTCATATCTTTTACGTTAAAAATCACGTCTCTTGTAACCTTGATTTTCCTTCTAATGGGATCGTAGAGTCGGTAATTCGATGACTCGCCTGAATAACCGACAAAGATGAATTTAACTGATTTCGGATCTCACTTACGCCTTTTCTCTTTGGGATGTGCAGAAAAGCAGTATAACCAAAAGTCCTCAAGTGTCCGAGATTCGCCTTTTTGTCTGTCCACATGTCAAATGGAGTTTTACCATTTTTCTTCTAAAAACGATTCTGAATGTAAGCTGCAATATTGACAGCTTCTGCCCACAGAGATTTAGGAAGTCCGTTGACATGCAGCATCGTCCTAGCTTTCTCCACGAGTGTCCTATTGTCTCTCTCCGAAATTCCATTTTGTTCAGGCGTATAAGGTGCTGTTGACTGCATCATGCGTTGATTCATATATTCGCTTCCGTTATCGAGCCGTAAAGCTTTTATAGGTTTCTGAAACTTGTTCTTGGTTTTGGCATAATGATTCTTGAAAATGTCAAAAAGGTCACTTTTGTGTTTCATAAAATAAATTTGTAGCAAAAATCCAGTAGCATCATTTTTGAAATTGACGTAGAATCTAGATCCTCCAATAGATTCTGTCTGCATTGGTCCTTCGACGTCTGTATGGATAAGATCTCCAGGTTCTGTGTTTCGTGGCGTGATACTCTTGAATGGCAACCTGTGTTGTTTCCCAAACTGGCAGGCCTCACAAAAGAAATGTTTCTCAGGAGTTAGGTGGATGTTGAGAATCTCCTTTTTAACCATGTCTCGTAGGGCATCTATTCCAATATGACCGCCTCGGTCATATACATATAGAACCGCAAAACAACAAAATGAACGAGTGCCCGACGACGCCAGATGACAATAAAAGGATTATTTAAATGATATAACAAATGTCGTGAAAATGTTTCCTGGGACCAAAGTGTACTCGCGCACAATATATTTAGTTCAGGACTGATAAAATTGTATGAAAATAATCAACGAAAGCGGACGTTTTGCATTGTATTCAATTTTGTGCTACATGTCAAAAAAATAATCCGGAATAGATAAAGTTATTTCAACGTTGAATGCGTTTTCATAGTATTGAAATAATTATTCATACAAATATGATAAGACCTGAATTGTATCAAAAATCAGTTTATAAAATTATTGAAAATTCCACTTTATCACACAATTATACATTTTTAATTGAATTCAATTTTAATTAATCCTTTACAGCTTTGCGCACAAAATTCTATAAATTTTGTAATTATTGGCACCTGTATTTAGCACGTATAAAGTTGCGCTAACATTAAGCAATTGTGTTACACATTGATGTTGCAAACAACACGGCACTTAATTTCAAGCATATATTTATCAGCAAGCAATTATTTATATCATACGCAGGAAGACATTTTTTGCAGACGATGAAATTCCAGATAATCAAGAGATTATGGATAAATTATTACAATAAATTATAATATGATGATATGATGTTGCATTTGAAGTTTTCGCAAATATAATGGTTTCGATTTGTTTTCTCGGAGATTCCGCGTTCTGAAAATAATCGGATTCATTGTTAAGAATGTAATTTGACAATCCAGACAGGATGAAGTTTTGCAAGTCGGTTTTCAGAACATTCTCGTACTTTTCGTCTTAAAATAAAGATAGCAGTTCTTTTATCAAATTATTGTCTCAAAAGTAATCATAAATAAATATTGAGGTGAAAGAATACTAATTATAAATACAATCATACAAATTTACTAAATATTTCGCATAGCGTGAATATATACATATATTCAACCTGTTTATAACTCTATAATATTAAGTCTTATTAGGACTATGAACAAATCTCATGTTGAAACAATTAAAGATTTGCAAGCTATTCTTAGAACCAGTCCATTTTCATGGCACTAACGTAATGGCCAGATGGAAGTTTGAGGGAACGCTCTGTGAAATCGTTCAGAGAGGCCTCAAAGTAACTAGTAGTTGGTGTCAAACAGTGGGGCTGAGACACAACCCGAGCAAAAACACGGTGATACCATTTACTAAAAGAGGAAACTAAACTGCCTACAGCCCATACTGTTAGATGGGAGGGCAGTATAATACAAACAGGAGATAAGGTATCTGGGTATCACACTAGATAGCAAACTCCTATGGAATAGACACGCTGAGGCAGCGGTAGGTCCAAACGCGCTCTAATGGTGTGCAGAAATCTGGCAGGAAAAACGTGGGGTTGTATGATAGTGAGACCTGCGATCACTTATGTGGCAGTTGAGTGGGGAAATAGAACCAAGCTGGCCTCTATGAGGAAACAGCTTGAGAAGATTCAAAGACTGGCGTGTGTCTGCATCACGGGGACGATGGGTTTGTATCCAACAGCAGCAATGGAGCTGCTGCTGGATCTGACTCCGCTGCACCTTGTGGTGGAAAGGACCGCCAGATCGGCCATTGTAAGGTTCAGCAAGGAAGGAATAGGCAGAGGTAAAATAATCGGGAGCAGAGGCCGAAACAGCCTCGCTGCCAAGATCCCCTGGCTGGAAGCACCAAAAGACGAAATGGTATGCAAATACCACTTCGAGAAAAACTACACAGCAATGTGTAGTAGTAAAGCCGATTGGAGCGACGAATCCTCAGCATACCACATAGAGCAAAATGCTATCAAGTGGTATACAGATGGTTCGAAGACAAAGGAAGGTACTGGTGCAGGAGTGTTTGGACCTCGTACCAAATACTTCGAATCCATGGGAAAATTCCCAAGTATCTTCCAAGCAGAGGTACACGCAATCGAAAGATGTGCACAGTTTAACCTCGACAGGAATTATTGCAATATACGAATTGCTATCCTGTCATACAGCCAAGCATCCATCAAGGCCATTAGCTCATACATCATCAGATCCAAACTGGTATTGGACTGTGTGGGAAAGCTAAACAAGCTTGGCAAAATCAATAAAGTAACGCTATACTGGGTACTAGGATACACTGGTATAGACGGAAACGAAGAAGCCGATCAACTAGCAAACAAGGGATCCTGTAGTTCCTTTATAGCTCGGGAATCCTTTTGCGGCATGAGTGTGAACACCATCCACAAAAGTTTAGATCACGAAACAAGAGAACAATGGATGAAAACCTGGAAAGAACTTCCAGGGCTAAGGCAGTCCAAAGTGATGCTGGGATCTTTTAACCAGAAAAGAACAAAAGCTTGCCTGAAATTAAGCAGGAACAAGCTTAGAATTCTGACAGGAGTCCTGACGGGACACTGCAGATTTAGGAAACATCTCAAGGCCCTAGGCCTAGAGGGTAATGGCGGATGCAAATTCTGTGGTTCCCATACATCTGCTAAAAGACTGCGAAGCACTACTCCGCAAGAGACAGATGTACCTCGGGGCTCACTGCTTGAACACAGAGGAGCTGCTTGTCTTGAATCCAACACAGATCCTTAAATTCCTAAAGGAATCAGGATTAGAGGAGGCGCTCTAAATGGGTAAGTACACCAACACTTGGAGGAGGAGGGTGGGGTACAATAGATCTATAAAGGTCGCAGTACAAGTCGTCACCACCATATCTACAATCTACATGACTTGACATGTGTTTAGAAGCACCACTGTAAACAATCCAATTTTCTTGCGTTGGCAGGTTAGTTAAAAAGACTGCATCTGTCTCCACTGAGAAAGCACTCATATTAGCAGATTGTACATTTTCAATGGAATTTCTGTTTTCATTGTCTCTTTTTCTCCTTCTGCAATATTTTATTACGTGCCCCTTCTTTTTGCAATCAAAACATTCGATGTTTTTTCTTTGGTTTTCGGAACTGCGTGTTCTTTGTCTGTTTAAATTCACTGCCGCGAGTGCGCTCGTCGTATCTTCTAGTGACGTCAGGGGTCTGCTTGTTCGCTTCTACGCTGTCCCATGTTGTCACCAGTGCACTATAATTGGACGGTAGACTACCAAGCAATTTGGCCATTATTGTCACATCTGAGACATTTTCTCCCACATCGATAAGTTGACGCTGCATATTTTCTACTTTCGTTATGTGTAGGGGGCCATACTTTTACTTGTTGACATTTTATAATCATGGAAACGTGTCATTAATAAAAGTTTGCTTGACTCACTGCGTTATTCATGGAGGGACAAAAGTTTCTTCCACATAGCAACTGAGCTTTCATATGTAAGCAAGTGATTAAGCTGAGCGGCGTCCATTGATGACGACATAATAAACGTGGCTTTCCTTTGGCATCACCTTTCTTCCAAGCTTTAGCTTGGGTTTGTCCTTCAGGTCGTACTTCGTTGCCTCCTACAGCACCGAGAATGTCATTCGCGACGAAAATTGTTCTCAATTCAAATTTCCACGCTTGGAAATTTGCAACGTTAAATTTCACCACACACCGTAAATCGAGATTGTCCCCCATTATTTTCTATGTCCTTTTGAACGTATAATTTCGTGAAGTGGATAGTGGCTTGAGAGAAAACACAGAAACTTTTAATGATTTTAATTTAACAATAAAATAAACTTAAACTTAAAGATACAGAAAATTAAACTTAAACAATATGATTGGGTATATGTAAACCTGTCGCGTACACTTTTATTATAGATTTGCGCGGAAACCGTTCTACTATTGTCACTCGCACTCTCGTACGCGCATGTTGTCGTAAGTTAGTAGAGGGGCTAGGAGAGTTCTAGCTCAAAACCCCATAAGGATTTACATAGGGGTCTGAAATTACTTTTTCTAACCAGATATCACTTTTTGTAACCAGATAACAATTTTTGTAACCAGATAACACTTTTTGTAACCAAATAACCAAGGGTCCGTTTAGGTTGGTATCACCCTTAATCTACTTTTTGTAAACAGATAATCAAGGGTCCGTTTAGGTTGGTATCACCCCTTAATCACATTCGATATCACAGAAGTTTATTTAGACTAGACAGACAAGACTAGACGGACGAGACTAGACTAAACCATTTTCAACCATTTGATCGGAGAGAAAAATCAAATCTGGTGTCTTAACGGCTCTAGCATGTGCCCTAAGGGAGATATGATGTCCTAAGAGCTGATGAAAGCTGACTCAAAATAGACCTCACATCCTCTTTAGCGTGGGGCACCATAGACCTTACACCCTGTTAAGCGTGGGGTTATATAGACTTTACACCCTGTTTAGCGTGGGGTTACATATACCTCACACCCTGTTTAGCGTGGGGTTACATAGACCTCACACCCTGTTTAGCGTGGGGTTACATAGACCTCACACCCTGTTTAGCGTGGGGTCACATAGACCTCACACCCTGTTTAGCGTGGGGTTACATAGACCTCACACTCCTATTTAGCGTGACGAAAACTGGATGCAAGTAGATGAAGAGTGGTTGTAAGTGGATGCAAGTAGAAGAAGAGTGGATGCAAATAGATGAAAAGTGGATGCAAGTAGATGAAAAGTGGATGAAGAAAATTGAACTTTTTAGTATTTATATAAATGTAAAACATTAATACGATCTGGGTCACAGACAAGTTTAAGAAATTTCGCTTACACATATGAAATTATTCGGATAAATATCACAGGAAATATGTGGTCTGTATAGTCTTGTCCGTTCTTGTTCGATCTTGTTCGGTATTGTCCGATCTTGTCCGGCCTAAAACCAATAATCTCTTGAATCAATCCGTAATACGTTTGCAATCAATTATGTATGCATACACGATTCTCCGCTACCCACCCGTAACTCATTTTGAATTTTCCCCGCTTGTCTGTCTAATTTAATCTGTCTAGTCTAGTCCCTCTATTCTTGCCTGGTGTCATCAGCACTAGACGTCCTCCCATTTTCTTCATATATCAAATTTGATATATTACATAGGAAGCTGAATAAGTCATTATGTTTCTCTAGCTGTTTAAATCTCTCCTGAATTGAAATTATACCTTGGTCTACTAATTGTAAAAAGTATTCCTGATAAAAGTTAATTTCAGAATCTTTAACTCGAGAATCTTCTCCTTCGTAATCAAAATGGTGCTTTCTTTTTCTAATTCTATTTTCCTTAAATTCTGGAGGAATATTACATTACGTTCACATAATTTTTCAGTGTTTTAAAGTTTTCCAAACCTTTCAAAAGAGAAAGATTGGTTTTCGGGTTTTGTAAACTTTTACTAACGGTAGTTACCTTCGACAATATGTCATGCCAGATGATAATTGCCAGCACAAATTCAATAGTATATTGTGCAACTAGAGCGGCAAGTTGTCAATTGCCCACGAGAGGGAAATTGGGCGCACGAACGACGTAAGTGCGCTCATTCGCTCAAGAGTTGTATTTCCGCGTTTGGAGTAAAAGAAACAATGTTTTATTTATCTTTGTTGAATACAATTAATTGGTTGCTCTTTAATTAATCCTTTATTTAATGCCAATATTTTAATTTGTGATTTCCGATGTCCTTCAGAATCCTTATGTTCTTTTACTCTTGTTGATAAATGTTTCCAGTCGGAAGTACCTTCATTGAATAAAGGTGATCTTGCACTTAAACTTGCACGTAAAACTGTACATTGAATTTTCGGTATTCAGAATCAATTGGAAATTCATAATCAACAATTTGCTTGGGATTATTTCTTATTAAAAAAACTCGTTCCTTATCTGAAAGATGTGTAGGACACAAACCCAGATCATCTAGTAAATTTATTTCTTCTTCTTCGTCTAATTCTTTTACGCATTCCGATTCAGAATTTTCCTTTTGTTCTTCGTTCTCAAATATATCAATAATTTGTTCGGAATCAGAATCTGTATCTTCTGTACCTACATTTTCACATCAACTACAATCGGTAACTACATCGGTTTCGTTTTCTCCTCCGCTAATTGATATTCATTTATTGAAGTGATTGGGGTTTGGTTTGTTTTATGGTCTCCAATTAATTTCTTTTCATATTCATTTTCTTTGGTAATGAAATCTAATTCAGTTTGCTACTTATTTGTCATTTACCGTTAGAAAACGGTGATATATGGCAACGTCGCGCTGTTTACATCGACGCGTCGATGTAAACAGCAGATTAGTAAATCTGCTGGTGAACAGAATTGCAAGACAGACTATAAAACTAGACAGGACGAGTCTACTTTTTAAAAGGTCTGTACGCAGAAGCAGTTTGCAAAGAGATATTCTGCATGGATATTAAATAAATAATATAGCATACTCGCTTGATTTAATACATTTAAGAAGGTAACTTTCAAAATGCAGTATTTGCCAAACACCTGTTTTTCTGTAAATCTTTGCCCTTACGTTATTCATTCGAATATTTTATTTTTTAATGTACCAACTTGCAATTGTGGTAGAATGGTTAACACTGACACAACATTAAGAAATCTATATCTGAAAGTTACAATCAGAATATTAAAACAGAAAAATAAAACTAAAATAAGAGTTAAATAAAGCGTTTTAAAAGTTACCTTCCCATTTATTGTTGCGCATCTTTAAGGTTTGCAAATGGTTTCAAATCGTCTGTATTGTTGATTAAAATAAGGTGGCTCTGTGCCCCCCCCCTGGCCCGTGGACTCGGGGCAATCGCCCGATTGACCGACGCTAGCGACGTTACTGGTTCCATATGAGCTTGTTTCGCAGGTGATTTCTAATTATTTTCCCGTTCCCTTTCGAAGTCGACGTTCGTAGGCTCATTCGAGTTTTCAATATGTTATGTTGAATCATACACATCTTGATCATACACATCTAGAGGCCTCAATGTGTGCGTGTTTCTGTCACGGTAGGACTTTTGTGTAATTTATAGTGTTTCAAGTTTTTCTTTAACCTCCATTTTTTCCTTTCTTTGATCTTGAATTTTGTCGGAAATATGCCACGACTTTGATGGCTAAACATTATCTCATTTGGAGATTTTATTTCATTACATATTGGAGTATTTCTGTATTCGAGAAGGGCAATTGCAGGATCTAAGTTACTATCCTGTATTTTGTTGGACATGTTTTTTATGTGCACTTCGATCATACCATTCGATTTTGGGTCTCTCTTTTTTTACGTACGACCCCCATGACACACAGACCCGAGGAGTGTGGGGCTCACCCGGCTTGATGGTAGCGGCGGTTCTACCCACAAAAAATCCCGCCCTGTACTTCAATGCTCTCGCTCTTATGGAACCGCCTTTAGGCATTACTTCGTACTACCTTTGTTCTCCTCTGATCTCATCATCATCAATGGCGCTACAGCCCGAGTCGGGCCTTGGCCTCCTGAATGCTCCGTCTCCAGTTTTCTCGGTCCAATGACCGCGTCCTCCACGTTGCAAATTTCAGAAGCGATCTGCTGTCTTCGTCAATGGAATCCTCCCAGCGTTTTCTTGGTTTTCCGACTGGTCTTTTTCCTTCCTTTTTTTCCTTTTTGTACTCGCTTGGGTATTCTTCCGTCTTCCATTCGCTGTACATGACCAGCTCACTGTAGCTTTCGGAGTTTGATGAGAGTGGAGACTTATGGGTCCTCAAAAATAGCATACAATTCCTTATTGTACCGAATTCGCCATGCGCCTTGTTCTCTCACCGGTCCGAGGATTCGTCGCAATACCTTTCTTTCAAAAGCATTGACCATTTTTTCTGATGCCTGTATAAAGGTCCACGTTTCACTGCCATAGCAGAGTACAGGTCTTATTATTGTTTTGTAGATTCGCAGCTTCGTTTTTCTGTGCACGTCTTTACATTTGATTATAGGAAGTACCGAATAATATGTCTTGTTTGCTATCATTATGCGTCTTTTTATTTCGTTGATTTCATTGCCGTCTTTGGAGAGATTGGCTCCCAGATATATGAAATTGTCCACATTTTCTATGTTATAGTTTGCTATCGTTAGATTTTGTCTGATTGGCGTGTTTCTTCGTGATTGTACCATAACTTTCGTTTTGTTTTCATTCATGCGTAACCCTACTTCTAGTGCTGCCGTGTCAAGATTAACGAATACTTCCTTGGCGTCTAGTTTTGAGCGCGCCATTATGTTTATGTCATCTGCGTAAGCTACTATTTGGGTTGATTTAAATAATAGCGTCCCTCTGGTGTCAACAGGGAGTTTTCGTACGACATATTCCAAAGCCAGATTAAATAGTGTGGGTGCAAGGCCATCTCCTTGCTTCAGCCCTGAGAGCGTTAGGAAGCTTGTTGTCAGCTCGTTCTGGATTCTTACTTGGCATGTTGAGTTGGTCATTGTAAGCCTTGTCAGTCGAACGAGTTTCGCTGGTATTCCCAGTTCCAGAATTATCGTGTACAGTACACTTCTGTCGATACTGTCATAAGCTTGTTTAAAATCTACGAATATTTGGTGCACATCGATGTTATATTCCCAGCATTTCTCTAGCACCTGCTTTACTGAGAAAATTTGATCCGTAGTTGATCGTCCGGCTCTGAATCCTCCTTGGTATTCTCCAATTATATTTTCAGCATAGGGTTTAATTCGAGACTCAATGATCTTCGTCAAGATTTTATAGCATGTGCACAGCAATGAAATCCCTCTATAGTTTTCGCAGCACAGTTTGTCACCCTTTTTGTATATCGGACATATAATGCTTTTTCGCCAATCGTCAGGTAGTGTTTCCTGTGTCCATATTTGTAGCAGCAAGGTGTGAATTTTTGTAGCTACGCATTCACCACCACTCTTCAGGAGTTCGGCTGGAATGTCGTCTATGCCCGGCGCCTTGTTGTTTTTTAATTTGTTGAGGGCATCTTTTACTTCTTCTACTGTAGGGAGGCTCACTATATTTTCGTCAGTAGCTGCCTCGGTCAAGTTGTCAGTTACGGTAGTGGACGGTGGTGAATTCGGGTTAAGCAACTGTTGGAAATATTGCTCCCATCTCGTCTTTATCTCCTCTGTGCTGCTAATAATGCCTCCTGCAGCGTCCTTGCATAGGCTCGTACTTGGTTGAAACCCTCGTTTTTGGTTTTTAACTATTGCATATGCCGCTTTTGTGTTATTTGACTTAAAATGTTCGTCCATTTTGCATAGCTCGTCATTCATGTACTTTCTTTTCTTCTTTCTACAAATTTTGTTTGCAGATCGTCTGAGTTCGTCAAATATGTGTCTCTCCTAGATCTACCTCTGATCTACCAAGTGCATTTATTTTTGTCTCTTCCTCTCATCTCCTGCCTTTTCCTTCATTATATTGTGGAGCATTGTTATTATCGCCACGCAGTTTTCTTCCGATTCAAGGAAGCGTTCTGCTGCAATATATTTATCTATTGGTCTGCACACTGCGGCGGCTTTACTCCGGTGCTCTGTCCATTTTGCACATTGGAAAATTGTATGTTCTGAGGAGTCTATATTTTCGCAGTACCAACACATTTCGTCGTTTTGTTTTCCAATTGTGTAAAGATATGTTGGCCCAAAATCCCAGATAATGCTTGTGTGGCATATAATCCTACCTCTCCGCACTTCCTTTCATACTATTTTATTACATTGGGAATGAAAGTTTTTGTCCATCCCGCAATGTTTCCCATTGCGTCTGCCACTAATTGAGCGTCTAGCCTCCGCTTTATGTTCAGCTCCTTTTTGTGTATCGCTACTCTCTCTTATACCTGTAGTCGGATTGAGGGTAGCGCGGCGATTGAAAGTGCCTCCTCGGTGGCTATTGTTCTGAATCCGGAGATAATATGCAATGACATTTTCCTATGAATCCTCTCCATCATGCTATTGTGTCTTTTATACCTTAGAACAGAAGCCCATACTGGTGCGGGATACAATATTGTTGCCCGTACTGGTGAGGTTAGAACCCTTCTCTTACTACCTCGCGGTCCTCCTACATTGGGGGTAATGCGCGTGAGGTGCATAAAAGCCTTGTTTGCCTTACTGCATATTTCTCAGTGTGTAGTTATTCTGAGGTCGATGGTTTGCTGTCGATGGTGGTCCCTTCTACTTGGACCTGGAAGCTTGTCAGTTTTCTTCTTTCTGCCATGAAGACGATCTCCGTTTTGCTGCAGCTATCTTGATCTCCATTTCCTTTAGCTTTGAGATTACTGCGTTTGCAGCATACTGTGCAGCTTCTTCTAGCATCGTAGGGGTCCTTGCCTTGACCACTATAGTAAGGTCGACTGCGAAAGCCACAAGCATAACCTTCACTCCTATGTCCAGTCGTAAAATCTCATTGTAGTAGACGTCGCACTGATCCCTGTGCGACCCCTCTTGATTTTTCCCCCTGGGGTGTCACAATGAACCTGTTGCTGAGATACGATTTTATTATCTCTGTTAAGTATGTGCTTACTTTGGCCTTTTCCAAAGCTTTTATTATTTTTGTCCACGCCGCCAAATTGAATGCGTTGTCTATCAGTATCGCTAATCAGAACTCTCTTTTATGTGTACTTTGTTTGATATGTTATTGGGTACTTTCATAACTTTATTTAGAGCATCTATCGTGGATCTCCCTTTTCGGAATCCAAACGGGTTCTCATGTATGGCTTTTTTGTCTAGTACGTTTTCTAGTTGGTTTTTTATTATGGCTTCTAGTAGTTTTACCCCTGAGCCTAAGAGATATATTGGTCTGTATATCACCGGTTTGGTAACATTTTTTCTCTGTTTCTCTATCAGGATTAGTCTTGCAATTTTCGATTTCTGGGGAAAGTTACCTAGTTTAAGGCATTCGTTAAATACTGTAGCGACCATTTCCGGGCAAGCGATAGCTACATATTTTACGACCTCCGGTGGTCTTGGTCTATCCCGGGCGCTTTTTTTTCTTTCATTCGCTTTGCAGTTGCTTCTATTTCTTCTTTCGTGACTATTGGTACATTTCCAGGTTTATTCTTAGGCCAGAAGGTTTTTTCGCTCTCCGGGAATAGAATTTTTATCTGTTCCAGTGTGGCTTTGGTAAGATTCGTCCTTGGTTTTATCTTGAGTTTGCTCGAAACTATTTTGTACGCTAGACCTCATATATTGTCGTCGAGTTCCTGACATAGCTCATCCCGGGCTCATCCCTTGGCAATTTCTGTTGCCCACCAATAGGTGAGGGTGTACTTTTGTCTTGAGCTCTTCTTTCGGTCGAGACATTTATTGCACATCGTTGCAATGCTATAGGTGAATCTATCTACTACATTACCTTTGTGTTTCTGGTATACGATTTCCATTGTCATTTTTCCTGCAGCTTCTTCCAACCTTCTTGAGTTATTCGCCATCCCTTACATTGAGTGTATGAGTTATTATTTTCTTTGTCTATAAGATCGTAATATATGTTGTTGTGGTCGCTGGAATTTTTCTCGTGCTCGTCTACTCTCCAATTGATGACGTTTCCGCTTATACCTTCCGATGCTAGAGTATAATGTCTATTGTCGATGTGCCTCCTTGTCTTGCAAATATCGGTTTGGTGCCGACATTTATGGCGACTAGGTTCATTGCGCTCACACAGTCTTCCAAGATTTGTCCTCGTTTGTCTGTGGTCGCCGAGCCAAACATCTAAGATTTGGCATTCATGTCCCCGCCCCACTGTGGTATATTTCTTTCGAGAAATTTTTAAATGGGTTAGCATTTCATCTAGGAATTCCTCACATTCGCTAAGTGGCTCGTTGTGCGAGAGGTAGCATGAGTACACCGCAAAGGTCCACACTTACAAAGCCTTGGCCGTCGTATTGGTTGTCGTATTTCAATCCGTTGTCTAATCTTATGAACGCATCTCCATTTTTGTCGCATATATATTTTTGCGCTAGGTTTTTGTTGGGTTCTTGTCCCAGGATTATATCCAGGTTTTTCTCTCTACACGCTTGCTCTAGCAGGTCCTGAGCCATCCTACTCCTGTTCATATTTAGTTGTAGAAACTTCAATCTATTTGTTGTAGGGGCCGTTGTGATGCCCTCCCATCTCCTCGTCTTCCATATGTTCTTACGGTTTCCATTTTTTATTTTTATCATACATCTCCGTCTTCCTTCCGTTTGGACATGTACCGCATTTAGCCGAACCCGCTGCATATCCGGCCCTATTGCATATAATGCAATATAGATCATGTGTACACTCTTTAGTCTGATGCCCCTCCTCCACGCATCTGCGGCACAGGCCACTTTGGTCCTTTTCTTCACAGTCCTTGCCGTGGTGGTTGTATCCCCAACACCTATAACACATCTTAAGGTCGATTCTTTCTTTAACGTTACAGCTATTTAGCCCTATCTTAATAGCCCGCTTGCTTACTAGTTGTCGAGCCAGCTCTTTCGGGACTCGAAGCGTGCCTCCGTAGTTGGGTCTAAGTTTCCCCACTAACAGGTTATGTTGTCCTTCTAGGCCCGTCGTGTCTTGTAAGGCTTGTTCTACTTCTTCCTCGGTCGTCACTTCGTCCATGCCACTAATGTGTAGCACAACCATCCCTGCCTGGTCCTCATCCTCATGAGTTTCCTCATTTGGGCGCCTGCTATTTCTGCCTGAAATATTTTTTTCATACTTTCGACATTGTCTCCTTTTTCAAGTTCTATAAGCAGGGAACCGTCCTTTGTTTCTCTCGTCGTTTTCACTGCTTTCTTCTTCTCTTGCTTGATCACGCATTCTTTGGCTTTCTTATCTCTGTTTTTATCGGTCACCACTAACGCCTCGTTCTTGCTTCTTTGTTTTACAACTGGTTTTAGGTGCTCAATGGCCTGTTCTTCGCCGTTCTTGCTTCCCCGTTTATTGGGTACGTGTATCATAATCTCGAAGCCATGCCGGCAAAATAAGCATTTCACCATTCACCTGAATCTTTGGAGCCCCGCTATATCCTGTCTAGGTTTGGCTATTTTTTTTTCCTTCCTTCTTTTATCATAATATTACGCAGCTGTTCCAGATCAGCGTAGTACTCACGTTTTTCCGTCTCCGCCTCCATACGTGCTACTATTCTGATCCTCAGTAACCCTAGACCCTAGAGGTCTACGAACATATTGAGAGGCTCTCTGATTGTGCAAGGAAAAGAAGGGTAGCTTTCTATGGCCACGTTGCAAGATTGCCTCCAAACCGACTAACCGTCTGTTCATCTTTTGGAAAAACAAGAAGGTTCGTACCACTTGGTTGACAGAAACCGAGAAGGATATTAAAGAAATGGGAATAACAAATCTCCAAAACAGACAGTCTGTGAGGCGCACCTTGAAGGAAGTCCGTGGATTTCAACAAAAACCTGGAAGGAAAGGTACTCTCTGGACAGAAGTGAGAAGGAGTTACACCGGCAGAATATGGGACAATACTGGGCAGAGATCAAATCCTAACAGTTGAACAAGCGTGGTCCATAGTAGGCCTATTTGAAACAAGACGAAGAAGAAGAAACGTATGATAACAAAAAGATGAAAGAAAAAGAATTCTGTCTTTTATTAGACTGTCACGTAGCTCGCCAAATCCGCACAGATTGCTCAACTTAAACATAAATCGGAACATAAATCGGTAAAAAATTTACTGATCTGGTAAAAAATAAATATCTGTTGACACTCTCATTCATTCGCGGGGTACAAATCGACTCAAAAGCATTCATAACACTTTGTAAACTCTTTTGCTCCTCTTCGGTCAAAGTAAAGGTGTAATATTTGTCTAGAGCCTCGCCCCCGAAGACACGAAGAAACACATCGACTTATCTTTCTTCCGGCTTTGAATTAAGCCCCGTGGCCTACAAATATATCTGAAAACGTTGTTTCCACTTTTTTTCCAAATCTCACTCACATTGTCCTCCAGCATCAAGGGGGAAGGCGGTTTAATTGATGTTTCCATGTCGGCACTTTTCACGCTTTATTTTGCACAGACTTATACTTAATTCTTACTTTTATCCTTCCGACTGCGCCATGTAAAGTCTGGTAGACTGATATTCATTAAGGATAGGTTACTATTAATTATACAAATATTTCATAATGGTTTCAGAATAACTTTAATTGTTTAAGCACTGCTTGTAAATTCTGACTAATATTTCTGACGCCATACTACCAACATAACTCACCTAGTGGTAACATTTAGAATTACTTATTAATAGGTGGAGTAGACTATATTTGAATTCTATAATATCACATTATATAACAATTCTTACTTTTTGTAGGATGCTTGTAATAAGATTAATAAACGTTTGGAGACAATAAAAGCTAAGAATCCGAAAGGTTCTTGGGAGGATTGGATCAAGGCTGCATATCTGGACAGGATAAGTTTAGCCGCCACGGGATTCTATAAGACGCCTGATATTGGCTACGATTGGGCAACCAATTCAGGACAGACCTTCAACTATTACACCAATGGTGTAGCAATCACCGAAGTTGAAATTGATTGCCTTACTGGAGACCACCAAGTTTTAAGAACTGATATTGTCATGGATTTGGGTAAATTTGAGATTTAAAGAAATAAGTTAAAGATGAAATTGGTCATAGCATATGAACAATTAGTTACTAGTCTAAACTTGAACTGGAATGTTTGGACCCAAAAGAACTAACTCTTTTAAACTTTTTGGCTTAAATTCTTGTATTCCTTTTTTTCTTTTAGGTGAAAGCTTGAATCCGGCCATTGATATCGGCCAAATCGAAGGTGGATTCATGCAAGGCTACGGCCTATTCGTACTCGAAGAAATGATTTACTCGCCGAACGGCCGGCTATTCGCCCGAGGACCTGGAGCTTACAAAGTCCCCGGATTCGGCGACATCCCCACCGAGTTTAACGTGTCCTTACTGAAAGGCGCGCCGAATCCCCGAGCCGTTTATTCCTCGAAAGCCGTCGGGGAACCTCCGTTGTTCTTAGCGAGCTCCGCTTTGTTTGCCATCCGCGAAGCCGTTAAAGCAGCTAGAAGAGATGCTGGGATTGAGGAAAGCTTTAGGTTGGATGCCCCGGCTACTTCTGCTAAGATTAGGATGGGGTGTCAAGATCATATCACCAAAAAGGTAAACAAAAGACAGGACAAGACTAAATGGAAAAGAAAATATTTATTTTTATAAATTGATCATTTTTATGTTTTAGTTGGATGTTCCAGAACCAGGTTCTTATACTCCATGGAATGTTATTCCATAATCTTCTTATTTTTAGTTGTAATTTATAAATTTGTATATAAATTCGTATTTAAGTATTTGGCAACTCTAATTTCTGAAATAATTGGTTTGTCCAAAAAGTTATGTCAGTGTGTCGATTTAAAAAATATTATTAACACATTAAAAGGTTTCATAACAGGGTCCTCCGGTAGGCGTTTTCCGGAATGTCCTTCAGAGCTTTGGTACATAGTAATGTTTCCGAGCTTCATTGCAAACCTCTTCACGGCCTTCTAAAGTGACCTTGTGCCATCGGTAGCCTTTGCGTTCGGACAAACAACTTACTAAAGGCCCTCAGTATCATAGGTAGTTTCACAGAAAACTTGATGGCAACGCTTCGTTCCAATGAGCTGCATTACGGCTTGCATGGAAGACAAAAACGAGTTTCACGGAAGAACCTGTTCCTATTCTCCAGATGGTCGGAAGCAACGGAGTAACCGCGCGTTCGAAAGCTGATTTACCGGCCCACCGTTCCGAATTGGTTAACAATTAAATCACTGACATTATTTTCCGGACAAACCCTGTAAGTTATATTAAGTTATATTATATTAAGTATATATTTTGATTGTAAGACAAAATGTTTATTCACCTACCGGGAGTAGTTACAACCTATTGTCTTTAGCTTTTTTTCCTTAAAATATTTCTACATATATAAAATATATTTCCCATTTATACCAAATGCCTCTTCATTCATGAACCTCAGGATTCAATGATTTTATTTCTTCATGGCCCTGTAAGTAAGCCCTGTATTGGTACGTCCAATTTTTCAGTAGATGTACAGAAGGTTCCTCAATTGAATGCAACCATCACTCCTTTATTCACTTACCTGAGTTTTATTAGTTTCAACAAACTGTCTAGTTTTTCTAGGAAATATTTCCACAAAAAACTATACTTCCCATTTATACCCATTCCTGCTTTATTCACGAATTTCAGGAATTTCAGAGGTCGTGTTTCTTCGTTGGCCAAGTACTAAGCTCCGATAGACCTCTCTATTCACTGGGTATGATGGGTGAATTACTGGAGCAGCTAATAATTGATAGAGTAAAGACAGAGGTCAAAATGGAATAAATTTGAGAACCAATTTGGTTTCATATAGGCGAGGTCAACAACAGAAGCGTAACCGTTCTATTGTCAACCTCGAAGGTATTAAGATATTTTATGTGACGAAGAGATCACAAACTGGAACCGGTAAAATGAAAAAAATATGTGCATTTAGTACAATGGATGAATTCACAAAAAGAAACATGGCATTCTATCTTTACCGAGTCCTTCTCAGCTACCTACAAGTGAGAAAACATATTATTGAAACAATTGGCCATGTAGAAGAACGATCAATAAACAGTGGTTTTCCACAGCGCTCAGTTTTGGAACCAATTCTGTTGCAACATACTGTACGACAAAGCCCTAAAACTCAAATTGCCAAATACCGTCGAAACCATTTGATTTTCCTGACGACCTTGCACTAGTTGTGACTGGGGTCACTTGCTTTGCAGGGCAAAACGGGAAACCAAAAACTGGATATGACCGCCACTCTTAAGAGACTGGATGTAAGCTATACGGAAGACGAAGAGCAGAGAGCTCTTCTCCTACTAGAAACCCACTTTCCGGGATGTAGGACATACAAAGAGACCTAGGGCTTTGGGTAACCACGGAGACCAAGTTCAGGTGATTTAGAGGAGGGTCGCGTCCATCTGTACGGAAAACCGAATCAGATGGGATATCGATACTTTCCAGCCATTCAAGGCCCCAGGTGTAGACGAATGAATTTCCGCTCTCTTACAAAAAGGAGGAAGAGAATTGATGCCGTACCTGCTAAAAAACCTTTAGAAGTAGTTTAGAGCTCGAATATATACCGGAGCTATGGAGATGGGATAAGGTGGTATTCATAGCGAAGGTTGGGAAGAAAGACACTAGTCAACCGAAGTCATTTAGGCTCATTAGCCTAATATCTTTCATGTTAAAGACTTTCATGTTACGCAATAAAGCGGATGCCCAAAGGAAAAGCCCCAGGAACTGACAGAATACCCACTGAAATAATAAAACTCTCCGCTGAACAGGAACCGCAGTTCTTGCTAGACGTAATGAACGAGCATCTAGCTGCTGGAAACTTCCCGAATCAGGAAACGAGCGAAACTGGTGTTACTTCGAAAAAGTACAGTATAGCAGTAGTACAGTATAGTAGTAGTATAGCCTTCATTATACAGGCCATTATGCCTACTAGATTCTTTGGGGAAGCTCTTAGAACACCTACTATTGTATAGGCTGAAAACGGATATTGAATCCGGAACTGGATTGTCGAGTAAGTAATATGGCTTCAGTGAAGGCAAAGCCACCAACCATGCTATATAAGCCGTCATGAAGATCGCAGAAAATACTAAATCAGGCACCCAAAGATCACGAAGAATATGTGCACTAATAACACTGGACGAACTAAATGCTTTTAACACAGTCGATTGGAAACTCATTATCGATGATCTAATATCAAGAAATACCTCTTATAAGAATTACCTCTTATAAGAATTATCCTCTTATAAGAATTATCCAAAGCTATTTTACCAGTAGAACGATCATCTTGCAAACGAATGACTAAACAAAGGAAATAATAGTTAGTAGAAGCGTACCACAGGGATCGGTTATGGTCTCCACTCTATGGAACATACTTTATGATGGAATCCTCAGGTTAAAACTTCCGGAGGGAGCTAGGCTAATAGATTTTGCGGACGATTTAGCTCTTGTAATAACAGCAAAGTCGGAACAGGCGGTGATGCTAAGTGCAAACCAGTCAATATCTCAAATTAACTGTTGGATGCAATCGAAAAAAATAAATCTCGCACCAAAGAAAACAGAAGCGGTCCTGTTAACGGGACTGAGGAAGCTTGCGTCCATAGCGTTCCAAATAAACAACATTAACATCGCCCCAAAAGAGTTATTAAAATACCTAGATGTCATTATAGATAAGAGGCTGTCCTTCATTCTCCAACTTAACGGAGCCACGGCAAATGGCAATGGCAGCAATGGAAAAACTCATTCATAACGTTTTTTTTTTAATGGAGGGCGAAGAGGTGGTTCCGTCAGTGATGCTATGTGGGGCCCCGATGTGGGCACAGCATCTTACTTCTAAGCTAGCTATCGATAAACTCTCGATAGTCCAGAGAAAACTAGCACTAAGGATTTGCTGCGCATATAAAACGATGCTGCCCTAGTAATAGCTGGTATACCACCTCTTGAGCTACTGGCCAAAGAGGGAAAGAAACGCCTGCTTCATATAGCAAGCTCTAGCAAAAATGCCAGGAAAATTGCTAGAGATAATCTGTACGATGAATGGCAGAGGAACTGGTGGGCGTCAGGTAAAAGGCAATGGACGAGGCTGCTAATACCCAAAATAGTTGCGTAAATAAGCAGGAAGCAATGAAAATTTGAATACCATCTTACCCAATTTCTTCTTGGCTGCTATAAAGATTATTTACAGCAAATACGAAGATCACCTGATAATCTGTGTGAATATTAAGGTGAAGAAGACTCTGTTACCCACACAATATTTGAATGCTGTAGATGTACCTTTTTTAAGGGGATCGACTCAGCACATACATATTTTAGGTTGGCAAGACTTATGTTGGTAGTAGAATTGTGACCAGAATGAAGTTAGGGTTGTTGTTTTGTGACACTAGTTTTGATGTTAAATATTTCAGTAGTGCTAAATCTAAATATATATCGTGAATCCGAAGAGAGAACGGCGATTTTCCTGTTATTGCCATTAGGTTATGGGCCCAGGATCACCGCACGGTGAATATTTTTTAGAGACTGAGTTTAAAAGTTCAAAAAACACGAGCCATTTTGTAGGTTATTTCCACGCCACGTGCAAGTGAAAAATATAACCCGTGAAAATGGAAAGTGAACTCGCGCGTGTTACAAAACTTAAGAACATTGAGAACTGGAGTGTATGGAAGTTCCAGGTTCGTGTGATGTTGAATGCGTCAGATGCATGGAGCGTCGTGAACGGCACAAGCAAAATAGGCCTTCGACTATGAGATGCTTGTACGAGTAGGCGATGGAGCGCACATCGAGGCTCAAGGAAGAGGAAACATAAACGTCTCCTCATTCGACGGCTCAAGATGTAGCGAAAACCACCTGTCAAACGTTCTCTATGTGCCCAAATTACAATACAACCTCTCTCAGCAGGAGCGGCTATGGACAAAGGTATGGAGATGCGGTCGAACAAGACGACGTGCGAGCTGGTCAAAAATGGGCGCATCGTTGCAGTTGGAGAACGCCAAAGGAAGCTTTTCGTCATGAAAATTCGAGTCATCCCACCAGAGATCGAATCATCACCCCACGAGCCATTTTGTAGGTTATTTCCACGCCACGTGCAAGTGAAAAATATAACCCCTGAAAATGGAAAGTGGACTCGCGCGTGTTACAAAACTTAAGAACAGTGAGAACTGGAGTGTATGGAAGTTCCAGGTTCGTGTGATGTTGAATGCGTCAGATGCATGGAGCGTCGTGAACGGCACAAGCAAAATACCCGGACCGCTCTCGGCTGACGCGACGGCGAATGAAAGGACACAGCATGAAAACAGGATTGAAGCATGGCGAAAGAAGGACGGGATGGCGCAAAAGATAATAGTGACAACGATTCAACTCAACTCAACTCAACCCACTCTCCACATGATTAACTGTGAAACATCGATGGACTTAACGAATGTCTACGAACAAAAATCTGAAGCGATCGTTCACATGCTCCAGCAAAAATGGTACAAGATGGAGAAAGTGAACTCGTAAGACTTAGCCTCCCATATTGCCAAACTCGAGGATCTGGCACATCGTCTCCGACTAATGGGTGAGGAAATATCTGATTCGATGATAATCACAAAGATTCTGCTTACCCTTCCTGCTACAAGTTACAAGTACTTCGTCAGTGCATGGGAGTCTGCTCCCGCTACGGATCGTACATTGGTGAATCTCACCACGAGGTTGCTGATAGAAGAGACACGGAACTCTTCCCAGAATGAGCGCGAAGGAAACGCTCTGGCATCGAAATTTCAACAAAGAAAAGGGCGATATAACCGAAACAGCGAGGCGAAAAAGGACTTTGTAAGACCAGGCAAGTGTTTTAAATGTCAACGACCAGGTCACTGGGCAAGAGAATGCACGGAGAAGAAACCCGACGACAGAAGAGGAGACACGGCAAAATCCGGCGGCATAAACTTCTTGAGCAAGACTGTAGCCACGGCGCATATCAGCGAGGGAAGCGACGGCATATGGTATCTTGATTTAGGAGCCATCGACCACATGTCAAACAGGCGAGACTGGTTTGTCAGTTACGAAGCCTTCGACTATGAGATGCTTGTATGAGTAGGCGATGGAGCGCACATCGAGGCTCAAGGAAGAGGAAACATAAACGTCTCCACATTCGACGGCTCAAGATGGAGCGAAAACCACCTGTCAAACGTTCTCTATGTGCCCAAATTACAATACAACCTCTTCTCAGCAGGAGCGGCTATGGACAAAGGTATGGAGATGCGGTCGAACAAGACGACGTGCGAGCTGGTCAAGGGCAATGGGCGCATCGTTGCAGTGGGAGAACGCCAAAGGAAGATTTTCGTCATGAAAATTCGAGTCATCCACCAGAGATCGAATCATCACCGGCAGAGTCAATGGAGCTACTGGAGCCACCGCAAGCTATCGTCCCGTCCAGTCACACACTCAAAACGTGGCACGAAAGACTCGCGCACCAAAACTCGGAGGAAATAGTGCACGCTGATGTCTGTGGTCCGATGCAGGAGAAGTCCATGGGCGGCGCCCGGTATTTCCTACTTTTCAAAGACGATCTGTCGCACTTCAGAAGCGTGTACTTCATTGCCGAGAAAACAGGTAAAGCGTTGTCTCGAGGACTATCTAAAGAAAACCGAAAAACAGTGCCCGAGAGGTGTTCGAGTTCTACGCACCGACAATGGCTTAGAGTTCATCAATCATGAAGTTGAGGAAATCACGCATCGATATGGAATTAAACACCAGAGAACAGTTGCTTACAGCCCTGAGCAGCACGGTTCGGCTGAGAGGGAGAATCGCACAATTGTCGAGGCTGCTCGATCCATTCTCCATGCAACGAATCTAGAAAAACGATTTTGGGCCGAAGCTGTGAATACTGTGACGTATGTTTTAAACCGAAGTGGAACCAGCATTGTTAAAGACAAAACACCCTTCGAACTTTGGTATCAGAGGAAGCTAAACATAACGCACTTACGCGTCTTCGGGGAAACGGTATTCTCTCACATACCCAGAGAAAAGAGACGAAAATGGGATGCCAAGGCGCAGCGCGGGATCTTCGTAGGATATGACGAGCAAACGAAGGGATATAGAATCTGGTATCCGAAAGAAGAAACGATAAAGATAGCAAGGGACGTCGTATTTACAGGAGAGATAGAACCCCGAAGAGAGGAGATTGACGATAACAAGACCGAAACGTGGGTCGGTACGAGCGAAGACAGGACAGAGGACGTCGAGGAACCGGATAACGACGATGAGGAGCCTGAGGTCATGCTCGAACCAGAACACAATGAGAATCACGAGGTCGAAATTGACAATAGAGAACAAGAGCCTCAAGCGGAACAACAAGAAAGAAGAACCCTCCGAGACCGGATCAGCTTGAGACCGTCCGCCAAATTTGACGACTACCTGAACATTGACGAAGCATTTTTTGCCGAAGACCAAGAACCCTCAATGTTCACAGAAGCTATCGAGAGTAACGAAGCGAGAAAATGGCGAGATTCCATGAACGAGGAGAAGCAGTCTTTACAACGCAACGACGTGTGGGACCTCGTAGAACCTCCAAACAGTCGCCAAATAATCGACAACAAATGGACATTCAAGAAGAAACGCGATGAGAAAGGAAATGTGAACAGATTCAAGGCCAGACTCGTGGCACGTTGTTTCCGGCAGACGTACGGTATCGATTACCAAGAAACTTTCAGCCCGGTTGTTCGTTTTGATTTGCTACGGATAGTTCTTGCAATAGCCGCGAGGGAGAAGATGAAAATTCAGCAGTTTGACGTAAAGACAGCGTTCTTATACGGAAAAATTGACGAAATAATCTACATGAGACAGCCCGAAGGATATACAGATGGGACAGACAAGGTCTGCAAGCTTAATCGCAGCCTCTATGGACTAAAGCAGTCATCTCGATGCTGGAATAGACGCTTCACGGATTTTCTTAGTAAATTCGACCTGAAGGCGAACAGCGCGGACACATGCTTGTTCGCGAGCAACAAAGACGGCAAGAAATTCATCTTAGCAATCTATATAGATGACGGACTCGTAGCAGAAGATCAGAAGACAATCGACGCTCTACCTGACGAATTAAAGAAGGAATTCGAAATCACACACAGCGAAGCCAACGTCTTCCTGGGGATGCAAATTCAACGCGAGACAGACGGATCGATCCTCTTGCACCTGGAAACGTACTGTAAAGAAGTATTAAATCGATTTCGGATGGATAACGCAAATGTAGTATCAATACCAGCTGATCCACATGCAGAGCTATGTGTGGAAGCACACCCCATAGAAGAGAATGAGAGAACGCGAGCCCCGTACCGAGAAGCTATAGGGAGTCTGATGTATCTATCTGTTACTACGCGTCCGGATATTACCTATGCGATAAATCGTTTGAGGAGATACATGGTACACTCTACAAAAATTCATTGGAACGGAGTGAGGAGAGTATTGAAGTACCTCAAGGGAACGACCGACCAGGGACTCAGGTTCATAGCGGACAATGACATCCAGCTCAGGGCGTACAGTGATTCGGATTACGCGGGGGAGCTCGAGACGCGAAGGTCGACCACGGGTCATCAAGCTCGGAGACAGCACGATATCCTGGAATTCCAAGCGACAACAAAGCGTGGCACTTTCGACAACCGATGCAGAGTACATGGCTGTTTGTCACACAGTGAAGGAAGTTATTTGGATCAAGAGACTGATCAAGGACCTCCCAGACACTATGGTCGATGCAACACTGTTCCTAGACAACCAGAGCACAATCCAACTAATAAAGAACCCCGTGTACCATAAGCGCACAAAACACATAGAAGTGCGCTACCACTACATATGGGAACGATTCGAGGCTGGTGAATTCGCTCTCGAATACATTTCATCCGGCGAGCAGAAGGCTGACATTTTTACAAAGCCTCTCCCAAGATCGGCATTCCAGAAGCATCGAGACAGCGTTTGTTCCGAACCAGGAAAAGAAGCGAGAAAGGAGAAGGATCAACAAAGGAGATGTGCTAAGCCAAAGTGGGAGTGCCCCTTAACACTCAGTTGACTCAGCACATACATATTTTAGGTTGGCAAGACTTATGTTGGTAGTAGAATTGTGACCAGAATGAAGTTAGCGTTGTTGTTTTGTAACACTAGTTTTGATGTTAAATATTTCAGTAGTGCTAAATCTAAATATATATCGTGAATCCGAAGAAAGAACGGTGATTTTCCTGTTATTGCCATTAGTACCACAGAAAGGGAACTCCAAAAATCAAATATGGACAAAAGCTTCGAACCAAGAAGTGTTATAGACTACATGTTAGCTCTGAAATATATACTAACTGGAACCAGCGCTGGCCTCTAAGCTTGTGCGGGCCGAGATAAAGGTCCCAAGGGGATCCCTTCGGCCTTGTCTAGCCAGTGAATTCCAGAGTGGGAGGATGTGATAAAGTCAGAGCGAAAAGCTAGTTGTATTAAGTTGTATCAAGAAAGAGAGTGAGATCGTTCAATCGGTGAGGATATTATAAACCGAATTTATGATGGAGAAAAAAAGACAAGGTAAAATACTGTTGTATTTGTAAGGAAAAATGAACGTCGGAAGTCCGACACACATTAAGTTTTCCTTTTTGACTGTACTAGACGAAGACAGCGATACGAGAGACACCTTGTGATGCTCTCGCGCAGCCCGCACAAGCCATGACGCAGCGCTCGTTCCAGTTAGTATATACTTCAGTGCATGTTAGAAAGCAAGGAAACCTGAGACAAGATACACAAACTTGTTAAATTTATTATCAGCACAATAGAAGAAGACGAGAAAATTTAGAAAATATAGTGTACATTAAAAAATATTTTATAAAATATTTATATAAACCAGTAGTCCTAGATGTGTTTGGATGACGTCAATAAACAAAAAAAGCCTTGTTTCACTAATCTATAAATCTGTTTTATTTGTATTTGTCTAGTTTGTACATTTTGTTACATTGTAATTTAAAGAGATTTCGAATCTGCTCTGCATATTTTTTTTATCTCGATGGCATAGGTCAGGTCAATACGCGGCGATAAAGAATTGGTGTCCGGATAAAACAACACTCGACTAAACAAAGCGCTGAAAATGTCACTGCGACATAACAGCATTTTCGTATTGCGTTGTTATATCGCTGTGATATTTTAGATAAGTTGCTACGTCATAGAACTAAAAGAAGCACGTTGAATTTAACGTCATTTAAGCTTCCGCTGTTGTTACAGTTAGTGCGTTTCGTGTAGGAGATGCACCATTGGCAACAAAGTATTTCATCATGATCTCTACTGAGCCGTCGGCGCTGGTATTTTTCGTAAACGGGAAGAAGGTAAACGAAACCGATAAAATAATTTTGATAAACAAGGTTGAGTGTTTGTTTAGGTTGATAGGTTTTTGCAATAAACAATTTTTATTACTTTTCTTCGGTCGCTTGATTTTTATCTCTGCATTGTTCAAGTTTAAGTAAACAGAGATTACTTAATTTTTGCTGCTTAATATTTGGTTAGCGTTTTACATAATTTCAAAAATATTTTCATTGTTTTCAGATCGTCGATCTTAATGTTAATCCCGAATGGACGTTGTTGAAATATTTACGACAACAATGTATCCTTTACTAACTCCCAAACAAATCAATATTCAATTTAAATTCGTCTAAAACCATAGTTTATTAGGTATAATAATAATTATTAGATCATAAGTAATTAGTAGGGCCCGGATTAATATGTAAATACATATTTTTAATTCAAATTATTTTCGGTCTTTATTTTGTTTTCCACACAAACAATGATATTTTGAACGAGAAAATGTAATCTTTATTTTCCATATTTTTCCATATTTTGCCATAATTCAAAGGTAAGTCCATATTTTACAAAAAAATAATAAAATAATCCATATTTTTATTATTTTTCGGCGGAACAACAAAATTGTACATATCGTTTGTTCCATTCTGCATTCCCACATCCAGTTGAGTGTGACAGCGAAAGTCGTATTATATATTCGCGTTCTTTCTAGACAAAATTACATATCTATACTCGTACCGGCGAGAGAATGCATCTCGTCTCGACGAGTTTAGCATTGTTCTGCGCATACCCCCACTATATTTCGAGGGCGCGATGTTTATTTGTCCGCATTTGAAAAACTGACGCATATTTCTTAAATCAAACTAATCTGCGCGTACTTCGGCGCGTCCCTTGCCTCTCATACCTCGACGCGGTACAGCTGCATTCTCTTCGGTTCGAGTATATCTACTTATTTAAACCTATCTATCTACTTATTTTAATAAAAATGTCCAAGAATAAACAACCATTGCGGTTCAAATTGGAAAAATATTTCCAAGATTTTCCAAAACAATCGTTGAGCACAGATGGGAAAGTACTGTTTTGTAATGTCTGTGAAAAATCTCTATCGTTAACTTTTAACGTTTTTTAATATCGCAACACGTATCTACTGCAAAGTAAAGCAGGAAACAACAAATCATTAATGCAAAACGAAACACAAATAATTGGTTACGCAGATGACCTTGCACTGATAGAAACAAGCAAAAAGAACCTAGACAAAACTATAGTAACAATCATTAAAGAGGCACGTTAAAGAGGATTGACTATCAATGAGAAGAAAACAAAGTACATGCATATTGCACGTGCGCAAGAAGAGGACCAACAAACACAAATACAAATAGCACAGTACATATTCCAACGGGTAAACAGCTACAAATACCTAGGAGTCACAGTAAACGGAAGCAACGACAGTATCGAAGCATCGAAATTAGTGAACGAATAAAGGCAGGAAAAATGGCTTTCTGGAAATACCATAAGTTACTCAAGGACAAAAACCTCAGCACAAGCACGAAAATAAAAATCTACAAAACCAGCATTAGAGCAGTAATAATATACGCAGCAGAGACAATGTGCCTGACCAAGAGAGACGAAGAAAGAATGAGAATACTGGAAAAAAGAATTATAAGAAGAACACTGAGCCCAAAGAAACACAAAGGCAAGAACACAAGACTACTAAGAAATGAAGAAATAAAAAATATCCTAGAAGAGGAAGACATAGTGAAATTCATAAAAGCACGAAGGCTCAGCTGGTATGGCCATATTCAAAGACCAACCCAAGACATTATAACGGAGAGAATCACAAACTGGAAACCACCACTCAGTAGACCAAGAGGAAGGCCGAAAATAAGATGGCAGGACCAAATACACGAAGATATGCGAATAATATAAGTCGAATAATAAGTCACAGAATGGAAGAAGAAAGTGAAAGACAGGAAGGAATGGAAGAAAATGGTACAAGAATCAAAAACACACACGAAGCTATGAATGGAAAATAGATTACGCGAACTGATCCACCGCAACAAAACGATCAAAGAGCTCCAGAATGGAGCGGCCAATACCCCACAAGGGGTCTATGGCCATATGTAATCTACTGCAAAACATAAGGTAAATATTACATGGAAGAATAAATTTAGGCAACTAGTTTTTCCTAATGCTGCTCTCACCTTTCTCGAACGAATTGTGTTATGCTATGATGTGTGCAGCCATACCTTTATGGAAATTAAAGAATCCTATTTATAAAAATTTCTTAAAAAAGTATACGGGCAAACATATTCCTGTAAACACTTAAGAAAAATTATGTAAGTGGTATTTATGAAGATTGTTTAGCTATGATTCGTGAAGATATTCAAGATGGCAATCGACAAAACTACAGATACTCAAGGTCGTTATATAGTCAACGTGATTATTGGTTGTCTATTTGAAGGTAGATGCAGCAAATCTTTTTTATTGGCATGTGAAGAACTTTTTAAATGCAACCACCAAACATCAGCAAAGCTTTTTAATGATGCTTTATTGATGCAAGGGTGTTTTGTGGCCTAATGGAATTAAACAAGAACAAGTTTTCTTACTTACGGATGCTGCCCCTTATATGGTTAAAGGAGCAGATGCTCTTAAAGTTTTATATCCCAAAATGATCCATGTAATGTGCATAGCTCATGGTATAAATAGATTAGCCGAATACATAAGGTTCCAGTTTAAAAAGGTTGATAGTTTAGTATCAAATGTGAAGAAAATCTTTTTGAAAGCACCAAACAGGATCTCCAAATTTTAAGAGAACACCCGACACTTCCATTGCCGACGGAGCCAGTGCTAACACGTTGGGGTACATGGCTGACAGCAGTTGAATACTACACTCAACATTTTAATGAAATAAAAACAATTATTTATGAATTAGAAGACGAGGCTGCTAGTATTTTAGTGTCAAAAGAACTTATTAAAGATGAGACACTGCGTAACGTTTTGGTCTACATAAAAATCAATGATTGTTTTTTATCACAGTAGATAAAGGCACTAGAAAATCCTTCAACATCACTGAACGGCAACCTGAAGGTTATTAATTGGTTAAAGAAAAATTAAGTTATATTTTGGAAAAAAAATAAAGGATACCTTAAAAAAAATTAACAGCATGCTGGACGGAAGATTAGAAGACAACCTAGACGTGCCCCACTTACTTGCAGAATTGTGTAAATTTAACTATGCTCCAGTGATAGCCTGTGATGTTGGAAGGTCATTCAGCCAGTACAAAGCATTATTTCGACCAAACAGTTTTGTGTACTGCAATAATTTCAATGATGTTAATGAAACGGAAGGTGAATAAAATTGTTCTTATTTATTTTTCACATTAAACCGTGTTTTCGTTAAACTATACTATAAAGTTGTTGTTATTTTTAACTCCATATTTTTTCCATATTTTACATTTTTTGGTCCATATTATATGTACATATTTTGTAATTTTTAATGCATATTTATCCGAGCCCTAGTTATTAGGTAGGTATTTTCGATGGGCAATAAATAATGGATGTTTAAAAGATTTTATATTCATAACCGTCTTTACCATAAGGGCACACGGGGCACGTGCCCAAGGCCCCCTCGGCAGGGGGGGCCGAAATACCGATATATTCGCTTACACTATACAAGTTTTTTTTTCTATTTTCTCTAGATATAACCCGACAAAGGGTAGGAAGTATGTAGTTCCGCATTTCGACATTATCTATGGTTGGAAAATTCCCGAAAGTGGCGTGATTTTGTTTTGACCCAACAATTCTATTTTTATTGTGTCCTAAAATTATTTTAATTTTTAGTTTCTCTATCTCTAGGTTCTTAAAAATAGATATTATCATATTATACTAAGATTACGATAAAGCGACCAATAGGCCCTAACATCTGGTCCTGACGCACTAATCCTTTTGAATGCGTTTTGGGGCTGTTTTATGACCCCTACGTGCTTGCAACTTTTTGTGGCCACAAGTGGTTTTAAATGCATTTGTAAACAATGTGATATTTAAACTTTCAAATTTCAGATATAAGTATTCATTTCATGTATTTTTTGTATATATTAAATATAGAAACAACTACGTACACTTGGGGTTGGAATTCTTTTGTTATTAGTGGGGACAGGCAAATGGGAACGGGGAATAAGCCTTCCTGCTCTTAACACTATATCATTATCTTCAGTTTAAATCCATCTTTCTTGCCACCAAGATACATAGAAGTGATTGAAGTGTGTTGATAATAGAAATGTTGACGTGTTCGTTTATTTATTCATTTTATTATGTCGAAAAGAACATATTTAAGTGATTCACAAGAAAGAAAAAAAGTTGTAGCTCAAAAATAATTAACCAAGAAACTTCCTAAACTCACTTCACTTTTTACGGTTGAAGAAGCAACTAGGCTGACTAATTCTTCATCTTCATCACCTCAAGATCGAAATACTTCTGAATATCAACTGAAAAAGATCCTACATGTGACAAAAATGACCAACACACAGCAGATGCTGAATCCTCTACTTCAAGGTACTGTGAGTTAATAACTACAAGCTTGGAAAATCTTTTATTGTTAATTAAACATAATTGTTAATTACGCAATATTTGGATTCGAAAAGGGCCAGAGTTTTCCAAAATAAAAAATGTGACTTCTCCGAAACTTCTACAGGTTTTCAAGATTCAAGCGGTAAAAAAAGCTAGATACTTGACTAAAAATATTTTCACCCGTAAATTGACGAATGGTGAGTCCTTAGAAATAAAATGACTATAAATAGCTATTATAGCTATATATGGCTATTACATTGGTATATAAAGATTGGAAGCATATAAGTAAGTTATTACTTGAGCATGAGAACAGTTTACAGCACAGGAAATTAATGATAAATTATCTCGCAAGAAGCAAAACTACGGGACCAGTTGACAATGATTTGCCGTCTCAATATAATACAGAAGTCAATTATTGGAAAAATGTACTTAGAAGAATTGTCGCAGTAGTGAAATATTTAGCTTCTAGAGATGTTGCTTTTCGTGGTGATAATGAGATATTGGGGTCTTAAAATAACGGGAACTATTTGGGATGCTTAGAACTGATTAGTGAATTTGATCCTTTTCTTGCTGATCATATACGAAACTGTAGAAATCGTGGAAAAGGAATTACATCATATTTGTCTGAAAATATTTGTCATGAGTTTATTAATATAATGAGACAGTAAGTTTTAACGAAAGAAAATCATCAAAATACTACTCTATAAGCGTGGATTCTACACCAGATCTCTCTCACGTTGACCAACTGACCTTCAACGTTAGATACGTAAAAGACAGAGAGCCTATTGAGAGATTTATGCAGTTTTTCTCTATGTATAAGCATAATGTAGAATACATAGCAGACACTTTTAAACTTTTTTGAAAGCCTTGATATTAATATTAAAGATTGTAGTGGGCAGAGTTGATAATGCATAAAACATGGCTGGAAAAGATTCTGGTTTTCACACAAGAATAAAAGAAAAATGTAAATTTGCAATTTTTGTCCCATATGTGGCACATTTGCTAAATTCAGGTGTTAAGGCTGTTAAATGTGTTTCTGAAGCTGTAACATATTTTGAGTTTATCCACAAATTATTAAATTTTTTCTCTGCTTCAACCATACGATGGAAAATTATGACAGAGCATTTGGGCACAAAATTTGGGGGCAAAGCCCTGAAGTCTCTCCCGAATACTAGATGGTCTGCACGTGCTAATGCTATTAATGCCTTACAAAATGGTTATTTAAATATTTCTGAAGCTTTGCCCTCAATTGCAAGTGACATCAATCAACCAGGAGAAACAAGAAACGAAGCCTAAAGCCTAGCAAAAAAAAAATGGGAAAATGGAATACTAATCTTTTAACGGAGATATGGAATGATCTTTCGCGAATTATGAATAAAACAAGCTTAAGTTTACAGAATAGCACTATTACCATGGACGTTGCAACGAAACTTTACGAATCTCTAACCGATTATGTCAATAACGCACGCAATACATTCGATCAGAACGAATCGGTTGCAGTAGGGAAAGATCCAATGTTCTGGACCCACCTCCTTGACCTTGACGTGACCTTGACTCGACCTCGTCGTGACCTTGATTTTAGTTCAGCTTTTCAGCAACAGATGGCGCTTTAGTTCAACTTTAAGAATGCAAATTTGTGTAAAATTTTTAAAAATCACAGATTTCTGAAAAATTAATAAAATTACAGATTCCTGTAACAAATTAATCAAATTACAGATTCCTGTAAATCGTATTAGAAACCTAGAACGGTAGATGGCGCTTTCAAATATTACCTAATTACAGATTCCTGTACAATTAATAAAAATTCAGATTCCTGTAAAATTAATAAGATTACAGATTCTTGTAAAAAAAAAAATTAATAATATTACAGATTCCTTTAAAATTAATAAAATAACAGATTCTTGTAAATCATATTAGAAACCTAAAACAGTAGATGGCGCTTCCAAATATTACCTAGACTAGAATCATATTAACTCAGACTAGATTAGATAGGTTAAGATATATCAAATACTCAGATTATTTGGATTAGCAAGGATCAGACTAGATAGGATATTACCAGACTAGATTAGTGTATATCAGACTAGACCAGATCTGATAAGGTTATTAAATACCAGACTCAGATTAGCTAAGTTTATTTTTTGCAATTAAAATGCAAATAACATACAAAATTAATTATTCTCATTAGAAGTGAATACACACTTTTAATGGAAAAAAATCATTTTTTTTCCTTATAAATGATTAGTTTTGTTAAGAATTTTTTAAAAATGAATCGGGAGGCGATTGGGATAGCACCAAGGCTTTGTGTGCAAGAATACTATTTTAAACGAGGTTGGGATGGCAAATTTATTTGTGTGGAATGTGAGGGTGAAAATTTAAGTGGTGTGTATGATAGTGATAAATGAACATAATTTGACATCTGTATATAGAATTAATTTTGAAAAATCTTGTTTGTGTGAAAGCAAATTATATACTTTACACCTACCAGAATATTGTAGTGAATGCGTAACGCAACATAAATACAGACACAAATATTTTATTTAAGAACAGATGATTTGCGGTAAATGTTAAAATAATAGAAAACTTTAAAGAAAGAGAAATATTTAAAAGAGTATCTTTGGGGAATAGAACTTTAACCAGGTTAAATTGTTAATTGGAAATTTAAAAAAAAATAGAGAAATATCATTGGGGAATAGAACTTTGGGATTGGACAGATAGTATGTTCTAGACCCAACTCCACCTCAGACATGCGCATGCGCGATGACCTTTGACCCCTGACCTTGACTCTTGACCTGGAACTTGATCTGACCCTGACCTTTGGCCTTGACCCCCACTGTTGGATCTGCGCATGCGTGAGATTTGAAGATTTACAACTGGTAGCGATTTTTTGCTTATTTTATCAGCTGCATACAACAGGGAACTAATAAATTATGCCGGTCTAATTCATTTCTTAGAAATTGTGTGTTTATTTTAATACACATATTAAAATATTGATTTACTGTCCGGCTTGTCGATTAGGCGCGACCGGATGTCTGCCATAGATAACAACCCCCCTGTTAGCTCATCATCGGTGTGCGAGCGGAGAAATAATAAATTTCGAAGCGCGGCCTGATCAATTTCTTAGAAATTGTGTGTTTATTTTAATACACATATTAAAATTTTGATTTACTGTTCGGCTTGTTGATTAGACGTGACCGAATGTTTTCCGTAGATAACAACCCCCTGTTATCCTATCAGCGGTGCGCGAGCGGATAAATAATCATCTCGTCGCGATAAAAAATATTTATGTGATGGTTGTTTAACCCCTTATAAAATAATCTGCTATTTGGAGCAACATGGTATAATACACCAAAGAACTACTCCATACACTGCAAGCGTATAAATAATAAATTATGAAACTCGGTCTAATCAATTTCTGGGATTTAATCTGTGTTTAGTCTAGTACTGATAACAATTTACCGTTATCCTATCAGCGGTGCGTGAGTGGAGAAATGACCAGATGTCTGACGCAGATAACAAACATCCGGTGGATATATAAGACCGAGCTGAGAGCTCTAAATCATCAAATTCAAATTGAAAACAGTTTATTTCATAATTTAAGCACGTACATACATATACAATAAAATGAAACATATAGACATCCTATATGAAATGTGTCAAACAGATATGGTTAACATGAAATGCCGATATTTGCGCTATTAACCTTTGAATAAAACTCTTGCACATTATAGGGTTCAATACTGTTTAGCAGTTTAAATAACTGCATTTTAAATTGTTTGCTACTGTTCAAATGCTTAATATCCCTTGGTAAACTGTTAAATAATTTCATGGTGTTATATGGGGGATTTCTCTCCGTAAGTGTTTAGGCATGCTGTGGTAGCTGAAACAGTTCTTTATTAAATCTCGTTCGCCGTTCGGTAGGTTTACAGAAATTACTGAAAAGGTGATTATGTTTTCGAAGAAATACGATGTTTTCATAAATAAAGACGCCCGTTACTGTTAAGATATTGGCCCTTCTAAAGCAACCCCTGCAAGATTCGTGGTAGACTAAGTTACTTAGTATCCGGAGGACTTGTTTTTGAATCCTGAATATAGTTTGGATGGTAGTTGAATTTCCCCAAAACATGATACCAAACCTAAGAAAGCTGTGGAAATTTGTGAAATACACTAACCCAAGAACATCATTATCTACATATTGCTGGAGGGATCTCAATGCGAAAACAGCCTTGTTTAGTTTCCCAGTTACAAAGGTTATATGACTGGTCCAGTCTAGATACTGGTCCAAATGAATACACGTTCGTTGTCGATTGCCAATTCCTCGGGGTACAATAATTATTTACGCTTTGTCTTAGAAAATATTGACTGTGTTTTCTCTTTGTTTAATATCAGTCTATTAGACCCAAACCATGACGTCAGAGATTCGATGACATTATTTACATTCGCATAAATATCATCCATTTATCTACGTCTTATTTAGTATTAATACTGATGTGTCGTCCGCATAATTAATCATTATGTGGGGCGAATTAATAGATGTCGAATGTAAATCATTTATAAATAGTATAAAACCTAGTACCTACTTGTGTCCTATTTGGAAGGATTTGATCAAATTAAGCGCCACCCCGCTTATGCCATATTTTGAAAGTTTTATTAACAATATATTATGGTCAGCCGCATCATAGGCCTTAGATAGGTCCATAAGAAGTCCTACCGGGATCATTCGGGATTCAAGATTATCAATTACTCCTTTTGTGAACTGATAGCATGCAGTTTCAATACCTCTGCCCTTTACAAAGCCATGTTGTTGAGGGCTTATTATTTCATATTTATCTAAGAACGACACTATTCTTGAGTAAATGATTCTCTCAAAGATCTTAGAAAAGGACACTTATGGGCCTGTAGTTTACAATCGCACATTTATCGCCAGCCTTGTGTATGGGTGTTATAATCGCCAGTTTTAACTTTCTGGAAATTTGCCCACCTCTAAGACATTGTTAATGATATATTGTAGAGGAATTAATATCGAAGGTAGCACATTTTTGATGGAAGAAATATCGTCTATGCCCCCACTTTTTGTTTTTTTTAAGTTTGTAATAATATTATAAAGCTCTTCCCGGCTGATTGGCATTAAAAATGTTGTTTTATTGTTGAGAAAGATATTATCCTTGTAGCACACCACAGTTTGAGAGTCTGCTAAGGTTTTTGCTCTGTTTGTGAAGAAACTGTTAATTCTTGTCGCACTCACTAGAGGATCGTCATCACGGGTAACAAATGTATCACTTTTCATCTTAATTTCGGTAATTCGTCTTACTACATCCCAGGTCGTTTTTTGCCGATTGGACGATGTTTCTATGTCCATTCCATACTGTTGCCTCTTTTCGTCTCTTAACAGCCTAGTATAATTTCTACGTAGGTTATTATACAGGTTCTTAAATGTGGGATTATAACGTGATACCGTATGGAACAGCTGTAAGTCCATTTCCATTTTATTTAAATATGGGTTATTAAAAAAGCGTTGAGATTTTTTAGTGCTGTGTACGGGGACTCTAGGAAAGTTGAAATTACGCATAAATATGTCCATGAAAGCATTCCATTGCATGTGGACATCCTCCGGTTTCACTTCAAAAATTAGGTTCCACGTTGCATTTGCCATTAAATCCCTGTGTTGTTCCATATTAATTCGGTTGAACAGTCTAGCGATTTTTCTTGTGCGGACCGAGGCCCCGTTTTTGTACTCTACTGTAATGATTTGAGCACAGTGATCAGATATGTGGTAATTTGAGGTTTCGATAGTGTATTCCATAGTGACATTAACTAGTGGCAACTAAATAGTGCATTAAATAGTGACAATATAAGTCAATATACGTAACGGACTCAGGGTGGCTTATTTCAGTTGCGGTGATGGTCGCGTTGAACGATTCCAACAGGGATGTGAATTGTTGACTTGTGTTAGATTCCTTAAGGCTATTGATATTGAAATCGCCAGCTATAATATATTGGATATTGCCATTGCAAAGTACTACCAAGAGAGCATGCATCTTCTGTAGGAATAATTCAAAACACGCCAATGGAGCCCTATAGAATAATTATTATTACTTTACCGTTTATGACTGACTCAATTGCAGAGCATTCAAAAACATGTATTTCTGCCAATCCGTTTAAGTCTTGTCTAGGCTTACAGCTAATCCTGTTCTTGCAATAACTTGCCGAGCCTCCCTGAGCTCCAGCTTCACGGCAAAAGGAGGACGCCAGGATAAAATTGTTGATTTTGTATTGCCGAAGTTGTTCTTGACTCTTCCAGTTCTCCGTAAGAACTAGAAAATTGCACTGTTTGTAAGACTCTAACATATATTCAATTCTATCTATTGAGTTACCGATAGATTGAGTATTTTGGTTTATCAATGAAACTCGATAATTCGCGGTTGGCGCGGCTTTGGCTGGTGTTAGTTAACCAACATTAACAACAAATCATCGAAGATTAATTTACAAGCTCTCGATTTAAAATTAAATGAATAATACAACATCCACAGTTCTTCAAAAAAAACTGTTTATGGAAATAGCATCGTCGCAGATACAGCTGCGGGGTTGATATGGATGCCAAAGAAATATATAGAACTATTTGCGGGCGATGCCATGGAAGACTACAACACCAACTTTAGCAGAAGCCTATATATTCATGCAGAGAAAATAAAAACTAAGAATGGTAAAGAAATAGTTGTTATTAAATTACCTCTACAGATTAATTGTAAATTGTAGATTATTCTAATAAAGAAATTGTAGATTGTTAATGCTAATGAATAAATTGTGAATTGTTCCAATAAAGAAATTGTTGATTGTCCTAATGAAGAAATTGTAGATTGCTATAATGAATAAATTGTAAATTGTTCTAATAAAGAAATTGTTAACCTAACCTAACCTAACAAAGAAATTGTATTATTTCAATTTTTTTATTTTATTTCACACTCCTCATGATGAGTCATTGAACACATGTAAGGCCGCTCAACTATCAATTTAGCATTTCCTGTATCAACTTGTCTGAATAATGACTCATCCACGTGACGATCACGTGACACATACATATATCCCATGTACAAAACGCTTCCAAATTTGATAATGCATCACTGCGAATTATAAAAATTCATCTAAACTCATTGAGAAGTAATATTTCTTATCTATTATTCTACAGTTGTTCATATAATCTCGTCATTTTTACCATCCCATGGGTAAGGTTAGTTGGGTTAGCATTAGGGTAGGTTAACATTATATTAGTTGGGTTAGGTTACGGGTGGTTAGGAATGAGCGCTTCAGTCTTAACCTCCCGTCATTATAGCAATCTACAATTTCTTCATTAGAACAATCAACAATTTCTTTATTAGAACAATTTACAATTTATCCATTAGAACAATCTATAATTTCTTTACTAGAATAATCTAAAATTTACAATTAATCTGTAGAGGTAATTTTTACTAATAATTATTTCTTTACCATTCTTAGTTTTTATTTTCTCTGCATGAATATATAGGCTTCTGCTAAAGTTGGTGTTGTAGTCTTCCATGGCATCGCCCGCAAATAGTTCCATATATTTCTTTGGGATACATATGAACCCCTCAGCTGTATCTGCGGCGATGCTATTTCCATAAACAGTGTTTTTTTTTTGAAGAACTGATTGATGATGTAATTTTCATTTAATTTTAAATCGACAGCTTGTAAATACATCCTCGATGATTTGTTATTAATGTTGATTAACTTGTTGAAATCCATCTTTGAATTGTTGAGTCTCTTCGAGATAGATGGTGTATCGATGTTGTCGGATTTTTTCATATGACCTTTTGGATAGCTTATCCATTCTTGTAAATGTTACAGCGCACAATTCACATTTGGGTCTGATTTTCTGCATACCACCACAGATTTTCAAATGGCGTCTAAGATTATCTTTGCTTCCATAAATTTTCTGGCATTGGTTACAGGCGAACATTTTTAAGCTGTCTAGATGTTGGCTTTTCATGACGAGGTTTAGTTAACAATTGTTGATTTATAGCTCTCAGCTCGCTCTTATATATCCACCGGAAGTTTGTTATCTGCGTCAGACATCCGGTCATTTCTCCACTCATGCACCGCTGATAGGATAACGGTAAATTGTTATCAGTACTAAATTAAACACAGATTAATTCCCAGAAATTGATTAGACCGAGTTTCATAATTTATTATTTCTACGCTTGCAGTGTATGGAGTAGTTCTTTGGTGTATTATACCATGTTGCTCCAAATAGCAGATTATTTTCAAGAAATTGATTACCCTGCGTTTCATAAAAGTCCATTCAGTTGAAAAAAGGGTTAAACAACCATCACATAAATATTTTTTATCGCGACGAGATGATTATTTCTCCGCTCGCGCACCGCTGACAGGATAACAGGGGGTTGTTATCTACGGCAGACATCCGGTCGCGCCTAATCGACAAGCCGGACAGTAAATCAAAAATGTTTTGCATAAAACATTTTAATATGTGTATTAAAATAAACACACAACTTTTAAGAAATTAATTAGACCGGCATAATTTTTTAGATCCACGCAGTATGCAGCTGATAAAATAAGCAAAAAACCGCTAGCAGTTGTACATCTTCAAATCTCACGCATGCGCAGATCCAAAAGTGGCGGTCAACGCCAAGGATCAGGGTCAGAGGTCAGATCAAAATCCAGGTCAAGGTCAGGGTCAAGGTCGGGGGTCAAGATCAGGAACTACTTACTCCCTGGTTATATTTTGAAACCATTATTTTTTCGCATTCACCACAATCTTCTGGTAGGTGTAAGGTATGTAATTTACTTTCACACCAACAACATTTTTTTAAATTAATTCTATATACAGTTGTCAAATTATGTTCATCTATCACTATCACACCACTTAAATTTTCACCCTCACATTCCACACAAATAAATTTGCCATCACTACCTCCTTTAAAATAGTATTCTTGTACACAAAGCCATGGTGCTACCCCAATCGCCTCCCGATTCATTTTTACAATATACTTAGCAAAACTAATCATTTATAAGGAAAACAATTGATTCTTTTTCATTAAAAGTGTGCATTCACTTATAATGAGAATAATTAATTTTGTATGTGATTTGTATTTTAATTGCAAAAAATAAACATAGCTAATCTGAGTCTAGTCTGACATAAACTAATCTAGTCTGGTAATATCTTATCTAGTCTGGTCCTTGCTAGTCCAAATAATCTGAGTATTTACTAAATCTTAACCTATACAATCTAGTCTGATTTAATATGATTCTAGTCTAGATAATATTTGAAAGCGCTATCTACTGTTTTAGGTTTTTTTAATATGATTTACAGAAATCCGCAATTTTATTAATTTTACAGGAATCTGTAACTTTATTATTTGTTTGCAGGAATCTGTAATCTAATTAATTTTACAGGAATCTGTATTTTTAATAAATTTTACAGGAATTGAAAAAACCTAACCTAACCTAATGCCAAGTTCAGATCAAGGTCAAGTCAAGGTCAAGTCCAGGTCACGTAAAGGTTGAGTCGAGGTCACGTCAAGGTCAAGGTCGGAGGAGGAGGTGGGTCCAGAACATAGGATCTTTCCCTACTGGTAGCTAATCAAAAAAATCCAAATGCAGACTATAAAAATCTGAAAGAAGTCCGAAAGAAAAAGAATTCGCAGTAGACGCGTCACTTTTTTTGAAGGATCATCAGAATCTGTACAGTTGAATGGCAAAAAAAAATTCATTTAGATACGTTTATTCTTATAATCGACACATTTATATTGTTATATGCACATTTAAAAAATCGTTCGGCAGCATACCGTTTTAGTTTTCGTTGTCAATTAATAACCATCGATTCTGACGAGTTGACAAAAAATACAATGAATTTGAAGATTTCTATCACGTAGACATTAATGCATATGAGCTCAAATCTGGATGTTTTCATTTAAAGGAGTATTTAAAGAACGTAGCAATGGAATCAGCGGATTTGAGTATCTCAACCTAACATTAATTAATAAACTCGAAAAATCTCGAAAAATTAGAAGAAACTTTTCCAAATGTTGAAGTTGCTACAAGAATCCTTGAGATTGGGAAAACGTAATTCAGCCAAGGGCTTCGATGGATCTAGTGTTCATGGGACCACAGAGGTCGGCATGGTTGAGCTCACCGATGACACTCGTATGCAATTCGCTGTTAGAGAAGGGCAGTCTGGCATTTTTCCAATTGTACACGCTTCACCAAACATGGCTTTCTGGTATTTGGAAACTTTCTCAAGGCTTACTGGTATTTGGAAACGCTCTAGAATCTCTTTCACGTGTCTAACGTTTTGATGCACAAGTCTCTCATGTCAGTCTCTAAGTGACCTTGTCAGTGCTACAATCGCTTGTGTTTATTCTTTTGCTGATATAATTTCTCCGGCGTGTATTTCATCGAATAAAGTTTTCCTTAGCGAACTCCCACTACAACAATTTTCTATTTTTACATTAGTTTGAAGGTGGTACCAACTGAAAACAGGTTGTATTTCAATTTCGGAACGTGGAGCACATCGACTAGATGGGTCTTGTTCCATTTGATCCCATCAAATATGAGCATGTTGATGTACTCTTTTCCATCGGTTTCAATGCATTCTCCGTCACCTACACACACCATCACTGGGGTCGAAAGTCTCGTACGTTAGGAACCATTCTTGCTGGTTGCACATGCACTGGCACCAGAGTCAAGAATTCTGCATGTTTGCTTGCGGTTTCGGAAGTAAACGTCAGGGCTACACTCGATAGCCCTGATCCGTATGGATTTCGTCGTCGCGTATTATTTCTTACATCTTCCTTCTGTGTGTTGTCTCTGATTGGTTGCTTACAGGCCCCTGCCCAGTGACCAGTCTCACCGTATACGTAGCAGTTACCTGGTCTCTGTTTTGTTTTTAAGTCTTTGTCGCGACTGGATTTTCCACGTTGGGCCCTTGACGTCAAGGCGTTGACTCTTCTGTCTTCTTGCATCGAATGCCTCGACTCGTCTATATTAAGTCTAGACGTAAGGTTAACAAGGTTACATTCTGTCTCTGGCGCTGATTCCCATGCTACTCATTCCCATGCCTATAACTGGTTGGCAAAGCCATAAGAATTTTGGTAATTATCATGGAATCCGATATATTTTCACCCATTAATCGTAATTTGTGCGCCATGTCCTCAAGCTTTGAGATGTGTGTTGCCATATTGTCCGAGTTCTTCTTCGTTGCACTGAAGCAGTTCTGTTCCAGCATGTGTACACTAGTTTCAGACTTTTGTTCATAGATGGAGCTGAGCTTGTCCCAAATTTCCTCGTGACATGCAGCTTATAATCTGTAGCACCGGTTGACCTTGTTCCATGCTGTGCGAGTGCCTTTTGATACTCGTTTATCGTTTGCTCGTTCGACTCAACACCTTTAATTCCTCTCGAGACACGACGCCCCAGCTACCGTTCGCTTTCAGGATTACTCGCACTTTTTTCGGATTTCTCGGATTTTCTTCAACTTAGTTATTCTTGAGAGTTTACTTTCCATTTTAAATTTTAAGTCCCGTTATAATTTTTCTCTTCGCACAAGGCTAGAATAGCTGTTTGCAATATAATAATCTTTATTTGTATTATGAACTATTACTATTAAGATGTTTTAGGAATAAAATGTTATTTAATACTACTATGACGTATCACTAATGGCTATCTAATATTGGAGAACACCTGGTTGATCAGGGCTGCCAACCCTTGGAGGGAAATTCGACGCATGAGCAGCTTGGGCGTTCCATTACATCCCTAGTCGTAGTCAGGGTTGGTTCGGTCGCATCCGTAGCTGGATGGCTGGCAGGCATCGGTGGTGTCGTGGTCGGCATCGGTATTGGCTGAGCAGTTGCTGACTCAGTCTCAACTGGGTTCTCCTGAAAACCTATAGAGCGCTGCTCGTCAGAACGAGTTCGATGGCCCGGTTCCAGGACTAGTGACATGTTTAAGATGCCAAGAGTTACTGCGGTAAATTGCTCCCTCGTTAGTTTTCACATTGGGTGCTCCCTGTTCTCTGTTTAACACCTTGGCTGGATCCAATTTTTGCCATCTTTTTGTAGTAGTATATCTTCGCCTAAATTGTTCATTGTTCATTTTCCTTTTTTTTTCCTATCTGCATTTCCCTTTTCTTTCTCCTTTATTGCTTTCAAATTCTTAGTAACATATCTTATAATTGTAGGTGTAAATAATTTCTCGTTAGTAGGTAATATCTTAGGTAAGTAGGTAAGTCTTGGTTCTTTTATTCATTAGTCGTTGACATGGTGATCCTAGGTCGAGTCTGGGCGTATTTCTGTGTTTTAGTGGAGCTACAACACAGCTACTGTGTTGTAGCAAGTACATATCTGAGATATTTTCTGAACATTTTTTTAGTAGATTGTTTGCTTCCTGTGCATATCTCTCCGCTGAACCATTGGATCTGGGAAACAGTGGACTTAAAATTCGGTGTTCGAACTGCCATTGTTTAGAAAATTATTTGAATTCATGACTGCTATACTGTCTACCTCCATCTGTTTGAAGTGTGTCTGGTATTCCAAATGTAGCGAACCATGCTTTCAATACTTTGATAATAGTTGTGCTATTTGTCACATCCACTTGTTTGAAGTCAAAAAATCTTGAGTAAGCATCTGCTATTAGTAGATATTCGTTTCCTTGAAAATGAAATAAATCGGATGCGACAATCGTCCAAGATCTTTTTGGTGATCTCTGTTGTATCAAAGGCTCCATTGGATTATCTTTCTGAATGTTATTACAGGTTTTACAAATTCTTACATATTCTGTAATGTCTTTTGTCATTCCAGGCCAGAAAACGTTGTCTCTAGCAAATTGTAGCGTTCCTTGTACACCATTGTGAATCAGATGACAGTGCTTCATTATTAACGGTACCATTGATGATGGTATTAATGATGATATCGCATTTGAAAATCAGATTATTATCGACGCTTAACGTTTCTATATATGTCCAATATTTTATTAAGGGGTAAGGCCACTCTAGACTATGAAAAAATAGGTCATTTTCTAGATTTTTTTTAAACATAATCTAAAAATGCTAATTAAAAACTGTTATTATATCTATATTTTATGTACATTGAGCTTTATTTCCAAATATTTTCAAAAAGGAATTTTCAAAAATTACGACACAAAATAAAAAAAATGGAGGTCCCTCTCGGAGCGTAGGCAAAACGGGCAGACGATTCATTTTTCAGTTGACTGTATCCTATCTCTGTGATAGTAAAAGACTTGGCGCAGTAGGCAATAGGTTTTCCTTTTTGAATCAATACTCCACAGCAGGCATAAATACTTGCATCCACTGAAAGTAGTGTACCCTCTTTTTATTATAATATCCCAAAACGGGAGGCTTATTCAGTAACTCTTTCAATTTAAAAAATGCCTCCTCTTGCTCGTTGTGCAAATACCATTCTGTGTCTTTTTTCAGTAATACTCTTAATGGTCTAGTTACATCAGCCATGTTTTTCATGAATTTTGAGAGGTATGTTACTAACCCAAGAAATCTTTGCAGTTGTTTTATATTTTCAGGTCTCTTTATTTTATTTATCGTTTCTAATTTTTCTTGGTCTGGCTTCAATCCTTTCTTCGTCACAATGTGTCCTAAGAATTTAACTTCTTGTGTACTGAATATGCATTTTTCTTTATTTAGTTTTAACCCTGAATTTCGAAATTTATCTAGCACTTTTCTTTTTCTTTCTGTGTAATTTTTTCTAATTTATCTTTTGTTTCAGCATGTATAAGTATATCATCCATTGATACCTCTGTGTTTTCTATGTCCGTGAGTAGTGAGCTCATAACTTGTTGAAACACTTTAGGCGCAGATGCTAAACCAAATGGCATTCTCAGGCAAGAGTATTTTCCAAATGACGTGCTAAATGTTAAATAGTATCATGTTCTTTTTGTGACTCTAAGCTGCCAAAAACCTCTTTTGCAATCTAATAAAGTGAACCATTTTGATCCGTGTATTCTTGAAGTTATTTCTTCAACTGTGTGTAAAGAGTAGTGCATTCCTCTTAGAATTTTATTTATAACTGATGGATCTAAGCACAATCGTATTTTTCCATTTTTCTTACTACTACCCTAGGTGAAACTGCTGGTGTTGATTCTGTGACTGCTTTTATTATTTTTTGTTTGACTATACTCTCCAGTTATTTTTTTACTTAATCTCTGATTTTATGTGGTACCTTTTTTGGTGGGCATATCGGTTGCAGAGGGCTGTTTATCAGGTCTATATCGTATTTAAATTGTTTCAGGCATCCAATTCTATCAAATAGTTCTTCATTTTTCTTTGACAATTCTTCAACTCGTCTCACTAAGTTGAGGTTTACACAGCTTGTTTTGCCCAGTATTGGTGTAACTTCCCTTTCTACTATTATGTATGTGATGGCTGACTTTTTATTTTTAATTTATGTTTCGATCCATGCCTCTCCTAATACAGAAATTTTGTGGTTAGAAAATGACATCAAATACCTGGTAGTGGACTGCTATATGTTGGCTCTAGTTTTATCTGCTATACTTTTACTTAATACGTTGCATTGGCTACCTGAATCAAGTTTAAATTTTACCTGAATTCCTGACAAGCTTGTTGTCTCAAACCAATCCTTTTCCAGACCTGTGTCCTCTCCGATTTCACAGAAATATTTCTTCTTCCAGTGTTTGTACATTTCTTGTTTCATTTCTTTTACAGTACTTAGCGAAGTGATTTCTTCTATGACATATCCCACATGTTTTTCCAAATGCTGGGCATGCCCTAACTCCATGTCTCGTACCACATCTTCCACAGTTAAATTCTCTATCTTCGAATTCACTTTTATGTTTTTTAGACTGTTTAACTCTATCATTGTTATTAATATAATATTTTTTCTTTTTATAAGTGACCGTTTCTACAAATGCTGTATTATTCATATTTTTCACTTGTTGTTGAACCTGTTCCACTGATTGACAGATATCTACTCTTTTTCTAGGGTTAATTCATGTTCAGCCAGGAGTTTATCACTTTTATTGTCACATTCTATGCCGATTACTATTTTATCCAGAATTATGCTGTCTTCAAGAATTCCATATCCACAATTTTTAACTTTGGTTTTGAGGTTAGTAAGAAATTCATCAAAATTTTGTCCACTTTCTTGTATAATGAGGTTGAACATATATCTTTCATAGGTTTCATTAATTTTCGGTGTAAAATAGTTTCTAAATCTACTTCTAGTAATTTCGAGTGATTGGGACTCAGTTACAGATAAGTTAATCGTATTAAAATGACAGCAGCGACCTGTACTTCTACTTTCTTTTTGCTTAAGTTAGTTGCAACGACGTACCACTCCCACTGTTGTAGCCACAGTTTCCTTGCTTCTGCGATGTTTTCTATCGTTGTAACGAAATATTTCGGCGTTTTTATATTTGCACTATCTTCCGACATTTTAACTTGGTTTCGGCACCATGTATTATAATATAATAATCTTTATTTGTATTATGAACTATTATTATAGATATGTTTCATGAATACAATGTTGTTTAATATGACGTATCACTAATGCCTCTCTAATAGTGGAGAACACCTGGTTGATCAGGGTTACCAACCCTTGGAGGGAAACCCGACGCATGAGCAGCTTGGGCGGGTCCATTACACTGTTTTTATCACTTCACTAGATATACAAAAAATATCTCTCGATTTACTTTCCTGAGCCCATAACTTGTTAGGAATACAATTTAAGGTCCTTTCACACACATCAGTCACGTCACGTTTCAGTCAACGCTCCGAATTAGAGCCGTCGCCGTCCAGTCTCAGTCAAAATGACGACTCTATTCACATCTATCCGTAATTTTTCTATTTTAATCGCATAGTAAAGTTGTAGCAACAAGGTATAACATTGACTAATTTGGTTTTATTGAAAGTTTCCCCAGAAATAAAAATTGTTCCCTATTGATTCCCTATTGTATTAAACAAAATTGAAAGCCAATATAAATGAAACCAAATAGTATTAAAATAAGTTAAATAAAGAAACAAACGTATGCGGTCAGGGGACCCCCATCAGGAACGAAGTTACCACCTTACAACTCTTACCTCTTACCACTTTACACCTTAAATTTTTAAATTATTATTAAAATAATGAAAGTGCACGTAAATGCGTTGATTGAATGTTTCTCGATAATTTGAGCAAACTGGGGCCATAAGTTGAAATGCGGCCCGAAACAAAAGCGTCAATTTGATAAATGATTGAAAATCATTGGAAACATGATTGAAAATCATTGGCCGCATTGGAACAAAACAAGTGCCCCGCGGGCCGCTTGTTCCAAAGCAAGTTCAAATGCGGCCCAAAACAAAACCGACAATTTTTCTCATTCATTTCTTTCAGACACCAAATTGTGATATAAGTTTACAAATTTCGCAACGTAAGCAGTTAGTCTATAGATATAGACTAAAATCCACAATCCAATTATTTAGTGTATAGACGAGATTACTATTAACGAGATTACTATTAATTATACGAGATTATATATTACATCAAAACTTGCGGTCGCAAAAAATATGTGCGAAAATAATCTAATCTGTCATAAATGACAGATAACATGTGTAGTTGAGTATTTGATTTAGATTAGTTGCTATGAAAAACAAAACATCAAGATTGAACTTTTCATAATTGAGATTTTTTTGTGCGTATGTGTCAATTTCGCCATTTTTTCGGGCACTTTTCGACGTATAACCAGTGAAAATAACAAAATGTGCCCGAAACTTTCATATTCCCGCTTTTGTAACACCCCGGACGCGCATGCGCTTAAATAACCTTAAACAGGTATATTATCTAGTCTGTCATAAATGACAGATGACATATGAAGTTGAGTTACTAAGTTAATAAGATAATTACAGCTAGGAAATTATCTGCAAGTTTTAGCTAAAACTATCTAGTTTATAGGTATTGTTAAAGATTTTAAACTTAAATGACATTTGCAGAAGCTTTTGTAAGTCTTCAATTTTCCAAAACATTTTAATTAGTGATATTCAACTGTTAATTGCAAAGTTACTAAGATAGTTGCAGCTCGGAAACTAATTGCAAAGGCCTATTTTATTATTTTGTCTCGTAATTTTTTTTTTTTCGTTTAGTTTTAAGGTTATAAACCGACCACGCTCGTCTGTCACTCTGCGAAAGAAACAGAAAGAGCACGCATTATAGAAATGTACACAGGGAGAAAGAGAAAGAAATAGAGAGCGAGCGGTATAGAAATATACACTGAGTGAAAGAGATAGGCGTATAACTTAACGTTTTCTGCCGAATCACTCCTACCGAGACCTCCCTAAAGGAACCTCGTTCCAAAAAAAAAACAGAATATTTATTCTATATAACAATCATAGGAACAATAATCATTTATTGTAAAAATATATACATATACTTACAAAACAAATCCTACTTGACATAGAAAATATCAATAACCAGTTTTATGCCAACGAGCAATAAAGGTATTCGTTTTGGAAACCAAGCTACATAGGTGTCCTTTGACATTTTTTTAAAACAACAGTAGCTGTCAAATCTCAAATAATTTATATAAAATAATACAAAATACTATAATATACTATCATAAAACACAACACAGGTACTATATTGTTCTGGTTCAAAATATTTGAATTTGAAAATTCCATAAATAAAAATAAAGTGAAATATATAAGAAAAACATTAAACTACTAAATATTCTCTAGAATCAAATTTCTATATTGCACCAGATATAATAACTATTATATATGGGACTGTTATTCCGGTATATTCCGTTTTTGAAAACCGTATCCATATATTTACTATTTGATAAGTCGTAGAGTACAGGGTATTTTCGAACACATTCAATTAACTTATCATCATCACCCATTTTAACTTCAAAAAATTATAAAACGCCGCCAGTCAAACAAAAAATATCGTTGAGAAGAAATCTGCTAATGACGGTTCGGTGACTGCAGTACGACGGCCGGTTCTGATTCGTGACCGGACCGGCGCAGTATACACAGCGCCATTTGATTACCATGAAAACATATTTTTTGTAACTGATACTCCTCGGACCTCACGGAACGGAGACGTAACGTGACTGATGTGTGTGAAAGGACCTTTAAAAGTAAGTTTCATTATGGAATTCACGAGATTTCTTTATATATTTTATTTACTATTCTATGTTTCAATGTGACAACAAAACGTATTAATAACAACATGAAAACTCTACGAACTAAAGTCTATTTCAGGTTTCAGGAGTGCCAACACTCTTGTGGGGGAAAGTCAAAAGACTTGATTAAACCGATATCAATAACAGGGTACATTGGTTTTCCGAGTAATTTTTTTCTCTTTATGCTTATGTTTAGTACCACGGTAACCTTACTAGTCAGTGGTCCCTGCCCAAGTCAAATTGATTTAACACACACACACACACACACACACACACACACACACACACACATATATATATATATATATATATATATATATATATATATATATATATATATATATATATATATTGTATTTGAGGTTTTCGCGGATAGATACCTGTGTTGTATTGTTTTCTCGGGGATTCCACGTTGATGCTGAGGGTTGGCTCTGAAAAGAACCGGATTCTCGACGTTTCGGCCAACTAACATTCGCCATTCTCAAGAGATATATGCGTCCGTGCGGGTCAACCGTTGTACAACACACACACACATATAAATATATATATATATATATATATATATATATATATATATATTTGACATATTTCTCATTTATTTAATGTTATGTAGTCGATTTCGTTTTTCATCTGCACATTCGAGCTTGTCCAGGTACACTTCCTTTGTGGTGTTTTCTTAAAGAATGAATTACAGATTGGTCTTCGTTTCTGAGATAATCTAGCAGCATTTCACTTCAGGCATATCTCGTGCCTAGCCCAAAATTTCTGATATTTGGGGGATCGGTTTTTGACATTTGGGCCGATCTTTGCATTGAAGTCGTCTTTAATTGTCATAAATTTTGCGTCCTCTGTTTTTGTGCCTTTGTGATATCTCGTAGAGTTGATTTGCTTCTTCGTCTTATACGGTGCTGTTTGGCCTATCGCACTGACTTGTAGGTTATGTCTGTAATTTAGTCTCAGCATAACATAAACTACGCGGCTAGAATCGGCTAGTGTTTTCGTAACGAGGTATTTGCAGAACAGATGTCCCAATTTTAGTACTGTTGTTTTTTCGCCTTTGAGTCTGGTTTCGCTCAAGCCGAGTATATCCCAGTTAATGCTTCTTAGTTTATGTTGTAGTCTTTCTATATGTACTTCTAGCCTCATCGTCTCAATCTTATATGTAGCTATCATACGTTTTTTCTTGTGGCAGTTTTCTTTCAGCCATGTCTGTTGTCTTCTAGCTGTTGTTTTCCGTATTGGCATACTTATCAAGTGTATGCCCCCCTACCCCAGGAATCCGTGAGGCAACCTGAAGTATCAGGGCGAGACTCCGAGCTATCAGCTCTACTCGCCTGGGGTATTGCTATTCCATAGTTTGTCATGTTTTGGAAGGTCACGAAGCCACGCTTGCTAGGCGGGTTGGCGAGTTTCCCTGTTTACGATTACATTTCATTAATTCGTCCGATGGAAAACGGTTATTCCGCCTTTACTCGGTAGCCACAGCCTAGTTCAGGGGTGGGGAACCTGCGGCCTTAAGGCCGCATGCGGCCTTTTTGATTTTCCTTGGCGGCCTTCTTAGATATTTTAATTTTAACCTATAATTTCGAGCTACCCAGAGAGAAGTACTAGTGAGACCGAACTGTCATATACCGTCTTTGTTTAACACAAAACTTGGGGGGAAATTAAATCACGTGATCTGATAGAACGGGCCAATGAACGTGCAGCAAATTTCCCTCCTTTCTAGGTGCTGCGTTGTGATTTATATTTCAATATTAATACTTATTTAAAACAATTGGTTGTTGTTTCGACTGACCTATCGTGCCGGATGCAAAATTTACATTTTTTGTTTGTTGTTAGTGGCGTCTGTTAGTGTTAGTGTGTTTTATTTTTATAAAAATCGTTTAAAGTTAGTTATTAGTTATTTGTTAATTTATGTTTTACCCATTATGTCAAAAAAGAGAAAATTGAATGAAGAAAACAGAACTTTTAACGAAGATTGGGAGCTACAATATTTCCTCCTTTCTGTGAAAGATAAAATGGTTTGTTTGATATGCAATTCTACAATAACCACATTAAAAAATACAATGCAAACCAGCATTATGTTTCTCACAAAGACCATAAATATGCTAAACTAGAAGGAGAAGCGCGAAAAGCTGCTCTTCATAAGCTAAAAAAAGAAAAACAGCATCAAAAACAAGCTTTCAGTAATTTTATTAAGCAAAGTACTACTGCAACTGATGTTACCTATAAAATAGCACATATTCTTGGAAAACGGGGAAAACCATTTAGTGATGCGGAAATGATAAAGGATTGCATTGTTGAAGCAGTAGGATGTTTAGATCCATAGAAAGTTGAAAAATACAAACAATTACCCCTTTCCAGAAGGACCATAACTGATGAGACAGACAACTGAGACAGCACGAGTTAGCGCAAAATATAACAGAACAGCTTCACTCAATTATACAATATGAAGATATATATTTTTCGCTAGCATTAGATGAATCTACTGATGCAACGGACTCAGCTCAGGTTTTGTTTTTCATTCGTGCTGTCACTGAAGATTTTACTTGTTTCGAGGAACTACTGGCATTGGGTACTCTTACCGGAAGAACTCGTGTAGCTGATGTCTACAACAGTTTTAAAGAAAAATGCCAAAAAGCAGGACTAAATATGGATAATTTGGTGAGTGTGTGCACTGATGGTGCACCTTCCATGAAAGGATCACGAGAAGGCTTCGTTTCATTGCTGAAAAAAGACAATTCAAAATTAGAAAATTTAATTTCCTTTCACTGCATATTGCACCAACAAAATATTTGTGCTAAATCCGCTACTTTAAGCAATACTATGGATAAAGTTATTAAAATTGTTAACTTTATACGTGCAAATACTCGACATCGTCAATTTCGAAATATGCTTATGTCTGATGATGAAACATATAGTGTAGATTTGCCATATCATTCAAAAGTACGCTGGCTATCAAGAGGACAAGTTTTAGCCAAAGTTTTAAGGTTGCGAAAAGACATTTTGAGGTTTTATGAGGTACAACAACATCAATGCGAATTGTTGGATGACGAATTTTGTAGAAATGCTGCATTTTTGTGTGATATCATGATAAAACAAAATGATTTAAATATTTCTTTGCAAGGCAGAACAAAACATATATATGATATGTGGCAAAAAATCCAGGCGTTTAGAAAAAAGTTATTATTTTTCAAAAGTCTCTTCTCTCAATCAAAAATTTCTGAAGAACATTTCCCACAGTTAGCTAAAATGATAAATGAACAAGAATATGTATGTGAAACATTCCAAGATTACATAACTGTTTTGGACTTATTAATTGAAGAATATACTGAAAGGTTTTCTGATTTTGATAAACATACTATTACAATGAAATTAGCGTACGAACCACATTTAGTTGACATTTCGAAGGCACCTAGTGAACTACAAATGGAATTGTTTGAGTTATGTGAAGATACTATTATAAAAAATCTTTTTGATTCATAGTGAAAATATGGAAAAAAGACATAGTGGAAATATGGAAAAATGCAGTTGAATATCCAAAGTTATGTCAACATGCTCGTCGATTGCTTTCGAACTACATACTGCTGTGAATCAACTTTTTCATATTTAACACAAATTAAGAACGAATTAGGGACCCAGATAACTGATGCACATTTAGAAGACCAATTGAAGTTACGAGTTACAAATTTGGAACCTAATATTTAATTTCTTTCCAATAAAAAACTCAAAAATCCCATTAAATTACGAGGGTGAGTCAAAAGTTATTTGCAATGTTTGACATAACTCTTACATTGTTCATACTGACGCCTGACCTCGTTTATTTTGATCCCAATTCCTCAATTTGTCTTCCTTTTATAGCAGATAGATCGTGGCCGCTCCATTAGAATTTTGTACCAAAGAGGAACGAGCAGTGATTTTTTCAGTGGGTTTTAGTGGTCGGAAGGTGTACCAGAGGCCGCATTTCATGAAAGACTTTCGTATTTTGCCGCTACAGAGTGTCTACGAAAGTATTGACAAATTAAAAAATGGCCCCGTCATGGTCGTACCATTTTCGAATTTTTCATCTATTCGTAGACACTCCGTTGCGAGAAATTGTTCCCAAATTGTGCCCAAATTCTTTGATGGATTGCAGCCCCTGATACACAACAGCATATCATTAAAATAAACGAGGACAGAGGTTCGTACTTGCAGACTATTCAGTTGTAAAAGTGATCGTAGACTTTCTGTTAGTTCTGTATCTATTTTTTTTTTAACAAAATGTTAATAAAGCGCTGGCCTTTTTTTAGCTTTGAAACCCCACACGCTCAATAATTTTCATAATTTTATGCGGCCTCTGTATTATACCCGAAATTTAAAGTGGCCTTCCATGATAAAAAGGTTCCCCACCCCTGGCCTAGTTCATTGTCTAGCAGGGTGTACCGTGTGCAGGTGTGGTTGACAATTGGGGCGGTCTTATAGGGAAAAATCCTTTACCCCCCGCTAGGTAGGGATGCATTATCTACAATCAAATATTTGCGTAATTGCACATTACAAGCCTCCATTCTCGTTACGTTTTCGATTTAAAATATTTTGTAAGTAAATTCTAATTTTCCTTACCTGAACCGTCTAGTACGATTATGCGGCACGAAGTTAGGATGTGGCGAAGGAGGCTGTGGAGCCTGCACTGTGATGGTCTCAAAATTCGACGTTAAAACCCAAAAACTTACGTAAATTTATCTTAAAATTTCTAAACAAAAAAATTGTAAACTTCGTTTTTCAGACACTTACCTGTTAACGCTTGTCTAGCTCCAATATGTTCTATGCACGGACTAGCTGTAACCACAGTAGAAGGAATCGGCTCAACAAAAACCAAACTCCATGCCGTTCAAGAAAGAATCGCGAAAGCTCACGGATCACAATGCGGTTTCTGCACGCCGGGAATTGTTATGTCCATGTATTGTCTCTTGAGGAACATGCCCAAACCTTCCTTGGAAGACATGGAAATCGCATTCCAAGGAAACCTCTGCAGATGTACCGGTTACAGACCAATAATCGAAGGTTGCAAGTCGTTTTTAGAGGATTGGGAGAACGTCAGATTTAATGGTACAAATGGTGTTTGTGGCTTAAAAGACAAATGTTGTAAAAATTTGAAAAATAAAGATCAAGAAGAGGTTTTGTTCAATGCTAGTGAGTTTACACCATACGATAGCAGTCAAGAACCAATATTTCCTCCAGAGTTAAAATTAAAAAGTTCTTTAAATACAGATAGTTTATATTTCAAAAGCGAAGAAGTCGAATGGTACAGACCTCACGAACTAAAAGACTTGCTGGATTTGAAACACAAGCATCCTGAGGCTAAGATAATTGTGGGAAACACAGAAGTCGGCGTCGAAGTGAAATTCAAACATTGTCTTTACCCAGTCTTGATCCAACCAACGCTCATTCAAGAGCTGATAGAGTACAAGAAATTAAACGATGGGATCCGTATAGGGGCAGCGATGACCTTGCAAGAAATGCAAAACGTTCTAATTGATTTAATCCAAACCGAAATTGAAAGCAAAACACGAATTTTCAAAGCGATAGTCGATATGTTGCACTGCTTCGCCGGAAAACAGATAAGATCAGTCGCTGCAGTTGGTGGTAACATAATGACAGGAAGTCCAATTTCTGATCTTAATCCTATATTTATGGCGGCTAAAGTTCAACTGACTCTCCAAAGCGTCGAAGGACACAGAACAATAATCTTTGACGAAAACTTCTTTACTGGTTACAGAAAGAACGTCGTCAAACCCAACGAAGTTTTAATTGCTATTAACATTCCGTTTACTCGAGAAGATCAATACTTTTTGGCACACAAACAAGCTAGAAGAAGAGATGATGATATTGCAATTGTTAACTCAGCTATTAATGTTAGATTTAAAGCGAGGACTAATGTAGTTGAAGAAATTAATCTTGCTTTTGGTGGAATGGCGCCAACAACAGTTTTAGCTTTGAAGACAAGTCAAAAATTAGTCAATCTTCCTTGGGATGAACAAACTTTAGAGAAAGCTTATTCGTATTTATTGGAAGATTTGCCTTTATCGCCTTCAGCTCCTGGTGGTGTGACACAGTACAGGAAATCTCTTCCGTTAAGTTTCTTTTTCAGAACTTACCTCAAAATTCTAAGTGAATTTCAAAAAAGTAATCCGAGCGTAGAGTTGGATACGAAGGATTTGAGTGGGTTAGACGGATTAAGTTATGTTGCGCCAAAAAGTTCTCAATATTTCCAAGTTGTTCCAGACACTCAGGAGAGAACTGATACGATTGGTAGACCAATTCCTCACCTTTCAGCTTACAAACAAGCATCGGGTGAGGCAATTTACTGCGACGATATTCCACACATTGAAAACGAACTCTACATGGCTTTCTTATACAGCAGCAAACCTCACGCCAACATCTTGAGCATCGATGCTTCTGAAGCTTTGAATAAACCGAAAGTCGTTGGTTTTGTATCAGCAAAAGACTTGGATAAAGAACAAAATTATTACGGCCCAGTTTTCCACGATGAAGAAATTTTCGTTTCTGAAACAGTCTTCGCTCAAGGACAAATCCTGGGAGCGATTGTAGCCGAAGATCAAGCAAGCGCACAAAGAGCCGCAAGAAGCGTGAAAGTTGAATACGAAGAACTTGAACCCGTTATAGTTAGCATCGAAGACGCCATCAAGCATCAATCTTTTTTCCCTTCGGGATCTAAAACCATAGAGAATGGAGACGTCGAAAAAGCTTTCAGTGAATCTAGACACGTGTTGGAAGGTGAATGCAAAACTGGATACCAAGAACATTTCTATTTGGAGACTCAGTGCGCTCTGGTCGTACCAAAAATAGAAGACGATGAATATGAAATTTATTGTTCCAGTCAAAATCCTACAGAAATTAATGTAAATTATTTGAATTCGTAGGAATTAAAATTTCTTATTTTGTTTTTATTAGGCTGTTGTAGCAAACGTACTAAGAATTCCGCAGAATCGAATTGTAACGAAAGTAAAACGTTTGGGAGGAGGTTTTGGGGGTAAGGATTCGAAAGGCGTTATTGTAGTTCTTCCCGCCGTTGTTTGTGCCTCGATTTATAATAGGCCGGTAAGAATTATGCTAGACAGAGACGAAGACATGGCGATAACTGGAGGGCGACATCCCTTCCTTCTGAGGTGGACAGTCGGATTCGACGACGAAGGAAAAATCAGCGTCTGCGAAATCTCCATTTACAACAATGCAGGATATTCTCACGATTTATCAACCGCGGTAAAAAAAAAATAACTAATTCGAATTAAAAACTATTTATTTTTTATTTTTTAAGGTTCTTGAAAAAGCATTGTTTCATTTTCAAAACGCTTACAAAATTCCAAACGTCCGTGTTAAGGGTTTTGTGTGTAAAACTAATTTGCCATCTAATACGGCTTTCAGAGGTTTTGGTGCTCCACAAGCAATGTTTGCAGCTGAAACTATTATTCGGAACATAGCTGAATATTTGGATAAGGACGCTGTTCAAATCAGTCGACTAAATCTTTACCAAGAAGGAGATAAAACGCATTACAACCAAACTTTAATTCGCTGTACGTTGACCCGATGTTGGGATGAATGCATGGAATCCTCCAATTACCAAGGAAGAAAGTATCAAGTTGAGCAATTTAATTCGTAAATTAAGATTAATTCTATTTATTTTCATAGTGAATATTGTATCTAAAACGTTTTAGGGAAAATCGTTGGAAGAAGAGAGGACTCAGTGTCGTGCCAACAATGTTTGGGATTGCATTCACCCTTCCGTTTATGAACCAATCTGGAGCATTGGTACTGATTTATCAGGACGGTTCTGTTTTATTAAGCCATGGAGGAACGGAAATGGGGCAAGGATTACACACCAAAATGATCCAGGTGGCCAGTAAATGTCTGGGAATTTCTCAGGAGAAAATTCACATCGTCGAAACCGCCACTAATACAGTTCCAAACACTACATCTACAGCGGCCAGCACTGGATCCGATTTAAACGGAATGGCTATCATGGTACATGTTTAAATAAACTAGAAAAATCTATTCTGTGTTAAACTTAGATTAAGCTTTACAGACATAACTAGTTGTTCAAGATATAAAAACGAATTAATATTTCTAATCAATTAGTGAGAATAATTCATTAATATTGTTATTACTCATGCGAGATAAGTATCTTGGCGCCCGCTTTTTAGTGCGACAAATGGCTGTTTTTGGCTATATAACCACATAACTTGGGTAACGCACGCAAATATTCAATAAAATCGCTAAGCTACATACAAAAAAAAATTAAATATATATAAACAATCAAAACCTCAATATTAAAAAAGTGACGTGAAAGACAGATTTTTTTTCATTACAAAATAAAAATTAAAGAAAACGTTTTAAAATGAGTGTAAATGGTGATACCGGAGACTAATGAGAGTTCTTGTTACGAATCCACACCACCGGAGACAATTGAACAAGCAAATTCTTCATTCTTGATTCTATTTTCTTTGGATGACTCTGGACCCCAAACTTGTAAAATATATTCCCTCGCATGAGTAATAAAAAATGTTATCTGCAACTGGTGCGATATTGTCAATTACCCTCTCGAGCGAATGAGCGCACTCACTTCGTCCGTGCGCCCAATTTCTCTCTCGTGAGAAATTGACAACTTACCGCCCTAGTTGCACAATATACTATTGTAGCATTCTTATTCTTGCTTTTTGTAGGATGCTTGTAATAAGATTAATAAACGTTTGAAGCCAATAAAAGATAGGAATCCAGAAGGTTCTTGGGAGGATTGGATTAAGGCTGCGTATTTGGATAGAATAAGTTTATCCGCCACGGGATTCTATAAGACGCCTGATATTGGGTACGATTGGGCAACCAATTCAGGACAGGCCTTCAACTATTACACCAATGGTGTAGCAATCACCGAAGTTGAAATTGATTGCCTTACTGGAGACCACCAAGTTTTAAGAACTGATATTGTAATGGATTTGGGTAAATCTGGGGTGTAGGGATTCCAAAGGGTCCAGATTTCTTGATTTTTTTTTCTTCTTTTAGGTGAAAGTTTGAATCCGGCAATTGATATCGGTCAAATCGAAGGTGCATTCATGCAAGGCTACGGCCTATTCGTACTCGAAGAAATGATTTACTCGCCGAGCGGCTGGATCTTCACCCGAGGACCCGGAGCTTATAAACTCCCTGGATTCGCTGACATTCCCAGAGCATTCAATGTGTCTTTGTTGAGAGGCGCGCCGAACCCTCGAGCCGTTTATTCTTCGAAAGCCGTCGGGGAACCGCCACTGTTCTTAGCCAGCTCCGCTTTGTTTGCCATCCGCGAAGCCGTTAAAGCAGCTAGGAGAGACGCTGGGATTAAGGAAAGCTTTAAGTTGGATGCTCCAGCTACTTGTGCTAAGATTAGGATGGGGTGTCAAGATCATATCACCAAAAAGGTAAATAAAGGACAAGATAAAGACGAAATGGAGCATAAAATATTTACTTGAATAAATAATTGTTTATTTTTGTTTTAGTTGGATGTTCCAAATGAAGGTTCTTATACCCCATGGAATGTTATTCCATAATCATTTTTTTAAAGAAATTATTATAAGTCCATTTGCTGAAATATATTGAATATATTTTGATTAATAGACAAAATGTTCACTTACCTGCATTATATAGCTGCAACAAATTGTCTTTAATATTTCTTGTACCTAAATATTTCTACACAAAGTTATATACAGTTTAATCTTCATAATCCGTTACATATAGGACCAGACAACCGCAGGATTTAAAAAAAAATCCGGATTAGCAGAATTAAAACTAAACAATAACAATTTTACATATTTTATGTACAATTGTATTTCAGAAAGAATAAAATATGTATCTATATATAGATATAGATAGGTAAATGTGGACATACAAAAAACTATGTACAAACGTAGAAGAAATAGTAAGACAATGGTAAGTGGAGTTAGCTTGGTCGGAATCGTCAATAAAGTTTTCACAATTAAAAAGCGCAGGATTACTGGACATTAACAAGCCCCATGAGCGCTTGGGTGAGGTGATAATTCACCTCCCCGTGCCCACGGTTGGTCCATTTATCGATAGCGGGAACAGTTGCCTGGTTCAGGCTCCCTTTTCCGGCCCGTCCCATCGCTCTTGCCATTGTTTCATCCCTTTCAGTTTTTAGATCATTACCTTCTCACACACTCACCCTTTCATCCGCCAGAAGTTCTAACGGGATGATGCCAGCGGCGACCACCACGGCATCCCCAGAAACAGTTCTGTATGCGCTGCTCACAAGCAGCAGCATACACCTTTGCACTCTCATCAGTCTCTCTCTATAAAGGGTGCCCCACACGCAACGGAAAACCGGAAGGCATGCCTTGAGGCGCCAGGCCTTGAGGCGAACCTAAAAAGGGGGGGGGTCTCCACACGCAACGGAAAAACCGAAGGCCAGCCTGGAGGCACTCTAGTTTGTGTGTTCGTGCAATGGCGTCAATAGATGATGCCATTGCTGTTGTTGGTTTACTGTTATCTATCAAAGTAATGAAAAAAAAGTGAAGCGAAAGTTATGGACTAAAGACTGGTTACAGAAAAGGAAAGGTTACTCCCATGTGTAAATTTATTAAAAGAACTGAGGTTCAGTCGGAAAGATTGGCACAATTATTTGCGGATGGATGAGGACACATACCTTAGGCTCTTAACATTGGTGACACCGATAATTTAGAAAAAGGACACCATAATGATGACCGCAATTTCACCTCATGAAAGATTGAGTGCAACATTACGATTTCTGGCTACTGGAAGATGCTACGAAGATTTGAAATTTTCTACTGCGATATCACCACAGGCTCTCAGTTTGATTGTACCAGAAACTTGTAAAGCTATTTACAAAGTACTACGAGACGATTATATGAATGTAAGTAAAGCTCATTTATTATTCAAACATTATTTTATTTCAAAGAAAGTACAAGTATAGAAATGTATAAAACTTATAAGTATAGAAATGTATAAAACTGATAGTTGCTAATTATTGACCATCTTCAGGGTGGAATGCGGAAACAAAGTGGAATACCGTAATCCCTTCAGTTGAATCGTTTAATGGCAACAGTTCTTTGGGTGCTCCAGTGGATTGGATGAGCTGATGATACAGTACAGGGTTTCTGTGGCAGTCTTTCTTCTTTGTGTGGCATTGTTGTTAGATTGTAGTTGCAATATGAATTACGAGCTGCAAAATTTGGAACGGCTGTAGACTTGGGAGAGGCACTTTGAACTGTAGAAGGGCCCTCGTAGTGTTGCGGCAATGGGAATTGTGGCACTTGAGTTAACATATGGGAACTTGTTAAAGTGCCCATTTGAACATGAAACAGCACGTCATTTATAAGTTTCTCGGCCAAGAGTCGTTGTGGCGCCAAGACATCGCGTAAAACATCTGGAGATCGAGATCGAGATCGCTTGAAATGTTCATTTACAGATCTTAGCACTTCACTTGTAAGTGTAGCTTGCTGCGAAGAAGTCAACCTTTTTGGTGGTGTTGGACGGGGTCGAGATACTGAAGTCAGAGAACTACTCCCATGCGGAGTATCGTCTTCTGGTGTCGGAGTTCGTACATCATTTGTATCAAAAGCGTCGTTACTTTTTACAGTACTCTCGGAACTCGGTTCATTTTCTTCCTAGAAATTAATATGATATTCTGTTACTAGTTATTACTTATAATTAAGGATGTGACTATTTATACATACAGTATGTATACGCAATTGGCTATTTATACATACAGTATGTATACGCAATTGGCTACTTATACATACAGTATGCATTCTCAATTGACTATTTGCACATTCTGACTGTATATACAAATATTGGAGACTATTTTGGTAATAACTACACAATTATAATATTAATATAATATAACTTTATATTTATTAAAGTTCTTATAAAGCTTTATAATTTATTAAAGTTCATTTACAATCTTCATCAATAAACTCATAAATAAAATTCAAAGTATCACTAAATCAGTGACATAGGTTTAAATTACATTTAAAGTAGGTAAAATATTGTATAAAGTAAAATAAATACAGGTATATCATTTTTTATTCTGTATTTTTTTTGTAAAAAGTGGTGTGCTTAGTCTTTGTCTTTGGACGTCCTTTGGATTTTATTTTAGATTTGAATTGTAAGTTTTTTTTTAAGGATTTGATTTTTATTTTATTTGTCAGGCCTCGATTGACAGGGCTCGGTATTAGACCGAATTTGTTCTTCAGGTTCTTCTCGTTCAATCGCACTAATTGTAAGCCCACTCCTACTCTCTCATGTTCATCACTACTCTACATGTTCATCACTACTCTACATGTTCATCTTCAATATAATCATCAATGTTTACATTTATAACATCTGTATCCATATTTAGTGCATTTTCAGTTGAAATATATCTTGCATGAAAACAAGTTTTTGAAAATATGTCCAAATTATTATATTTTCTTATCATAAGAATATGACGACGTTGTACACTAAAAGAATTCCAAAATGAATACAAACATGTTTCCGCCGATGTCTTCTTCTTCTAAATAGGCCTACTTTGGACCACGCTTGTTCAACTTTTGGGCTTTGATCTTTGCCCAGTATTGTCGCATCTTTTGCCGGTGTTGCTCATTTCTCTCTTCTGTCCAGGGGGTACCTTTCCTACGGAGTTTTTCCTGAAATCCATGGACTTCCTTCAGGGTGCGTTTCACAGACTGTCTGTTTGGAGATATGTTATTACCAGTTCTTTAATTCTTGTTTTGCCAGAAAGGGAACAGACGGTTGGTTAGTCGGTTTGGAGGCAATCTTGCAACGTGGCCATAGAAAGCTACCCTTCTTTTCCTTGCACAGTCAGAGAGCATCTCAATATGTTCGTAGAGCTCAGAGTTATGCCGCCTTAGGAATTCCCCATCTGCCTTTACCGGTCCTAGGATCTTCCTGAGGATTCTCCTCTCTCTGATTTCCAATTTCTGTACTAGACCTCTTCGGTTCAAGGAAAGACACTTCTTAGTCAGTCCATAGGCTAGTTCTAACTTGTTGACTATCTTGGATAATGATGCTCTTTCTGATAATTTCGGTTCAATCCATTCGCCGAGGTACTTAAATTTCTCAGTCCTCTTGATGTTTCCCTGCTCTAGTAACATCTCTCTGTTTGCTTCTCTGATGTTGGTGAAGAATTTCTGTTTTCTCCAGCGACACTTAAAAACCCACTATGGCAGCATGTTTTCTAAGTGAAATGCAGTTTACCTGCATTGTTGCCATCTCAAGAGAATCAGCAAACAGTGCAAAGTCATCTGCAAGGGCTAGGCAATCTACAACCAGTTCATCGTTCTTACGTCCAAGGTAGATACCACTCTGAGCACCCAAATTGTTCAGTTCCTTGCGCCATTCTCTCATAACCTTTTCAAGTTGAAGAGATGTTGGGAAAGTCCATCTCCTTGTCTCACTCCAGTTTCTATTTCGAAGCTTTCTGAAATCTCGCCTCTAAATTTAACCTTGGAATGTGTGTTGGTCAAAGTTTCTAGGATTAGTCTGCGGGTTTTGTTGTTTAGCCCTAGTTGTCTGGCCCTAGTTTTAAGCTGATATTCTGCCCTTGTTTCCAACGCCTTCGAGAGAACTGTGGAAAGTTATATTATAAAATTTCGATATTTTGCTATCAAAATTTTGCTCAATGCTATTATTTTTAATTCTCATTTTGGACTCTAAAGTTGAAATAGTTTTAACTGTCTATGAAAAAAATTTATTCCTGTCTCTGTGATGGCTTCAGAACATCCTTCAAGTATATTTCTTATTTCGATATCACTATCCATAATTTTAAAAACATTTTATTTATTTTTGGCTAATTTTATATTTATTCTTGAATCAATACAGTTTATGATTTCCGTAATAAATACGTAAATTATTGGCAAACTATGATTTTTAGTTTGTATGTATTGTTTAAGGGTCCAAAATGATCGTTCAATTCTGTTTGTTGTAGTGTCTTCCATTAAGGCTAAATATTTTCTAAAACAATGTAACCACATTTCTTTACAACTATCCCAAGTTTTAAGGAATTGTTCTTTAAGTGTTACGTATTTATCTTTTGTACCTATAAAAACTTGTACAAATTTACAAAAAATCATTTTTCTGCTCTTCATATTCTTCATATGCTTGGGAATACAAGCATTTCTTGAATTCATCCAATTATTTATGCTTCTCATCAATTTGCCAATTATACGCAGTAGAAACTAATCGATATATATTAACCTGGAATTTGCAAAAAAAATGTTTCTTACTGCTTTTATTTCGGTTGTCTTTGTTCTTTCAATTAAAAAAAACGGACGAATTAGTCTTACATATTTTTTTGAATTCATGCAAACAATATATGAATGACGAATATGTTTCTTTAGCAATAAATGCTACAGCTGCAAATTCCATTTTGTCGGTTATACTACAGTAATAACAAAATTCTAATATTTCCAACATTAAACCAAAAAATAACATCTATTTCTATAACTGGTGCCCTGAGAATTATTATAATTTGGAGCCATATCTGAGGAGGCTATAAATAGTGATTCCATTTCTTCTTCCACATCTTTTTTATAAACCATTAAACCATTTTCCTCCATTTTCCACCATTTTCTTCATTTTTTGCTAAAAATTCCATTAAATAACTTTGATCTGTTTCTGTGATTGTGGTAAAATTTTTTTTTGAAAATTTGGAATATTCTTTCGTATAAACTTTTTCCACTTTTCTTATTAAAAATACATACATTCAAATACATCTTTTGCGCTCGATAATAACAAAGCCGTTGCTGTATCATAATCATTTTCATTCATTTTTTTTTTGCTTTGCCATAATATCCATATTCTTCTTTACCGATTGTATGTTTATGATAAAGTAACATTTTTAACATTTTTAGTAGTGTCCATTTTGTATTTTCAACTCTATAAAAATTCAACACTATATCTGGTACAAACTGAATGTAGACTGTGTGTATAAATAGCCAATTGCGTATTCATACTGTATGTATAAATAGACATTTGCGAATACATACTGTATGTATAAATAGCCAATTGCGTATACATACTGTATGTATAAATAGCCAATTGCGTATACATACTGTATGTATAAATAGCCAATTGCGTATACATACTGTATGTATAAATAGCCAATTGCGTATTCATACTGTATGTATAAATAGACATTTGCGAATACATACTGTATGTATAAATAGCCAATTGCGTATACATACTGTATGTATAAATAGCCAATTGCGTATACATACTGTATGTATAAATAGCCAATTGCGTATACATACTGTATGTATAAATAGCCAATTGCGTATACATACTGTATGTATAAATAGCCAATTGCGTATTCATACTGTATGTATAAATAGACATTTGCGAATACATACTGTATGTATAAATAGCCAATTGCGTATACATACTGTATGTATAAATAGCCAATTGCGTATACATACTGTATGTATAAATAGCCAATTGCGTATACATACTGTATGTATAAATAGACATTTGCGAATACATACTGTATGTATAAATAGCCAATTGCGTATACATACTGTATGTATAAATAGCCAATTGCGTATACATACTGTATGTATAAATAGCCAATTGCGTATACATACTGTATGTATAAATAGCCACGTCCTATAATTAATCCTTTTCAGTTTCCAAAAACCTCCGAGGACTGGAAAAATATAGCGAAAGACTTTGAGGATAAATGGAATTTTCCGCATTGCCTTGGAAGTATTGATGGAAAGCACGTGAACATAATTCCTCCGAATGGAAGCGGCTCTCGGTATTATACCTATAAAGGTCAACACAGTTTGGTTTTAATGGCAATAGTTGATGCAAATTATCAGTTTATTCTATATGTTTTTGGAACCAACGGCAGAATCTCAGATGGAGGAGTGCTACAAAATACAACTTTCTTTGAAAAACTTGAAATCAATTAAATATCCCTGCTGAAGATAATGTCCGAAACACTACTACAAATTTACCATATGTTTTTGTAGCCGACGATGCCTTTCCTTTGAGACCAGACATGATAAAACCTTTTCGACTAGCAGATGCATCTTCCCAGGAAAGAAAAATATTCAACTATCGCACATCGCGAGCAAGAAGTATAGTTGAGAACAGATTTGGAATTTTGGCATTTCGATTCCGTATATTTCATACAGTTATAAATTTGAAATTACATAACATTGATTCTGTAATCATGGCGTGTTGTTGTTTGCATAATGTTTTACTGAAATGCGTTCCGAATCGGTATGCACCTCCTGAATGTTTTGATCGTGAGAATACTGACGAAGGGACTGTGACTACGGGATTTCAACCACCTGTTGCTTCTAAGAACGCTTAGAACGCAGAAACGTTGGAAATACTACGAGCATTGCCAAAAATGTCCGAGAAGCTTTTATGACTTACTTCGTAAACGAAGGTGCAGTACCTTGGCAAATGAACTACATTAACGGAAATTAATTAGTTTTAGTTTGTCTAGGCAATTAATATAAATTTTTAGACTGTCATTAATTAATGTGCCTAATTAACTAATAACTATCTTATTCGGAGGAAAATGTTTTTATCCCAAAATACAGGTGTAGTTGAATGAATGTTATTAATTTTCCATTTAGGTATCTATCGGTTGTAATTACTTAATAAAATAATAAGTATCATTGATGAGTTATTTTTACTTACCTCATGCTCAGATACTTCTATATTGGAGCGAGAGGATCGAGCAGTTTCTGGGTCATTTAAGAAACGTAAATGTTCAAAATACCACAATTTTGGTCGGTATACCTCGTCTGCACCACTGCCTGTTCTTATAGATTCTTTGATCTTTTTTAATTCTTTACCAAAACTGCTACGCATATTATTAATTTTTTTTATTACGCAATCGCTGTTAGCTAGAGGCTCAACTTCTTTCATTTTTTCTAATAATGTTTGGTGTGCAGCTTCCTTTTTTGTCCGGTCATGGTACTCTATTGATGTAGTTTGCCACAAGCACGGCAAATCTCTGAATAGAGCTATAAATTCTTCTATATTTTGTTTAGCACGGGCCATGATTTTACGAGATTCTAACTTCAAGAGAAAACTATATGATTGAAACAAACACAAGAATCGAATCACTCGAATCGCCTCGAGGCCGCCCATCTTTAACCACTCCATACAGACCGATCCGCCTTCGGTCGCAGAGATGAGAGGCAAAACGAATGAGATTTTGTATTTATATTTCCGGCCTCAAGGCGTCGGGTTCGCAGGAATACCTCAACAAAATTCTCCATACACACATAGATGTTTTCTTCCAGGCCTGGCGCCTTAAGGCATGCCTTCGGTTTTTCCGTTGCGTGTGGGCCGCCCTTAACATTAAAGGAGCTCACAGACCGACGCGGAAGTTTCGCTACCGCGACCTGTGCGTTATCGCGGCGGACTGACTGAAATGGCGGCTTATGTACATGTTCAAATCAAAAAGCGCGATTTCCGTCATAGTCGGGGCACTGCAGCGTTGCAGGACAAGCGCCGAAAATCGCGCCTGTTGGTCTGAACATGTACATAGGCCGCCGTATCAATCGGTCCGCCGCGATATCGCAGCAGTCGCGGTAACGAAACTTTCGCGCCGGTCTGTCAGCACCTTTAAGGTGCTCACAGACCAGTGAGCGGAAGTTTCGCTACCGCAACTGGTGCGATATCGTGGCGGACTGACTGAAATGGCGGCTTATGTACATGTTCAAATCAAAAAGCGCGATTTCCGTCATAGTCGGGGCACTGCAGCGTTGCACGACAAGGACTCTGCATGCGCGGTTAGTTTCGCTGCCGCTGTGTATTGAAATGGTGATCTCTGTAATCACATTGATTTTATGAACCCATGTTTAATTCTGAAATGAGTTTTATCTACTCACACACCATATTGAACACATTAATAAATACATTATTGAATGTGAAGGATGCCATTATTATAGTCTTGTGTAAAAGTATCCAATTCGTGCGCAAGAGTCCAATGTAAATCAAAAGGAAGTTTCGTTATTAAAAGATTTATGTTTGTTGTAACTATGGCAACTTATCCATAATCTAATCTAGATTAAATCTAGGTTAACCTAGATTAAATCTAGGTTAACCTAGATTACCTAGATAACCTAGATTAAATCTAGATTAACCTAAATTACATCAAAGTTAGGAAAGATGGTTCCTACTAGGCCCTTCACCTCCATTAACTTTTACACTTCCGGTTCCTGTTTCCCACTTCCGGTTTTTCACACATGGGAGTGGGGAGGTCTATGAGAGGTCTATGTAGCCACACGCACGAGCTCTATGTAACCCCACGCTGGGTGTGAGGTCTATGTAGTCCCACGTGTGAGGTCTATGTAACCTGGTTTAGACTTTTCGAACGTTTTTCTAAACGTTTCCAGTTTCGACTTCCGTTTCCGGTTTCTCACTTCCGGTTTTCCCATTTCCTGTTTTCCACATCCGGCCGCTCCATTTCCGATTCCTGCTGTGCGCGGGAAAATTCAAAATTCGGCGCAGGCGGGAAAATTAAAAATCGAAACTGGAAGTATCAACGTCAAAATCAGTGGAGGTGGGGTCTAGAAGGAAAAATCTTTCCCTACTCATCGACAACGACCAAATAGTGTTAACGACCGTTACTGTGCGCTTTTACTAGTTAGCAATTTATTCCAGGGAGGCGCTGAACGTTCTAACCTTATTGGAGTTATTGGTTAGTGATTTGAAGTATGTTGTCTGTCAAAATTACAATTTTTACAATATTATCGGTAAGAAACAATTTTTTTTTTGTAGATTCAATAGTATTTTCGTGCGTGAAAGGCTTTCGTGCACTCATTGCGATTAAACCAATCGCCTTCGGTTCGTGCTTTAAACTTCGCAACTCATGCACAAAAGCCCTTCTTCACACACCTGTATCATAAACTACTATTATGTGTTTTAGAAATTCAAAATAAATACAAAATAACATATTTCATCTTATGCAATCAATGCTTAAATATGCCAAATAGCATATCTTCTTGCTCTGAGGACATCATGACTACTGTATGCACGTAAAAATAGCGTTTTGATGTAGGCATTGTCATTTCGCTGCCGCGCCGTTAGCGAATTTTTCGTTGCGGAAATTTCGCGCTCCGCGCCGGTCTGAAGAAGCCTTATATCCTGAAAGCACGACTGCTGAGTGCACGTCTGCATTTATAATCCTCCTCTTAAAAGCCAACGTCCCACCTATGTTAGGCATCAGCCGTCCAAGGCTCTCGCACACGCTGTTGCCTTGCACACTACTCGGCTGACCTGTTCGGCCACCCTGAGGTTTCGCTGGAGGTCCACCCCAAGGTATCTCATAGACTCCCGAGCCGGTACGTCAGCTGTTTCCACTCGTACGGTCATTTCACGCAGCTTTCTTCTCCTAATCAGTAGAACCGCCTCGGTTTTATGGGGAACCAGGGCAAGCCCCTTTTCCCCATCCGCCGGTCAATACCACTAATTGCCTCATTCATTATCGCTTTCAGACTTTCTTCCGTTCTGGCGACAGCGACAACCGCCAAGTCATCTGCGAACCCGACGAGTGTAACTTCGTCTGGCAGCTTCAGTCTCAGCACCTCATCATAAAATATGTTCCACAGAATCGGCTCAAAAACCGAGCCCTGCGGAACACCTGCCCTCATCTTGAAGGTTTTTCCTTCGACAGTCACCATCTCCCTATCATTCAAGTAGCCTAACCCAACCTACCATATTTCGAAGGTAGGGAGCTACCCCCTTCAGTTCCAAAGTCTCCATGATTCCGCCCCATAGGACTTTCATGGGATTTTCACATCCAGGGTTACAAGCACACAGTAGCTACGGGTCCGCCATGGACCCGTATTGGCTAACCTTGCTCTCTCTATCACTCACATCATAGCGTTCGTCGTAGTGCTCCGAGTGCATATGTGCATAACAATAGTGCATATTGTTGCTCCGAAAGACCCCCTGCTCTCTCGAGATCCTCTTTAATTCTAGCTCCGATCATGCTCTCAAACATCTTCGCAGTCCCATTCAATAGGCAGATTGACCTGTATTTGGCTTCCTCTCCCTTTCATCCCCTCCTTGGGGAAACTGCCATTCATCAACTCTTCATTCATCATTATCAGGCACATATCCTCGCACACATGCGCGAACATCTTGCACGCTTCGGGTGGGACGCTGTCAGGACCTGGCGCTTTTCCTTTCCTCATCCGGCCGACTGCCCTCTGCAGCTTGGTTGAAGTGACTCGCACATGTACTGAGAACAGCTCTTGGTCTTGACTTCCGTCATTAGGCTGCCCCCGCTCCCCCCCCCCCTGGCTCAGCGAAGTTCCCTGCGCGCCAAGTTATACCTCCTTCTGGATTCCTCTCGTACCTGCTCATTTGCTCTCATTTGCCCCTTCATTCTTCCCTTCTATGGAACACCGCATCACAGGCCCCGTGAAGAACTGCTTCGTACGAGCTCCGCAGTCCATTTTCGGGGACTGTCCTTTCAACCAGCTCTTTTATCACACAGATTCTCTTCCTCTCTGACACGCCACTCTTTTACCCTGCCTGCGATCCCGGAGGTGCTAAAAGTGATATCTATGAAGGACATACTTTCGGCCCGTACGAAGGTTGGCACATTCCCACGGTTGTGAACCACCAGGTTCTCCTCTTTCAGCCACTCTTCATTATCCTTAATCTCATCTTCTCTAGAGGATCCTCACCAAGCAGACTTGGCTTTGCAAGCCCCCCGACAACAATCTCTTTGAACCAGCTTTTCATACTGGTCCTTAGCTTACCCATAAAAGCTACAAACTGCACTAACGTTGTGTTAGGCCAGATGTAGCACCCATACATGACCCATTTTTCCCATTCAACCCACAGATATTCATTTCCACATCCCCACTTAACCATAGGATTTTCCGATTAGAAAATCCTCAAAACAACATTCTTACACTGGTCCACGTGCCAGCCTCCATTACCAATAATCCGAATATTTGGTTCGGAGACAATGGCCACATCCACTCTCTCATCATGCACCAACTTCAATTCCAGCTACATTGCAGCCGCACTCCTATTTGAGTTCGGCTGAAATACTAGCATATTCTGTTTCTTTGGGACGTCATTTTCATACTTTACTGCACAATTCCCTGAACACTGGGTAGTCCCTTGAGTCCGCCCTATTCCCACTCACTCCGCACACGAAGCATTAGGCCTCTTTGGCCGTGTACTCGTGTGCTTTGTGCCCTCTTTCATCACATCGCAAACACGCAATCTTTCTCTCTATTCCCTTGTATGCTGTCGCCAGGTGCCCAGGTGATGTGTCGTCCATCTGTTGGGTATGATTCTGCACTGGTAGGTTCCTACTGCCTCTTCTGCGTATGGAATAAGCCTGTTCAGTAGGATCTTCGGCAGGTTTTTATATGCTGTATTTAGAAGTAATATTCCCCTGCAATTTTAGCATTTTGTCTTAACTCCCTTTTTGTGGATAAGTATTATGGTCGCTCTATCCCATTCCTTCGTCATTCTTTCCATTCTCCAAATTTTTAGGTTTAGTTGCTATATTTCTGTTGTTAATTTTGCTTGGGATATTATTGGGATATTGTTGTTAAGAGTTCGCTTGGGATATTATCTGTGCCTGCGGCCTTGTTATTTTTAAGCTTTTTAATAGCTTTTTCTACTTCTTCTCTTGTAATTTCTGGTTCGATGGAGTCTGCTGTGTATATTGGCTTTTGTTGTTGTTCTTCCGTTTTGCTTGGTTGGTTTAGTATACCTTCAAAATATTCCGCCCATATTTGTAGAATCTTTGTTGGATCCAAATATAACCCTTCTTCTGGGCGTATTACTGTTGATCTGGGTTGGGACGATCTGCGTGTCCGGTTGGCCTCTCAGGAGAAGTTTCTGCCCTCGTTGGTTACTCTCTGCTATATCGTCTATTCTTTGCCTCGTGTATCTTTTTCTCCCTGCATATCCATTCTGCTGCTTTTCTTGCTCGCTGGAACTCCAATTCTTTTGCTCTTGTTCTTCGTTGCAAATAGCTCTCCCGTTCTTGCCTTCGCCTTTCTTGCCTTCTCTATTTTCATGCTATGTCGCATACTTAGTTGTACCACTGTTTATTTCTGGTGGATCTTATGAAACTTTTTGACTCCTCAGTCGCTTTCCTATATTTTACCCCTATTGGTGTTTACATCTCACTCCTGGTCTATGGTTGGGGTCTCTCTGGTCTGTTTCAGATATCTATCCACCGTCACCCGATATCTTTCTAAAGTAGCGGGTGTTTCAGCTGTGCGGCATTTAGCATTCTGGCTCGTGGTGGTTGACCTTTAGTTGCATTGACGTGTCTCCATTTGAATCTTGTCTTCGCCAGGTTGTGGCGGACCACAACCTCTTATCGCGGCATGATTTTTTGATAATTTAGCGCGGTCCCGACCCAGGTCTGGGCACCTGTCGATCTCCTTTGGATCGAGGCCGAAAACCAATTAGACCAACAAAAGTGGCCCGAACATATCTACTAGGTTTTTTACCAATAAAATACAAAATTGAAATAAACCATCGAATCGAACCCAAATTGACCATATCTTAATAACGGCAAGGAACGCATCGTGGATACCGGATGACAGGAGCTATAGAGGAGCAGACATAGGGTTCCGACCCTTATCTATGACCCTATGTCTGCTCCCCTATAGCTCCTGACATCCGGTATCGACGATGCGTCTAATTGGTTTTCGACCTCGATCCAAAGGAGAGCGACAGGTGCCCCGACCTGGGTCGAGACCGCGCGTTTGACCCGTGTTTCGAGATCTCGGCGAGTCCGCGACATTTTCGTGCGTCTGACCTAAGCCAACATGTTCGCCACGCTCGCGTTTGGTAGTTAATTTGACGTCAATCTTTATCGGGTGGTTCGATCACCGCATGGAAGGCAGTATCGGCTTTTCTCCCGTCCGGAACAATTTGTTTTAACGGTTTCCATCCTTGTATTTCCCTCCTCATATTATTTCTTACTATTTCCTCCCTTAAATAGGCGACGGAAGGACGTTCCATGGAGCGGGTCTGAGACGGTTGCAGCCTGAAGGTAAGTGACGTAACCATCCCTATTTGATATAAAATCGCTAAATTTAACGTTAAATACAGTCCATTAATTGTTCCTTCAAACCGAATCTAGATAGGCGAACACGTGCGTGCAGCTGGTTGAGGACTCGCCACTGAAATATATACTTATAAACAGGAACGAGCGCTGGATTCTAAGCTTGTGCGGGTAGAGAGAGAGGTCCCAAGGGGAGCCCTCCCTCCTTGTCTAGCCAACAGTGAATTCGAGAGTGGGAGGATGTGATTCAGTCAGAGCGAAAAGCTAGTTTTATTGAGTTGAGAGTGGGATCGGTGTTGAGCGTGAGATCTATACACTAGGTTTTTTACTAAGACTGTACTAGACGAAGACAGAGCGACATGAGGGCTCCCCTTGGGACCTCTCTCTCTCTACCCGTACACGCTTAAAAGCCAGCGCTCGTTACAGTTAGCATATATTTCAGTGGGACTCGCCGATCTCACAAAACACCTTATCGCGCCCAATATCTCTTATCGCGGCGTGATTTCTTGCTAATTTAACGCGGCCGCAACCTGGGCGGAGCAACTTTCGATAAAAACCGAAAACCAATTAGACCAGCAAAAGTGGCCCGAACATATCTAGTATATTTTTTGCCAATAAAATAAAAAATTTTAAATAAACCATCAAATAAACGTTGAGGTTTGATTCGCGATCTCGTTTCCGGTCTCAGTTGAAGCGCTCACATGCTCCATTATTTCTTTTAAATTTCATTTTTCGTCTGACTGTTCAGTTTTGTCTGACTATTCAGTATTGTCTGAGTATTCACTCGCATCAACTATTGCAGTTCAGCCAATTAAATTGTGCACACTGGACCGATATAGGTGCTACCGTCGACGTGTCAAATCCTCCCGAAGAGAAAGTATCAGTCGGTTGCCTGGAGCTCCGCACAGCGATTCCCAAGTTGTTTGAATAATTTATGAGTCATTTTTCCTCCTTTTCGCGGCTGCGACGTAGTATGGTCTATATTTTGAGATTTCCATTACGTCTTCCCAGGCGGTCAGGGCTCACCGCGGAGAATCTAAATCAAAGCGAAGTTTAACTATGTCGTATCGTACAAGGTCAATCTTTTCGAGAGGACTTGCACGCCCTTAGACAGACCTTAAACGTGAGATTAATCACAGCCCGCTACCCCCTCTTAAATGGCCGTTAAGAAGAATCGTTGACGTGTTCCCGGGAAAGGATCGCGATGTACGCTTGGCTTCGGTCCGCATCCCAGGGGGCTATTTAAATGGCCAGTGGCCAAATTGTGTCCACTCCCGTCTCAATAGTTTGTCGTTTGGGAGTCTTTATTTTGTAAATTGTTATATATAGTGGAACACCAAGAATGAAAGTTGTTTCAGTTGGTTCAGTTGTTCATTTCAGTTTACTTTTATTTTTTGTAGAAGTTGGGACCATGTCGTTTACTTCTACTTTGTAAAAGTTGATTTTATTTTCCGTTAATTATTTGGTAGAAGTTTGTTAATTTTACTTCCTTTATGAACTTGATTTGCTGGCCTTCTATTGTTTTCAGTTTTGTGCTGAAGTTGGTCGCTTCGGGGGTGGCGGGATGTTCGGGCCACTTTTGTTGGTCTAAATGGTTTTCGGCCTCAATCCAAAGAAGGGCGACAGGTGCCCCGGCCTGGGTCGAGACCGCGCTAAATTAGCAAAAAATCACGCCGCGATAAGAGATATCGGGCAGCAATGTAAACGGTTGTTGATGGGCGGGGGTTTTGAAAGTCGACGACAAGTTCGTCTACCGTGCAACAATAATTGGTAGAAGGCAATGCACTCTTGGAGAAGAAGGCGTTTGAAGACAACCCGAGTTGTACGGTGTTGGGTTAACGGTGGAATCCCCAAGTTGATACTTTTGAGTTTAAAATTCAGGCCGTGGGTCGTTGCGGAACCAAGTGGGACATCTTGTCCACGATCGCCCACATATTTGATCCACTCGGATTTTTGTCCCCGGTTACTTTGTTTTTAAAAATTTTAATCCAACAAATGTGGATAGAAGGTTTGGGATGGGACGAAAATCGTTCCATGTCTGTACTTGCGAAATTGATTACATTTCAGGAGTAATGTGCCGAGTTGTCGTCGGTGTCGGTTCCTCAGTTTGTCGGAGCGCCCCGCCAAGTTAATCTCGTTCTCGTGGGTCTTTTGGACGCGTCTAAAGTGGGATATGCGGCCGTCGTCTATCTACAGGTTGGTTCCGGTGCAGAGTGGGATAAAATCCCACAAAAATGGCCATAAATAGAAGGTTTCATTCTATCCACACCAAATGTCGTATGCAAGGGTTGTTTGGGTCGCTGATTACGAATTTGAGTTCCATTTTTCCAAAAACAAAATAGCGGATCCAATATGGCGAACATTTTCCTGAGAAAATCTTTTCATATCTTGACAATTTGATAGTCCACATCCAATATGCCATATGCCAGTTCTGATAGATGCCACTCTGAGCACCCACATTGATCAGTTCCTTGCGCCATTCTCTCATAAGCTTTACAAGGACACAGTTGAAGAGAAGTGGGGAAAGTCCATCTTCTTGTCTCACTCTAGTTTTTCTTTAGAACCTTTCTGAAATCTCGCCTCTAAATTTAACCTTGGAATGGGTGTTGGTCAAAGTTTCTAAGATTAGTCTGCGGGTTTTGTTGTCTAGTGCTTGTTCCTGGAGTATTTTGTTAAGCGTTTCTCTATCGATGGAATCGTAGGCCTTCCTAAAATCAACATAGGTGACCCGATGACTTAAGGTGAGGTGACTTAAGTTACCACTTTGCGGTTTCTCATCTTGCGGTGTCATTTCAGTTTATTTTTATTTTTTGTAGAAGTTGGGACCATGTCGTTTATTTCTACTTTGTAGAAGTTGATTTTATTTTCCGTTATTTATTTGGTAGGCGTTTGTTAATTTTACTTCCTTTATGGATTTGATTTGTTGGCCCATCCTGGCCTTCTATTGTTTGCAGTTTTGAGTTGAAGTTGATCGCTCCGGAGGCGGCGGGATGTACAGACCACTTGTGTTGGTCTAATTGGTTTTCGGCCTCTATCCAAAGAATGGCGACAGGTGCCCCGACCTGGGTGGAGACCGCGCTAAATTAGCAAAAAATCACGCCGCGAGATATCGGGCAGTGTGTTTTGAGAGCTCGGCGAGTCCGCGACATTTTCGTGCGTCTGACCTCAGACGACATGTTGGCCACGCTCGCGTTTGGTAGTTAATTTGACGTCAATCCTTATCGGGTGGTTCGATCACCGCATGGAAGGCAGCACCGGCTTTTAACCCGTCCGCAACAATTCAATTTAAAGGTTTCCATCCTTGTATTTCCCTGCTCATATTATTTCTTCCTATTTCCTCCATTAAATAGGCAACGGAAGTACGTTCCATGGAGCGGGCCAGAGACGGTTGCAGCCTGAAGGTAATTGACGGGATCATCCCTATATAACCGAATCTGATGCTGGATAGGCGAATTCGTGCGTGCAGCCGGTTGAGGACTCGCCGAGCTCTCAAAACACACTCCCCGATATCTCTTACCGCGGCGTGATTTTTTGCTAATTTAGCGCGGTCTCAACCGGAGGCGCGAGCTCCTTTTGACAGAAACCGAAAAACAATTAGACCAACAAAAGTGGTCCGAACATATGTAGTATGTTTTTTGCCTATAAATTAAAAAATTGAAATAAACCATCGACGAATAAAAGTTGAGGTTGGATTCGCGATCTAGCTTCCGGTCTCCGTTTAAGCGCCCACGTGATCCATTATTTCTTTTAAATTCCATTTCTCGTATGACTGTTCAGTTTTGTCTGGCTATTCAGTATTGTCTGAGTATACAGTTTTCGTTTGAATATTCAGTTTTGTCTCATTATTCAGTATTGTCTGAGTATTCACTCTCATCAACCATTGCAGTTCGGCCAATTAAATTGTGTTGTCTTCGGCGTCAGTTCATCCCCAATTTTAGCGCTTCGCACGTCATCAAGCAACTGACGGACGCAGTTGCTTGATGACGGCGAGGATGAATATCTCCTGGCAGCGACCTATTTACGGCGTGATATTTATGTCGACGATATTGTAACGTCGGTGCCTTCGGAAATGAAGCGATTCAAATTTATTCGCAATGTAAACGGTTGCTGATGGGCGAGAGTTTTGAATTGTGCAAGCGACAAGTTCGTCTACCGTGCAACAACAATTGGTAGAAGGCGATGCACTCTTGGAGAAGAAGGCGTTTGAAGATAACCCGAGTTGTACGGTGTTGGGTTTACGGTGGAATCCCCAAGTTGATACTTTTGAGTTTAAAATTCAGGCCGAGGCGCGTTGCGAACCAAGTTGAACCAAGTCGGTTGGATCTTGTCCACGGTCGCCCACATATTTGATACACTCGGGTTTTTGTCCCCGGTTACTGTGTTTAAAAAAAATTTAAACCAACAATTGTGGATAGAAGGTTTGGGATGGGACGAAAGCCCTTCCATGCCTGTACTTGCGAAATGGAATACATTTCAGGAGCAATGTTCCGAGTTGTCGTCGGTGTCGGTTCCTCGGTTTGTCGGGGTGCCCCGCCAGGTTAATCTCGTTCTCGTGGGTTTTTCGGACGCGTCTGAACTGGGATATGGGACCGTCGTATATCTACAGGTTGGTTCCGGCGGTTGCTCACCTGACATTTTTCTGGTTTGTGGGAAGTCCAAGGTGGCGCCCATGAAAGTTCTGTCAATGCCGCGCCTGGAACTCTGCGCTTTTGTTGTCTAAGTTGTTGAACGGAGTTATCAAAAAATTTTCCACGCGGAACTTGTTTCCAAAAATTCGCGCTTTCACCGACTCGACCATTGTTTTGTGGTTTAGATCGTCTCCGTTCACCGATCTATAAGATCGGTTAAGATCGAAGAGAAAATACAGTCACTTAACAGAGTGGTAGAGATCAAGGACAAATTTCTGAAAAATGAAGCAAGACAAAACAAGACGTGGATGACAAGGGAAATGCTACAGTTGATTGAAGAGAGGAGAAAACACATGAATGACATAACCACATAGAAATACAACGAAAGATCAGAGAAGCCAGGCAGAAAGAAATGGAGAAATAATAAGAAAAATGCCATGAAATAGAAGCACGCACTGCAACGGAGATTTGATGCAACTTCAATGTACATAAAAGAGTGAGAGAAATAACTGGCAAGTACTAAGAGAGAACAGTAGGAAAACTCGCCAATGACAACAGAGAACTTATTGTGGACCAAGGAAGCATTAAAGACACTTGGAAGGACTACATAGAGAATTTTTTATTCGATAAGAGAGGAGATCCCCCCTTCTTATCAACAGAATCTGGACCACCATTATCAACAAGCGAGATAGAATCAGCCATAAGATCGTTGAGAGAAGGCAAAGCTCCAGGACCGGACGGAATACAGACAGAGTTCCTTAAGCTTTTAGATGAATAATCAATAAAAATATTTAGCAAAATATTCAACAATATCTATAACACGGGCAACATCCCGAAAGAATGGCTCATTTCTGAATTTATATTGCTGCCCAAGAAACAAGGGGCAAAGAAATGAGGAGAATACAGAACCATAAGCTTAATGAGCAATTTTTCTCAAGCTTTTCCTTAAGGTTATTCATCGCAGAATATACAAGATATGCAAAGAGAGAATAGCAGACACTCAATTTGACTTCATGAAAGGAGTGGGAACAAGAGAAGCACTGTTCAGTATTCAAGTATTATTTCAACGGTGTAGGGACATGAATTGCGACATTTATACCTGCTTTGTGAACTACCAATAGGCGTTTGACAAAGTCCAACGCCAGAAGATGATACAAGTGCTGAAAGGCACCGGAATGGATGATAAAGACCTCAGAATTATACAAAACCTGTACTAGAACCAAACAGCCACCATAAAAATCAACGCTGGAGATGAAACAACAGAGGCAATTAACATTCTGCGTAGCGTACGACAAGGGTGAATCATCTCCCTTCTGATATTCAATCTGTACTCAGAAGAAATATTTAGAGAGGCTCTGGAAAACGATGAGAATGAAATTCTTGTAGACGGTGAACGACTGAATAATATCCGATATGCAGATAATACCGTCATATTTGCAGATAGTATAGAAGGTCTACAACAGCTAGTACAAAGTGAATGAAATAAGTGAACGATATGGGCTAAAAATGAACAACAAAACAAAATTTATGATCATAATTAGAGAGAAGAAAGAAAACTGCCAACTATTTATTAAAAATATACCAATAGAACGGGTATCCAAATTAGTCTACCTGGAAACCTTAGTAAACGAACAGTGGGGCCACTCACAAGAAATCCGATGTAGAATGAAAAAAGCAAGAGATGCCTCCATCAAAATTTCTAAGCTCTTCAAAATCAACAACCTCAAATTAGATATCAAAGTAAAAATGATGCGCTGCAATATGTTCTCCATATTGTACTATGGCATGGAATCATGGACATTGACCGAAGCAACACAAAAGAAACTCAAAGCCTTTGAGATGTAGCTATACAGAAGGATCCTTTGAATATCGTGGCTAGATAGAGTGACCAACGAAACAATACTGAAAGGAATGGGGACGGAAAAAGAGGTGATGAACACGATTAAGAGAAGGAAACTGGTATATGTTGGGCACCAAATACAAACTCTTAAAATCCATTCTCCAAGGAAAAGTATTTGGAAAAAGAGAAGAACCTACGGACATGGTATACAAAAACAACCACAGAACTGTTTAAAGCAGCAGTCAACAAGGTCATCATAGCCAAGATGGTCGACAATATTCGAAACGAATAGGCACTAGAAGAAGATCGTCTCCGACGACCACCTTTGTGACGAACAGGGTGGCTAAAATTCAGTCGTTGGTCGAGGTGTCGCTGAGTGTCACGGGGTGTCTTCCGCGGAATTAGGCGGTCATAGTTTACGGTGGACTGAGCCGAAAAGGCTCCACACCGACGAAGCCCACTGGACCGACATAGGTGCCTACCGTCGACATGTCAAATCCTCCCGAAGAGAAGTTATCAGTCGGTTGCCTGGGGCTCCGCACAGCGATTCCCAATTTGTTTGCGGGATTTATGAGTCATTTTTCCTCCTTTTCGCGGCTGCGACGTAGTATGGTTTATATTTTGAGATTTACAAAACGTCTTCCGAGACGGTCAGGGCTCACCGCGGAGGATCTAAATGAGAGCGAAGTTTAACTATGTCGTATCGTACAAGGTCAGTCTTTCCGAGAGGACTTGCACGCCCTTACACTGCTCTTAAACAGAAGGTTAATCACATCCCTCTACCCCCTCGCCAATGACCGTTAGGAAGAATAGTTGACGTGTTCCCGGGAAAGGATGGCGTTGTACGCGTGGCTTCGGTCCGCACCCCAGGGAGCTCTAAATGGCCAGTAGCCAAGTTGTGTCCACTCCTGTCGCAATAGTCTATATTTTGTAAATTGTTGTATATAGTGAAACACCAAGGGTGAACGTTGTTTCAGTTGATTTCGTTTCCGTTTATTTTTACTTTTTGTAGAAGTTGAGACCATGTCGTTTACTTTGTAGAAGTTGATTTTATTTTCCGATATTTATTTGGTAGAAGTTTGTTAATTTTACTTCCTCTATGGATTTGATTTGTTGGCCCATCCTGACCTTGTATTGTTTGCAGTTTTGTGCTGAAGTTCGTCGTTTCGGGGGCGGCGGGATATACGGGCCACTTTTGTTGGTCTAATTGGTTTTCGGCCTCTATCCAAAGTAGGGCGACAGGGCCCCGACCTAGGTCGAGACCGCGCTAAATTATCAAAAAATCACGCCGCGATAAGAGATATCGGGCAGCGTGTTTTGAAAGTTCGGCGAGTCCGCGACATTTTCGTGCGTCTGTCCTCAGACAACATGTTGGCCACGCTCGCGTTTGGTAGTTAATTTGACGTCAATCCTTATGGGGTGGTTCGATCACTGCATGAAAGACAGCATCGGCTTTTCTCCCGTCCGGAACAATTTGATTTAAGGGTTTCCATCCTTGTATTTCCCTGCTCATATTATTTCTTACTATTTCCTCCCTTAAATAGGCGACGGAAGGACGCTCCATAAAGCGAGTCAGAGACGGTTGCAGCCTGAAGGTAAGTGACGGGACCATCACTATATAACCGAGTCTCGTGCTGGATAGGCGAACACGTGCGTGCAGCCGGTTGAAGACTCGCCGAGCTCTCAAAACACTCTGCCTGATATCTCTTATCGTGGCGTGATTTTTTGCAAATTTAGCGCGGTCTCAACTGGAGGCCGGAGCACCTGTTACCCTCCTTTGGACAGAAACCGAAAACCAATTAGACCAACAAAAGTGGTCCGAACATATCTAGTATGTTTTTTGCCAATAAAATAAAAAATTGAAATAAACCATCGAATAAACGTTGAGGTTGGATTCGCGATCTAGTTTCCGGACTCAGTTTAAGCGCACACGTGCACCATTTCTTTTAAATTCCATTTCTCGTCTGATTGTTCAGTTTTGTCTGACTATTCAGTATTGTCTGAGTATTCAGTTTTCGTTTGAATATTCAGTATTGTCTGAGTGTTCACTCGCATCAACTATTGCATTTCGGCCAATTAAATTGTGTTGTCTTCGGCGTCAGTTCATCCCCATTTTTAGCGCTTCGCACCGCCCGTCAGTTGCTTGATGACGGCGAGGATGTGTATCCTCTGGCAGAGATGTCGACGATTTTGTAACGTCGGTGCCTTCGGAAAATGAAGCGATTCAAATTTATTCGCAATGTAAACGGTTGTTGCTGGGCGGGAGTTTTGAATTGTGCAAGTGGACGACAAGTTCGTCTACCGTGAAACAACAATTGGTAGATGGCGATGCACTCTCGAAGAAGAAGGCGTTTGAAGACAACCCGAGTTGTACGGTGTTGGGTCAACGGTGGAATCCCCAAGTTGATACTTTTGAGTTTAAAATTTAGGACGAGGGGCGCTGCGGAACCAAGTGGAACATCTTGTCCACGGTCGCTTACATATTTGATCCACTCGGGTTTTTGTCCGCGGTTACTTTGTTCTTAAAAATTTTACTCCAACAATTGTAGATAGAAGGTTTGGAATGGGACAAAAGTCCTCCCATGCCTGTACTTGCGAAATGGAATACATTTCAAGAGCAATGTGCCGAGTTGTCGTCGGTGTCGGTTCCTCGGTTTGTCGGGGCGAACCGCCAAGTTAATCTCGTTATCGTGGGTTTTTCGGATGCGTCTGAACTGGGATATGGGACCGTCGTCTATTTACAGGTTGGTTCCGGCGGCGCCTCACCTCGGTCAATACCGGTCAATACCGCGCCTGTAACTCTGCGCAGCGCTTTTGTTGTCTAAGTTGTTGAACGGGGTTATCTAGAATTTTTCCATGCAGAACTTGTTTCAAAAATTCGCGCTTTCACCGACTCGAACATTCTTTTGTGTTGGTTGAGTTCGTCTGCGACGAGGTAGACCACCTTTGTGGCGAAAACGGTGGCTAAAATTCAATCGTTGGTCAAGGTGTTGCAGTGGGCCCATGTAGACGGGCAGGAAAACCCGGCAGACTGCGTGTCACGGGGTGTGACTCCCGCAGAATTAGGCGGTCATAGGTTATGATGGACTGGCTCAAAATGGCTCCACACGGACTAAGCCCACTGTACCGATATAGGTGCTACTTCCTATAGGTGATAAGAGATATCGGGCATGTAGCTCGGCTAGTCTGCAACATTTTCGTGGATCTGACCTCAGACGACCTGTTGGCCACGCTCGCGTTTGGAAGTTAATTTGACGTCAATCCTTATCGGGTGGTTCGATCACCACATGGAAGGCAGCATCGGCTTTCTCCCGTCCGGAACAATTTGATTTAAGGGTTTCCATCCTTGTATTTCCTTGCTCATATTATTTCTTACTATTTCCTCCTTTAAATAGGCGACGGAAGGACGTACCATGGAGCGGGTCAGAGACGGTTGCAGCCTGAAGGTAAGTGATATGACATTTTTGATATGCAATCGCTAAATTTATCGTTAAATACAGTCCATTCATTGGTGCTTCGAACCGAATCTCGTGCCGAATAGGCGAATACGTTCGTGCAGCCGGTTGAGGACTCCCAGAGGTCTCAAAACACACTGCCCGATATATCTTATCGCGGCGTGATTTCTTGCTAATTTAGCGTGGTCTCAACTCAGGCCGGAGCACCTGTCGCCCTCCTTTGGATAGAAACCGAAAACCAATTAGACCAACAAAACTGGCCCGAACATATCTGGTACTACTATGTTTTTCGCCAATAAAATAAAAAATGAAATAAACCATCGAATAAAAAACGTTGAGGTTGGATTCGCGATCTCGTTTCCGGTCTCAGTTGAAGCGCTCACGTGCTCCAATTATTTCTTTTAAATTCCATTTTTCGTCTGACTGTTTTGTCTGACTATTCAGTATTGTCTGAGTATTCAGTTCTCGTTTGAATAATCAGTTTTGTCTGATTTTTCAGTATTGTCTGAGTATTCACTCGCATCAACCACTGCAGTTCGGCCAATTAAATTGTGTTGTCTTCGGCGTCAGTTCATCCCCATTTTTAGCGCATCGCACCGTCCGTCAGTTGCTTGATGACGGCGAGGATGAATATCCTCTGGCAGCGATCTATTTGCGGCGTGATATGTATGTCGACAATTTTGTAGCATCGGTGCCTTCGGAAAATGAAGCGATTCAAATTTATTCGCATTGTAAACGGTTGTTGATGGGCGAGAGTTTTGAATTGTGCAAGTGGGCGACAAGTTTGTCTACCCTGCAACAACAATTGGTAGAAGGCAATGCACTTTTGGAAAAGAAGGCGTTTGAAGATATCCCGAGTTGTACGGGGTTGGGTTTACGGTGGAATCCCAAAGTTGATACTTTTCAGTTTAAAATTCAGGCCGAGGGGCGTTGCGGAACCAAGTGGGACATTTTGTCCACGGTCGCCCACATGTATGATTCACTCGGGTTTTTGTCCCCGGTTACTGTGATTACTGTGAAAAAAAATCCAACAAGTGTGGATAGAAGGCTTGGGATGGGACGAAAGTCCTTCCATGCCTGTACTTGCGAAATGGAATACATTTCAGGAACAATGTGCCGAGTTGTCGTCGGTGTCGGTTCCTCGGTTTGTCTCGGCGCCCCGCCAGGTTAATCTCGTTCTCGTGAGTTTTTGGACTCGTCTGAACTGGGATATGGGACCGTCGTATATCTACAGGTTGGTTCCGGCGGTTGCTCACCTGACATTTTTCTGGTTTGTGGGAAGCCCAAGGTGGCGCCCATGAAAGTTCTGTCAATGCCGCGCCTGGAACTCTTTTGTTGTCTAAGTTGTTGAACGGAGTTATCAAAAAATTTTCCACGCGGAACTTGTTTCCAACAATTCGCGCTTTCACCGACTCGAGCATTGTTTTGTGGTTTAGATCGTCTCCGTTCACCGATCTATAAGATCGGTTAAGATCGAAGAGAAAATACAGTCACTTAACAGAGTGGTAGAGGAGATCAAGGAAAAATTTCTGAAAAATGAAGCAAGACAAAACAAGACGTGGATGACAAGGGAAATGCTACAGTTGATTGAAGAGAGGAGAAAACACATGAATGACATAACCACATAGAAATGCAACGAAAGATCAGAGAAGCCAGGCAGAAAGAAATGGAGAAATAATAAGAAAAATGCCATGAAATAGAAGCACGCACTGCAACGGAGATTTTATAACTTCAATATACATAAAAGAGTGAGAGAAATAACTGGCAAGTACAAAGAGGGAGGAGTAGGAAAACTCGCCAATGACAACGGAGAACTTATTGTGGACCAAGGAAGCATTAAAGATACCTGGAAGGAATACATAGAGAATTTGTTCTTCGATAAGAGAGGAGATCCCTCCTCTTTATCGACAGAATCTTGTTCACCAATACTAACAAGCGAGATAAAAGCAGCCATAAGATCGTTGAGAGAAGGCAAAGCTCCAGGACCGGACGGAATATAGACATAATTTAAGGAACTCTGAGGAGCTTTTGGATGAATAATCAATAAAATGATCTGCAAAATATTCAACAATATCTATAACACGGGCAACATCCCGAAAGAATGGCTCATTTCTGAATTTATATTGCTGTCCAAGAAACAAGGGGCAAAGAAATGCGGAGAATACAGAACCATAAGCTTAATAAGCCATTTTAGTCAAGCTTTTCCTTAAGGTTATTCATCGCAGAATATAGATATGCAAAGAGAGAATAGCAGACACACAATTAGACTTCATGAAAGGAGTGGGAACAAGAGAAGCACTGTTCAGTATACAAATATTATTTCAACGGTGTAGGGAAATGAATTGAGACATTTATACCTGCTTTGTGGACTACCAATAGGCGTTTGACAAAGTCAAACGCCAGGAGATGATACAAGTGCTGAAAGGCACCGGAATGGATAATAAAGACCTCAGAATTATACAAAACCTGTACTGGAAATAGACAGCCAACATAGAAATGGAGATGAAACGCTGGAGATGAAACAACAGAGGCAGTTAACATTCTGCATGGCGTACGACAAGGATGTATCATCAACCCACTGATATTCAATCTGTATTCAGAAGAGATATTTAGAGATGCTCTGGAAAACGATGAGAATGGAATTCTTGTAAACGGTGAACGACTGCATAATATCCGGATATGCAGATGATACCGTCATATTTGCAGATAGTATAGAAGGTCTACAACAGCTAAAGAACAAAGTGAATGAAGTAAGTGAATGATATGGGCTAAAAATGGACACTAACAAAACAAAATTTATGGTCATAAGTAAAGAGAAGGAAGAAAACTGCCAACTATTTATTAAAAATATACCAATAGAACGGGTATCCAAACTAGTCTACCTGGGAACCTTAGTAAACGAACAGTGGGACCACTAAGAAGAAATCAGATGTAGAATGGAAAAAGCAAGAGATGTCTTCATCAAAATGTCTAAGCTCTTCAAAATCCACAACCTCAAATTAGATATCAAAGTAAAAATGCTGCGCTGCTATGTGTTATCCATATTGTACTATGGCATGGAATCATGGACATTGACCGAAGCAACACAGAAGAAACTCGAAGCCTTCGAGATGTGGCTAAACAAAAGGATCCTAAGAATATCATGGGTAGATAGAGTGACCAACGAAACAATACTGAAAGGAATGGGGAAGGAAAAAGAGGTGATGAACACGATTAAGAGAAGGAAACTGGAATATCACGGGCATATAATGAGAAATGACACCAAATACAAACTCTTAAAATCCATCCTCCAAGGAAAAGTATTTGGAAAGAGAGAGCCCGGAAGAAGAAGGATATCATGGCTCAAGAACCTAAGGACATGGTATTCAAAAACAACCACAACTGTTTAAAGCAGCGACGAAACCCACTGGACCGATATAGGTGCTACCGTCGACATGTCAAATCCTCCCGAAGAGAATTAGGTATCAGGTATCAATTAGGTATCAGTCGGTTGCCTGGGGTTCCGCACAGCGATTCTCAAGTTGTTTGAGGAACTTATGAGTCTCCTTTTCGCGGCTGCGACATAGTATGGTCTATATTTTGAGATTTACATATCATCTTCCGAGACGGTCAGGGCTCACCGCGGAGGATCTAAATGAGAGCGAAGTTTAGATAGCTCTCCACTGATATTTAGATAGCCCCCCCCAGGGGGGCTATCTAAATGGAGAGTGGCCAAGTTGTGTCCACTCTCGTCGCAATAGTTTGTCGTTTGGGAGTCTTGTATTTTGCAAATTGTTGTATATAGTGGAACACCAAGAGTGAAAGTTATTTCAGTTGGTTTCATTTCCGTTTCTTCTTCTTTCGAATAGGCCTACTTTGGACCACGCTTGTTCAACTGTTGGCTTTGATCTTTGCCCAGTATTGTCGCATCTTCTGCTGGTGTAACTCCTTTCTCTCTTCTGTCCAGGAGGTACATTTCCTTCGGGATTTTTCCTGAAATCCATGGACTTCCTGCAGGGTGTGTTTTACAGTCTGTCTGTTTTGTTTGTCAATCTGTTATTCTCAGTTCTTTAATATCCTTCTCGGTTTCTGTCAACCAAGTGGTACGAACCTTCTTGTTTTGCTATAAGATGAACAAAAGGTTGCCACAGACGGTTGGTTAGTCAGTTTGGAGGCAATCTTGCAACGTGGCCATAGAAAGCTACCCTTCTCTTCCTTGCACAGTCAGAGAGCATCTCAATATGTTCGTAGAGTTCAGAGTTATTCCGCCTTCAGAATTCCCCATCTTCCCTTACCGGGCCCTGGATCTTTCTGAGGATTCTCCTCTCTCTGATTTCCAATTTCTCTACCAGACCTCTTCAGTTCAAGGAAAGACACTCCATGGCATATAGGGCTTCTGGTTCTAAGACTGATGTGTAGTGCTTAAGTTTCAGGTTGCGTGACAGGCATTTCTTATTTTAAGTGTTCCTAGTCAGTCGATAGGCTAGTTCTAACTTGTTAACTCTCTTGGATAATGATGCTCTTTCTGATAAGTTGGGTTCTCAAATATCTCAGTCCTCTTGATGTTTCCCTGCTTTAGTAACATCTCTTTGTTTGCTTCTCTGATGTTGGTAAAGAATTCTGTTTTCTCCAGCGACACTTGAAGACCCACTTTGGCAGCCTGTTTTCTGAGGCAATTTACCTGCATTGTTGCCATCTCAAGAGAATCAGCAAACAGTGCCATGTCATCTGCAAAGGCCAGGCAATCTACAACCAGTCCATCATTCTTACGTCCCAGGTAGATACCACTCTCGAGCACCCAAATTGTTCAGATCCTTTTCATTTCCATTTATTTTTTGTAGAAGTTTGGAGCATCTCGTTTACTTCTACTTTGTAGAAGTTGATTTTATTTTCCATTATTTATTTGGTAGAAGTTTGTTAATTTTACTTCTTTTATGGATTTGATTTGTCGGCCCATCCTGGCCTTCTATTGTTTGGAGTTTTGTGCTGAGTTGATGGCTTCGGGGGGCGGCGGGATATTCAGGCCACTTTTGTTGCTCTAGTTGGTTTTAGGCCTCTATCCAAAGAATGGCGACAGGTGCCCCGACCTGGATCGTGACCGCGCTAAATTAGCGATAAAAGTTATCGGGCAGTGTGTTTTGAGAGCTCGGCGAGTCCGCGACATTTTCGTGCGTCTGATCTCAGCCGACATGTTGGCCACGCTCGCGTCTGATAGTTAATTTAACGTCAATCCTTATCGGGTGGTTCGATCACCGCACGGAAGGCAGCATCTCTCGTCCGGAACAATTTGATTTAAGGGTTTCCATCCTTGTATTTCCCTGCTCATATTATTTCTTCTCTTAAATAGGCGAGTGAAGGACGTTCCATGGAGCGCGTCAGAGACGGTTGCAGCCTGAAGGGAAATAACAGGACCATCCCGATTTGATAAACAATCGCTAAATTTATCGTTAAATACAGTCCATTCAAGATAAATTGTAAATGTTGGAATGTAATTAGTAAAACAAGAAATAAACATTTATTATTTAATAGTAATTTAATATAATATAATTTGTTTTCTTTTTTAAATGTATTTTAGTCTCAACCAGAAGTCAATTATTTCAATTAAATATAATCTATATAATTTCTTTGTATTCGCTTTCTTCCTAACAGTAATTTTATATAAACGCATATCAATATGATAGAAAATAATAAAAATAATAATAATCAAAAGAAATAAACATTCAGCATGTCCATTGTAACACCCAAAGATTTATAATACTAATTTAACAACATTCAATATATTGAAAAAAGAAAATTAGGTAAACTGCATACCATCCACTTATAAACTAGATAGAGAAAAAAACAATTAGAATAATAACTAAATTATATAAAAAAATAATATAATGTACAAAAAAAAAATTGATTCGTTTATATCTAGGAAATCTTTGTTCGTTAATTTACAATTCACAAAGTATCAAGTTAAACTGAGATAATTTGTGAATCATAGGGGGGTTTGTGAGAAAGAAGGCACATTTAGACGGATTTACAGTTCGAGTTTACCAACATGTCGCACTGTTTCTCAAGCCTCAGATTCAGCGCTTTCAGGTAAGTGTTGTCGACGAACAGATCTTTCGCTAACAGATCGTTCCTGGCCAGTCGCTCCTGCAGCTCGCTCGTCAGCCGGATCTGCTGTTCAAACTTCTCCTGGTAATATTTTAAATAATATTGTAACTCGGCTTTTTCTGACATATAATGTTGCCACATATCTACAAAAACAGAATCAATACCAAAATCATCAATATTAACACAATTCAACTGCAATGAATCAATTTGTTAAAAATAAGTTTACACCACTAAACTAAGGATTGCTAAATCTCCTTTTGTATAAACGAGTCTAGTTTATGTAAATCTTAATATACTATACACTAGAACTAACAAGGGGAACTTCCGACGTCTGGATCACGGATTTTCTTCAAACTTTGTATACTTTTAGTAGTCCATTAAGACGACATAATGTGCAAGTAGTATTTCGGCATTTTCGAGAAAATTGCAATTTTCTCTCTTCGAAATTTTCCCTGCCAAATATATACATTTGCGTTGCGTCAACGTGTATAAGATGGCGGTGGCCGAGTGGTTAAGTCCAAGCTTCGTAATTGCTGGATCGGTGGATCTAGTCATACATCGTTTTATTTTTTTCAACGCTGGTCGTATTTTTTCTTATAAATAAGAATTCAAAGGTAATATAATGGATAAATACGTGTATTTTAATGCATTTTGATTGAATTTCCAATGTTATTTGGCTGTTTACTGAATTTTATCAATAAAAAAAATGGTGCTTTGACCTGCACCAACGGGTTCGAAGGGATAAGGAGAGGGCATCAAGCTTGAAAAGCCAAAGTCAATCAACGTAAATAAAGGTTTGACAATTAATAACTCCATTTAATAATACAAAGTAATAAAGTAAATTAATCTTTGGATGTGGTTACGACATTACAAGTTGCAGGGTGATATTCGTCATACAAACACGAAATACATAAATTGCAATGACATCTACTACATCGAATGAATGTCTTTTTCCTGCATGCACAAGGAATTGTCAGAGTTTGTATGGAAAAACAAACCTCGTTGACATTCTCTTTCTTCCGACAACTTGGATGCAAAGCACGCGTAAAGCAACATTCTCATAAAGATCGGTGCTGATAATTGGTGATGTACTATAGAATGTATTTTGATAGCATCTTCACGCGAAGCAATTTCTCGCTCGTTTTCGATTAAATATGAACAATTTTGAAGGCGCTTGATAAAGTTTTTAACTTGCCTATAGAAATAAACGTCACAAGGCTGGCAAATTGGAGTACATTTCGGGGGTATGACTTTATAACCAGTGAATATTCAAATATCATTGGAAATTCCATCAAAATGCATGCAAATACACGTATTAATTCATTATATTATCTTTGAATTGCTATTTATAAGAAAAATATGATCAGCGTTGAAAAAAAGAAAACGATGTGTGGGACTAGATCCACCGATCCAACTATTTCGAAGCTTGGACTTAACCACACGACCACCGCCATTTTATACACGTTGACGCAACGCAAATGTATATATTCGACACGGAAAACTTCGAAGAGAGAAAATTGCAATTTTTGAATTAATTAAAAATTTGAATTAATTTAAATGAAAATGTTGTCCTAATGGATTACTAAAAGTGCACAAAGTTTGAAGAAAATCCGAGATCCAGACGTCGGAAGTTCCCCTTGTAGGTGGTATGAACAGTCAAAATTTTAAAATCTATCTATCTATATTTAATTTAATTAAAATCCGTATAGCTTTGTCTTCCTAGTCTTTTTTGTTAAGTCTTGTGTATTAGCAAGTCTTGAATAGTTAAGACGATCTTAATCTCACCTAAGCGCGTTTTTTTTAAAGTAATATTTTAGACGGGATACAGAGAGGATTATTACGTGAAAAAGGTTTCAAATTTTTGAAAAAACTCGAAGGATAATAACAAAGGATTTTATTAACAAAAAAAAGACAAACAAGATAACAATATAAAAAACAATAACAGTCTTACAAAAGTGAAAAAAGGTAGGTAAAAAACATACAACACATAACAAATAATTTAAACTATAATTTAAACAAATAAAAGATTTAATAAACCAAGGACAAGCCTATAAAATTAAATCATACTTTGATTAATCTATCAAGATCATTGATAGATTCAGTTTTGCTGGAAAAATCATTATTTTCTCAGTAAAAGAATTTAATTTAAAAATCTCATTACATTTGATTAAAAATTTGTTGTCCAAGGTTGAATCGAGTTTGAAATTAGTTTCTACCACCAAAAAAGAATAATTTAGAGAGAAGGTAAAGCTAATTACTAAGTAGAATACAAAGTAGTTTTGTAATAGTGAAATAAGTAGATTGTGGAAAGCGTTTAAATACTAAATAAGCTAGTTCTGACTGTATCCAAATTAAGCAGAAATTGAGGGTAGATCACTTAATTATTATTTTCCTGAAAATATTTGGAAATTGTTAAAGAATTTAAGATTAAATATAAATTTTTGCAGACTGTTTATCTCTTAGAAATTTCATAAACAAATCGAAACCGATTTTGTTCCATTATGAATATTTTAAAAATAATAAAATCACCTTTTTTCTAAATAAATTGAGCAAACTAATAACTGAATCGTTCATTTCAAAAACACGTAAGTAAGTCAGTTTGTTCAAATTTGAGTTTGAGTTCAGTTTGAGTACGGGGTTATTTACATTTTCCGTGTAAAAGCCACACAACCATAATAGTATATTAAAGAACGAGTTCAATAAGTCCGGTTTTTCAGCACGCGTCCATATTTAGAAAACGGCGAGCGTTAGAGCGAGACCACACGATGCGTTAAAGGTGCGGTGCGGCAGCGTAAAAGCCACACAACCATAATAGTATATTAAAGAACGAGTTCAATAAACGCGGTTTTTCAGCAGCCGTTCATATTTAGAAAACGACGAGCGTTAGAGCGAGGCCACACGATTCGTTAACGGTGCGGTGCGGCAGCGCATCGCAATTTATTCGAGCTACAGAGTGCCACACGGGCGGGGCGGCACCGCAGTTGAACGTTGCTTACCGCGGTGCAGTCATCGTGTGTTTTATCCCACGATGCAGGTCTTTCTTGTACTAAAGATATAAGTAAATCAATATTATCGGTACTCATCGTAAAGCCGGAGTTATATTAGAGCCGCGCCGCGTGTCGCAACGCTGCCTGACACAACGGACTGGTAATTATACTAGTCTCGCGTCACAAATTAATCAGCACACGCGGCGTGTGCTGATTAATTTTTGTGTCAGTTCAGTGGCGACCGCGTAAACGTCCGCACCTATTTGCAATGTTCTCTTCCGACTCTTTTATAACAAATTTTATAAATCCGTTAAAATAATTGTTTAAAATATCTTAGCCTGTTGCCAATTGGGTGTAAAGCTCTTATTTCCTCAATTTTCTTCATGAAATATTTTCATACAGAAAATATTAATGTCATTGCTACAAAGTCCAGAGCTTAGGGCTTAAGGGCATATCATTTCCGGGCTTTGGGGCATAATTATTGCGGCTTTTCAATATTGCGGATTTCAACAATGTTTATTCAACAAAAACGATACAAATATTTTACAAATAGATGGTTTAATAATTATTCTGGAGCGTAGTTACCATCTACAACAAGACAAGAGTTCCAGACAAGAACAGACAAGAGCAATTTATACTCTCTTACTAGCTCAATAAGTTTATTACTAGCGCTTATTAACTTACTAGCTAATAAGCGCGTACTGAAATGTGGTAGACGTCTGATTACTTGCTCGTCAACACACTGCGCCGGAATGGGCGTAGCCACGTGGTGATTATACTAGCGCGGAGCAAGCCAACGTGTTACTTCCCCCACCAGCGATGCCACGCCGATCGACATAGAGTGGTCTGCGTGGCGTCAGCTCGCTCGGCGACACGCTGGACTGAGCTAATGTAACCACCACGTTCATACTAAATGCATGTAACCGATTGCAATCCCACGCGTTGCGACACGCGGTGTGGTTCTAATATAACCCCGGCTTAAGATAAATATTAATATTTATAAATGGTGGCACACAACATGCATAAACACGTTCGATGCAATACTGCGATGGCGGCACGATGCACTCCGGCGCCGCATCATTCGTCCACGCCTCGTCTCGCAGGTCACAAGCGCGGCGCGCCTACGGTGCGACACCGCACGGAGGCCCAACGGATCATGTGACATGGCATAGTGATTTGTATGTTGGCTTACATTGCGGCACCGCTCCGGCATACGTAACGCATCCTGTGGCTTAACCTTAACGAGGAGTTTTCTAATGGATAAGTGCGAAAAACGCCTCATGAACGAATTTTTAATATTATTTTTGCTATTTTAAACTTTAGAGCGAGTGTTTTAATGATTTCATTATAGACGCAAGGGAGACATGGAAGGAGCCTCTACGCAGATTGTTTTTTCATGTGAATTCGAAAGACAGCCGGGCGACCCATGCAAACGACAGAATGTCGGCTAATCCTTCCACCACCGGAACACCATCCACAAAACACTCACCGAGTAGTTTGTCAAAAAGGCTCTTTTCAAAGCCAACTTTGCTGACTACTTCTATAAATATTGAAGGCGTATCCGCAGATAAGAAAAACCTCCTGTCCAACTTGTTCAAGGAGAAGGGCACCGATATCCTACTACTCCAAAAAAAAAAACACTTGGAGGAGATACAAGCCGCAGACCGAAAATCAATGGTATGAAGTTAATACTGGGTCGCCCACATGACCATTATGGCAGCGCAGTTTTGCGTCAATATCCTCCATATCCTCAACCTGCAAGAATGACATAGATATCCTCACAGTTAAGTTCATGCACGATAACATCTTTCTATAAACCACCAGCCGTAGCCTTTGCTTTTGAAGAAACTAGCAATTTTCACTTCAAACCGCTGAAGTTTCTGATAGGCGATTTAACTGCCACATCTCTGCATAGGGATATGCAGAAACAGATGCGAATGAAGAAGCGCTGGAACCCTGGGCGGAAAAAAATGAACCTGAAGCTGATACACGACCCCAAACAACCTGCGTCCTTTAATAATGGAAGATGGTGCAGAGGATATAACCCAGATAATATCTTTGTAAGCGACAGGATCAGCCACCAAGTGACAAAAACTACGGAGGAACCCCTACCTAGAACCCAGCACCGGCGTATCGCATGCTGCAGCAATAAAACCAGAATACGTTCCCTTCAAAAGAATATTCAACTGCAAGTAGGCCAATTAGAATGAATGGACTAAAGAACTAGAACAGGAAGTCACGCGACTAGAACCATGCCTCAAATTGTATGACCAGTTTGTCATGCTGGTAAAGAGAATATAGAGAAAGCATATACCAAGAGACTACAGAACAGAATATATCTCAGGTCTTGACGATGGAGCTAAAGCCGCCCTCCGCAACTACCGAAATTTGTACAAACATGACCCCTTTTATGAGGAAACCATCTAGACAGGAGAAGATTTTCGGCAAGCGATATCAGCGACTAGAACGGAAAGATGATGCAAGCTCATAACAAGTCTGGATATGAAACCAAGTAGTTATAGACGCAAGGCAGACATGGAAGGAGCCTCCACGCAGATAGTTTTTTCATCTGAATTCGAAAGACAGAAGCTAATAAAGAATCTCAACAACGACCCCTCCGCTCGAGCACCCGATCTGTCTGGAGTCACACCAGACCAGATAGCTCCACCGCCTCTTACTTAATGGTAAATAAGGTCAACTAGAGTGGATACAAACCAAACTCCAACGTGAAAGTAACAATGAAAAGGACGTGCTTAACGACCCGGTCAGCACCGATGAAATAAAACGAACAATCCACCAACTGAAAGAAAATAAAGCAGCTGGCCTGGACAAAATTAGGTCAGAGCAAATTAAGCATTTTGGGCCCCTAACCATAGACTGGCTCACTCAAATGATGAATAACTGCAAATTACAAAAATTTGGAGGGAGGCGAAAGTGGTTGCACTTCTAAAACCAGGAAAAGAGCAAACAGATCCAGGGAATTTTAGACCCGTCTCCTTGCTTTGTCACCTTTTCATGGTTCTTGAAAGAGTGGTTCTTTACCGAATTTTTGAAATTATCGAGAAGGAGATCATACCAGAACAAGCAGAATTCAGACCAGGCAAATCGTGTTGCGGACAAACTCTCAATCTCACTCAACATATCGAAGATGGATTTGAGCGGAAGCAGATAACGGGAGTCGTTTTCTTAGATCTATCTGCTGCCTATAATACCGTAAACCACCAGAGGCTGATATCAAAGTTCCATGACATCACCAAGGACTTTCGCCTGACTAAGTTGGTACAATGCTTCCAACAAAATCGACGGTTTTTTGCAACACTACAGTCCAAAAATAGTCGGTGGAGGACCTACTCCAGGGCAGCGTCATGGTGCAAATCCTCTATAATATCTACACCAATGATCAACCAACAAATTGAGAACCAAAGCGTTTCATATATGTCGATAATACGACTATAGCAGGTCAAGGCAGAACTTTCAACAACATAGAGGACAAATTAACTCACGCTCTGGAGGATCTAGCAGCCTACTACAGAAATAACCACATCATAGCTTATCCCACTGAGACACAGGTGTCAGCTTTCCATCTTAGAAAGAAGGAAGCACACAGGAAGCTAAGGGTGGCCTGGCAGGGCCAAGAGTTGGAACATAACAACACACCGAAATACCTAGGCATACGTCTTTTTTTTTTCTTTTTTTTTTCGGTATTGGATGGGAAATGCTTTATGCGCACCATACGTGTCTGGTAGTGTGGGAGTCTGCAGTAGCGAGGCATACCAACTAAAACCCCTCCTTGCCTGCTACGACCGCCCGCTTCCGTTTTTAACATTATTCTCAGGTAGTCGGCTGTTTCTTTATTGTTATTTCATGTCCTTTATTTATCTCCTGTTTTTTCGTCTGTTTCTTTTTGTTTCATGACTTTTTCCATTAATGTTTTCGTTGCTTCCCAGTTTTCTTTTCTATCTAACATTTTTTAGACAAAGTTTTCGCTATTTATTTCTCCTATTATTATTCTGATCTCTGTTCACTCTCTTTCGAAACGTGGGCATTTAAACAATGTATGCTCTGCCGTGTCTGCTTCTCTGTCGTACATGCAGGCGTCTGTTTGTCTTTTATTGATTCTCTTCAGGTATGCCGTGAAGCAACCGTGCCCTGTGAAGAATTGCGTCATGTAATATGTTATATTTCCGTGTTTTCTTGTGCTTCATGCTTTTAGGTTCCGTATAAGTGTTTTGGTCCATTGAACCTTGTGTTGGAGACTATTCCAGCTAATTTGCCATGCTTCGAGAGTGTTTTCGCGCTCCTCTTGCATTATCACTGTTTTGTGTGCTTTTATTTCTTGTGGAACTTGTGTGAAATTTGTAGCGCTGTGATTCGTTTTTCTATCTGCGATATTTCCTTGATCAGGAGTTCTATTGGTATAACTCCCGCACATGCCGTTGCTGCTTCTGCCGATATCGTTCTGAATGCGCATACTACTCCTAAGAGGGTTCTTCTTTGGCACATTTTTAACTTTTATCTATATTTTAATTTTTGTAGGCCTTTTTCTCATATAGTTGCCGCGTATGGTAGAATGGACTGCGTTGTCAGTGCCAGTACTCTTCTTTTGAAGTAGCTTGGGCCATCAAGGCTTGGCAGTACTGCTGAAAGTGCTTTTGTAATTGTGACCGCTTTGTCTATTACATACTGTATATGTTTGCCGAAAGTCATTCCGTAGTCTAGGCCAACACCTAGATACTTGCATACGTTCGTTGGTTTGATTTCACGGTCTCCAAATTGAACTTTTATTTCTCTACGTTTCTTGTAGCTGTTCGAGAAAACGACTGCTGTGGTTTTTTCAGGTGCGACTTCTAGTTTGTTTCCATCCATTTGCTTATGCATTTCAGAATACGTTCGGCTTTTCTTATAATATCTTCGGTTGTTTCACCATTTACGCATGCGCATAAATCGTCTGCAAACGCATGCAGTTTAATCTGGTCCGTCTGGGGCAGGTCGGGTACGTCGCCATATAAAATATTCCACAGGGTGGGGCCCAGCACCAATCCCTGTGGAACGGCGCATACCGTTTTTCCATTTCCTACTTCTATTTGTCTTTCTTTGAAGTAGGATCTAATTGTATCTATTAAGTAGGAGTCGATTCCTCGGTTTATTAGTTTGTTTATTGTTATTTTCTGATATCGGCATACGCCTGGACCGAACGTGTTTGAAAACACTGTCAAGAGATCAAAGGGAAAGTATGCGCAAAAAACAATATCATTCGAAAACTAACAAACACAAAATGGGGAGCACAACCCCATACACTTCAGACTTCGGCTTTTGCTTTATGTTTTTCTACCGCGGAACATGCTGCGGTTGAACCATACAGGCGGTTCAATTCCGCCCATACCAAGCACGTTGACGTGGCACTGAACGAGACGGTGCGCATGGTGTCTGGCTGCCTGAAACTGACCCCGGTGGAGGAAATCTACCCAATAGTTGGTATTGCCCTACATACAATGAGGAGGTGTGTTGCCGCGGGGGCTGAGCGAGAAAAACTAGAAACCGACCAGAGGCATCCCTTATATTGGCATCAAATGCAACCGCATACACATAAGTCTCGGAAGAGCTTTATGCGGTCGACAACACCCCTGGAAATTATGCCTAAAGCACACCGAACTAACCTATGGCAAGTTGCTGCCATTCGCACACGGATCGAGGACACCTGGACACCATCTACCTTTCCCCACATGGAGGACGCTGAACAGGCTAAGAACGGAAGTCGCACGATGTAACAGCAACCTAAAAAATTGTGGCTACAAAAAGGATGACAATTGTGGATAAAACGATATTAGAAAAACCATATTATTAATGTGTTGTGGATCTTTTGTGGTTTTTACTAGGGATGTTGCGAATATTCGCATTCGCATCCACAATTGCGGATGTTCATGCGGATTTTATTTTACATTGTAGTCTTAAATGAAATAATTTTAATTTTGGTTTCTAAATGTTTTTAAAGAGATTAAGATTACAGTAAAGCGGCCAATAGGTCCCACCATCTGGTCGTGATGTCGGGAATGATTTCTAAGTGCGTTTGAAAGCTCTTTATGACCGCTACGTGTTTGGAAACTGTTTAGGGCTAATTTAGGGCTAAAAACGAAAAGGCAGAAATATTACTTTCTATTAAATATAATGCTTAAATTTTTAGCTTTAATTATAGCTTAATAACTTATTAAAAAAATATTAAAAATTAATATCTTATTATTTTATTTCTCCACTCATAATAGTTTCTTATAAAACATCTTAAGATTCGCATCCGCATCCGCGGATGTGAGCCTTCTAATATGCGCATCCGCGCTTGTGAAAAAATCTGCATCCGCAACAGCCCTACTTTTTACACAAAAGTTGTAAATAACCCCATAGATGCCGTACATAGAAAAAACTGAAACTTTAAAAAAATAACTTATGTGACTTTACTGTCTCTTTTTTTAAACTGACTTATGTGTCTTTTTAAATGAACGATTCAATTGTAAATCTTTCATTAATAAATAAAACCGAGCTAATAACTCTGTTTTTGTAGTTTCAAATATTTTAATAACATTTTTAAAAATGCATATAAAAAAAGCTAAAAATTGAAAACCTACACCAAAGCCTAAGAAAACTATTAAACAAAGCTTTAAATATTAAATCGATAAAGAATATTAAACATATACTTGTTTGAGAGATCAAAATGAATTTTAAGCGGTAATAACAAACATTGATTATATGAACAAAGTATATCCAAGACATTTGTTAAATGTCCGCAGTATCAATTAGTTGCGTTCATTGAAACATAATCAATACCCGACATCCGTTTTTTTAAATAATAAGAAACGTGAATTAGACACGATATTATAAGGGATGAAAAAGATTGGGGAGTGAGTACGGAATGGTCCAGATTTGCTAAATTGCACAAACATTGTTTTTTTAACTAATTTGGTATTTGCATTAAACTGATTGTCTGTTTAGTCTTGATGTAACTAACTAGCATGCATAAAAGAAGAATCTTAACCAATGAAACCGTAAATCTAGTCATGCGAAATAAAATCAATCATGCAAATAAAAAACTTTAGTAAAAAGACTTACATTGTAAATATTGTTCGTCGTAACAATGTTGCTGCTTCAAAACCAACTGCAGCCTCTTACATCGTTGTTCCAGGTGGTGTTTCTTGGCCTGCAGTCTATTCAACGCACTCACAGACACCAAACACTTAGGCTCCTCGTTTTCCTCATGCAAATCCGAAACCCCTTCCCATTTACTGGGCACACTCTCCCGTTTCTCTTCAACCACTTGCTTCTTGGGCACGCGCTGTTGCGCCGACAGCCTATCGTGCCGCCGAACTTTCTTCTGCCTAAACGGCGTCGAATTATTATTAAGAATATTAGAAGTGGTTGGTAGGGGATAAGGAGAATAAGAGTCCGTTTTGTCACTGAAGGGAGGGTTGGAAGAAGAGTCTTTTTCTTCGCGGGACCAAGGACGATCTTCGGAAGAATCTTCGTCGATTGGTTGCTCCATTTGGTTCCAGTTGAAGGGGAGAGCATCGGCGGAGAATAGATTTGATGATTCCAAGTGAAAGGAGAGGTTTATGGTTTTATCTTCTTCTGAAACTTGGACGGTCACGTCGGCGGTTTCAGGTTTTACTGGGAGCTTATCTTGTAAATACTTAATCTTAACTTCTTTGTCATCTAAAGCGTTTTGGGAGAATATTTTGTAATCTTCGAATTCTTTTTCTAAATCGGTGAATTGTTTCTCTAAATAAACAGTTTCATCAATCGTCGGTAACCTGTTAGAATCCTTAGAAAATTGTTCTTCAAAATCTGATAATTTTACTAACAACTCATTGAACTGCTTATTATTATCTTCTTGTTCTTGTTCGAACAACCTTCTTTCTTCTTCAAGTTTGCTCTGCCAGTAATCCTCGCACTTTTCGTACTCGTTCCGGAGCAATCCCATCCCGCTTTCTAGGTCTTCGCACTTCTCCACCAACTCCTTGTTTTCTTTCTCCAACTTTTTCATGAGGTCCCAATGGTTGGAGGTTTCGATTTGCTGGAAGTCCCTTTGGCGAAAAATCGCCGAGAGGAAAGTTTTCAAACTCTTCAGATCTTCAGGACTTTCACCAATTCTGTCCAGTTTTCTTTTGATTTCTTGCACTACTCTCTCCATGGTCTTCATTGTGCCCACATTGAGAATCTCCTGAATATCCTAAATGAATGAAAGTGAAAACAATAATGGATTAGTCAAAGAAGACACACTTGTCTCATTTGAATATAACAAATTTTACTAAATTAATCAGTATATTACTAACTATATTAAAGTTATACAATTATTTGATTAAGAAGAAACTATTCAGTTTTCTTTCACAAAAACTGAATAGTTCCTTTATGTCGATTTTTTTAAATTTCTTTTTCAATGGTTTAAAGTACGAAATTATTTACGTCCACAAAAACTATAACCTTCCTTTTATCTTTGAACGTACATTTTTGTTCTGTGCGCCTTTCCAAATTTAAATAGGAATCGAGTTTATCTCGAAAAATTTGCATAAAAAATATCTACTTACAGAAAAACACGAAGATTTTCAATTTTCAACGACCAAATCGGGAAAATTTGCAACGAAATGAAATGAATATTTAAAAAATCAACAAATTGAGATAATGATTAATTAATCTTAGATAAGGAAAATCGCAAACGTAATAAATTGGGTCGAAATATTTCTGGCCAAATTTAACCCAGTCTGGATAGTTGCTTAGACCGGTGTGCGTTGCCGTCGGCAATAATCAAAAGATACAGGAGCATACTTTCTTCGTCAAGTGATATAAGGGTAAAATGCACAAATATCGCATGGACATAAACGAAAAATTCATCCAAACAGTATCATTCAATGTAATAAAGGCAAATGAGCATTCAAATTTCTTCTATTCCACTAGTAAATTTTTTTGCCGAGTGTCGCGGCGAAAAAAGACAGCTGGCTTAGTCTAGTCAGTAAACTTCTTGTAAGTCGCTATAGTTGATATTGAGTATTTCAGATTCAATTATACTAGAGTTCTTAAGGTTTAGTTTTGGATTAACTAGGACTATGTTAGTCAAGAACTAATGGTTCAAATACAGTATAATCTTGATAATCCGATGGTTGGTTAATCCGACACGTTCAGTAATCCGGCGCATTTTAACTCTGAAAACTTGATTGACGATTCTGACCAAGCTAACTCCACTCTGCAATTGTCTTACCATCTGTTCTAAGTTTATACATATATTTCCGTATGTAACGGGTTGGCCATATTCAAAGAAAAGATCGGACGGACAACACTGTAACAGAGATGCCAGAGATCATTTTGACAGAGATGCCAGATCGACTAATAACATACCGCGTTTGAAGCGTCAGTCTAAGGAGATTTGCGTCATGGAACCGTTACTCGCTACGTGAACGCTCTAAGATTATTGAATTTTACATTCAACAAAACAAGTCAATTGTGAAAACGCAACGTGCATGGATGAAAATTAATAAAGTGAAAAGTGCGCCTTCTCCAACCATATTGTATCGTTTGTATGATAGATTTACAACTGGTGCGGCACTTACTAACCCTAAGCGTCCAAATAAAATGCGACCAAGGCGATCAGATGATAATATCGCACTCGTACAGGCCAGTGCTGGCAGGTCTCCAACAACATCTCAAAAACGTTCTGAGCACTTGGGCATAAAACGATCTACTTTGTGTCGCATTTTACATGTGGATTTGCATTTGTTTCCGGACTTGGTAAAGAATACGGTATGGTTCTCAAACTTAGTGTTGCGGACTTTTTACCTGGTGTAACTGTTAATCGTCTTTGGCACTCTTTAACTAAGATCCGAAAGCAAAAATTAAGCTTCTACGTTGGTTCAATAAATATTCGTGTTTTTGTTGAAAATAATTGTTGACATTTTCAAGATGACAGGTAGTAGATGCAAACGCAACTAACTCGACGTTGCCACGTTTATTATTTTTGATTGATTCAACGGTCCTTGCCACATTGTCCAATATTGGATCGAGAGTTTGCGCTGCCGCGCGTATGTTGTCTTTATTTATCTTCCCGCTTCGCGGCGGGCAACCTGATCTAACCGGAGTTAAACCAACGGTCCTTGCCACATTCTCCTATATTGTATCGAGAATTCACGCTGCCGCGCGTATGTTGTCCTGATTTATCTGCGAGCAACCTAATCTAAACGAGGTTAAATCAACTGTCCTTGCCACATTGTCCTATATTGAATCGAGAGTTCGCGAGGCAGCACTCTCAATATAGGACAATGTGGCAAGGACCGTTGGTCTAATCCCTATAAATTATATAAATCAAGACCACATAAGCGCGGCAGCGCGAACTCCCGATCTAATACATGACAATGTAGCAAGGACCGTTGGTTTAACAAACTCGGCTGGTATCAATTTACATTCAAGTAATTTTTGAATTGTTTAGTCGGGACCTCTTAAAATATTCTGAATATTCTTAATAGACAAATAATTTCTGGAAGCCAATTTTGTATATACTTTACACAAACATGTGACGCAGAAAAATTTAAATAATTTATATGTTGTCAAAATTAATTTTGGCAACGCTGACTCAATTGACCTTTTTACGGTTAGTTAAGCGCATGCGCATCTGCCAAGTTTGAAAAGCGGGAATATGAAAGTTTCGGGCAAATAATAAGGTTATGCGTCAAAAGTTTCCGGCAAAACATGGTGGAAATTGACATATGTGCCCAAAAAAAATCAACTATGAGAAGGTCTATTGTATCTACATTCTCAGTTATGTGAGCAGTCATACACGTCAGTTATGTATGTATCTTCAACCAAAGACACAATTTTGTTTATTACAAAAAGTAAAAAAAGAATCTGATGGATATCTACTACACTTAAATAATTATATATGGCTGTTCGTTACAATATGAATGCAACTTCAATACGACGCTTAAGATTGTATATATGTTGCCAAAATTATAGTTTTTCATATACACGTGGCAACGTCGAGTTAGTTGCGTTCGCATCTACTATCTGTCATCTTGAAAATGTCAACAATTATTTTCAACAAAAACACGAATATTTATTGAACCAACGTAGACAACGTAGAAGCTTAATTTATGCTTTCGGATCTTAGTTAAAGAGTGCCAAAGACAATTAACAACAGTTACACCAGGTAAAAAGTCCACAACACTAAGTTTCAAAACAATACCGTATTCTTTACCTAACCCTTTGTTTGCATATAAAATTCAATTGACACAAAAACGGTTGCCTGCTGATAAGTCACGTCGATTGGAATGGGCTCAAAAAGTTATTGAAATGGCTGAAGATGACGAGCATATTCGGCAGAAAATTATCATGAGCAACGAAGCGCATTTAACGTTAAACGAAACCGTAAACAAACAGAATTAGCGTTTCTACGCCACCGAAAACCCTCATGTTCAATTAAACCCATCAATTATTCATAATGAGCCTCGCTACGACCAAAAAGTTACTGTTTGGTGCGGTATTTGTGCTAATATGGTCATCGGGCAGTACTTTTTCGAAGATCATGATGGCTGCACATAAACCGTCAATCAGGTGCGTTATCGAACAGTAATAACCGATTTTTTATGCCAATTGTGCGTGATAATGGACTTCTGGTTTCAACAAGACGGCACCCCACCGCACATTGCTTGAGCTACAATTGATTGTTCCCAGGCCGTTTGATGTCGAAAAATGCTGATTTTAACTGGCTGTCGCGTTCACCAGATTTAACGCATGCAGACACTTTCTGTGGGGCTATTTAAAATCAAAGTCCCTAAAAGAGCTGTAGAACAAAAATATCGCCGGGGAATAGCCGCCACTTCGGATGAAATGTTGACTAAAACCATGGAAAATGTTGAAAAACGTGTTCAAAACACCGTAGACGCTCAAGGCGGCCATTTAGGAGATATCTTAAACAAAAAGTGATGCAGACAAATCGCCTTCTTCCAATTAAATGAGTTTTAACATAAACAGCAAAAAATGGGTTTTCTTCCAAGATTTAAAAAAGCATCATGACAAACATCTTTTCGTCGAATATACCCAACTATAGCCAATATATAAACTTCATAAGTAAATATAAAAACTTTAGGACCTTTTGTGAAAACTTAGAATACACCCACTTGGCAGCTAGATTGCACAAAGCACTAGCGAAGGATATAGTGGAAATGGCAGCCACTCTTAAGAGACCGGATGGGAGCTACACGAAAGACGAATAGCAGAGAGCTCTCCTCCTTCTAATCTAATTTTTCTCTTCTAATCACCTCTTCTAATTCACATGGAATATAGAGTCAAATTGCCTGATCACGACTACGTAATCGCTGAGCGGCATACATTAATACCGTCAGTTTATGCTGGTATCAAAATAACTTCCAGTATGCTAGGACAACCGCAAGTCGTTGGATATTCTGGGCCAACATACATCGCTATTCAAAGTGGAAAGCATAGCTCATCCACCGCTAATACTCATGCTCAAGATTTCGAGACGCTTCTCGCCCTTGAAGAGTTTCAAGCATTAAAACTGACAACGGATTTTATCGGTATATAAAATATGTAAAATTATAATTGTTTAGTTTTAATTCTGATAATCCTAAATTCTTGGATAATTCGGCGGTTGTCAGGTCCCATATGTGTCGGATTATCAAGATTATACTGTGCTTAAGTTTTAAACAAAATAATCAAAGTTTTAAGCGACCAATTACCAATATGATATATGAGCTTGGGTTACATAGAGAAGATTTTTTTCAATTAAACCTATCCTAGGTTATAAATTAAAACTAATTATCTATCAGACTAACAATAAACAAAAACGGATAGACACGACTAGCTAGAATAGACAAAGTAAAATATATATGATGACTAGATGTAGAGATATAAAAGAGACAGAATAGAATAGTAATATTGTTAGTCTATCCTCATACGACGGTCTTGATTGGTCTGTGTGTCTATCTGTTTTGCCTCTCTAGCCTTGTCTGTTTAGTCTTGTCCGTCTACCCCTATCTGTCTAGTCTTGTCTGTCTAGTATAGTCTATCTTGTCTATCTATTCTTCTCTAGTCTTGTCTGAATAGACAGACAAAAGCAGTCTGTCTAGCCTCGTCTAGTCTCGCCTTTCCAGTTTTGTCCTTCTAGTCTAGTCTTGTCTGTTTAGTTTTGTCTGTCCAGTCTTGTCTCTGTCCAGTCTTCTCTGTCAAGTCTTGTCGGCCTAGTTTTGGCTTCTAGTCTTGTCTGCCCAGTCCTTTCTGTCTAGTCTAGTATGTAGTCTTGTCCGCCTAGTCTTGTTTGTCTAGTCTTGTCCGCCTAGCCTTGGCTGTCTAGTCCGGTCTGTCAATAGTCTGTCTAGTCTTGTCTGTCAATAGTATTTTTGTCTAATCTTGTTAGTCTATTCTTGTCAGGCTAGTCTTGTCAGTGTAGTCTAGTCTGTCAAGTCTTGTCTGTCTAGTCTTGTATATCTAACATTGTCTGTCTAGTCTTGTCAGTGTAGTCTTACATGTATAGTGTTGTCTAATTTCTGTTGTCCATTTGGTGTTGGCTGCCTAGTTTTTCTGTCAAGTTTTGTCTGCCTAATCTAGTCAGTTGGTCAACCTGAGAAGAATGTGGAGGTAATAAATCTAAGACTGTCCTATAATATAAAAGTAGCTCTCCCAAAAGTCCAAGCTCTATAGCTACTCGAAAGAAACAGAATTATAATTGGACTTGTTGAATGCAGAATAAGGCCACGAATAAATCTTACCAAGTGCTACAGATGCTGGCAGATAGGTTAGTTTGGATATTTTGAGGATAATGAACCATATAGCTAGCGATGGCATCTTCCCCGACGACTGGAAATAAAGCTATGCTGGTGCTAATTATGAAAGGTAATAAATCACCACAGGAACCTTCCTTATATAGGGCCCTTGGCCTCTTAGATGTTTCTCGCAAACTCTTGGAACACCTGATACTTTGCAGACTAAAACTAGAACTTAGCTCACGCAAACAACTATCAAAAAAACAATATGGCTTCCGAGAGGGAAAATCAACAGTACACGCTATAGCAAAAGTCATTAAAGTAGTAAAAAATCGAAAGCGGACACACAGAGAACTAGAAAGCTATGTGCCCTTATCACACTTGACGTAAGCAATGCTTTCAACTCAGCTGCCTGGCAAAATATTCTTGAGGAGCTCTCAGCAAGAGGTATCTAAGCATATCTGCTACGTCTGGTACGAAGTTACCTACATAACAGGAAGGTTGTTCTCCAAGAAAAAAATAAATTAGTGGAGCGTGAGTGGGGTGCCACAGGGCTCTGTTTTGGGACCGACACTAAGGAATGTTCTATACGACCGAGTCCTCAGACTAAAGCTACCGGAGGGTGTGGACATCGTGGGCTTCATTGCTAAGTGGACTGAGAAAAACGAAGCCCATCACATTTAAAATAAAAGGAGAAAAAATAACCCCAAAGGAATCGCTAAAATATCTAGGTGTAACCTTAGATAAGAGCCTATGCTTTAATCGCCATATCACTACAGTGGCAGCCAAAGCACTGAAAACTACAGCAGCGTTAGATAAACAAATGCCCAACGTAGGAGGACCCCGCAGTAATAAGCGAAAACTTCTTTGGTCGGTGGTTCACTCCACAATGCTCTACGCCGTCCCGATTTGGGCAAATACTTTGAGAAAACAGATGATTTGACTAAACTTGGTAACCGTTCAAAGGAAAATGGCGCTAAGAGTATGCAGTGCTTACCGGACTGTCTCTAGGGATGCCGCCCTAGTGTTAGCCGGCATATCACTCATAGAACTTATGGTAGAAGAGAGGTTAGAAGTCAACAATGGCAGATCAAACGGCAATGGCACACAGGCCGGCAAAAAGGAACTAGCGAAGGCCCGGATATACCAGTCTTGACAAAACCAGTGGACTATTCACAAAGGGACACTGAACCAGAGTCCTAATTCCTGATGTGGAACATTGGGCAACAAGAAAAAACAGCGAAACAAATTTTTACATCACCCAAGTTTTAAACGGACATGGCTGCTTCAGCAACTTTCTGCATAGCATCGATAAGGCCACAGATTGCCTCTGTATTTACTGTGGACTACATTTACAGAAAGGGATACATGGAAAAATAAGACAAATACTAGACCCATCAACTATGGTTAAACAAATGATCTCGTCGCAGGACTTATGGGCAGATACATCAAGGATGAACCAAGACATCATGACAATAAAAATGCTAGACGAGCGGAAAGGGAAAGAGGCCGAAAGGATGAAAAATGTTAGTACCTGAACCCCTAACCACAAGTGGAAGGGGGGTGTAAGGGCGACACTATGCAGCAACATCTTGTAAGTTATGTGAAAAGTGGTCCCAAGATGCTTGAGATTCAGAGGGTCCTCTTGCTAATTGTAAGTTAACCGTGAGGTGCTTACTATGTACAAAAAAAAAAGTTTTATCTGTCTAGTCTTGTCAGTACGGTCTTGTCAGTCCGGTCTTGTCAGTCTAGCCTTGTCAGTCTACTCTTGTCCATCTGGTCTTGTCAGTCTGGTCTTGTCAGTTTCGTCTTGTCAGTCTAGTCTTGTCTGTCTAAGTCTTGTCTTTCTGATATCTCTCTCTCTCTCTTCATGGTGCTACTGTCCTAAGTACGACCTGGACCTTCTCCCACAGCCTACACTTGCGCTTGGTGTCTTGATCTTAACACAAGTGAAGGGAGCCGTTACAGTTTTTAACGTGGTTGGCGAGCCACTGTTCGGGGGAGGTTTCGAGGCAGATTTTTACTGTGATGACTTTGCCAGAGCCATCTACATGAGAACCGTGGCTTATTTTTACTATGCCCATGATTTGAACCCGCGACTTGCTGCTCCGGAGTCTAACACTTTGACTACTTAGCCACCCCGCCTCGTCATTCTGATATAGTCACAGTATATGTCTAATTGTAAGTCTTGTCTTTCTGATATAGTCTGTCTAGTCTTTTCTTTCCAAATCGTATCTCTCTGATATAGTCTGTCTAGTCCTGTTTTTCCAAGTCTTCTCTGTCTGATATAGTGTGTCAAGTCTTATGATTGTTAATCAATTTGAGAAACTTATATTTCAAATTAAGAATATTCAACTTCAAGTTACCAATATTCAGCTTCAAATTGAGAATAATCGACTTAAAATGAAACTTTTAATAACAATAATAATCTTTATTGTCACCAAAAGGAACAAATGGCTATCGACCATAAGGTCTCTCTGCCCAAACTTTTATTTTGCAAAATTTCAGACATAAAATACTCACGGGATTGTTTGGACCTGTCGGAATCGGTATGGAATGTTCGTTGAGTAACTGTTCCAGACACTCGATTTTTCTCTCCAGTTGGAAAACTCTGTCGCAGTTCCCCGCGATTTCGTGAGATTCTAGATAGGTCGGCTCGTTCGAACTAGAATTTTCGCTCGTTGTTTTCGTCGCGCCAATTTTCGCACGGTGAAATTTTCGCACTTTTCCCAATCGAGGACTCTCATCACCTACAAACAAAATTATTAAGCATTATAACAAATTATTATTAATTATATCTAGGTATGGAAGCAAAAAGCACATATTTCAAAAATGGTAAATCTTTTTATAACATCCATTTAAATACAGTATAATCTTGATAATCCGACACATATGGGACCGGACAACCGCCGGATTATAAAAAAAATCCGGATTATGGAGATAATTAAGAAAGAAGATTAAGACGTCGAGATATTTCGACTCTTTATTAAACACGCCCGCAAACCAGCAAGACGCGGTCTGTTCAGAAAACCGACACCTTCGCCGTGTAGCCCAGTCTTTTTTCTACCTGGGGTGCGAGTTTGGCCATTTTGTAACTTAAAGTCTCGACGGGTCGATTTTTTCAAAAAACCTCTAAAAGAAACAAAAATTGGGACTTTTCACGAAAATAGAGACATTTTAAAAACATTCTTCCTAAAAACAAAATATACATAAATGTTCCTTATTTTTTACCGATTCTTTTGATTTACGACATTTATCGAAAAGTTTTTTAAGTTATTTTTGCAAATTAAGGTTTCGCCGAGAAACTTATCACCCACCTCCGACGCTCAGCTGCAAAACAACTGTCATTTAAGTCTTTTCGAGACATTCTCTTCTTTTCGAGACATTCTGGCAATGGAAGTGGATAAAACGATACGCACTTTTGCCCGATCATTGATTCCGATATTTATAAATAAAAAATGACGATTCCGATACCGATGCAGACAGTGCAAGTTTCAAAAGGTGTAGAAACTGTGGGTTTATGATAGCAAATATCTTCTTCTTAGAGTGCCTTCTCTCTACGGAGGTTAGCTATCATCAAGGCAATACGTATTTTGGATGTTGTGGCTCTCAATGAGCTGATTGAGCTACATTTAAACCAGTCTCGTAGGCTTTTCAGCCAGCTTCTTTTCTCATGTATTATCAGCCTCAATATTTCATATTTTTAGCCTCGCATAATGTGTCCTAGCTTTCTAGTTTTCTTTTCTGAATTGTGAACGTTAGTTCTGTTTCTTTTCCCATTCGGTTGAATACTTCTATATTCTTTATGTTATCGGTCCACGGGATCATCAGCATTTGTCGAAATACCCACAGCTCAAATGCTTCAATTTTCTTCATGTTTTGTTTTTTCAACGTCCACGCTTCTGCGCCGTACATTAGTAATGGGAATATATAACAGCGCACAGTGCGTATCTTCGTTTTTAGATTTAAGTTCTTCGTGGTCTCTCGTTTTCTAAGTTATTCGTCTATTTAGTTCCACACTGTGTCATTTTCCTCACTTATTATTGTACCTAAGTATTGGTACGTTGCCACTCTCTCAATGGTTCTCCTGCTGATAGTAATTGTGTTTCTATTGTTATTGTTCTGCTTGCTTATTACCATATATTTGGTTTTATTGTGATTTATTTTGATTCCATATTCGTTACTGTATCTGTTTATGTGTTCCATGATTGTTTGTAGGTCCATCTGGCTCGTTGTCATAATTACTGTGTCATCTGCACTTCTGATATTGTTCATGATTTTTCTATTGATTACCACTGCGGCTGTTGTGTTGGCTAGGGTGTGCTCGAATATTTCTTCTGAGTATAAATACAGTGTCGAACAGTGTCGGTAATAGAATGCACCCTTGTCTGACTCCCCTGAGATATTTATTTCTTTGAGGTTTGTTCTTCTATTGTGATTGTGGCTTTCTGATTCCAGTATGGTGTTTATATTTCATTTATAATTCTATCGTCAATTCCTTCATATTTAATGGCTCCTCTACACTATGGCTCATTGTGGGCCATCATGATGGTCACCATTATCATGGCCCATTATGATGGCCAGAATGAACGCATCCACACAGTGGTCCATCTAGATGGGCCATTCTAGATGTGCATGAGTGGGCCATACATTGTTGATAAAAATTAATTTCTAATTTTGAATTGAAATTATAAGGTTATTTGACTCCTTTTGATACAACTCAATAAACTTAAATGTCTCTTCTGGAACCCAATTTATTTCTTTTTTCCATTTTGCCATGATTAATAATAAACAGCTATTTCTTGTTATAGAAAACTAATTATTTCAAAAAACTAATATGTTAATTAAATATTATCTCAATAAACTAAATATTTCGTTATAATTAAATAATAATAATTACTAAAATCAGTGACAATCATGACAACAAGAACTGATAAGCGTGCAATAAAGGAAATAATGATGGCCCATGAATGGTGTGGACATGCCACTTTAGCCACTGCGCAGCTTACTTGCGCATGCTGGCCTCCTTTGATGTGTGTAGTCGGACCGCTCCCAACGCCATCCATGGCCATCACCATCACCATCATCCACTACTTACGCCACTACAGGCCATCTACCCCTCTACACAATGGTGATGGCTCACAGTGGCTCAAGATGGGCCATAGTGTAGAGGAGCCATAAGTATGGAAATGAGTTTTTGGTGACATATTTTATCGAACGCCTTTTCTTAATCAATGAAACATATATGCATTTCTACGTTCACATCCCGATATCTTTGTATCATTACGTTAGCCGCAAAGAGTGCCTCACGAGTACCCATGCCATTCCTAAACCCAAATTGGGTTTCGCCAATATTTTCTTCTAGTTTTTATATATTCTCTTATGAATCACCTTGAGCAATATTTTTAGGGTGTTGCTCATTAGGCTCAGTGTTCGGTGTTCTGAGCATTCTTTTACATGTTGTTTTTTTGGAATCTCAATGAATGTGGACCGAAGCCATTCTTGCGGTATGATTCCTGTATCGTAAATTGTATTGTATAGGTCAGTCAGCGTTTTAAGGTCTTGTTATTCAATCAATATCAGCGGTTCCACCGGTATTTGGTCTGGTCCTACAGCTTTATTATCTTGGGAGTTTCTTATCGCGTATTCGACCTCCTCCGTAGTATTTTTTTGTCCTGGTGATGCTGGCTCTATAAAGCATGTTTGTTCTCTTTCGTCGTAAAACAGTTATTTTATATACTCTTCCCATCGCTTTAGTTTTGTTGATATATCTAGCATTATGTTTCCATTTTTATCTTTTATAAAGCCCTGCTGTTTTTTCTTTTCCGTACCTGTGACTTGTTTTATTTTCTTGTGCATACTGAACATATCATATTTCCTTTCATGTTCTTCTATTTCTTGACATTGTACTTTTAGGTGTTTTTTCTTGGCTTCGTTTATTTTATTTCTGATGGTTTTGTTGATGTTTTTATACTTCTTTACATTTTTCCCTTTTTGTTTTCCTCTCTCCTCTATGAGATCAAGGATTTCCTTCGTCTACCTCTCTTTTTTTTCCTTTTATTATTACGCGAAATCCTTAAATTATTACGCGAAAGTCGATTTTATAAGTCTGTTTGGATGAGACCTGCCGTTGAAAATAGCCTTTCAGATGCGACAGAACTAATTTGGAAACTGAAATACTTTTGTGCCATTTTTTCAAATTTGGGTATAAAAGATCTATAGCGCCAGAAATGGAGAGGATTTGTTTCTCTTGATATATTGGGGCATCTCAAATATCTCTGTAGTTCTTCTTTGAATCAGTGCTCAAGAGAGAGAGAGACAGGCTCATTTTCTTCAGCCTCTTGAATAATATTTTAACAAACGTTCCATATCCCACATCTTGTAGATGGCTCAGAACTTGTACTTGGTTGTAGCACTGCTGATTCTGAAATATTTTGTAAATTCAGTAACTCTCCAAGCCTTACTAATAGTAGATTGTTTATGAAATGTGCGAAGTTTATAACGCGTATCTATTGCGGTGGTTGAATAAAACGAATCTTAATTTTCCAAATAATCAAATCTTTCATTAAGAGCCAATATCATAGCAGCCACCATAAGTTCGATACATTCCCTCTTGCAAAACACCAACCGTCTGTGTCTTGGACATTCTGTAGCATTCTTCGGAGACTGTTATTTAACGAAATAGCGTCGTGTAATACAGCTGTGGCTTTGCTGATTGATTTTGTAACCTCTTCAAAATAACGCAAAATGTTCACCATCTCATCCATCATTATTCATTCTTCCGTTGTGAATTCTAAATTGCACTATACATTAGGCAAAGAAGCTTGCACTGAAACTCGTTAAATGCGGGGATACCCTGTGCGTCGTTAAATTATTCCGCGTTTATTTGAACGAACTAAGCGCGGGGATGGCGCGTTTCCACGATAGATGGTTATAGTGCGGAATTCAAAATGTATCGGTGTATTGGCAAACTAATATCGCCGATTCCGATATATCGGAAAACGAACAATATCGCCGCTATATCGGTATCTATATCGCTATCGGATGCATCCCGGGATAAAAAGGACTTTTATTAAAATTTCCTGAAAATTTCGCGTTCCTCCGGCCCGTCGTTTGGGATCTGTGAGTCGAAACAGCAACCTCTAACCTGTTTTTCCCACAAGAACGCGTGTAAATTTCCAAGTTCCTTCCAACTTGTTAAAAGTAAAACTAAGTGTCTAAATCAGTGATTCTCAACCTTTTTTCTCTTGCGGTACACTTTCAACAACATCAAAATTTGGCGGCACACCGACAATAAAATGAGTTTAATAGTCATTTATTATGAAAGGGTATAAAATTACGGTTTAACGAGCGGATTGATAAATTCAATTTAAATTCGAGCGTTAAACCATAGATTGTAGATATGGTGGTGAAGAATTGTACTGCGACCTTTATAGATCTATTGTACCCCACCCTCCTCCTCCAAGCGTTGGTGTACTTACCCATTTAGAGCGCCTCCTCTAATCCTGATTCCTTCGGGAATTTCAGGATCTGCCTCGAGGCACATCTGTCTCTTGCGGAGTAATGCTCCGCAGTCTGAGCAGATGTATGGGCGTTTCCTCTACTTAACCACAGAATCTGCATCCGACATCCTCCTCCAAGCCTAGAGTCTTGAAATGTTTCCTAAGTCTTCAGTGTCCCGTCAGGACTCCTGTCAGAATTCTAAGCTTGTTCCTGCTTAATTTCAGGCAAGCTTTTGTTTTTTATTGGTTAAAAGATCCATGCGTCACTTTGGACTGCCTTACCCTTAGAAGTTCTTTCCAGGTTTTCATCCATTGTTCTCTTGTTTCTTCATTTAAACTTTTATGGATGGTGTTCACACTCATGCCGCTAAAGGGTTCCGGACCTATAAACTGGATCCCTTGTTTGCTAGGCGATCGGCTTCTTCGTTTCCGTCTATACCAGTGTGTCCTAGTACCCAGTATAGCGTTACTTTATTGTTTTTGCCAAGCTTGTTTAGCTTTCCCACACAGTCCTATACCACTTTGGATCTGATGGTGTATGATCTAATGGCCTTGATGGCTGCTTGGCTGTCTGACAAGTCTGATAGCAATTCGTTTTTTGCGTAATTCCTGTCAAGGTTAAACTGTGTACATCTTTCGATTGCGTGTACCTCTGCTTGGAAGATACTTGGGAATATTCCCATGGATTCGAAGTATTTGGTACGAGTCCCAAACAATACTGCACCAGTACCTTCCTTTATCTTCGAACCATCTGTATATCACTTGAGAGCATTTTGCTCTATATGGTATGCTGAGGATTCGCTGTTCCAATCGGCTTTACTACTACACATTGCTGTGTAGTTTTTCTCGAAGTGGTATTTGCATACCATTTCATCTTTTGGCGCTGCTAGCCAGGGGATCTTGGCCGCGAGGCTGTTTCGGTCTCTGCTCCCGATTATTTTACCTCTGCCTATTCCTTCCTTGCTGAACCTTACAATCGCCGATCTGGCGGCCCATTCCACCACAAGGTGCAACGGAGTCAGATCCAGCAGCAGCTCCATTGCTGCTGTCGGACACGACCCCATCGCCCCCGTGATGCAGACACACGCCAGTCTTTGAATCTTCTCAAGCTGTTCCCTCATAGAGGCCAGCTTGGTTCTACTTCCCCACGCAACTGCCCCATAAGTGATCGCAGATCTTACTATCATGGTGTACATCCATCGCAGGATTGTTGGGCCACGTTTAAAAACGCCACGTTTTTCCTGCCAGATTTCTGCACACCATTAGAGCGCGTTTGGCTTTAAACCTTAACTTTCTCTGCGAGTGAAATACAAATTTTTATTCAATTTTATTTTTGTTTACATAATTCAAAGAAAAGTTGGTCATGATTGTGGTGTTCTCATGGCAACGATAAACAACGATAAACGATTTGCTTAGAGTATTTATGGTGTATAATCAATTTGTGTTTTATTAATCGTGACTGGATACATCCGAAGAATTATTGTTAGAAGGTGACGCGGAAAGATTACTCCGGAAAAAATCTTGAGATTTGTACAAAAAAATGTAGATTTAATAAGTTGTGTGATTGGCGATCATCAAAGATTACTAGCAAATAATGCAAACACTAGTGTTGAACAAGAATGGCAACATATAAAGCAACAATAGGAAAACAGATAAAAGTCAAAAACTCATGGTTCGATAATGAATGCAGGGCAGCCCTACTCGTTAAAAATTAAGCACGGAAAAAGATACTACAAAGTGGAACCCGAGCCAACAGAGGTAACTACGAGCACCTCAGGAGAATAGCTTCAAAACTTTGCAAAGCAAAAAAGAAAATAATTTTAAATAAACAAGTGGAAGAACTAGAACAATACAACGTAAATAAATAAAGCAGGAAATTTTATAAGGCAGTACAACAGCAAACAACGGCGTTTCAACCTAGAACCATCGCGTGTTTAGATAAAAACGGGACAATACTAACCGAGGATGAGAAAATACTCCAAAGATTGCATGAACACTTTAGCGAGCTACTCTCCACTGACATCCAAAGGGGTGAAAGAGAAAAGGAAATCGTAAGCACCATGAAGCACAACCCGAAATCCTCACAATGTTAAAAACAATAAATCTCAGGAAGTGATACAATTCCCACAGAACTTCTGAAAAATGGAGGTACACCACTGTGGGAAAGGATCCATAAACTTATTGTCAGGGTGTGGAATGAAGAGATTATGCCAAGTGACTGAAGAAAAGGCATTATTTTTCCCATACACAAGAAAGGAAACAAGAATGTTTCCAATTACCGACGAATTACTCTTCTCAACGCCACTTACAAAATATTATCCAGCGTAATATACAATGGATTATCAATATATGAAGAGGAGATACTTGGGGACTACCAAGGAGGTTTTCGATGAAATCGATCAACAACGGACCAAATACATCTAATAAGGCAAATGCTTGAAAAATGTTATGAGCATAACATAACTTTGTTCCACCTGTTTGTTGACTACAAACAAGCTTTTTATAGCGTGTCTAGAGAAGAACTATTGTACCAGTTACTTGCCCTTGGAATTCCTCAAAAACTTATAAGAATGGTAAACTTAACTCTAACCAATACACGTGCTCAAGTATTAGTAGCATCAAAACTCACGGACGAATTCAACATCAGGACAGGGGTCAGGCAAGGTGATGAGCTATCTGCTATGCTATTCAACTTTGTACTTGAATCAGTTATTAGAAACCTGCACATAACAGGCCATATACCAACAAAATCTCAGCAGCTATGCGCATATGCCGATGATATAATTATATCAGCACGAACAGCAGAAAGCCTAAAAGAAGCTACTGTCTCCTTAGAACAGAAATCTAGCGTAGCCGGACTAGTAATAAACGTGAATAAAACCAAGTTCATGGGAAGTACCAGGGATCCATACCCTGGCCAGAGCTACTACAAGTCAACGCATTTAATTTCGGAGAAGTCAGAACCTTCTCTTACCTAGGGTCGAAAATAACTAACGACAACAGAATCAGCGAAGAAATCAGTGCGAGAATTGTAGCAGGAAAGAGAGCTTATTACGCGAATAAGAAGCTACTGGGAGAGAAGCTTCTAAGTGTCAAATCAAAGTTAAAGATCTATAACACACTCATTGTCTCAACATGGATCATATCTACGATCAACGAAAACGCACTACGAGTCTGCGAAAGAAGCATATTACGCAGAATCTTTGGCCCCGTACAGGAAACTTGTGGTACATGGAGATGCAGAATGAACCATGAACTGGACAGACTAATTGGAGGAGCGGACATCGTAAGGCATGTAAAGGCAATACGGTTACAATGGTTTGGACATGTTATGCGCATGGAAAGCACCCGAGGACCGAAAATACTGACGAACTGGAGTCCACATGAAAGAAGAGCTCGGGATAGACCACGTAAGATATGGCGAGATGACTGCGTCGACGACCTAAAGATATTAGGTGTGAAAAACTGGCTGCAATTGGTTAACAGCAGGGAGAGATGGAAGGATGTTGTAACTCAAGCCAAGGCCCACCCAGGGCTGTAGAGCAAAAGAATAAGAAGTTTGGCGATCAAAAAAGAACAAGCGATCATTTAGGATTATGTTTATGGAGCACGTAAGTGAGTTATTTTGATGCGTTGCCATGGAGACTTTTATTGTACTAGTGAATAAATCACTGTTTTATTGATCCGTATTCAAGGAATTAAACATGACTTTATGAGGCAAAATTGAATAAATAGAAAACTCGGATTATAGCGCATGTAAGGAGTCCTATTCAAACGGGACAGTTTATCACCCACCATACGCTCCAGCTTCAACAGCGTCGAACAAAAAACATTCTCCAACATTTGTAAATCTTTCATAATTTGATTCTCGATAATCTTGTTAGTGGTGAAAGCTGTTTTGAGTAAGGAGTCCTTATCCTGCAGCTGACACTTCAAGGCGGAAACTTGATAGAAGGAGCTACGACTGTTTTCTTTCAATTTGACAATATTTTTGGCCATATCGTCGATGAGCTCCCTCTGGTCGGTGACGTTTAATTCAACAGTGAGAAAGATCAGCGATTTAAGCCGGGCTTTCTCCTAAAACATCATTTTGCAAGTTGCGTTTTCGGTCTCCAGTCTCAAAAACATCTGTTCCCTTTGTACGACTTGGGATTGGAATTCATCGAAGGTAATTTCCAAAGCCTGTTCTGCTTTCATCCGATGGAACAGCGAGTGATCAATAGTCTTGTCTGTCTAGTCTTGTCTGTCTAGTCTTGGCTGTCTAGTCTTGTCTGACTAGTCAAATCAAAACAAATCAAAACCATTTATTTCAATATCTAAGTCACCTTTTACAGGAAAAACTAATTGAAATTTGTCCTAAAAGTCTCAAGGTAAATTATTTGAATTATTTTTTCCTATTTTGGATCGAGAGGTCGGAACCGTGTGATATATGATTTGGATTTATCTGTTCTAATATTACCCAATATATTGTCTTTTTTACGTTAGTTTATTTTTTTTACGTTAGTTTATTTACTAATTTCTGCCACGGCTTACATGCATCGAACTACGTTTTAGCCGAAAACTCTGCTAGTAAATAGTTGTGTTTGGGCTTAATCCAGATTTGCAGTAAAACTATACAAGCATGCTGTATCAAAGTACATACTAAATAATTTTTATTGTTTGCACTTCTAAAATTTGACGGCACACATCAAGATTTTTGGCGGCACATAAAAGTGCCGCGGCACAGTCGTTGAGAATCACTGGTCTAAAGTATGACGAAATATTTCGTCATACCAGAAATTGTTTGAAAAAATATCATATCGCGAAATAATTATTTAAATTTGCTTACTCAATTCTTTGTAAATTGGAAATACTTGATTTAAATATTTTCTAAACATATGAAATGTTTTAGGTTTCAAAATCAACAAGAGATTTTTTTCTTGATCGATCGATTTATGAGTTCAACAAAATTTTATTCTCTGGTGAATTGGTTAAAGTCTCTAGCATCATCGGGAAGTAAGTTTAAAACTGATTGCAAAAATCCCTCCGGAAAAGATAACGAGAAATTGAGTTAATAAAAACGTAGTAAAATCAATCACTTAAATCTTTTTTTTTGTAATTCGAGAACAAGGAACAAAACCCATAAGGCGAGTTATGTGTTTCGGGTTCAAATTTTGGCGTGCTTCTTCACCCCGTAACTAGACGTAACAAACAAATGATTTTAATCCATTCGATTGTTAATATATTACTATAATTATTATATTATATTTACTATAATTATCGAAATACACATTTCGATAAATTAACGAGAATTCCAATTCTTAAATTACGATTTTCGATCTAATTTGTTCAAAATGAAACAAATTTGAGCAAACATAAAATAAAAAAGCTTTCAAACTTTCGTCGTTCGTCTTTATTTTCTTAATTTAACTTTATTAAATATGTCACAGACATAATGTATTTCTCTAAAAATCAATGAATAATTTAATTTCATTAATAATTAAAAATTTAATTAATTTAATTTCTAAAATAAACTTTGACTTTTTGAATATTTCATGACACGCATTTAATTGTTTATTTTATTGCGGAGAAAGTTTTTTTTCGAAAACTGCTTGTAACACAGTTTTGATTGCCTTTTCATTAGCATTTCATTAGGAATTTCGAGATCAAAGTTCATCGCACCACAGATCACATAGAAATTTGTCATCGTAAAAATTCCTTTATGGCGGCATTATTCTCACGACAAGACAATTTCAAATCTCAAAATGGAAATTCATACAAATCAAACAGAATTTTCAAGAAATCCAGCGTTATAGATAAACTAGACCAGTCTACAATATATGAACTGTATTACAAAAGACAAGTTTCAGGAACTTTCAAGAATGTAGGTTTTTAAATAATTGAGCTGAAGTTGAAGAAATTTCGTTATTCTAAACTAAATGAGTTTCTGAATTGTTAGAGGCTGGTTTAGGCATAATTAGATTATTTCTGTATGACTCGCCAAAATCAGGCAAGTTTTGTGGGATTAAACAACAGCAGAATAGACCAGATTGGATTGTTTAGTCATATTGTTCTCGCTTCGTGTAGGAAAGTAGGTGAAAAAAAAACATTTAATACCAAACGTTTGTGAAATTTAAATCCGCCGGCCAACTGGTGCAACGACAATATAAATTGCAATAAAAAAATACAAGAAACTTTCTTGAATCCTTTTAAAAAATGAAAAAAAATGGTAGATTATGCATTTATTCTGCATACAATACTTTCTCCAACAATATTAGTCTTCACTAATTGTAAGTAAGATTAACTTTAGTAAAACGTAAAGAACTAGTCCGTATTATACTAGCTAGTTCAAATAATTATCTTATCGTATCTTATACTTATTAGAATAAAAATAATGACTTACTCGAAATATCCAGACTGTTTAAATCGTCAGTCGGACAATTATCATTCCTCCTCTTGCTGCCCAATCCAACACTTTCAACGGTTTCCATGTCGTTTTGCAGATTGACCGCGCTATACTCGGAATACTTGCACGCAGCATTTTCGCTGCTCAACACCTCAATCTTGGAAACCATTTCATCGTGTTTGTCCCGCAAACTTGTGTTTTCCGCCTGCAGCTCCGAAAGCTTCAACAGCAACTTATCCCGCTTCTCCAACTCCAGCTCGTTCATTTTCACCTTCTCCTCTTCCAACATATGAATTTGGTCCTTCAAACGCGACAACTTCGAATCATACTCGGAAATCTTCTCCAATAACTCTTGATTTTCTTTGTCGATACTTTGGGAATACTTTTGAGCGTTTAAAATATCATCCCTCAGCTTCAGCTCCTCGCTTTCCAAAGATTTTATCTTGACTTCCAAGCTGTGGTTCAACAAATTCATCTGCTTTTTATCCATCAAAAACTGTTCAGTAACTTCCTTAAGTATATCAGCGTGTCTTTGTTCTAAAAGCTTAACATGTTTCTGCGTGTTCATCTCCATTTTCGCAACATTATCATCAACTTCTTGAGCTAATAAACTAGATCTATTATTAGCTTCGAAAACGTCGCACTTCAACTTCTCCCTTTCAACTTGCATCTGCTCCAGCAGATTCCTCAAATACTTAATTTCGGTTTGGTATAAAGTTAGGAAAGCATGTAATAAGGCTATGTGCGGATTACAAATGTGATCCGTTCTTAACTCGGTTAAGCCTTTGATTTCCTTTTCGAGAACTGCGGAAAGTTCCTGGACGTTGATTTGACGTTCTCTGAAACCTAGGTCGTTGAGAAGGGATTTTGGGGAGACTATACCTGCGTTCTCCCATAGGTCTATTATCACATCGGAGTTAATGTAGCCGGAACCGTCGGAGCCTAATTTAATATGCTGTAGAACTTTGGAGTTAGGTAGAGTATCAGAAAAGTTATTGTCTAAATCTTTGTCTAGGGTTGGGTTGAAGAATTCGTTCCAAGTCTCATCTTGTTGGATAACTTCTAAGAGATCTTGGAAACTGATCTTTTTATTGTAATCTAGGACTAGTTTGTTGGACAGCTGTCTGATTACGTTATCGGCTAGCTTGTTGAGGCCTATAGCGTCGCAAACTAGGATTAACTCGGTTTGATTTAAAAATCCGTCATCGCCAACGCCTAGTTTCTTCCAAGCTTCCCTTAACATGTCTTCGGTGCAAACGTAATCGCCGTTTAATTTTAGAGAATTTTCGTTGTAACCGTTATGGCCTGGCAGTGAGGTGCACCGCTTCAATCTAGTAATAGTTTTCCTCTTTTTGGAATAGGTAACTTCATTTTGTGAGTTGGATCTCTGAACAGTGTTCGACTTATTAATGTAATTATTATCTTTTTCTTCCTTAGCTAAAGAAGAGACTTCCTCGCATCGGGATCGTCTACCGTACTTTTTCGAGCCGTAAACGAACTTCGGAGACACTTCTCGGTCGGGCGATGCATCGACACTCTCGCCGTTCTTCTGCAAGTTGCCTAGGATGCTGAGTAAAGCCTCCTTGAATTCGACGAAGGTAACTCGGGTTTTCTGCTCTTTCAGCAAGACTTTGACCAATTGGTTGGATTGCTCCTCCAGTTGTAAGGTTTGGCATAGTTTCGTCAAGCCATCTCGATCCAGACTGCCTTTGTTCTCGTTATCATGGTTATTGAAGACTTTCAAGAGCTGCTGTTCGTAATGATCCAAATTGTTTTCCATCTTCCACCAAATGTATCTGGAAAGGAAAATACAAAGATAATTATAGAAATGATTTTGCAAGTTCTCGGCGAATTCGAAGGCCGTTAGTCATTTTAACGGATTATAAAAGGAAACGTGAATCGATACAGTTTAAAACTAAAATAGAAATTGCGTTATTGCCACAGCTATGCGCAAAAATTCGACTGCAAGGACGACATTAATTACAGACACGAATTTCAAGGCATACGGGGACGTTAAAAAAATTCGTGCAGCTTGCAAAACATCCACGCTACATTTGTTGACATGTTGGTTAAACTCTTGTTGATATTTTACTAGTGGTAAAAAAATACTACATTATAGATAATCATATATTATCATTTAAATCAATAACCTCTAAGTTCATGTCTCTCTAACGAAATGTCAAATTACAAAATCTAACATCTAGTCATCCACGACCGAGAGGCGTTAAAGTAAGTGTTTGTCAAATATAATTTATAACAGCAAAGCTGCACTGATGATAGATACATCTCGAAACGCGTCTGTAGATGGCTATTCACTTAAATTAATAGAAAGATATAATCTTAAAAACAAAGTTATTTTTCTGTTTCTTTTTTAGTGCCACGAGAGTAGACTCTTAAGAAACTTGAGATCTAGTAAATATGGGGCAAATTTCACATGCAATTTGTTTTGGTAGTCCTAAATAGAATCAATAATATGATAGAGCTTCGGAAAGGTTGAATATATTTATATATTCAGGCTGTGTTCCGCCTTTACTAAGTTTATCTTGTTGATCTGTTGATTTTTGTAGTTGGGTTTCTGTACATTCGACGTATTTTTATTTTTCGCAATGAGAAGATTATGGATTAAATTTCTCGTGCAAATAAAGAGCTGTAAAGTAGTGGAAAAGTCGCAGAAGTAATTTAGTGAGCCGAGTATGAATGAATGAGAGATATAAACCTGCTACAAAAAGTTTCAAGATGCTTGTGACTTGGAAATAACTTCCAGGGTTAAGACAATCCATAGCATTGCTGGGATCTTTTCCAGAAAAGAACAAATGCTTGTCTGAAACTAAACAGCAACAAGTTTGCTGATCGGAATCCTGCCAGGGCAATGCAAACTTAGAAAGCCTTAAGATTGTAAGCTTTGAGAAAGATGTCAAATGCCGAATCTGCAACTCAGCAAATGATTTTCTCGAGGATTGAGAAGCACTAACTCGTAAGAGAAAGATGTACCATGGGGTCCACTGCTTGAACAAAGAGGTTTTGCAAACCACGAATGTTAGAACGTCGTCTGCAAGCTCACCGCTAGGTGGTTGTAGCGATTCTTTCCACGAGTTTAAAGATATAATATTAGTTTATAATGAGACGACTTTTGTATTCAATTTAAGTTAGATTTTGCTAACTTCATTCTATATGTTCTTGTTTGTAACGAGTGTGCAAAATATATAGAAATACAAAAGGTTATGTGCCTAGCACGTTTGCCTAGCCTGTGCCATTGCACAAGAAGAAATCTTTTAATTTCAAACTTGAAGTCCAGAATTCCAAGAAAATTAAGGAATTCCAGAAGATCCAGGAATCACAGAAAATTCAAGAAGATTCAGAGGATTCAGCAATTCCAGATGTGCACCAGTGCTCAAGGTGAAATTAATGGAAGAATTTGACGCAAGAAAAATGAAAGAAGATTCAAGAACATCCAGGACTCGAAGAAAAATCACGGGATCAAGGAATTCAAGAAAAATCTCCGGAAGATCAACGGGATCAGTTAGGAATTCCACGAAGATCGAGAAGAATTCCAGGAAGATCATAAAGATAGCGAACAGTTTTGTGTAAAATTTTGGTTACAAAAATGAGTGGAAGTCACCAAGTAAAAATTGAGTATATGAACAGTTCAAATTACGACACTTGGGAATTACATGTACAAGCTGTACTAGTGAAAAATAACGAAAGTGCCGATACAGAGGTAGAGTGGGACGCCTAATGAAAAAGCTAAATCGGAATTAATTTTAGCGATAAGTGCGTCAGAAATAACTTTATTTGTTAGTCTTGTGTAACATCACGGGAAATCTAGTTAAAACTGAAATCAATTTATCATTCAAAGGGGCCAGCCAGATAAGCTACCTTTCTGAAGAAACTTATCCTGGCTAAAATGAGAGATGGCACACATATTCGAGAACATTTGGCCAGATTCTTCGACGCTCAACAAACTGTAAGAAATGGATCTCGTGGCGAATCTCGAGTTATTTAGCATTCTGCATTTATACAGTTTGCCTGATAGTTTCGGAAACTAGCGATGCGCCATCGAATCACAGGACAAGTTACCGAAATCAGACGTGCTCAAGGTGAAATTAATGGAAGAATTTGACGCAAGAAAAATGAAAGAAAATGACGTCTCAAATGCGATGTTCGCTGGAAAAGAACAAAATTTCAACAGTCACAAAAACTATGATAAATACAGACAAACTGGTTATTTACGTTCAAATCATAAAATTCCAATAGAATGCTACTATTGTAATACAACTGGGCACAAAGCAGCCGATTGCCGCAAACGCCTAGTAGGAAACAAGGACAAGGCGAGGAATATACAAGATAATGACTCGTACGTTGCATGCGAAGACCAGATCGCTTTCTATACGACGTTCGGGCAAAGCGGAAAATGGTGTATCGATAGCGGATCCAAGTCGCATATGTGCAAGTCGACAGAAGAATTCTACATCCTAAGCAAGACGAATAGGCCGCTTAACTTAGCAAATGGTGAATCAACAAAAAAACGAACAAAACAAAAGAACAAAAAACACACACAACGAAAGAAAAAAAAAGACGGCGGAACAGCTGGGCGCAAGCTCAAAAACCGCAGAAAAGAAAAGGACACATGATTGATATTCAGTGTAAGTTAGATTTTGATAACTTCATTCTATATGTTCTTGTTTGTAACAAGTGTGCAAAATATATAGAAATACAACAATGAATCTTACCTAGATCCTGAAATATCTAAAGGAACCAGGACTAGAAGATGAGCTCTCACGCTCGCAAGTGTGTAAGTATACCAACGATTAGAGGAAGAGGGTAATAGATCTATACGTCATATAATCTACAGTGGTTCGTGAGAAGAAATATTCACTAATGTTTTGGGCAAGAGTCTATAAAACTTTGTTCCGAAATGTTAAATTTTAAACAAAAAATGCACCGCAAAATAATCGCTTAAAAAATGATGGATGATGTCAACAATGATTCATTGAACATTGCTTCAGTACCACCATAACGGAGGACGAGACGTGGGTGTACGGTTATGGCATCGAAACAAATGCTAAATTATCTCAATATAAATTTCCAAAGGAAAAACACGTCAAGTTCGATAGAATGTAAGTTAAGTTCTTCTAACTGTTATTTTTTGCACTATGTTAATAAAGAAATAAAGAAGTAATTTACTCCCCCGAAGTATCTACACCTGTCCTAATGTCCTAATGATCCTGACAGCTATGCTGACAGTAGCGTAGCTACCAGAAGGGTCACCCAAGTCAGACAGGTCAAGGGAGAAGGACCAGACTAAGATAGATATATGGTGATATATGGTGATAGATATATGGTCCTCCAAGGATGGGGGACTGAGTCGTGAGGGCAGAAACCTTACACCCGTAAAAACTACATTATCGCCAAAATACCTAGTAAAATTAAGCCTCGGATATTGGATAGAAGACGAAAACAGCAACGAAAATGGACTTTGAATTTTGGAACATGGAACATACGAGGAATCCGAAACAAACAGCAAGAAATAATATTAGAATTCATAAATCGAAATAAGGATATAGCCATCTTAACGGACACCAAGAAAAAGGGAAACGGAAGTGAAAAAAAAAAGAATATATACATTTATCCATCGGAGTCGACAAAAGCTTCAGGGCTAAAGCCGGGTTATCTATTATGATACACAAAATTTTACAAAGATCCATCAAATCATGGGAACCGGTTGACGACCGCATTATTAAAATGATCATACAAATTAGAGGAAGGCACATAATAGTGATTGGATTATATGCACCGAACGGTGACGCTAAGGCCCAAGAGAAAGATAAATTCGAACAGGACGTACGAAATATAATTGAACAAATTTCAAATCATCAATTAAAATAGCGGGGGAAATTATTATAGCGGGGGATCTTATCGGTAGAGTAGGCCGACAAGAAAATAGCCAAATAGTTGGAAGGCACGGGAAAGAGGTAGTCAATGATAATGGTGAAAGGTTGAACCTTTGTGACCAACATAATCTAAAGATTGCGAACAGCTTTTTCGCACATAACGACATCCATAACTATACTTGGTACCAACACACGAGAGGTTGGAAGTCAATTATAGACTGCGTGATTGTCAAACAGAGCGAAAAAAATAAGGTCCAGAATGTACGGGTCATGAGAGGGTCTTATTGCGGAAGCGATCACTGCCTAGTAAAGGCGAAGATCTATATACCTTATATAGCACTAAATCAAAAGAATGTCACGAGGAACAATGAGAAGATGTAAAAAGATTTGACAAGGAAAGTTTTGAACACTACAGTACAAAGTTTCTATACCAAAGACGATTAGAAAAGAAATTGGTGCAACAACAAAGGAGTACAGAAACTGAATATGAAGTTATTACACAATGTATAAAGGAAGCTGCGATGGAATCTTTAGGGAGGACGGACCTGAAGATCAAAATATCAAAAGCTTATCCAGACGGGAGACCCTGAGATCAGAGATAGATACAAGCAACCAAATAGGAAAGTGAAACAAGAAGTCACAAACAAGAAAAACGACTCGTGGCTCAAAACGTGCAAATACGTCGACCAAAATGTAGGCGGTACTAAGAGTTCAGAAACATGGAAGACCATCAAATCGATTCACAATTAATAACATCTCCAAGGAAGAATGGGTAGATCATTTTACAAAATTGTTAACAAAAACAATGCCACAGTATGTAGAGGAAAATGAACCAAACCAGATCGATGGGAAAACCTTGAAACTAGATATGTCCCCCGTAAAGAAAGTAATCAAAACGACTAAACTTAGAAGATTCCCAGGACCTGGAGGAATACACCCGGAATTTGTACGATCTGGCCCTGAAAAATTGATGGTTATGTTGAAGAATTTATTTGAGCGGTGTCTAAATGGTGCAGATATTCCAAAAGCCTGGCGAACGTCATATATAACAGCCATACATAAAAAAGTATCACGAAATGACCCACATAATTTCCGGGTAATCGCTGTCATTCCTACAATAGGCAGAATATATTCTCGAATACAGAAGACCTTAATAGAAGACCATATGAAAGATAAATAACCTGAAGAACATGCTGGATTACGAGCGGGTCGCTCAACAATCGACAACCTTTACACCCTTAAAATAGCCTTAGAGAAGCGTATGCAAAAAAGGTGAGAAGAACATATAGCCCTTTTTGATCTAGAACAGGCTTACGATAAAGTTCCGATATATCTACGGGAAAGAATGGAGGAACTAGAGTTGTGACCGACTCTACTACAGGCCACTAAAAACTACTATAGGGACAATTCTGCAAGAGTGAGACTAGGAACAGGCCTGACATAGGTTTAAGACTCCAAGGGGCTCAGAGAGGAATGCTGTCTATCCCCTACTCTCTTTAAAATTTACCTTGACCGATCCCTCAGAGGGTGGAAAGAAAGTGTGCACAAATGGGACAGAGGGTGGGAGATGACACGCTCTATAATTTATACTTTGAGGTTGTGATAGCAGAGGATGAAGACGATTTGGGGTATATGGACAGAAAACTGAAAGAGGGATACGAACAAGCTGGTCTATCGATGAACTTCAGTAAATGTGAATTATAGCAATACCTGGCAATAGGCACAAACAACCAGAAGAATCTTCTCTTAGAAAACGAATTCATAAAAGGAGTAGAAAAGTCCAAATACGTAGGGGTTGTATTTAACAACGAGGTCAGTAGCAGGGATGAGATAACAGAAAGGAATGATAAAGGTAGAAAAATCATGGTAGACCTAAATTCAATTCTCTGGGAAAAGAATATAAGGAGAACAAAAAAGCGACTATATGAAAGTATTGTTCAAAGTGTGATAACGTATGGAGCAGAAGTATGGGATATAATAGAAGAGAAAACTACTAGCAACTGAAATGGATTTTTTTAAGAAGAAGCTGTGGAGTGTCACGGAGAGATAGAGTGAGAAACGAGGAAATCCGAAATAGAATGCGCATGAAAAAGAATATTTCAGACGAAGTTGAGAAAAAACAACTGACTTGGTTCGGTCACACGAAAAGAATGGATGAGAATAGATGGCCTAGAAAAGTACCGGAATGGATACCGCCGGAGAGGAGAAAGAGTGGAAGACCTAGAAGAAGCTGGAGGGATGGAATAGATGAAGCGATGGAAACAAGAAACCTAACCGAGGAACAATCTCTTGATAGGAGAATATGGAAACTGGGGACGGAGAGGCGGCGACAGCCTTAGAAATCCATGTAAAAAAAAAGCAGCAATCTGTAGAAATGCAAGGATAATTCTTGGAAATTAACGCTGATATACGGGGATTATAACGAATTGAGACAATTTTGAAGGAGACAATATAAAAATCGGTGAATAAATAAATATTATTTTGTACTTAGTAGTACCTTGCAAGTGGCGCTTTAACTTCCCAAAGGCCAAATGGGGAAAATTCGCCTTAACTCTAGATGCGGAAATGGCAGCCTTCCCACCTACCCCTGCAAACTATGAGAGATTCATCTCAGCCATCAAGTACGCGGCAATACAGTCTATCCCTAGGGGCTGTAGAACTTTCTACGACCCTGGGCTACCCGATGAGACTAAAACATCCTACGACGAATACCTGGAACAATACAGCCGGGACCCCTTTGCCCATGAAACAAGAAAACTGGGCAATCAACTACTAGAATCCCTGAGCAGGAAGAGAAGAGAGAATTGGAAGAACACGATAGACAGCCTGGATATGAAACATAGTAGCAGGAAAGCTTGGAGCCTTATCAAAAAACTATCCAACGACTCAGCGGGCCCTAGAGATAGGGTTGATAAGCCGGACCAAAACAATAGGATGGTCACCACCTATAAAAGAGCCCGATCGTCGGAGAATGGACAAGAATCGTATTTCTCCCTAACAGAACTAGAACTGGCAATTAACTTACTGACACTCAGAAAGGCTCCTGGCCCAGACGATATAGCCAATGAATTCCTCCAAAACCTAGGACCACTGGCGAAATCCTGGCTCCTCCAACTATTTAATCTTTCCTGGCCGGAAAGGTAATTCCGAAATTATAGCTGAAAGTCAGTTGCAGCCCCCAAACCGGGAAAACCACGCCACGAGGCCAAGAGCTATCGACCAATATCCCTCCTTTGCTCCCTCTTCAAGCTCTACGAACGACTCATCCTAAATAAGATAGGCCTACATATACAAAACCAACTAATACCACAACAAGCTGGTTTCAGACCCGGAAAATCCTACACTGGCCAGATTTTGAACCTCACCCAACATATAGAGGACGGGTTTGAAAGGAGAGGAAAAACGGGGGTGGTGTTCGTGGACCTGTTGGCGGCATACGACACCATAAATCACAAACTACTCCTCGAAAAAGTCTTCAAAATGACAAGAAACTACCAAACGAAACACTACGAAACGATCAAGAAGAACGTGTTCCCCCAGGGCAGCGTGGTGGCACCTCTCCTCTTCAGTTTGTATTCGAACGATCAACCTGTCGTTTGTTTCATCAATAGTTTCATCTGCGCCGATGACGTAGCCATTACGTGCCAATCGCAACACATCAAGGAGATTGAAAGAAAGCTTACAGAGTCCCTATCCAGACTGTCTGAGCACTATAAGGCAAACCAGCTTCGCCCAAACCCAGGGAAAACTCAGACATGCCTATTCCACCTCAATAACCGGCGAACAGGGAATTACAAGTGGAATGGAACTCGACCAGGTTACAGCACTGCCCAAACCCAGTCTACCTAGGGGTCACTTTAGATAGAACTCTATCCTACAAGAAACATGTGGAGAACACTAGAGCAAAAGTAAATACAAGGAATGGTGTCATCCGCAAGCTTGTCAATTACCATTGGAGAGCCCACCCAGGTGTACTGTCAACATCCCTGTGTTACGCCCCGGCTGAATACGCTTGCCCTGTATGGTCCAGATCAGCACATGCTAACAAACTAGACCCCACCCTAAACGACACATATAGGCTGATTACGGGCTGCCTAAAACCAACCAATCTAGATCTCCTGTACATGTCAGCGGGAATAGCAGGAATTTCAGCAGGAATCAGCACAAATCAGGCGGCAAGCCTTATGTATGGCAGAACGAATTAGACAGTTACTGGATAAAAGACACCCCCTGCCCTATACGGACACGAGCCCCCTGCCTCCAGACTCAAATCCAAGAACAACTTCATAAAGTCAACAAACCCGCTAACAGACTCTAAATCGGCAAATAAAGAAACAATGTGGAAGCAGAGGCTAACAGATAACAATACCCCAACCTGGAATTCTACATAAAGCCACCCTGACGGATCACAACTAGACTAGAAAACCTGGAAAAGCCTCAATAGGATATTAGATATCAAATGGAAAGGTCCGGGGAAAATTTGTTAAGATCGGGATACGTCGAGGACGACTCATGCGCCTGCGAGGAGATGCAAACGATGGAACACCTCCTGACCTATCCATCCCTACAGACCCCCTGCACAATTCGGGACCTGTGGAAGGCGAATGACACGGCGGTGCAGTGTGCCAGACATTGGAAAGAGTCACTAAAATAAACCAATCCTGACTGGCGACGCCTGCGAACGTTGACACACAATTTATTTTTCCAATTATTGTAACGAATAAGTGTAGTTTAGACACGATTAAATAAAATTTTGTACTTAAAGTATTGCCCAAATTTACTACCCTCCACTTAGATCTGAACCCTTTAGGGTTGTAATATTAAGAGGTTTGTTAACATTTTTGCGGTTACAATTTGTCAGGTTCATCTCAACAAAACTGGTTATCGTCCTTCCACAAACAGAAAATAAAATTGACACATTACCAGTAGAGATGAACAAAAATGTTGTATGAAGAAAAGTCAGAAAGAAAATCGGTTCACGAAGTTTCTTCGGTAAAACCTCTGGTTTACATATTATGAACCATTAGACTGAAAAATTTAGTTTACGAAAATTCAGAATTACGTTTTTTGTAACAATGCAAATTGGAATGGTATGATCTATAAATAAAGTTTGAGAACCACCAGTTATGATACTAGGAACCGGGTTGCAAAAAAAAACGAATCAGTATTACCCATTGTTCAGTAAACAATGAGAGCAAATCAACCTTAAAGTTTACATTATTGCAGAATACTTGTTTAGTCTGTATATAATATAACGACCCATTTAGTGCATTAAAAATGCAAATCGTCACGAGACCACAAAGAGTCCTTGCCTTTGTACGTTTGTTATTTGTGTTTTGGTTTCGTGTGCACATGCAGTGCGCTTTGAAGTGGATTTCACCACTGCGATTTCTCCATTCCGTCCTGGAGGCTTTTAAGAGAAAATTTATTTCACATTACGTTAAGAACTGTTTCCCATTCAATCACTTGCACTTGGCATCAAGGCAAAAGGGAAACGCACTGATCGCAATCGTTTAGATATTAACGATTTAACGAGGCGTTAGAAAATCACCGCGAAACCAAATTAGAAAACATTGAGAAATTAAAATATTAATTGTTTAAATACTACATTGTGCTAATAACTAATTTATTTTGTTATATTTGCTTAGCAGTAAATTGAAACTTGAATCATTGCAAAAAAAACTTGTTTACAAATATTTTATTTGCAAACAATTTCAAAAAAAATCCAATTTGTATGCCAATTCTACTAAAAAGAATTTAAACCAGATAATCCCAAACCTTCCAACAAACGCATAACATTGTGATTATTCCCAAATATTGAGGGATTTCTAAGAATGTCTAGTCCAAAATAAATCCTCGAACCATTATTATAAGTTTTTTAATTTAAACAATTGAAACTCCAGTGTTCTTGATTTACTTTACTATTGTTTCTATTTACAAATAAATAATTTCTATTGTTCGAATCAAGGACAAACATCAAACCAGAAAATTTATTTAAAAAAAATCCTACGTAGAATAAATAAGAAATGACTGTGGTAAATTGTTAACAAAGTGAATATTGTTGTTAATGCAACTATTTAAGAATTAGTATATTAATGTATTAAACACGGTATTTACGATTCAATTACGTCGATGACTGCAATTTACAATAAATCTTCCAGGTTTTCTAATAGCGTAATTAACTGTGAGACAATAAATAATATAAAAGCGGAGTTTATTTACAGTTACGGAGAACTAGGCGCAGTTTTATTCAAATTTGCTGCTCAAAAGAAACAAAAAAGACGTTTAAAAACAACTACATGAAAATGGTGTTGGCCATTGTTACACAAAATCAATTAGTCAACATTTTCGTGTGCAAAAACAACTGGTTCATTTCACTACTACACTACACTAATTTTGTTTTTTAAGTAAGATCATTTCTCATTGGGTTATATAAAGCTGTGTAAGGTTAGTAAGAAAGGAATTTTCGTTAATTTGCAAAATACAACAGGTAATTGCCTTAGCTAATCGATAATACGCTTTCTACCGAGTTAAACAATATAATTTCTGCTTTGTTAAAGAATTGAATAAGGCAGGAAAATATAAGAAAAAATATCAAAAAGGAAAACAAAATAAATTACAGTAATGTTACACGTAGTAAATGACTGGATTAGAAGGTACTAGCGGATCTAACAAGACAGAGATCTAACGAGACAGACTACACTCTAGGCTACATAAGGCTAGACACGATTGGAAAAGAGAAGATAACACTAGGACGGGCAAAACTAGACAGACAACACAAGACTATCTGTAGATTAATAAATTTAAATTTCACTACACAGACAAGATCGGACAGCCATGACAACATGGAGACAACAGACCGGACAGGCAAGACAATAACACACAGACAAGACCAGACAGACAGGAATAGACAGACAGACAAGACCAGACAGACCTGACCAGACAGGCAAGACCAGACAAACAAGACCATACAGACAAGACCGGACAGACAAGACCGGACAGACAAGACCAGACAGACAAGACTGGACAGACAGGACCAGACAGATAAGACTACACCGACAATATTAGACAGACAAGATCAAACAAGACCAGAGAGACAAGATCAGACAAGACCAGAGAGACAAGATCAGACAAGACCAGAGAGACAAAATCAGACAAAGACCCAACAGACAAGACCACACAGACAATACGACACAGACAAGATCAGACAGACAAGACCGGACAGACAAGATAAGACAGACAAGACCTTTTTTTACGGAAGTAGCTGACAGCTGAACAGACAAGTGGCCCTACGAATATCTCCGAACATCACGCCGGATGTGGTTGTTGAAGTTAAGATAATTGCTGATACATCTTATTTGGGCTTACTGGAGGATCTTTCTATTGCGTCTCAGTTTTTCGTCATTTTCCTTAGAGGAAATAATAAATTTAGCGAATCTGCCTATCCTATCCCAGTTTTCTTTATTTTACAGCACGTAATCCATTACCGTTCTTGCATTAAACGGTATCTCCATGCCGGGGCTCTTAGATCGTCCCTTTCTGCTTCCCATATCCGGCAGTAAAATATTGTGTGTCTTACAGAGTTCACATCACCACAGTATTCACACAAGTCATCTGCGGCGGCGGGTATTTGTTTCAAGTAGTCGCGGAAGCACCCATGCCCTGTGAGGAACTGAGTCAAAAGAACTGAGGTAAAAGTTAGTCTCACCATGCTTCCTATTGACCCATGTGGTAATATCTGGTATGATCAACTTCGTCCATTGGCCTTTTTCGGACGCCCAACATTTTTGTTGGCATTCTGCTACGAGATTTTTTCTAGAGGCAATTCTAGATTGCCTATCACATGCGTCCTCGTGCAGATCGGTTCTATCCTTTACTAGGAGCTCTATCCGGGCTATACCAACTATTACCAAAACTGTTCCCCCGATACAGTCTTGTATGCGATACAGATCCTAATTGCAGTTTTTCTTTGAATTCTCGAAAGTTTGTAAATATTGCGTTCTATTGCTCTACTTTGAGCCCATATTGGGGCAGCATGCAGCATGGTGAATTGTATGATCGTACCAAGGAACTAACGTTTGAAGCTTCTAGGCCCACCTACATTGGGAATAATTCTGTCCAATGCCGCCGATACCTTCATGCTTTTAGCTGCTGTCTTCGTGAGGTGTGTACCAAAGGACAGGCTCTTGTCTATGACCCCGAGGTATGTGATTTCGTTCTTCGGGTTTATATATGTATATTGCACTTTAATGCGTTGAGTCTCCGTATTCCGGTCAGTAACATTGCTTCAGACTTTTCGGGAGCAAGGCACAGGTTGTTTGATGTCATCCAATTGGTTACTTGACGAATTGTGCGGTTTGCCCTTTGCATTAGCATGGATTCCGTTACTGCTGAGACCACGAGCGGCAGGTCGCGCGCGAAGCCAATGAGTGTGGCACCCTCCGGAAGTGTAAATCTTAGGAGGCCATCATATAGAATGTCCCACAAAGTAGGGCCTAAAACTGAACCTTGTGGGACCCCGCTACTCAGTTCTCTCTCTACCGAAACTCCATGTGCCTGTAGAAGCAGTGTTCTATTATCGAAGTAGCTTCTTACCATGCGCAGTAGGTAAGGTCGTTTTCCTCTTTCGGTTAGTTCCTTCATTACTATTTTCCAACTAGCACTTTTAAAAGTCAAATGTAATTAGTGCACATATCTTCCTTGTCCTTTCGGTGCCACTTCTAGCTTCTTCTGCAAGTTTTAGGAACACTTCTATTGCGCTGATAGTGGATCTGCCATCTCTGAATCAAAATTTTCTCCTGGACAATCCGATGCCTGCCTCGAGTCCTCTTTTAAGTCTGTCCACCAGAAGCTGCTATAGCATCTTTCCCGGCGTGTCCAGAATACGCAGGGGTCTATACGATGATGGATCGTCTAACGGTTTGTCACCCTTGCGGAGCAGGACAAACCTTGCGCACTTCCATTTCTTGGGAAAGTTCCCGGCACTTAGTTCTGCAATCATTGTATCTAGAACAAATTTTGATTGCTAAAGGGCTGCGATTTTAATAACCTCAGGTGGGATGCCATCTGGGCCTGGAGCTCTACCGTTGTGGATCCGGTCGTTTGCGGAGTTCCTCCTCGGGAAATAGCGGTATCTCATTAGCTCTGGTTGTTCCCAGACTAAAGGTTCATGTTGTGGGAACAGTACATCTACAACTCGTTTCAGGTCATTCCTTGGCATTTGAGTGTTTGGCAGTAGCACTTTAAGTATCTTCTTGCATAGCTGGAAGGCATCGCCCCATATGTCCTTGTCTAGGTACTCGCAGAGTTTTTGCCAATGTGATTCTTTTGCTTTTTCTATAGCTTGTCTCAGTTCTCTTTTTCTGCTTCTATATAGGTCCGTTAGCGATTTGAGCTTTTCATCAACGTCTTTTTTTAGTTTTTATCGCTGACACTTTCTTTTAGCAGCAAGGCCCCCACACGAGGCCCAGAAGTTAGATATTTCGTCTGACCACCAGTATACCAGTTTCCTCCTAGTTGGTACACCTCAGTCCACCTCAGACAAACAAGACCAGACAGTCAAGACTAGACAGACAAGACAGGATGATACGTATTAGAGTTTGTTCTGCATATCGAGCTATTTCAGCCGAAGGGGTAGGAGTGATTGCAGGGATTCCTCCTATAGAACTACAAATAAAAGAAAGGCGTAAGGGATACAGCGGAGTCGAGAAAACAGCAGCCAGGGAACAGTTGTTAGAAAACTTTATTTATTTATTTGTTCTAGCTCTACAACCCTGGGTGGGTCTTGGCTTACTGCACTACTTTTTTACACTAAATATGGTCTTCCATCAATCTGTGGTCAAAAGGAATATTCATCTTTTGGAGTTCTGATTTAATGTTGTTTCTCCAACGCATTCTAGGACGCTTGAGTGGTCTCTTTCCTGTTGGAACCTCTTCCCACGCTGATCTTACAAGTCTTTCGTCATCAAGCCTGTGTACGTGACCTGTCCATCTTAGTCGTTGTGATTTAATCTCTTGGACAATATCGCTGTCGTTTTAAAGCTCTTGCGCCTCAGCATTCGTTCTAATGCGTTACCGATCTGTGGTCGGATCGTGCTGGGGTCCAAAGATTTTTCTGAAGATTTTTGTTCAGAACACCTAAGTTTTTCTTCCTTTGCTTTGGTTATTGTCCACGTTTCGCATCCATATGTTATTACTGGCCTGATTATGGTTTTATACATTTTAATTTTTGATGTTCTTGTTATGTTTTTTGATTTCATAAGTTTGTTTAGTGCGTATAGGCAGCGGTTTCCATTTTTTTTATAGAAAAGTGGCAGGCAAAATGGAAAATCGGGACATATAGACGTTGGAGCTACCAATTAAAAAAGTCACGGAGAAATTGATTATTTCTTTCTTAACCCAAGTACTGTCAGGACATGACTGTTTCCAAAAATACATGTACGATAGAAAGATAGTGGACTCAAATAAATGTCGTTACTGCGAAAACATCGACCACGCAGAACATACTCTCTTCGCGTGCCCTCAGTGGGACAATCTAAGGGAAATATACATAAATAACACAGGAAAATTATTTAATTTTAAGAATATGATGGACATCCTGGCAGAATCAGCGAGAACATGGGAAACCACATACAGTTATTATAGTAAACACACACAGTTATTCGACAAATTATGGAAACAAAGGAGATATTAAACAGCAAATAAAACTTGCCCTGAAGGAATGCGCGAGCGAATGCTCGTGTAATGTGCAAAGAGGTGTAATGTGCGAGAGGAAAAGAAAGAGGTTTAGTCGGTAAGAATCCGACACTACCCTTTTTGTACAACGGATGTCTTATGTAAGATTCTGCCTCTTCCTATAAAAAAAAACTAACAAGACCAGAGAGACAAGATCAGACAGACAAGAGCGGATAGTCAAGAGCGTGCAGACAAGACCGGACAGACAAGACCAGACAGACAACACCGGACAGATAAGACCGGACAGAAAAAAACAGACAGACAGACAAGACCAGAGAGACAAGATCAGACAGACAAGACCAGGGAGACAAGATCAGACAGACAAGACCAGGGAGACAAGACCAGACAGATAAGACCAGACAGACAAAACCAAGGGAGTGGTACTAAAACATATTATCAAAAAGACAGAAAAAATATCGGAATTCCTCTAGGTAAAAAAAATTGTAGCAATAACCAAATTATTGGAAACACAAGCTTCAAAGTAGGAGTTGATTTAGAGTTTCAGGTGAAATTCTATGAAAAATCATTCCGGCGCAAGTTATATTGAATTATATAACTTGCGAGGATGGGACCAAAATAGTACAAATTTTCAAAAACCCAGTCAAAGTCCAACCACGACATAACTATCCCAGTCAAACTGACCACCAACTTAATAAAGAATGCTCTAACAGAACAACTAGAACCTAGAAGAATTATATAAAAACGGTGTAAACCTATGCTCAACTCAATTTATTTTAATGTTCTATCTTTCTATTGTCTCGTTTTCAATTTGTACAAGCTACATCCTTATGAAAAAATAAATTTAAATTAAATTTTGGCTGAACAGACAAGACCAAATAGATCCTCTTTAAACCGGCACAAATAGGACTACGTAGTCTACTATACAGTAGATCTAAAATATGATGTGAAACTAATAGAGATACATACATAATAGAGATAAAAACTTCGTCGATAAACTTTAGAGATACACATCGATGAAACTTTAGAGATACACATCGATGAAAAAAATAAGCATACACATAAACTCATTAATAAATAATAAATAAATCAGTGTATTTATTTATTGTTACAGTGTATATATGTCCAAAGGTGATAGAAATGGTATACTATTCGAATTTTCAATCTCACATGCGCTTTGGTAATTTTCAACACACTTGCTATTTATAGTTGAGCAATTGATTGTTTGCATATTTGTGTCGTATGGAGTGCTATGGACCTAGACTTATTATTGCATGTGCAGTTGCATGTGTTGCAAGTTCATAGCACTCCATACGACATAAATCTGCACCCAAACAGTTGCTCAACTGAAAATTGCAAGTGTGTTCCAGCCCTAATATCTCCATAATACAAAAACATGCTGTACGATTATTCTAAATTTAGACTACAGACAATCTTGCCGATTTAATCTTGCAAATTTAAAGAAGCTAATATATTAAACATATACCTATGCTTTATGTGATCCCTGTGGGTCTAAACAATATAAATAAATAAATTAATTAAACGTACACAGCTACTATATCTATGAAGCTTTAAATTTTATTTTCAAACATAAAATCTCTTCGAAAACAGCAAAAACAGGAAGCATTTTCAATATATGCCGCCAATCCACAAATTAACAATGTCAGATAAAGAACCTTTCTCCAACTGCATTAAAGTACATAATCACTTGCCAAAAAAAATTTAACCCATAAAAACTTTAAAACATTAAAAAAAGTGCTCAAGTATTAACGGGACTTTTAATTATGGCACGAGGTTTGTAATAATTATTTAACATTTCCATTTGGTGTATAACTTAAATATGGACAGGCAAGACCAGATACATGAGACCAGACAGAGAAGACCAGAGAGAGAAGACCAGACAGATAGAACCAGACAGACAAGATCAGATAGACAAGACCAGACAGGCAAGACCAGACAGACAAGACCAAACAGACAAGACCAGACAGATAAGACCGGACATACAAGACCAGACAGTCAAGAGCAAACAAACAATACCAGACAGACAAGAGCAGACTAACAAGAGCAGACAAACAAGACCAGTCATATAAGACCAGACAGGCAAGACCAGACAGATAAAACCAAACAGGCAAGACCAGACAGACAAGTCCAGACAGACAAGACCAGATAGGCAAGACCAGACAGGCAAGGCCAGACGGACAAGACCAGACAGACAAGAGCAGACAGGCAAGAGCAGATATACAAGAGCAGACAGACAAGAGCAGACAAGACCAGATAAACAGACTAGACCAGACAAACAGGCAAAACCAGACAGACAGACAAGACTAGGCAGACAAGGCCAGAGAGACAAGACTAGGCAGACAAAACTAGACGGACAAGACCAGACAGAAAAGATTAGACAGATAACAAGTTCTAGAGCTGATCTATTTAGAAAGGCGAGATATTTTCTAAAATGTAGTGGATTGAATGATTTAATTAATTGTGAAATTAAAATTAGTCTAAGAATATAAGGAAAAGAATGAAAATTTAGTGAACTAAATTATTTAGTTAATTCTGCAAAAATAAATGTTCTAAGCTTCAAGATTAACTATAGGATTAAGGAAACTATAATATTAAGTTAGTTAAGAGATTTAGCGCTCATTTAGTGATGTTTAGTATATATTGGGTTGTTGGTGTTTGGGTTTGTCATGTTGGGTTGGAAAGTAATTTCGTTTTCAATTATAAACATTTAATTTTATTATATTTCACCATTTTGGTTCAACACATTTCTTGTCTCAATAACTCGAAAATTAAACGAAATTTTGAAAATTATTTTGAATAAAACTTGTAGAGCACAGGTTCTTAAACTGGAGTCCGCGGACCCCTGGATGTCCGTCCGCGTAGTCATTTCTGAGGGCCCGGGATACCATGATATAAAAAAATGGGTGGAAACAGTTCAAGAAGACGATAATATATTGTACACTTTTTAGCTCTTTTTGCTACTATTTCTATTCATTTTATGTTTTTTTTCTAAATTCTTCTATAAGAAAAATGTTTGTTGCGTCCTAACAAAAATATCCATTTATTAAAATTATTCGCGATACATTTTTAGCAATATTTATTATAACTTAGTGCCTATGCGCCTATATGACATTATTGAGTAAGAAATTAAGTCTGAAGAGCGACGTGAAATGCCTATTCGGATGGGGTCCGCAAAAACAAAGTTGTTCAAGAGAATTCTATTTTGGACAAGAAACTTTTTAATCTAGTGATTTTTGGTTGATCAATTTGTTAATATGATCAATAACAAAATCTTCATATTTTACGTGTTTCTTGCTTCTAACTTGGCTACAAAAGCAATCTCTATTACAAAATATACAGGGTGGACCATTTAACATGACCACCCCAAATATTTCCGTTACCTTTAGAGTGACGAAAAAAATGTCAAAAAGGAATTTTATTTCAAATTGTCGTCTATGAAAAATGGTCCAATAATCCGGTCCTCAATTATGCCACACCACACATTCCAACGACGCTGGTGAACAATTTGCCGGAGCCACTTTCGATTTTCTATTGACCAATAGTGCATGTTATGCGTATTCAACTGTCCCTGTATAGTGTAGTCTGTATCCTTTAATTGTTTTAAAATTTTTCTCACAATTTTCCTTTCTCCTTTTAGAAGATTTTCGAGATCTCTTTTTGTGTAGAGTGTAAGCGTCTCACTCGCATACAGCGCTTCTGGTTTCACTACAGTGTTGTAGAGTTTAACTTTTGTGTGTAGTGACAGGCATCGGTTGTTGTAGATGTCTCATGTTTTAAGCTAGACATGAGATTTCCACTTTGTCTTTGGTCCTTCCTAATTGTGTGGGTTTCCAGTGCTTTTGAGCTTTTAGCTCTATTCCCCATTCTTTCATCACTTTGTCTAAAGCCACATTGAAGAGTAGCTAGGACAGGCCATCTCCTTGTCTGACACCTATTTTTATCTGAAACGGTTCGGAAATTTCTCCCATGAACTTTACTCTTGTTGTTGTGTCTGAATTGTGTTTAATGAGTTCTAGAGTTTTCGAGTCCAGTTCTTGGTCTTCCAGGATTTCGAAAAGTGATTGCCTGTCTATGGAGTCATATGCGTTTTTGAAGTCCACAAAGGTGCATATAACTGGTGAGTTTCTGATGGCTTTGTGCTTGAGTACTGTTTTTAGTGTAAAGATCTGTTCTGCGCAGGATCGACCTGATCTCAAGCCTGTCTGGTTTTTTATTGTGTGTTCGTTGTTCCTCTACTCTTTGGAGGAGGCTCATGGACATGACCTTGTAGGCGACTTGTAATAGGGAGATACCTCTGTACTTGTTCACATCAGCTCTGTCCCGCTTTTTATGTAGTGGGTGTATGAGTGCGCATTTTCCAGTCTTCTGGTAATTTTTCGGTTTGCCAAATTTCTTGGATGATTTGTGTGAATTTTCGTAGTGAGTTTGTTCCTAGATTTTTCAGTAATTCCGCAATGATTCCATCTTCTACGGATATTCTGTTGTTCTTGAGCATTTGCATGTGTCTATTGATTTCTTCTTGTGTGGGTGGTGATGAATCCGGGTCTTTCTGGTTTCTGTAGGGAATCTTGAGGTGGGTTCTTGGCAGTTCAATAGGTTAGAAAAATATCTTGCTAGTTCTATGCAGTTTTCTTGATTGGTGAGTGCTAGCTCTCCTGTTTCCCTTCTGAAACATAAGTTTTGTGGTGTGTAGCCTTTGATTTTAATGCGAATGTTCTGTAGAAGTCTCTTATGCTGTAGTTTTCCTCTATGGACTTTAACTATTCTTTCATAAATCTTCTCTTGGTTTGTCTGAAAATTTTTGTGACCTCCCTTCTTGTTGCATAAAATTTCTGTTGTGTTACTGGTGATTTTTTACTGTTGTAGGTTTGGAATGCCCGTTTCCTTTTTCAAGTGATTTCTCACATTCCGAGTTCCACCACGGGTGTTTTATGTTCTTCTTAAGTGGTATCAGTTCTTTTGCCTTCTGTACGATTTTCCTGTGGAAGTCTGCACAGTTGTTTGCCTGTTCTTTATCCCATTCTTGTTTAATGTTGGTTTCCTTGATCATTTTTGTGTCGAATTTCTGCAGGTGTGTTTTTTATGTATTCGATTTTAAGTGAATTTTATTTTAATTCTTGTTAGATAGTGGTCCGAGTCCTCTGTGGATGTTCGCACCTCTGCGGATTTGTGGATGGATCTCTCTTTGTGCTGGGTGTGTGATTGCGATATGATCGATTGGGAATTCGCCGAGGGACTGTATTGAAGACCTCCAAATCTATTGTTTTTTAAGTGTTTTTCTGAGGGAGGTGGATATGATTTTGAGGTTGTTCTGTTGACAGAGTACGATGAGCCTTAAGCCATTTTTATTGGTGAATTTGTGTACGGGAAATTTCCAACTGTTTTCTGACAACAATTTTTTTCTCCGCCAATTTGTGCGTTGAAATCGCCTAGTAGGGTTTTAGTGTCTTCCTTTGGGATTTTATTCATTACTTTCTCTAATGTTTGCCAAGATATGTCTGTTCTCCTTGGATCTTTTTTGTTGTCCCCATTCGTAGGTGCGTGTACATTGACTAATGTGTATTTTTTGTTGGGGCACTGGATGCGCATGGTCTTTAGCCTGTTGTTGACCGGTGTGACTTCTTTTACTGATCCTAAATATTTTACTATAAAGGTCATTCCTAGGATAGGGATACTTTTGGCGACTCGATTTTCAGTTTTACTCTTGAATGTATGATAATTACCATAGTCTACTGAGTTTTCCTCTGTGAAACGTTTCTCCTGTAGTGCGAGGATCTGGATCTTTTGTTTGTCTAATTCTAATATTAGGTTGTAAAGCTTTCCTGGTTGGATTAGCTTATTGATGTTGAAGGTGCCGATGTATGTATTAGTTTTACGGGGAAGTTTGTGAGAGAACTCCGACTTTCTCTGTGTTCGTGTAAGCCCGGGATCCCCAGAATCCGAAATCCCTGTTGCCGCCTTTTGTTGACGGGTGGAATGGTTACCACCTCGGGTACCATTTTAGTCGGGTACTATTTCACCCTCTGGATGAACAGACGCTGACAAAGTTGCCGGTGGTCTCCACTGCAGACGCACTTGGATTTTGATTGTTAGTTTTGGTTCGCCCTGAGTATTTTATTTTCTCAGTACCCCCCATATTTGGAGAGCATTCCCCTATGCGCCACCTGGTTAGACGCCCGATGGGAGACTAACAACTCCACACGGTTTTAATTACACATATTATATTACTATTTTTTTAAATCCCACAAAGAAAAAGAAAATTTTACATTTCAAACGAAATTTTTTTTGAAACCAATTCACTTTGTTTTTACCCAATTTTTTACACTAACACCAATCCAATGTTAACTTTTTTAACAAATCAGCTGGATTACCCTACAAACTAGAAGGCATCTTCAGCAAACAATCAGCTGTGGAAAACGGTGGTATAGCAAGATGTCGCCGCATTTGGGATGCTGTTGGAAACGGAATGAGACGCATAGAACTGCCGGACGTATGTCTCTATGCTCGCGCTCAAGTAGCGAAAATCCCCAAAACCAAGATTCGTGCAACTTGGGGATACCCTTTTGATGTATATATGGAAGAAGCACGATATTTCTATCCCTTATTGGAATTCATTTCATCCTCAGACTGTAAGTTACCAATGGCTTATGGAATGGAGATGGCAAATGGAGGGATGGCTGACATAAATAGAATTCACGAACAACTCAAGAGTAAAGATGTCGCCATGGATTGGAAAAGTTTCGATAAAACCATTCCCCCTTGGTTAATACGTGATGCATTTGCCATTTTGGCGCATACGATTGATTTTTCACGTATCCGTGATGATTCAGGCAACGTTACAGAAGTGAACCTTGAACGAAGTTTGAAAAGATGGAAGCGTATGGTGGATTACTTCGTGTACCCCCGTTCGCACTGCTAAAGTAGAACGCTTCCTTGTAACCGGAGGTGTGCCAAGTGGATCCTGTTTTACCAATGTTATCGACAGTATCATTAACATTTTGATTACTCGTACGATATTATATGATACTACTGGATCTTTTCCCCTCTCTGAACTATACCTAGGTGATGACGGTATCATATTTACTAACGCGGAAGTAAATTTAGAAGATATAGCTCATTTAGCCTTGTGTAGATATGGTATGGTAATAAATACGGACAAAAGTTATGTGACTACCAATCCTATGAACATACATTTCTGTGGATATTATAATTTGGGTGGAGTGCCATTCAAACCTCAAGACACTTTGTTAATATCCTTCATACAACCGGAACGAACACGTAAATCAGTAGAAGAAGCAGCTTGCGCTGCCCTTACCCGATTGTGGTCATCGTTGGATCCAGTTGTTGCGGCAAACTGGGCCAAGATCCTCGAATACATGAGAAAACGTTATCCAACGCCAACGACGATGTTTTAGAGTTGTTGGAACGTCAGAAAGAACGCCATAAGTATCTACGACTTATCGGTCTGGATACTGGTCAAATATCCAGGCCAAAACCCATGGATACTAACCCTGCCATACTAGAGACTATGGTTAAGACTAGGCTTAAACGTACTATGGTTATCAACAATTGGAAGTTATGGGAGCTCGCTGATAGGAGCTACGATTATTGGTGCATTGTTGATGAACAAGAAATTTGTGATAGCAGATCTATTAAATATGTAAATCTGGTTTTATCTAGGACATAAGTCGATCTACTAAATTAGTTTTTTTTTCGTAGGTTTTATGGGATAAATCTATCATATTTGTTTTAGAAAGAAATTCGTTACACCATGTGAGTAACAAACCAAAAATGGGTTTCTCAACATTTAAATTATCAATTATTGCAAAATATAATTCTCACGTAATTAACCAACATTTTAATACGTGTTATTTATCTGAAAATTATCCGTTTCCTTGTTTATATTGAAATGAAGTATTTAACGACTACGTGAAATGAGAAATATTATATTGATAAAATGTAATTAATTGTTTTTTTAATTATCAATATACGACAAGAATGAGAAAGTTTGTATGTATGAAGCTTAATTAGTTGTCTTTGGAAATTGTAATTTATTTTTGCGAAATTTTCTTCAAAACTGTAATTTTCGATTAAGGAATTTTATTTATCGATCGTAGACGCGGTCTGAGATAGGTCAGGGCTGGCAAATAATAACAATCTACGTTCGATAAAAAAAACACTTCCGTTCCAACAAATATAAAATGAAAACCTTGAAATAAAAACATCGAAATAATTTTATACAGGGTGTTAGGTAAACATGCGGAACAATTCAAGGGGTTATGGCCTATTCTAAGGCCTATTCTTCTTGGCCTATTCTATTCTAAGCTTATTTTGTCTATGATAATTTCTGAAAAACCCCTTTGTTTCGAGGATACAGGGTGAACAAAATTTGCGACAAGTATATTCGATATTTGTTGAAATCATTATTATAAACAAAAGTATGGCGTACGCCAATGAGTTTATCAAGTACAAAAAATTAATGAGTTTATCAAGTACAAAAATTTGTTGACGATAACTTGGAACGGTTGTTTTATCTACTAGCGTGCAAGTGGATTTCATTTGAATACGTCTCGTCAGTGATCATCAGCTGCATCGGTCGCAGTTGTTTACATTGAGTGATGTTTGGCTGATTTTGTGAAGTCCTCTACCATGTATACAAACGCCGAGATAACTGACATGCATTGCATGTATGGATCTGCTGATACATTGTACGGTTTCCTAGCCCTAATATCCCCGACCGAAAAATCCTCGAAAACATTCATGCACAATCGTGAAACAGGCACATTGAAACGAAATGGAGGGCCAGGAAGATGAATGATAGTGAAGAAATGTACAACTTGAACAGAATGTGCTGGACGTGATAAGAGGAAGATTCAAGTACTTCTACGCAACTTCGAATGTAAGTCATTGGACAGTTTGGAAAATTCTCAAGGGCAATTTTTTGTATCCATACCATATTCAGCGTGTTCAGGTACTACTATCTGCTGATTATCGTCCACGTATTGCGTTATCTCAATGGCTTTTGCAAATATTAGTTCTAATCCCTCAATTCTTGATACATATTATTTTCATCGATTTCTCAAGAAATGCAATAAGGAATTTCCATAACAAACATGTGTGAGCAGATGAAAATCCACATGAGGTATGTGAAGATCGATTTCAACATCAGTTCTTCTTGAATGTTTGGGTTGGAATTGTGGGTAACTGTGGGTCCTAATTTGACCGGAATTTCTACCAGCAAGACTTACTGGCGAGATGTATCGCAACTTTTTCACTGTACGAGTTTCGTAAGAAACACTGTCCGAGTTTCTGCGAGGATATACAATTGGCGACAAGAATTGCAATGTAATTTTTTAACAGCAACATACAGAGATCGCTGGATTGGTCGAGGTGACTCATGGCCTGCTAGATCCCAAGTCTTAAACCCCCTGGATTATTTCCTATGGGGCTATCTGAAGTTATTAGCTTACGCTACTCCAATCGAGAATTTGGAGGAATTGCGAAATCGGATAATTGCTAGTTGTAACTCAATTAGAAACAGCACTGGTGTGTTTGAAAGAGTTTGACACTCAAAGACGAGAAGATTCATTGCATGTATCCAGGCTGGAGGAGTCATTTCGAATATTTATTTAGATTGAGCAACTTTACATGTACTTTTTGATAATAAAATGTTGTTACTGTCGCAAATTTTGTCCAGTATCTACGAAACAAAGGGTTTTTCAGAAATCATCATAAGACAAAATATTATTAGAATAGGTCAATGAACAACCCCTTGAATTTTTACCGCATGTTATATAAACCTAAGACTCCGCATAAAACGATAAAAGTGTAATGAAATGAAATTTCATATTTATTTCGAAAGTTTTTCGTGTTTATGAGTTTACGGAAAATACACTGCTCAAAACAATTAGCGGGTCATCTTGGAGTATCTGAGCAGGAGTATCTGAGCTAGGGGTCCTGTAACTCCTAAACAATTTGAATTTCCCGGGCTCTTGCAAGCGTGGAAATAAGTTATTGCTGTCAACATAACAAAACAACGATCGCCTGCTAGAAACATTCTGCTATATTGTTTTTAGGAATTTCTTAAAATTTTGTCATTTTAATCTGGAAACATTGCCCAACACATGCAAGTATGTAATTTTTTTCTGACATCACTGTTAACATTTAATTAAAATTATCGGGGCAAGAGGAGTTAAGTCCAAAAGAAAAGGTAGTGGACCTAGCAGAGAAAATACGTCAGTTCTCATTTGCTGTGCCGCTTATGGCACATTACTCTGCGCATTTAAAGGAAAATACATAATGGAAAACTGGATAAACTCAGATGAAACGAATGTCGCGATGTCAGCAAGGGAAAGGGTCTGGATGAACACCAAACTCTTTTTATAACCGGTTTAAAGACATCTTTTTAAAGAACATAAGTGAAGCGAGACCAGTCCTATTAATCTATGATGGCCATGTTTCACATGTTTCTACTAATTTAATTCGCTTAGCGATGGAAATTGAACTGATTATAATGAAATTGCCACCGCACACAACACACGTGCTACAACCCGGTGACGTGGCTGTGATCAAAGGGATCAAAAGTAATTGGGACAAAATGTTGTGTCGGTGGCAAAGGCAAAATCCAAGAAAAAAGATCCAAAAGCTCACTTTGTTAAGTTACTCCAAGATGTAGCTAAAGTAGTGCTTGGAGAGAGCATACGAAATGGCTTCAGATCCACTGGAATCTTTGATCGACTTCTTCCAGGACTAAATCGAAAAGCAATAAATGAGGATATTTTCGACCCAAATGCTTTAAAACAAGGAATTACAAGGAAAATCGTTACAAGGACAAGGAAAATCGGAAGCAAGTTTACAAGGAAACAAGTTACAAGGAAAATCGTACTATCCCTGCAGCAAATGGCGAAGCAGCAGCATCAACTTCAACTAACCGTTCAAATGGCGAAGCAGCAGCATCAGATGGTGAGTTAGCATCAACAACTTCGAGCTCTTTTGAAGAACCTCACATTGTTAAACCAACGCCAATGTTAAAAAAACTCACCACCCGCAAGAGGACCAAGATTGGCAACTGCGAAATTATAACTACCCCGGAATACCTACTACAAAAAGAAGAGAGTGATAAATTGCTTCAAGAAAAAGAAGAGCTTAAAACACTGAAGGCTACCAAAAGACTGTTCCCAAAAGAAGTTAAGAAACGTAAGAAAATGTCGACGAAAGAAGAGACTTCTAAATGATGAAGAAATGGAGAACAACGATAACGACATTGATGAAGAAATTGAAAGCGACGAAGAGGCTACCTTACAATCTGACTTAAAGGGTGACTTACCCCTCCAAAGAAGAGATAGGCGAATTTGTAGCCTTCAGGTACGAAAACCGAGTGTTTGCAGGAGAAATTAGGTTTTTGTCATATAGACAATGACGACAAAGTCATTAAAACCCTAAAGCGATTAGGCAATCTTTGGAAGTGGCCACTGCGTCCCGACGTCTTGAAGTATAAATGGACTGATGTGGTGGGCCACGACAGTCCCAAAATATTTAGTAAAAGTCTTGAGATTTATTCAATGACGGAACTCGAAGGCAGGGACTGAAAAATTTCCTTTTCTTTGGAAAGAAGTCGAATGGTTTACTAGGACTACTTACTTAATTTACTTGACCTTAATACTAATTTAGCACCTACGTGGTCAGATCTTTTGTGTCTTTGTGAAAAATGATTCATTCAAAGAGTTTGATAATGAAATAAGGCAGTATTCTTTATTCACAACTGAAAAAATAATGCTACCTTACTACACATATACATCGTCTCTATTGTATAGTAGGTTTTAGACAGAAACGAAATTTTTCCACAAGGAAGACATAAATAGAACATAGTTCTGTGCCAGATGAAATTCAGACTTGATATCTCAAGATTTAGACAAGAAAATTTAAAATTGAGACAAGTAATTACAAAAGTAAGTCTAGATCAGGAATACGCGTGGAATTGATGGCACGCAACAGAATATTTTGGGCACAGCACCGATCAAAACTGTTTGCATTTTAGATCAAAATAACAAAGTTCACTATGAAGTGTTATATTACGAACGAACGCGAGAGATCCTAAGCTACGAAGTGATCGGGCGCAGTGCCATATCGAGCGCAGTGCACTACCAGTGTCGCAGTGACATATGCCAACATTTCAATGAATTGAACGTAAATGAAGCTTTACAAGGCACAAATAAAACAATTATCGTTATGACAGATCTCATTCGCGCATTTCACGCTAAACTGCATGTTTTCAGAAAGGATATAACAAAAAACTACAAGTATTTCCAATCGGAAAAAAATATCAACGATTTAGAGGTACATGAGAAACCAGGCGAAGAAAAAGTTACTGAAGAATTTATTTCTGTAATCGATTCTTCAATCAAGGAATTTTCAGCGAGATTTTCTCAGTTCAAAGAATTATCGGAAACACTCGAGTTGTACAATTAATTGAAACAGAAAGATTGACAAGCAATACAAGTACAAATGCCAGTAACAAAATTTTGGAAACATGGAATTCGTTTCCAGACATATTTAACTGTTTGAAAAAGCTGGCTCGTGCAATTTTAACCTGCAATTTAAACTATGCATGCGAGTATGGTTTTTGGTTCGGATATATCCGAACCGCAAAACCGCGGTTTTCTGGGCAAAAACCGTGGTTTTCGGTTTTATCTAAAAATAAAATACATTGAATTGGTGCACTTTCGAACTACAATGTTTACAAGCTCTAAAAGTATACGGCTTGGATTTTTTGCGTACAATAAATAGATTTTTTTTTACAAATAATATCTGGAAAAATACAAAATTCGGTTTATTCATACAAGAAACGATTACTTCATCCAAAAAAAGGTTACTTCGTCCAAAATAAAATATAAACACCCAATAATCGATTGAATCTTACAAATAATAATGGTTAAGTACAATATTTGATGGATTTGTACAAAATAATATTACTTCACCCAAAAAAAGGTTTAACTGTACAAAAAAGGTTGATTCGTCCAAAATTTGATTGCTCATTACAAACAATTTTTTTATTCAAAATACAATTATTTCTTCACAATAAACGAATTTTACAAACGACTTGATTCCTTCAAATTTTATTTCTAACTAACGCGGCGTATAACGAAAGAGAGAGCGCAAATACATCAGTCTTACGACCAGAAGCACTGTATGCCATAGAGTGTCTTTCCTTGAACCGAAGAGGTCTGGTAGAGAAATTGGAAATCAGAGAAAGCAGATTCATCAGGGGCCCGGTAAAGGAAGATGGGAAATTCGAAGATGACATAAGTCTGAGCTCTATGAACATATTAAAAAGCTCTCTGACTGTGCAAGGAAAAGAAGGGTAGCTTTCTATGGCCACGTTGCAAGATTGCTTCCAAACCGACTAACCAACAGTCTGTTCACATTCTGGCAAAACAAGAAGTTTCGTACTACTTGGTTGTCAGAAACCGGGAAGGATATTAAAGAAGTGCGAATAACAGATCTCCAAAACAGACAGTCTGTGAGATACACCCTGAATGAAGCTACACGGGCAGAAGATGCGACAATACTAGGCAAATATCAAAGCCCAATAGTTTAACAAGAGTGGTCCAAAGTAGGCCTATTCGAAAGAAGAAGAAAGAGAGAGCGCGCGGTATATAAATATACACTGAGAGAAAGAGAAAGAAACTAACGCGGCGTATAAAGTTTTCTGCCGAATCACTCATATCAAAAGGCCTCCCTAAAGGAACTTCGTTCCAAAAATAGAAAGAAACCGACGACTGTTTAAGCAGAAAGCTTTCTTCTTTCTGACGCGTTGCTTAAAAATGTGACATAGAAATCCTAGAGAATCGGAAAACGGATGATTTTACAATTAATATAGTTCACAGTTATTTATTGTCATATTTGGCATTTAGAAATTTTAATGTTAACTGTGATACATAATACCTATACATAGTACACATAATACATAGTACACATATTGTATAATAAAAATGTGAAGATTATTAAATACACTCGTAAATTTGCATTTTCACTTATTAAGTTATATTAAAAAACGTTTTTTGGGTGAACTGCGAATATGCTGACCGATTCAATCGATTATTGTAAGGGAAATTCATAGTTTGTAAGAAACAACCAATTATTAGATGATTACATTTTATTTTGCATGAATTAACCTTTTTTGGATTAAGTAATTTATTTTGTACGAAGTAACCGAATTTTGGATTGATTAATTTATTTTGTATTTATCCAGCTATTTATTGTAGAACTTCATCCATTTATTGTATGTTGAGTTTTGTACACTAATCGGTATTTTGTATACTTCTAACGCGGTATAGAGACTTTTATCACAATTTATTGTTGTTTAGTTTGCATCCTTGTATCATTATTATTTACCATTTATTTGAAAATATTAATTTTCAATTGTTGTGTAACTTAAAACAAACTTTATCTCCAGTAAACGTAGCAGTAACAACATTGTCGCGATGATTCTAACATTTTACGGTACAAGGTGTAATAGGATTCTTGGTAAAGAAATTAATTGGTTCTAATATAAGCAAAGCTTTAATAAGAAATATTATGGAACGTTTGAAGACCCGTGAAAATCTGGAATAAACAGAATTGGCTAAATGCTTATTAGATCCTTCGTGAGTTCCAACAAAGTCTGTTTTAATATTGGCCGAAAATCTTTTTGAACGACTTTATCCAAACAAACAACAATAAGGTTGAAGCTGAAGGTGAATCTTCGGTAAATTCAGAAGAATTAGAAGAAGTAACCAATCCAAACTATTCCTTGCAAGACGAAGTTCAAAAATCTATTCAAGAAGTATTATACAATAGTATATTACAAAACGAGAGTTGTAAGAAGCATATTACGTACGAACGGAACAGTAATCCCGCGAGAACGTAACTGACTTACAACTCGAGTTATATACTATACTTTATCTACGACCACACAAATTTGTTTCTGTTTAATAAGAAAAATGTTTGATGTAACAAATTTATTTCTTATTACGTTATGTTTATTTAATTATCATTATTTAATATTATAATAAACAAACAGTTGTATTTTCATATATAACTGTTACTGGACATTATTTAACTTGAAAGAAATGAAAAGAACATAACTTATCATTAATGGCGGACTGTTACATACGTGTGTGTTATGATGTATTTACAAAATCCACGAACTGTACAATAATGGGCATTTACAATAGTGTTCGTAGATAAATATTATTATTTAAATTTAAATTAAACTTAATTTTATTTCAAATTTTATTTAGTGTTTATATTAACTTTTATAATTAAACAAATGTATAAACAACTTTACATTCATAGATATAATATTTCTGCTTTTACCTACAATTAGTGGTAAAGAGGAGAAGTAAATAATTTCAACTATTTTAACACAGTACTTACAAAGAATTTTTGAAATAAAACAAAACTCAACCTTCAAATATCAGACACTACTACCAAAAGTTCTTAAAAACCGAACACGAAACCGCGGTTTTTAATTTTCAAAAACCGAAAACCGCGGTTTTAAAAAAGTGCGGATATTCAGAAACCCTACCTAAGTCATTATTTTCAGAGAATGAATGACATTAAGCCTCACTTAGAAACCATTTAACAGATGACTCCAGCTCAGTATGCATTCTGCTATATAACCTAACATAACAACCCTAATAATACAATAATATAATAATAAATAATTTGTCATCTAATCTGCAAGAGCAGAAGTCACACAAATGTTACTTCAATTTCAAACACGCGTATAACTGAAACATTTATACACGTACATCGCAAAATGTATTTTTTGGTGGTAAATAAAGAGTTTTGAGTTGATAGTATTTAGTATAATTATTTTCCCAATAATCACTAAGTCAAAATTATTTGACGGCACGTCTATAGCTTCATTAAACATTTCTTTTGAAAAAGCACGTTGATACAGAAAGGTTCGCCACACCTGGTCTAGATTCTTCGAAATTCAGGCTTTATATCTAAAAAAATCAGGCTAGATAACTAAAATTTTAGCCTAGATTTAAAATTAGGCTAGACTTGATATCATACATTTTAAAATTGAGATAAGCAAATTCAAATCTAGTTTAAACAACGCATCCAAAACTAGTTCAAAGTTGATTGTCTAGTTTAGATTCCCATCAACCTTAACATTCATCAAAACCCGATTATTATTTTCTCTTGTTAGAGGAAAACATATTTCATAATAAACGAGGTGTGACGTATTGTTCCGTAGATTTTACCCACATGAAAGCAAAGAACATTAAATTTAGTAAACTAATATTTGAACTGAAGGTCTTTATTTCAATTGTCGCACCAATTAGACTCGTCTACACCGACAGATGAGGATACAAGCTTAATAAAAATAAGAAAACAAAAATTGTTTAATTATCTAATGTAAGACAAAATGTATGCGACTAAAATATGTAATTACGTGAAAAGAATATCAATCATTTCCAAGAAACAATAAAAAAAAAAACGAAATTACCTTCGGAAGAACCCAAAAATTTAACTAATCCATCTAATAATTATAAACTAAGAAAGAAGTAATGCAGCAATTAATAGCAGTTGGAAACGAGCGTACTAAATATATAATAAATATCGCTTCCTTTGGTTGCAATGCTTTTTTGTCATTGCATTTGTCATTTGTTGTGAATGTTAATTAATATTTGATGCGACGAGAATACAGAATGGAACAGGATAGAAAATTCACAGAGTTTCAATTTATTTTTTGTTTTGATTTAATTAAATTTTAAAATATTCCCACCGAAAAAAGCAGACCAAAAAGAATTGTTAATTTATTTTTTAAAGAAATAATTAATTGGTAATTGTGTTGAGCAAGGTGGAATTTTACATAAAAAGAGCAAAAAAAAAACTTTCTGAAATCTATTTACGATTCGGTAAACAATTGCCGATATGATTGAACATTTTTTTATCACGTTGTTTCAACAAGGAAATTCTTTTATGTATTAAGCTATTCGTCGATTTAATTTCGTATTAGGAATGGAATTTTAATTAATCAGATCCTTTTTATAGTTAATTCGCCGAAAGGTCACACAAAGGTCGATGTAATTATATAATAATTCGCTAACATATTCGTGAGACTTCGCAAAGATGCAAATCAAGGTTTTTGTCGCATTCAAACAAATACTTCGGTGGTTCACAACCTTTAACAATGGAAACATTAATTATTAAATTTGATAAACTTAATAAAGCCTTTCCGGAGCTCTATAACACTAATGAGTATTTTTAGGACTACCAAAAACAAATCTCATATGAAATTTGTCAGTTATTTTATAGCTTTCAGTCCACTTTCGAGGCACTCAACAAAAACCAGAAAAATAAGATTGTTACCTAACCTAACCCAACCTTTTTTGCAATCATGAGCACATTATAAAATATCCATCAAATATACATCATAAAATGCCGGTCGAGCGGTGGGTATCTTTTCCAGAAGTCCACATCTGATACATTGGATTTTGTGAAAATGTCATTTTCAAGGTCTAAAATTTCAAGCTCCAGTTCTTCTGACTTTTTTTACTTGAGTAAGGCAGCAATTTTCAAGCTTTTACGTTTACTTGTGGCGGGCACACGTAAAACGGTCGGCGGGCGCCATGGTGCCCGCGGGCATAGGGTTGGGGACCACTGCCTTATGTGGATAACCATCTGTAGACGCGTTTCGAGATTTATCTCTCATCAGTACAGCTTTGCTTTTATGAAAAAATTCTAATTATCCACATGGGTTTCAAGTAAGTGGTTTACAAATTGTTGTTCATAAAAGCAAAGTTGTACTGATGAGAGATAAATCTCGAAACGCGTCTACAGATGGCTATCCACTTAAGGTATCGGAAAGACATGATCTTAAAACACAATGCTATTTTGCTGTTTCTTTGTTGAGTGCCACGAAGGTGGTCTGAAAGCTATAAAATAACTGACAAATTTCACATGAGATTTGTTTTTGGTAGTCCTAAAAAGACTCATTAGTGTTATAGAGCTTCGGAAAGGTTGAATATATGTATATATTCAGGCTGTGTTCCGACTTTATTAAGTTTTTATGATTATCTATAACAGGGTTTCCCAAAGTGCGACCCGCGGCAAAAATGCGACCCGCGAACCTTTTGAATATGGCCCGCGAAGTTGATGTCATGTTTTATGTTTTTATTAAAATAATAAAAAATAAACAGAAAAATAGATAAAAGAATATTACGAATAAAATACAATAAAATGTTGCGATTTTTCAGCCCTTTAAATAAATTTTTCATAACGGTAAAAATGTGTTTCCCAAAGATACAGATACAGAACGACACTACGAACTAAGAAAGTCCTTCAGTGGTCTGAAATTGATGTTGCAAAATCTGGTTAAACAAAATAAATCCTCCGTTTTGGCTAGCTATGTCATTGCGCAAGAAATTGCCAAACATAGTAAACCATTTTTAGAAGGAGATTTTTTTTAAATTGCATGTTAAAAGTTGTCGACATAGTGTGCCCAGATAAAAAGTCTTTATTCAATGAAATCTGTTGCTCGTAAAATAGAAGATTTGATGAGGATGTTTTATAACAGTTAAAACAAATTTCAAAATCGTTTACTGCTTTTTCCATTGCTTTGGACGAAAGTATCGATATTTGCAATTCGGCACAACGCTTACTGAAACTTTATTATTTTTACTGAAATTTTATGATTTTTGAAGAGTTATTGTCAATGGGAAGCTTGAAAATTCCGTACAATGGGATGTGATATATTTTCCGCGGTAGAACATGCTTTTGATTCGAACAATATTAATTTGGTAACTAGATTTAGTAACTAGAGACGATGCTTCATCTAAGATGGGCCACAAATAAGGGTATAATACATTTTTTTTAAACAAGTTGAAAGATGATGTAATGATGATGCAATTTATCGGTATTGTCAGAGGATACTGATAAATTACGTCATTATCATTGTAATATTCATCAGGAAAATCTTATAGCTCGTGTTAAAAATGAATATTGTTATGAATGATGTTATTAATACATTTAATTTTATCAAAAAACATGCTGTCAATCACCGCCAATTTAAAACTCTCTTAGAAGAATCTAAGTCTCCATTTGGAGATGTTATATATTTTCCAAAAGTTCGATGATTTTTGAAAAGTTTAAAAAATTAAAAAGTTTAAAAAGTTATGATTCAAGAGGACAAACATGTAAAGGGTTTTTTGTTAAAGAAAAGAAAAAATCGTTGCCGCATTGCAAAATATTAACTGGTTATGCGACTTGGCATTCCTAGTAGACGTAATTGGTGTTATGAATGACTTAAATTTGAAATTACAAGGTAATAAGTTTTTGGCCCGCCAGAAATTTGAGAAATACCAAATTGGCCCGCTCGGGAAAAACTTTGGGAACCCCTGATTCATAATGTAGAAGGGTTTTACCAATTTTAAATTTATGAAATTTGAAATTAAACACAAAATTGTCTGGTCTCATTTGTTAAATGGAATGAAAAGTAGTAATTTAGTGTGGTTAAAACATAATGAGTTTATCAATTTAGTGTAAGTTAAATCGAAGGTTTTCTGTAACGACAAATAAATAAACAAGAAATTTAAATTACAATAAATCAATCAAGTTTCACTAGATTTTAGTTGGAATCTCAAGTTTTAATCATTTAAATTTTGAGTAAAAAAGATTGAATGAAACTCAACTTTTAACTTTTTTTTACAAATATTTTTAACATTTTTAATATTTTTATTAAATTAGCAAAAATTAAAAAAATAACGACTTCTTTTCAATTAACTTTTAACGTTTCTTGTACAGAATCGGCCCGTTTTACAGTGGGCTGGATTGTCGAAAAAGTGGGCAAAAATCAAAATTTGAAAAATACCTTTTTTCTTATATTATCTTCTAGATAAAGCTACTGTTCATGTCTTAACGAAAGATAAGGGAGCCTAGCTTCAAAACCTGCGGCTACAGAACATCCTGAAGTTACGTACTTTTGACGTATATATGACGCGTGAATCCGTTGTGATAAACGTTCTCCGCTTAAAGTGCGAAAAAACCTAACCTAACCCAACTTTTTGTTTGTACACTTAAACAAAAAGTTGGCAGCACTTTAAGCGGAGAACATTTATCACAACGGATTCACTCGTCATATATACGACAAAAGTATGTAACTTCGGGATGTTCTGTTGCCGCAGGTTTTGAAGCCAATATCAAATATCAAATCTGCTCAATGCAGAGTGATCCCAAAACTATGTAGAATATTTGTATATTTTTTACATCATTAAATAACAGTTTAAGCTCATTCACTGGCTGCCTGATAATTGCGAGTAGAAAACTTTTTTTAAATAATTTACTAACACAAAACTGTAAAAATAGTTATTCTCCCAATACCTCCCAGGCTAGTTTCACGTTTATCGCGTAGGTAATACTCCATGAAATCAGAATTCTTAAGAGTTGCATGCCGAAATGTGCCTATACATGTTTGTTACCTTGTGAATTACTACTATACGCAGTGCAAAGTCTAATGGCTCGCGTACACCTAATCCTAAACACTTGTAAACAATTGTAAAAGAAAGAGTCACCACGATTAATCGAACTTGTTGGGATTTCTAGCAAGTCTAGCGGCGTCTACAGTGTAAATTGAGTGTATTTAATGTTAAATTTTGTTGTTATCTGCCTAAACGACCATGGATATTGAAAAATTAATTAGTTGTGTTTATAGTACACCAACCATGTGGGATAAACATTCAAATCGAGATTTTTCCATACGGTTATGGTTGTCGGCACAAGTGGTAACACTGTTGCAGCGTAAGTACATACACGTCCGAATTACTCGTCCGGCTAGTTCTGTCTGCAATCGGCCGACAAAATCGATTTTGGTGTACGCTTAGCATAAGGGAAGAGAAGTGAGAGAAAAGGGTACGTAGCCGTAATACATGTGTTGTGATTTTTTGTATTGCATTACAGAATTTACAGTGAAAAAAAAAAAATAAGTATAAATCTCATTGCAACATGGAACGTACGAACACTGTACAAAGCTGAAAAACTTGCAACAGTTTCGCTGGAAATGAACAGACTAGGAATTGGTAGGCCTAGCGAGGTGATATGGCCAAGTGCTGGACAACGCTACCACGATGGCATGGTGCTTTACTTTACTCGGGAAGTAGTACCGGAGAATATAAAAATGGTGTCAACCTCTGACAGCACCGACAATGAGATAGAGGCGTTTTATTCAGATTTAGAAGCTTAACTAAAAACATAAAAAAGCACGAAGTGAACAGAATAATGGGCGACTTCAACGCCAAAACTGGAAAAGGAAAAGTGGAGGACATTGTAGGGAATTTGGGTTACTAGTAAGAAATGAAAGAGGAGATCGGTAAGTACAATATTGCCAAGAGAAAGAACTATCACACACAACTAGTCATCTAAAGAACTCTAAAGAACTAGTAATCAAAAATTACCCCCAAGGAGACTTTATACATGGACTGCACCTGGAGACAACGAAAAAAACTTGATAAGAAACAACATTTAGTAGGTCCTTATTAACAAAAGATTTAGATATGGAATTCAAAGCGCGAAACCACTGGGGTATGTTTCGCGCTTTAAATGCTGATCTGCTGATGCAGATTCCGACCACAATTTACTTCTAGCCAACATTAAAATAATTGAGAAAACAAAAGAAAAAAATACAGCTCAAAATAGATTTATCAAAACTCGAGTGTGAAACCTGTCAGCAACAAATAAATGAAGCAATCGCACAAACATTCCTTGAAGCTACAATAAAAGATATCAACGGTGCCTGGAACGAAATGAAGGCATCTGTAATAAACGCAGGTGAAACGTTTATTGGAAGACGGAAACAAATTGCAAAAAATGTTTGGAAGACACCAGATATTATACTCCTTATAGACAAAAAACTGAAATATACAAAAACAAAAATATAATTAAATGAAAAAACGAATAGACTACATGATTAAGGAAGCTAAAGAACGCTGGATGCAAAAAAAATGCTAAGAAATAGAAGAGATGAACTTGAAAAACGACAAAGGAAACCTACACAAGAAACTGAAAGAGATTACTGGCAACACATGGAAGAGAATACCACATTCAAATGGAGAACTTCAGTTATCAGAAGAAGACAAAAGAACAACATGGGACGAATAAATAAAAGACTTATTTGCAGACAATAGAGAAGAAATGAATGAAGAAATGAAAAAAAAGCAATGGAGAAAGACTATGTCATCTTGCAGCGAGTACCAACTTGAGAATTAGCAGTACGTGCTTTCCACACAAAAAAATACATATAGGGACGTGGACAGTGCCCGGTGCAAAGCAGTGAAACAAATAGACCACGTCCTGGTTAACAAACGCAGAGCTACCATGGCCACGGATGTCAGAACGCTTCGAGGAGCCAACTGTGACTCAGATCACTTCCTACTAAGAGTCCTAATCAAACAGAAAACCTCCAACGCACTGAAAACCAATACCAGAACAAACAAATGGAATACGGATGCTCTTAGAAAGGAATTAAAACAAAACGAAAGTATAAACAATAGATTGCGAGAAGATTACTAGCAAATAATGCAAACACAGGTGTTGTACAAGAATGGCAAAATATAAAGACGAATATACTTGAAGCTGAGGATATTACAATAGAAAAACAGATAGAAGTCAAAAAATCATGGTTCGATAATGAATGCAGGGTAGCCCTACTCGTTAAAAATGAAGCACGGAAAAAGGTACTACAAAGTGTAACCCGAGCCAACAGAGCTAACTACGAGCACCTCAGGAAAATAGCTTCAAAACTTTGCAAATCAAAAAAGAAAATAATGTTAAATAAACAAGTGGAAGAACTAGAACAATACAACGTAAATAAACAAAACAGGAAATTTTATAAGGCAGTACAACAGCATACAACGGCTTTTCAACCTTAGAACCATCGCGTGTTTAGATAAAAACGGGACAATACTAACCGAGGACGACAAAATACTCCAAAGATGGCATGAACACTTTAGCGAGCTACTCTCCACTGAAATCCAAAGGGGTGAAAGAGAAAAGGAAATCGTATGGCACCATGAAGCCCAACCCGAAATCCTCGAACCGAGCTATGAGGAAGTTACCGAGATAATACACAATCTTAAAAACAAAAAATCTCCAGGAAGTGATACAATTCCCACGGAACTTCTGAAAAATGGAGGTACACCACTGTGGGAAAGGATCCATAAACTTATTGTCAGTGTGTGGAACGAAGAGATTATGCCAAGTGACTGGAGAAAAGGCATTATTTTTCCCATACACAAGAAAGGAGACAAGAAAGAATGTTCCAATTACCGAGGAATTACTCTTCTCAACGCCACTTACAAAATATTATACAGCGTAATATACAATAGACTATCAATATATGAAGAGGAGATACTTGGGGACTACCAAGGAGGTTTTCGAAGGAATCGATCAACAACGGACCAAATACATCTAAGGCAAATGCTTGAAAAATGTTATGAGCATAACATAACTTTGTTCCACCTGTTTGTTGACTACAAACAAGCTTTTGATAGCGTGTCTAGAGAAGAACTATTGTACCAGTTACTTGCCCTTGGAATCCCTAAAAAACTTATAAGAATGGTAAACTTAACTCCAGCCAATACATGTGCTCAAGTATTAGTAGCATCCAAACTCACGGACGAATTCGACATCAGGACAGGGTCCAGGCAAGGTAATGCTCTATCTGCTATGCTATTCAACTTTGTACTTGAATCAGTTATTAGAAACCTACACATAACAGGCCACATACACACAAAATCTCAGCAGCTATGCGCATATGCCGATGATATAATTATATCAGCACGAACAGCAGAAAGCCTAAAAGAAGCTACTGCCTCCTTAGAACAGAAATCTAGCGTAGCCAGACAGTAGTAATAAACGTGAATAAAACCAAGTTCATGAGAAGTACCAGGGATTTCGAAGAAGTCAGAACCTTCTCTTACCTAGGGTCGAAAATAACTTTAACAAAATAACGACAACAGAATCAGCGAAGAAATCAGTGCGAGAATTGTAGCAGGAAAGAGAGCTTATTACGCGAATAAGAAGCTACTGGGAGAGAAGCTTTTAAGTGTCAAATCAAAGTTAAAGATCTATAGCACACTCATTAGACCCGTCATAACATACGCGTGTGAAACATGGACCATATCTACGATCAACGAAAACACACCACGAGTCTGCGAAAGAAACATATTACGCAGAATCTTTGGACCCGTACAGGAAAACTGTGGTACATGGAGATGCAGAATGAACCATGAACTGGACAGACTAATTGGAGAAGCGGACATCGTAAGGCATGTAAAGGCACTACGGTTACAATGGTTTGGACATGTTATGCGTATGGAAAGCACCCGAGGACCGAAAATACTGACGAACTGGAGTCCACATGAAAGAAGAGCTCGGGGTAGATCACGTAAGAGATGGCAAGATGACTGCATCGACAACCTAAAGATTTTACGTGTGAGAAACTAGCTGCAATTGGTTAACAGCAGGGAGAGATGGAAGGATGTTGTAACTCAAGCCAAGGCCCACCCAGGGCTGTAGAGCTATAGAAGAAGAAGAGAAGAAAAAAATGAAATAGCACCAACTGAGGACAGGGAGGTTAATAACTTATAAACTATGAAATCAGAAGTGGAATACACAATTAAAGATCTAAAAGTGGTAGAGCTCCAGAGCCAGACGAAATTCCAGTCGAACTAATGAAAATCTTGGATGATAAAAATATAGTGTCTAACCAAAGTATTTAATACAATATACAATGAAGGCCAAATATCAGATGAATAGTTAAAATCCCTCCTATTGCCAATACCCAAGAAAAATAATCCTGTCTTGCGACGACTGCCGATTAATTAGCCTCATGAGCCACACAACAGAAAGTTTTACTGAAAGTTATCTAACAGCGTATATGTAAAAAATGTGAAGAGCATTTAGACAGCACACAGGATTTAGAAGTGGAATGAGAACTAGAGATGCGTTGTTTGCAATGATGGTATTATTACAAGATAATAAAAGTGCAGGGAATATAATAAAAGCGTGTTCATATGCTACATAGATTACCAAAAAGCGTTCGATCGAGTTCAACAGGGTAAGCTTACACAAGCACTAAAAACATAAACCTATACCCCAAAGATATTACTGAATCAAAAATCTATGCTACGACCAAACAGCTGTTATAAGGGTAGATGACAATGAATCAAACTAGATAGAAATTCAAAGAGGAGTCAATTTTGCTGTCATCAAAATTGTTCAATGTGTGTTCAAAGCTAATATTTCAGAAAGCACTATGGGAAAGAACGGAAGGTGTGAGCATTGGAGGGACCATCATTAATAACATAAGATATGCAGACGATACCGCAAAAATGGTAGAGAGTATGGAAGACCCACAAATACTTTTAGACGGCATTAATAGGGAAAGCAAAAAAATGGGGCCAAGAATGAACATAACTAAAACCAAATAGATATAACAAAAATTCCAATTGACAACATACAACTTACAATGGAGGGTAAACGGTTAGAAATGTTCGACAAATATAAATACCTGGGAGCAACCATAAGTTCCCAATTGGACCCAGATGAGGAGATAAAAGCCAGAATAGAAATAGTTCGGAAAGGATTTATAAAATACAGGTCTGTTCACAAATAACAAATTAAGTTTAGCCATGAGATTAAGGTTTCTAGAATGTTATGTATGGTCTCAGCAGCTATATGGGATAGAAACTTGGGCGCTAAAAGCACAATCCATTAAAAGATCGGAGGCATTTGAAATGTGGCTCTATAGACGCATACTTAAAATTCCTTGGACTGCTAGAACCACAAATGAAGAAGTACTAAGAAGAATTGGACACGGCAGCAAACTGATGACAATCGTCAAAATAAGAAAAACAGCATGTCTTGGCCACATACTTCGTAATGACAAATACTCCCTCCTACAAGTAATCATGCAGGTAAGAATAGAGGGAAGGAAAGGCATAGGTAGAAAAAAGAAATCTTGGCTGAGAAATATTAGAGAGTGGGCTAACCTCAGTGTTAAATATTTCACGCTGCAAGAGATAGGGCAACGTTTAAAGAAGTGAGCAACACCGCAAGACGCCTTTTTGAAAATGTTTCACTTTATACAGAAATTTTGAAAGTTGATGATAATTGAATAAAGAGGTATTATACAATATTGCAAATTATGTCTTGTGGATTTGTGATCAGCGTTGCTGCTTTCAGAAGGTATTGCTTGGAAATGTTTGTTTTGGATGTGTTTGTAGGGTACCCATAGTATTGTATGCCGACTACAATTCATAAAGTACATATACATGGACCTAAAATAATTGGCCCCACTACAGATTGGTCAGATGTCGGAAGACGCCCAAGAAGCACGTAACAATGATATAAAAAAATATCGAGAAAATTTCGCACGAAAAAATTGAAGACAAAACTACATTGGAGTATGTATTTAAAGGCTTCTTGTTACATCCGACCCATATATGAGGCTGAAAATACCCCAAAAGTAGTAATAGTTTGTCCACCGAATCTTTGAAATTGTTGTGTGTTTACGATCCGAGGACTAGTAAATTTGTTGATTCTGATTAAAGAATCAGATATTCACAATTATTTTAAGCAGCACTCAAAACTGTCCAGTTATTTTTCATATAAAATATCACATAGGGGAAAGTCCCCTAAGCCCGGACGGCTCCTAAAGCCGGACAGTATTTGAATCAGTGCGAAGAAACACGCCAATTTCTTGTTTGTGCCGCGGTTAGAAAGCTCTTCCGAAGTGAAGTGTGTGGAGGGTGTGCCATTAGCCAGTACTAACTTGTTCGTCGTGGAGCGTGGTGCAAATTTTGAGGTTAGTAAAAACCTTGTTCGAAGTAATTTTTTGGGGTCTGTAAACAGAATTTAAAGCTTGGGATGATATTCAGTGTTATTAATTATGATTGCTATTATACTCATCAGATATAACACACAATGTGAATGAGAATTTTTTTTTGTATGTACCTAAGGGTCCCTAAGTTCGGACACTCTCAAAGTCTCCTAATACCGGACAGTTTTACAGCAAGTTTGTTTTTATTGTAGTCATCATTTTTGTGCATTTCTTTTAGATTCAACATGAGTAAACCCAAACCGAGTTGTGAAAATATCGCCAAAGAAGAAATATTAAAAAAAGCCATCCATAAGATGATATCAAACAAATTTTCTCTGAGAGAGTCATCCGAATTATGTGCCAAAAAGTACACTGTTCGACTACATCAAAAAATTAAAAGAAGGAAAAGAAATAAAACTACCACTCATAAAAGGAAGATTTGACAAAACTGTTACCGAGGAGTACGAAAAAGCACTAATTGCGCACGTAGTAGATATCTCCAATAGATGCATGCCATTAACCAGAAAGGAATTTCTAAAATTGGCTTTTGATCTCGCGGAGCAATTAAAACTAACCGATCGATTCAACATGGCCAAGAAAAGTGCTGGTAAACATTTTCATTATGATTTTATGAAACGCCATCCAGATCTCAGCTTGAGAAGGCCTGAGTCAACAAGTCTGATGAGAGCGGTTGGTTTTAATAGGTCTCAAGTTGAACGGTTTTTCAACAATTTAAAAGATATTACTGAAAAGTATAATTTTGGTCCATCAGACATCTATAACTGCGACGAGACAAGGGGTCAGCACTGTCCAAAAGCAGGCTAAAGTAATGACACACAAAAGTAATCGTCAAGTTGGCAGGTTGACTAGAGGGAAAAAATGTCACAGTTATGTTCTGCATGAGTGCTGCTGGGTATTTTATCCTACCACTATTTATTTTTCCCAGATAGAGAGTTAATGGAAGGTTGCTGATTGGTGCTCCATCCGAAAGTGTAGCCTTGGCACAGCCAAACGGATGGATGAACGCTGAATTATTTTTAAAGTGGCATCAACACTTTGTGAAATTCTCAAAGCCATCTAAAGAGAAGCCTGTGCTTTTGATCCTAGATGGTCATAGCAGTCATAAAGATCTTGCTGTTATAAGTTACGCAAAAGAAAGCCACGTGCACATGTTAAACACCCCACCACACACGCCCCACAAACTGCAGCCATTAGACAGGGTTTTTATGAAGCCATTCAAAGATGCTATATTTTGAGGCCTGTGGGTTGTGGATGAGGGCAAACTCCGGTGTAAGAATAACAGAATATGAAATTGCTGCTATGGTGACGCAAGCTTTCACTCGCGTTGCACGTTTGGATATAGCAAAATCTGGATTTCGATGCACTGGAATTCTGCCTCTGAATCCAAATGTTTTCACAAATTTAGATTTTCTGCCATCTGCTCTAACAGACGTGCCTATGCAGTCTGATCCTGAACTTCAGCATCAAACTTCAGCTGCTGAAGTGAACATTTGCAATGACGCCAATACGGGTACACCCGAAGACCTGTCGCAGGAGCCTTTCGACGTCAATGAAAAGGAGAATGTTGATACTCAACCGTCAACAAGCAAAGCAATTGTCACTGTAATTCATCAGCTATCACCAGTTCCAAGCGCTGCAGTAAAGAGAGCCGCAATTCGACGAAGAAAAGCTGAGAAAAGTGAGATTTTAACATCCTCCCCCTACAAAAATGCGCTCATTGAAAATAACGCAACAAAGACTAAGCTCGAGTAGTTAAAATGCAACAACTGAAAGGCAAAAAAACTAACGACCCGACTATAATAAAAAGGACCAAGAAATCGACTGCAACTCCAAAGACAACGATATCTCAAACATCAAAATCATCAACATCAGTGACTGAAAATACAACAACTTGTTTAATCTGCCACGAAGATAATGATGAAGATTGGATTTGCTGTCAGGCTTGCAATCAGTGGGCTCACGAAGCGTGTGCTGATGTTGAAGAGGGCTCAGTTATCTACATTTGTGATTTTTGCAGGCTGTACAATTGAAGTTTGGTGTTTGTATAAAAAACGTTCCTGATTATGACCAAAGTTTATTAGAATTAAGATTAGTTTTCTTTATTAACAGTTGATTTGTTCTATTGCAATAGATATTGTTTCGAATTGTTTGTTGAAATAATGTTTAAGTTTAAAAATGAACGAAAAGTTGGCTGTCCGTCATTAGGGGACCTTTTTGAAAACGTCCTTTTTCTATGTTATTTGTTCCTTAGTATCTAATACATTTAAAGTAACATTTGAGACTTCTGATATATTTGTGTTGCTTAGGTATATATATATATATATATATATATATATATATATATATATATATATATATATATATATATATATATATATATATATATATATATATAAATATATATATATATATAGTGTATATATATTAGGTATATATTAGGTATATAGTTGAGAGTTTATTAAAGTGAAATAAACAAATTAGACTATTACACAATTTTTTTTATTTTTTTTATTCCTTAAGTGTCCGGTTCTAGGGGACCTCCCCCTATACTATAATGAATTTTCTATATTCGATCAACAATTCCGTTCTACCTAACCTAACCTAATGCACAATTGTCCGTCATATTGGACAAGCCATTCTGTTTTTCGAAATTTCGACAATTGATTCCTGATTAACGACGTATAAAAACTTCTAAATACGCAATTTTGTAAAAAGTTTTTAGAAAAATCGTCGGCCATATTGGATCAACCATTATGTTTAAAAAATTTTGATAACTCATTCGTAGTCAGCAACGTAAAAAAAAACCCATAGGTAGAAACTTTTTGTAAAAATTGGATGAGTTTTTGAAAAATTGTCCGCCGTATTGGATGCGCCATTTTCTTTTTGAAGATTTTGATAACAGATTCGTGTTCAACGGCGCAGAAAACCCCTGTAATCAAAATGAGGCATTCTATTTTTGTCTACGTTTTTGACAATTCAGCCCACTGTGCGTTTGTCCGTTAAATCGAGGGTTTTTTTGTAATGACAAATAGACCGAAAAGAAATTTAATTTACAACCAATCAATCAAAGTTTTATTAGATTTTATATATTAGTAAAATACAATCTATTGGTTGTGGAATTTCGGTTGAGAGTAAGCTAAACATTAGGTATGTTTTATAAATAGACGTCTAGACTTGCCGACGAAGTGAAAATAAGTTTTTGTCCGTTTTGCAATTTGTGCTGGAATGTGTTGCTAAATAGGTCCGAAGGATTTGATGCAGTTTTAAAATTAGTTCAATGCCCCCCAAATCCAAATTCCAGAATAACTGGACAACTGAATTTTTTCCAAACAAAAGTTTTTAATCTCAGGTCAATAGACTAGTTTAAGTCTCAATTTTATTTTTCTTAAAACAAATTGTCTTTTTAGTGTTTGCTTTAATTGAAAATCGATATTTTGTTTCGATTTGTAATTGAATTGGTGTAACCTTGTGGTGTTTAATACACGCAAACTTCATCAAATAAAGGTCAAATAATAATATATAAGGAAAAGTCAGACGGTGGAACCTTAAAAAATCGTGGCTAAGTATACAATTTAAAACCGCTGTAATTTCAATTTTCACGGGAAATTGTCTTTGCAAAATGTTTAAATTTTAAGTTGAAAAACAAATCATTTGTGCGAAACAAAATTTGTATTCAAATAATTAAAAAAAATTATAAAGTTTTAACTATGTATATTGAATCAATTTTGAACAATATTTTATATAATGAATTTATTTCCGCATATCCGTATTTTTGCAATATTTTTTGGCTTTCATTTTTATGACACGGATCATTTAGTTTTGGTTTCGCCTCCGTAAATTCATTAATGTTTCATAAACCATTTCATATTTATCAACAATTACAACGTACACTTATAAAAGACAATTTACAACAATAAAATGCAAACAATAAAGTGTATAAAAAAACTTTTTTTTGGCCTCCTGAATTGTAAAACTAGCTTTGACATCGTGTATACGTCCAGAGAAACTAGAGTTTTACACACAATGTTGTAAAGTACAGCCACGATGTGGTAAAGTGATCAGTAAATTTTAACCTTTCAGGGACACTTACAAAATAAATTAAATATAGGACAATAAAATCTAATTTAGAAAACGCTACTTTACACCATATTTGTCACGATAATGTAGAAAATAAGAGTGATTTTTAAATTTTACAGTGCGTCTGACATGTGGAAAAATGACATATTATGTACCTAATAAATTTGAATTAGTAATAATGTCAAAGTTTATGCGTACCAACATTAAAAAAATTAAATAATTTCCAATATTGTAAATAATCTAAATCTATTTGTTTCTTAAATACTAATTGCCGGCCAAAAAATCTTATACAAATTTCATGCGGAAATGATTTTACAATACTCCAGCAAATGGGGAACGAGCCCGAAGGGCGAGCTGTTGCAAACGAGCTGTTGCATTGTAAAATCAATGTTTCCGCACTCTAATGTAAATAACTATTTAAAAACCACGATATCTATTATTAAAATACACAAAAAAGGAGAAAACATTTTTAAACCGCATTTGACTATAAATAAAAGCGTAGAGCGCCCACGGAGATAACGTCAATATAGTTTAGTGCGCACCCCGCTTTGACCTATAGTCAACAACGAAAAAAATGTTTCTCTTTTTTTTTAGAGGATTTTAATATAAGGTGGTTTCTAATAAAATGATTTTGTTATATTTTTTATTCAATTTTGCATTGTAAAGTCGTTTAATTCCTTGGCGACGGATCAATTAAACAGTGGCTTATTCTAAAATAAAATTTTTATTTCACAAGTGAAATAAAAGTATCCATGAAAATGCATCAAAATAACTCGCTTGCACGCTACGTAAAAATAACTCTAAATGTTGCTTGGCTGATGTTCTGACCCAATCACAGAACTTATTAAACATTTTTTTATATAAATCTCTTGATTTCTGCGGGAGTAATCTTTAAGTCAATTGCGTCACCATCTAACAATAATTCTTCGAATGTTTAGGATTAATTAAACACAAATTAATTGCACAATACTCTTAACAAAATTTTGACGTACGAATCAACAATCTTATCGTTATCATGACAACAACACAATCATGACGACATGCTTCTCGTAAAAAAAAAAACAGAAAATGAAACTTATATTTGAATTTAATTTGTTAAATCTAAAGCAAAATTGAATAAAAGATTCAATTACACATTAGTAGGGCAATCAAAAATATGCAAATGCATATATTTTACCATTCTACTTATAAAAGAATGGACTAGTCAGAAATGTGTTTCTGACTAAACTATAAATTTAGAGCCCTATTCGCAAGGGCTAATTTTTGCATATATATATATATATATATATATATATATATATATATATATATATATATATATATATATATATATATATATATATATATGGGTTCTGGACTCCTAGGTGGAGCATAGAGCCTCCATAAGCACCCTCCAGCGGACCCTATTCTGGGCCATTGCTTTGGCTTCACTTCAAGAGGTTTTCTGGGCTTTTAGTTCATCTAACGCTGTTCTCCTCCATGTTTGAGCCGGATTCCAGTCTAGTGCTGCCCTTGCAATGTTGTCTGGTTTTCTTCTTAGAATGTGGCCGATCCATCCCCATTTTCTTTTCTTAATGTCGTGCTCTATTGTTTCTTCTCCGCATCGTTTAAGAAGTTGCTCATTAGTAATTTTCTGTGGCCAGAAGATTCTGAGGATGATTCGTAGACATTTGTTGCCGAAAACCTGAAGTTTATGTTTTGTGGCATTAGTGTTTTTCCAGGTCTCACATCCATATAAGAGGATTGCTTTGACGTTTGTTCTATATAAACGCAGCTTGCTCTTTGTTTTTATGATGTTGGACCTCCATATTGTGTTTAGTTGCCTGAATGCCATCTGTGCTTTTTTAATTCTGTTTAGAATGTCTAGGTCTGTTCCGCCCGTCTCGTTGAGAATGCTTCCTAGATACTGAAACTTTTCTACATTCTCAATTGGTTGGTCGTTTATTTAAAACGGTGCGTCGTTATTTGTGTGCATTCGCATCGCTTTTGTTTTTGAGACATTTATTTTCAACCCTATCTTCTGTGCCATGTCTGATAGTAGGGTGAGTTGCCTTTGCATACTTTCATAGGTATGCGAAAAAAGGCAAATGCCGTCTGCGTATTCGAGATCTTTGAGATTAGAGTCCATCGAATACCATCGTTTGGTCTGCAAGACTTTTCCAGGATATAGTCAAGAGCAATGTTAAAAAGCAAGGGAGAGAGCACACATCCTTGCCTCACTCCTGATCTCACCGGAAAAAGGTTGCTATGTGCTCCGCTATGCAGGATACTACATGATACGTCATGGTACAGTTCTCTAATCGTGTCGATGATTTTTGTTGGCACGCCTCTTGTCCGTAGTATCTTCCATATAGCAGAGTGGGATAGGCTGTCAAAAGCACGTTCAAAGTCGATGAAAACAAGATATAGTGACGATCGCCATTCAACGGATTGTTCTATAATTATTCTTGTTGAATTTATGTGGTCTATGCATGAGCGGTTTGGGCGGAAGCCTGCTTGGTTTGGACGCAGTATGGGTTCGAATGCTTCTGCCAGCCTATGTTGGATTACACTTGCAATAATTTTGTTTATGGTGTTTAACAGCGTTATTCCTCTCCAATTTTTGCATTGCGTTAGGTCTCCTTTCTTTGGCAGTTTGATAATGAGACCATGTTTCATTTCTGCTGGAATTTATTGGTTTGTCCAGATCCCTTTTATTATTTTTGCAAGTAGAGGTGCAATCCATTTAGGGTCTACCTTGATTAGTTCGGCAGGTATGTTGTCTACCCCTGCCGCTTTGTTGTTTTTCAGCTGCTTGATGGTATTTAGTATTTCTGTTTTTGAAGGCGCGTCTATTTTTATATTCAGCTGTTCATTTGCATTGTCTTCTGGAGCTATCTCAAGTTCGTCTTCCGTGGGTGAGCTGAGCATATCAGCAAAGTATTCCTTCCACCTATCGAGCTGAGTTTCTGGGGTGGTCAGTGGGTGGTTGTCTTTGCATCTAACTATATTTGTTGTCTTTGTGTGCTTTTTGGAGAGCTTGTTTGTCAGTGTGTAAAGAGTCCTCGAGTTGTTATTTTTGGCTGCTTCTTCTGCTTGCTCACATATCAGGTCAATCCATATCCGCTTGTCTTTTTTGGCAGATGCTTTAATTTGTTTGCATAGTTGTGTATATCTCCAGATTGCATCATTTTTTGTCATCGAAGTTTTGCACTGGAGTACCAGTTTCTTCGCATCCTTTCTGTCTTGTATAAGTTGCCATGTTTGGTCTGAGATCCAGTCTTTTCGATTTCTTTCCTTTGTGCCAAGGGTTGTTTTGGCCGATTCGAGTAGTGTCTTGGCTAAGAGATCCTAAGATGTTATGGGATTTTGGTCTGCATTTTCATGCAGGTTTGTTAGGAAAACTTTTTTGCAGTTTGGTTGGCGCAGTTTGTGTAGGTTGAACTTTACTCTCTTTGATTGTTCAGGTTTCTGTGGTACGGCCAGTTTGATTCTGAACGTGCCGAGCAGAAGGTGGTGGTCGCTGGCAATGTCTGCACCCCTTTTGTTTCTGACATCAAGTAGGGATCTCCGCCATGTTTTCGATATGGCAATATGGTCAATTTGGTTTTGGGTTTTCTTGTCGGGGGATATCCATGTGACTTTGTGGATTTGCTTGTGTGGGAACACTGTTCCACCTATATCCCCCCGTGTAGGGTTGTCCCGTGTGGGGTTGTAGGTCCCCCATCGGGCGCCTCCCCAGGTGGCGGATAGGGGGATGCCTCCTAGATATAGGTGGTACCGGGGAAATCAAATACCCGGGGCGGACCAAAACCTACAAATGTAGCGTCTGCACTCAATATTTTTGCATATTTCACCAATAAGAGCATAATTGCATATTGCCTATAATAGGACATATGTCGAAATAACTACATATTTTTAGTACATATTATGCTCAATTTGGTTAAAATATTTATATTCATTGATCTGCTTTTTGACGGATATCTCAAGACTGCAGTTCTAGACAAGGCAAATCAAAGCACTATTGCAAGACTGATGATTCAATACAAATTCTGGGAGAAAGTTTCAATTGAGATTTGATTTTACTCTTTATATCAGATGCCGCTCCATACATGGTAAAAGCAGCTAGGCCATACAAACCAAAAACTTTTTAGCCAAAACTTAACTTGCCTGGCACATGGACTTCATGAGTTCAGAGTTTGTGAACAAATTCGAGGAATTTGTACTAACGTCGATCGTATAATAGCCAATGTAAAAAGGTATTTTTGAAATCACCGCCAAGGGTAACGATTTTTAGTGATTATGCACCTGGCGTCGCACTTCCTCCGCTACCAATAACTACTAGATGGGGAACATGAATTGATGTCGCAGTGTACTATGTCACCAACTTCGAAATAATTGTGAAAGTGTTCAATGTACTGGACGAAGAAGAGGCCGAATCAATCAAAAGAGTTACAAATTTCAAAAGAGCTACTAAATGACGGTAAAATAAAATTTGATAAAATTTTCATTGCCACAAAATATGGATTCCTTAGCCCATAAATAAATTGAAATAACCCATATACTTAGCCCACCAAATAACTTGAAACGTCTGGGCTACTTCTTGCTAAACAGATTGATGTAATAGAACATGCTCAGGATGTAATTAATGGCGTTAACGGTGAAGCAGCTAACTTTGTGAAAAGAAACTTATTTAGAAAAAATTATGGTTTTCCATTATGAAGGAAATTGCAATAAAATTTTCTAGGTCTAGAGGTTTGTCTAGAGGTTCTACAACAATAGACAATAAATATAGTATTATTGAAGCAATGTCATTTAAATTTGCGCCGATAACTTCGGTTGATGTGGAACGAAGTTTTTCAATGTACAAAAATGTCCTACGATCAAACAGGAATAGATTTCTTAGAGAACTTAAATGAGATGTTTGTCATTTATTGCAATAAAATTTTAAAATTTGCAATTTAAAAAAAAATGAAATTTAAATTATTTTGAAGTTTAGCTGTATTTTTCTTTTGTATTTATGTTTCGTACCTAGAATTTAACATTTTTTCATATATTTTATTTTAGATTTAAGAGAACATATATTTTTAAATGCATATTTTTAATTTTATAGATCATATCTTCATTTTTATAGAGCATATTTTTATCTTTATAGAGTTTATTTTCATTTTTAAAGAGCATATTTTCATTTTTATAGAGCATATTTTAAGCGCTTAAAGTACTTTTTTAAGAGCATATTTTTGGTTGCCCAGCACATTAGTATATTCAGAATTGGTAAAACCATACTACTTTATAGATAATCATATAAACTTAATAAAGTCGGAACACACGCCTGAATATATAAATATATTCAACCTTTCCGGAGCTCTATAAAACTTATGAGTCTTTTTAGGACTACGACTAGTAAAGTACGATTAGCTAACTTATTAAATACTACGACTAGACAACTTCATGTCTCTCTCACGAAATGTCAAATTAAAAATATCTAACCCTAATCACCCACATGGGTTTCAAGTAAGTGGTTTACAAATTGTTGTTCATAAAAGCAAAGCTGTACTGACGAGAGATAAATCTCGAAACGCGTCTACAGATGGCTAGGAATCCTAGCTATCCACTAAAAGCTATCCACCTGGCTATCACCTAAAAAGACTCATTACTTTTATAGAGCTCTGGAAAGGTTGAATATATTTATATATTCAGGCGGTGTTCCGACTTTATTAAGTTTATATCATTAGTATGTTGTGCAACTAGGGCGGTAACTTGTCTATTGCCCACGAGAGCGAAATTGGGCGCACAAAAGATGCACTCACTTCTTTTCGCACACTCGCTCGAGGGCAATTGACAATACCGCACGAGTTGCAGATCATATTTTTTATTGCTCATGCTAGGGGACATATCTTTCTTAAGTTCGGGGTCCAGGAGCCATCCAAAAACAAAGAAGCAAAAATGAAGAATTAGCTTTTTCAATTATCTCCGGTGGTGTGGATTCGTCATAACAACTCTCATCAGTCTCCGGTATCACCATAGAATTTACACTCATTCTAAAACTTATTTAATTTCAATTTCTTCATGAAAAAAAAATGTCACTTTCACGTCACTTTTAATATTGATTTTGATTATGTTTTTTTTTTAGTTACCTATTCGATTTTTATTGAAAATTTGCGTGCGCCAATCATAATTTGCGTGCGACAAGTATACTTGTCGAACGCCAATAATTGAATTGACAAACATCCATTTATCGCACTAAAAAACGGGCGCCAAAATAGTACTGACGCGCTCTAGGATTTAACGATCCACTCGTTAAACCTTAATTTTATCCGCTTGTATAATAAAGAACTATTATTTTCTTCTTTTAGTCCTTAGAAATTTTGCAACCAGTTTTAAACATTGTTGGGGTCAGTTGACCAAGTCTCGATTCTGCATACACGCATTCTTCGTGTATAAATTATGTATTATAAATAATACACCTACATGAACGATCCCCGACATATATAATTACATTTAACACGGAGTACTAAAAGTAAGGGTGTTTAAAGTATTAAAATACTGAATTTCTGAGCCATGTCATCAAGTTCTGAGCTATGTTTTAGGTCTCAAGTTTCTAACTTATCGTAAAATTAAATTGATTTATTAAATCAAAATCGCACAATTTCGCCGGATGGAGAAAAGAACAAACAGACAAGAGAACAGACAGACCGATCTAATAACAGCGTGGAAAAAGAGGATGTACGAAATAACCTCTAATAAATTAACCCACAAAACTATAAACTATACGAAAAACGGATGAAACTACGAAAATGAGATTAATTTAAAGCTCTATTTGTTAATCGAAATAAATTTGATTTAGCTAAAGACTAAATAAGATGGTAAGTTGTTTAGGTAGTTTATATGTAAGATAAAACAAACTAGACTATGACTAGAATAAACTATACTACAAAATATTAGTAAACGATATTCAAGAAAAATAATTTAATTGTAGAACAAAATAGACTGATCCTATAGTCTCTATATACAGTTGATTATATTTGAACTGGTTTAACTGGGTTAGCACTGGTAAGGTGAAATAGGATAAGTTAAGATACATAACAGACTAAATACATAACAGACTAAATAGGTTAAATTAAATTGATATTAATTTATATTGCTACATAAATTATATAGAAAGATGATTAAATTTAGCTTATCTAATTGCCTGTACGGTTAATGAAGACGGAGAGGTGTAGGCATCAATCGATAATAGCATGAAACTTCTTGGTAAAATAAAATGCGTTGTGAGAGTTGGTTATGACTAGAATGAACGGAGTGAGGGTCTTCCAGGTGCTCGTTGGCTTATAATGGAGCAGCTGCCGTGCTTCTTCCTACCAAATTTATTTTAATGGGAAATATTCTACTAAATGTTTGCTGAAATTCTCGTTTTTATTTCTTTGAATAGTAATTTCGAGAGAAAATTTTTGGAGGTATCGATTAGCCGCCAAGCGATTTTACGTCGAAAACTAAATTAGTTCACGACAAACGCCAGTTTTGTCGGTTCAACTGGCACAGAGATCTTTAAAAAAAAATCCACAGTGAAAGTCGCATAAAATTATTTATTGCCATAAATTAAAAAAAAATATTAATAAGTTAAAAAAAAAACAATTTTGTCTAAAATAAATTCAATTACCCCGACGATTTTCTCCAGAATTCTTATAAAAGACGAGATAAATAACAAAACTTACGTTTTTAGTACGTAAGTTTTGTTATTTATCTCGTCTTTTATAAGAATGCTGAAGAAATTCGTCTGGGTAATTGAATTTATTTTAGACAAAATTGTTTTTGTAAAGCTAAAAGCAAGCTTATACAAATATGTAATCTACAATCTATAGAGCGGTTTATAAATAACATAGGGGTGAAAAGTTCCCAAATTCACTACAAAGGACGCACAATTTATTTACGGTGGACACAAGGGCACAAATTAAGAGGACTTCCTTTTTAAACCCTGTACAACATATGGTCCACTCTGTAAATATAATTTGATCTGAAGTTAAATTCTTGTGAAGACAAAATCTACAATACATAGTTTTCTTGTCTATAAAGTGTTTTGTAATCTTGATAGAATTAGTTATGCAATATAAATTATAGAATATAGATAGAATTAATTATTCAATTTATGCAATTTATTCTACGTTTTATAAATTGCATAAACCACTCCAAAACTAAATAAACTTGATTAAATTAGTCCAAAACTACAATTCAATCCAAAAATAACTGAACCAAATTTCTCTTAAAATTCTTGAGCATGATTCGAATCTTTTCGTCTGCTTAACAATGTGTCTAGTTTCCAAACTAAGTAAATAATTAAATATTCATATTTACTGTAATTATTGAACATGTGCTATAACATTTATTAGTAGGTTTATATAATTAAAAACACGTTCATATTCAAGAATGTTTGTTAACACGAAAATATTCCTTTGGAAATAGAGCAAGACAGTTCCTTGAATATTTAATCATACATTCTACATCCATTTTCAACAAATATACCTTTTATAGACACAATCAACATTCATATCTAAAGAATGATCTAAAGTCTATCTAAATATAAATAATATCAATAAGGATTATCTACTTATCCAAATTAACTTTAGACAATAAGTTATAATTATTTATCCAGTATCACCAGTTAACTCTATAATTGCTTCCTTAAAAAAACAAGCGGACCCGATGACCTTCCATGTCAAATTATCAAAGAGTTCAGCCATTACCTATTGACTCCTATGACACACATAATCAATGCCTCCATCGCGGATGAACAATTTCCAGCAATCCTCAAAATAGCAAAAATTATTCCAGTGCATGAAGTGCAAAAAGGGATCAAAAAAGGATATTGGAAATTATAGGTCGATTGCTCTTATTTCTGTACTATCAAAAATTATTGAATACGCCATACATAGTAGAATCACCCCATTCATAGAAAAATATAACATTATTCCAGGCCAACAACATGGATTTCTTAAAGGGAAATCAATTTCAACAGCGCTAGCAGATTTCTACAGCACTATTTTGAAAGAAGTAGACATGGTAAATAAACCCATAGGAATATTCTGCGACTTAAGTAAGGCGTTTCATTGTGTCTCCCACGAAACACTTTTAAACAAACGAGAGAAAGCCACGAAATAGCTACAATCCTACTTAGAAGACCGTAAGCAATATGTTACAATAAGAAGTGAAAATGAAACAGGAAAGTCCAACATCATTTGTACCAATATTGGGGTCCCTCAAGGGAGCGTTCTTTCACCAACACTTTTCTTATTGTACACCGGCGACTTAATAAGTTATATAAATGGACACCATTGTACATTGTATGCAGATGATACTAGCTTTATTATAACTTGAAAAAAAATAAAAGAAAATGCAGACAAAGCTAATTTATTACTAGGTTCAATCAACACTTGGTTCTCAACAAAAGACCTTTTCTTTAATAAAGAAAAAACAGAGTATCTCATTTTTCAGCTAACGAAGCAAAGTTCCTAGGAATCTAATTGGAAGAGCATCTCCTCTGTACAACCACCATACAAAAAATCACTTGGTTACTACATCAGAAAACATTCCAAATTAAACATCTGCGCAAGCTGGCGAACAAGGAAGACCCGTTAAGCTAGTATTTTGCCGAGGTGCAATCCATATTAACATATGGCATAATACTATGCGGAGCTACATCACTTATAGAAGAAATACTTCTAGCACAGAAAAGAATTGTCCGAAATATAGTGAGAATAAAAATAACAGAATCGTGCAAACCACATTTTAAAAATTTAAATATCTTGACAGTGTCAATTGATATATAATGGAAACTGCCTCATGTATCCACATTAATGGCAGGGCAGGCGATGTTGCAGTATCATCTTCAGGTTCCAGATTTGTTCCGCGCATGATCGGTGCGGTCGGAAACGTGCCTGATATTCACCGATCAGATGTTCTGTCTGTTCTTCCAGTTTTGTGAGGAGGGCACGTGAGAAAACTTTGTAGGCGATTGATAGATGGGAAATGCACCAGCGGACTGGAAAAATGCTTTGATCCACCCACTACACAAAAAGGGCGACAAGACTGATCCAAACAATTACCATAGGCATTTCCCTTCTATCAATTGCCTACAAAGTTCTCTCACGTGCCCTCCTCACAAAAGTTACTGGAAGAACAGACAGAACATCTGATCGGTGAATATCAGGCAGGTTTCCGACCGCACCGATCATGCGCGGAACAAATCTGGAACCTGAAGATGATACTGCAACATCGCCAGCCCAACCAGACAGTTGTTACTTTCGTAGACTTCAAGAAAGCCTATGACTCGATTGACCGCATAACTCTGTTTAATATACTTCATGAATACGGTGTGGATAGTACAGACTTTGTCAGAGACAACATCTAAAGTAAAATTCATGGGTGAAATCTCCGAGCCTTTTCAAATCAGTACTGGAGTAAGACAGGGTGATAGATTGTCCCCAGTCCTCTTCAACCTGGTACTAGATAAGATAATCAAAATATGGGAGAAAGAAGTACTTGGAGTATATATGGGAACAAAGGACAAACGAATCAACATAAAGTGCCTCTCTTTTGCTCACGACCTTGCAATAATCACCCGGACTAATGAAGAAGCCAAACACGCCATCGTGGAGCTTCATGAAATCGCCATCAGGACCGGCCTTCAAATCTCTTACGAGAAAACGCAATACATAGACTCCAAGAGCTCAAATATGACACATCTTGCAACCAAATATGGCAACATCATACAAGTTAAGCACTTCAAGTACCTAGGTAAAATAATTGGAAGCACTGGTAAGGTAAGAATGGCTAACAAAGCGCGTACAGAAAAGTTACGCAAAGCCTATACAATCATATGGAATATGTACAACAAGAAATCACTTTCTACTAAAGCAAAACTCCGCCACTACCATACAGTCATTCTTCTAGAAGCACTCTATGCAATTGAGACTTCATCATTAGCCATCTACATCAATGATATTGAGAAAGTAGAACGTCAGATACTGAGAAAAATATTTGGACCCAAGGTACAAGATGGTATCTGGATGCGTAAAAGCTCACAAGAACTGTATTCCCTGACAGAACGATTCTCCTCAGTTGCACGGAAAAGACGTTTGAAATTCTACGGTCATATAGTACGAATGGATGACTCTCGATTGACCAAGAAAATCTTCCACATCATCAATGGAACCCGACAGTCCAAAATACGCTGGCTGGTAGACACCCAACATGACCTCTCCGTAATCAATATAACTACACGAACTAAATACAGGTAAACTACACGAACTAAATACAGGCAGGAAATAAATTCACATAACTTCACATCAAAGAATCCAACAGCTAAGAGTTTGAAACTAAAAAACGCATGGAAGCAAGAAAGAAGACAGGCCCAGAGCGAAAAGATGAGGAAGTTTTGGGAAGATAAAAAGAACAAGATGACCAGTGCTAAGTAGTGGTTCTACGCGCTCCTTAGAGGGCTAAACGTATACATAATAATATAAAGGTGAAGAGGAAACCACTATAGGAAGAGTTGGACTATTTATTCATAAAAAGCACGCAAGCAAAGTGATAGAGATCAAAAGCATATCATCGAGAGTAGTCTATGTCATCTTACAACTAAATGCAAGGTATAACATGAAAGTGCTTCAAGTCTACGCGCTCACATCCGACAAAGACGACGATGAAGTTGAAGACATCTACGAAGACATTACCACATCAATGAATACAAGACCATCATATTTCAATTTTATAATAGGGGATTTCAACGCCAAAGTGGGAATGAAGGACGACGAGACGGAGACACAAATAAGACAACATGGAATTGGTCGGCGCAACGAGAGGGGAGAAATGCTACTGAACTTCCTAATGAAATACGGGCTATATGCAATGAACACCTTTTTTCAAAAGTACTAGGAAATGGACTTGGGTTGCCCAGACGGCAAAACAAGGAACGAAATAGATTTTATTCTACCAGACAAAAAAGAAATAATACACGATGTCGTTCTAAACAGCTTCTCCACTGGGAGCGACCACAGAATGGTGAGAGAAACTATGTCATTCAATTTAAAGAAAGAGAGAAGGAAGATGTACCAAAGTAAAACCTAATACTATATTACACAGAAAAAGCTAATCTAGAATAGAACAAAACTTGGTTAAAATAGAATACATCACAACATATTGGGCAATATAAATTATCATTGAACGAGTCTAGACAACTATACATCTATTCGTTATCGTTATATATCTATTTAGTCTAGGAACCTCTTTGATATCAACATTTAGCTAAATATCTAGAAAAACCTATAGAAAATGGAAACCACCAGAATGCTTAGAAGAATACCAGAGAACAATAGAGAAATGCCTCGAGAATTTTACAACAGAAGAAAGTAGTGTCGAGAAAATAAACAACAAAATTCTGGAAACGATAACACAAAGTGCGAGAGAAAACTGCAAGTCTAGTACGGAAAATACAAGTAAAATTAGCGGAAGTACAAAATTACTAATGGAAGAGCGTAGACGTCTAAGGAGAATGGGCGAGTTAAATACACCAAGATACAGAGAACTAAATAAAAGGACATCAAAGGAAATAAGAAATTACATTCGAAAATATAACGTGCAGATAGTCACGGATATAATTGAAAGAAACAAAAGCACGAAAGTAATGAACAGACGGTTATCAAATGGTAAACGCGAAATACTCAAACTGAGAAACAAAACAGGACAAGTTACAACAGACTGAAGCGAAATCCTAAAAATAACGGAGATCTTATATCGCGAACTAAATACTTGCAGAAAATTTGACAAAAACGATAATAGAAGACATGATAGAGAATTAGTAAAAAATCAAGGCTCCGAAGAATTAACGGATATCACAACTATCGAAATAGAACAAGCACTATCAGGAATGAAAATAAAAAAAGCGTCGGGAGAGAACGAAGTTATAGAAGCCGTAAAAATGGGAGGCGAAAAATTGATACGATTAGTGGAGCACTGTTCAATAAATGCCTCGAAAACAGTACTACTCCAACATAATGGAACAGCGCAATAATGGTATTGACATACAGCAAGGGAGATGCTACTTGTTTAGCAAATTATAGGCCCATTAGCCTGTTGACACATTTATATAAACTTTTCACATAAATAATTACCAAAAGAATAACAACAAAACTCGACGTCTCGCAACCAAGAGAACAAGCCGGCTTTCGAGCAGGTTATGGCAATAATGATCATCTGCAAATAAGTAAGACCCTGGTTTATAAAAGTGTTGAATATAATCTGCCGCTGACGCTCGACTCCATAGAGTTATGGGCCATTATGAAGGCATAATCGGAAAGTAGAATCGACTATAGATACGCAAATCTAAAAAGTAACATATATGCAAACGCCACGTCAAAAGTTAGACTACACACAGAAACAGAAACCTTCGGTATCGAAAGGGGCGTCAGACAAGGTGACGCGCTGTCCCCAAAGCTCTTTGCGGTATTAGAAAACATTATGAAAGAACTCGATTGAGACGACAAGGGCATACACATCCAATGAGAAAGGTTCAATCATCTACGATTCGCAGATGATATTGTGATAATTACTGATAACCCTCAAAGATGCCAAAGAAATGCTAGAACAACTCAAACATGTCTCAGAAAAAGTAGGGCTAAAAATGAATATGTCAAAAACTAAAATTATGACGAACCTCGTCTTGGGCGGGACAATAATGTTCGCCAATGCAACAATTGAAGAAGTTAACTCTTACAAATACCTTGGACATACCATCAAAATTGACAGAGATAATCAGACATGCAAAATTACCAGAAGGATAGGCGGTCTTTGTAAAATTAAGACACATACTAAGAGGTCAATATCTAATATGTTTACGATCAACGATCCATGCGTGTTGCCTGTTATAACCTATGGATTCGAAACTTTAACTGTATCTAACCAAGAAGACAGTGAATAAACTACGAATTGCCCAAAGGGCAATGGAACGATCGATGGAAGGAGTGACCAGAAGGGACAGGAAGACAAATGAATGATTAAGACAAACAACAGGAGTTACAGACATAGTAGAACGCATAACCAACTTACAATGGAACTGGGCAGGGCATCTCGCAAGAACCACTGATGAAAGGTGGACAAAGAAAATATTGATATGGAGACCCTGGGAGTCCAAAAGAAGCAGAGGCCGACCTCCTACAGGATGGTCCGACGATATTAGACGCGTAATCGAATACTTTATCAACTTGGCACATGGCAGAAGGAAGTGAAATAACGAAAAGGCGACGTATGTCCAGCAGTTGACTCAGATGGGTTGAATGATGATGATGATGATAGTATTAGGCATCCAGATTGCAAATAAATAACTAGTATTACCAATTAGAAAATGTATCGATAAACAATTGAATCAGATAATTTAATAACTAATTAGTTAACGTCTAGATTTTGAGATAAATCTAGATATCTAATGTGTAGCTAGATTAGATATTTTGTTATCTAGGCTTGTTTAAATTTAATTGATGTTGCCTAACTTGTTTTGATGTAGTCTATTTTAGTTTAGTTTTGGCCCATTTAAGATTAGTTTCTTGTAGTGTAATCAAGTTTATCTGTTTTAGTTAGATATTAGATGACATATATAATCTAGCAAGATTAGCTTCATACATTTTGGACTAAATATAATCTTGTAGACATATCTGGACTAATATAGAATTGATATATCTAAATAACGAATTGTAAGCTATAGAGTTAGTGCAAAGTATTGAGACATCTTGTAACTATTCCCGAATAAACTATATGTTTCCATTCAGGGAAGATTGACACTAAATATCTAGCTTAGTGGTATCAATTCTACTAAACTAAATATCTAAACTAGAACTAGATAATTTGAGTTAAACTGAATTTAATTTGTAAGGCGAATGAAATCAATAGTTTAATAGACATAAAATTAATCTTGATATATAGATTAATTTAAATTTTGTTCAACTCGTTTCAAATTACTTGATCGAAAAAAAAACACTTTTCACTTGTTAATTTGGTTCCAATAGTACTTTATGATACAAGTGTGTGAAGAAAGGCTTTTGTGCATGAGTTGCGAAGTTTAATCGCAATGAGTGCCTTTCACACACGAGTATCATATATTATTTTATCCACGAAGCAGGTAGAAAACATATACAGTATAATCTCAATAATCCGACACATACGGGACTAGACAACCGCCGGATTATAAGAAAGAGTGGTAGGAGGGAAGAGCGCGAGCGGTCTCCAGACCGCCCGATTACTGGACGTGTCGTCCGATTACCCAACGGCCGAATTACCGAGGTTATACTATAATTTCACTACGTCTATGTTTTTTTGTTTTTATTTTATTTCAAAGCGCAAGTGGACAAGTTTAGTAACGTGCGTTGTTGCCACATTAACTACAATCAGAAATCATAAGTTACCCTTCGTGCGTTAGGTTACCCCCCGACCAGAATAAATTGGTCGATATTTTAGAGATTAATCGTTATAACAGGCTTTGGGTCTGAGTATCTGCGTGGATGGTGGTAAGGAAGTGCGTATTGTCAGGGCACAGTCGACCGCCACCCAGCGAATTATTTAGACGAGGTCAAAGGTGTCAGCGGGTGAGTTATACCCACCTTAAGCTCCGTGTAACAAATTTTGAACTAGCATTTGTAGCGGCCACGGGCCGCTATTTTGAGTATGTCTGCTATAAACAACATGGTAATATATAAGGCCAATATTAACTCCATATTACGTCGAAATTTTCTCAGAGACTTGGGAATGGAATTAGTTTCAGAGCATTTATGAAATAGAAAGGAGAATTTTCTTTTACCAAAAAAAAACGTAAAAGGATACAGGATCATGTCGGTGAATCCTGACCACGAAAAGTGCCAAGATCTGACAGAAGATGTGAAATATGCCCTACTAAAAAATATTGTAAAACTAAATACACTTGTTACCTATGCAATCGTTACATATGTACGCTATTCTCGCATGTGAAAAGTGTACCAAATCTAAAGATGAGTCTAAGTAGTTAGGTACATGCTATAAAATTTATTTTTAATATTTTTTTTTTATTAGTGGAAAAAAAAGCTTTTTGATTCCATTAATAAATAGAAAATCTAAAAAAAATTTAATTTCGCTTCAATAATAAGTACTGGTATTTAATAATCAATAAAAAATAATAATAATAAATACATTAAACTATTGAAATCACACGATCCCTATCAGGGTTTGTATACTTACTTGAATACTTTTTCTATTTTGCGTCTGTAATAGACTCATAACAGCACTCATATGCATGCGGTTATGGCTCGCCGAGTGCGATACTATTTTATCAATATGTATCGACGATTTTTTTATTTAGAAATGGCATAAAAGGGCGCAAAATTGAAAAAATACAATAAAAAAACTCGTTCGTAAGGTGTTTTTCAGCACCTTTTCACTAGAAAACTCGCGCTTACTGAACGTGTCCTTTAATATACTATTAACCTACCACTCCCCGGGTTAAACTCCATTTAATTTATATTGGACTTCTGCGCACAATTTGGATACTTTTACGCACGATTATAATAATGACATCCTTCACATACAATAATTCCAATTAATGTGTTCATTTTGGTTTGCGAGTAGATAAAATGTTTTATGATATAATTAGAAAATATATAAATCAACTAATTCCAATACACAATGAATTAATTAAAAAAATCTAAATAATTATTTCGAGCATATTTTTTTTGAAACAATTCCTAGTTTAACGAAACATTTCATCATACCCGGTTGACTAAGTAGATTAAACAAGAATTATTTTGTGAAGTAAGTATTTTACTACAGATTAGAATGTACATACTCAGTAATTAGATCATCTAGAAATCTTAATTTGTATTTTTATTATAGACAAATAAAATTTTGTATAAATTTTATAATAAGCCATATGGGTATTTCTCCCAAAATTCTACCTTTTCAAATTACATATATACAAAAAGTAGTAGTTTATTTATGGTTGAAGGATATAATAACTAGTTAAAACTGTAAGGGCAATAAACCATATTAATCCTTATAAAACTTACAAGCTTTGAAAGCCATCAAACTCTTGCTTAATTTCCTGACCGTCTCTCATCTAGTAATCAATTTATCTGTTAAAAAACATTTTTTTGTTGGGCCATATTTTAATTTTTGAGTAGGTGTAACAACCGTGCCTCCCAAAAAATAAATTACCTAGCCTCGAAAATGGAACTATTCAATGATAAACGGGAAAGACATAGTAAATTGATAAAAATATGTATTTTTATAATAATTTGTGAGCTTAGAATAGTTAAATCATTTGAATACACTTGCAAGTAGATATTATATACAAGTATGTAGTATTTACTTTGGTTGATTTGCATTAAATATGTAATGTAATTAACATGTAATGCTAAATCTCAGAAAATTAATACTTTTTTGCAAGGGGACGGTCGTGAAAAACTTGGGGACGATCTTGAATAAAGGGGGAAGGTCAGGTTCAGTGTGGAATGGTTAAGAAAATAGATCTTTCTTAACATCTTTTTAACTTTTGAAGATATATTTATTAAAAAAAATGCACTTAAAAATAAAAGGAACGTGTTTTAAATGAATAATACTATTCCATTGATTGACAAACGGTCTTGTATTTTTCTATTGCATAAACTCTACTAGATAGAGCAGGTGATGATAACAATTTTGTTAAAATTTCTTTGTCTTTCTTCTTAGCTTAAGACAATTTTCACTTAGCTAATTTTAGCTCTTATATCCTTTTCTTTTTTCCTTCTTTCTCGAGAAGGAACGGTCGGGAAAGAGGACGGTCAGGAAAACGCGAATGTTTTTGGCAAATTTTATAAGTGAAATTCATCATTCAAAATCAGGGTTATATATTTCGTAAACGGACAATATGGGAAAGAAATTACCGCAATTAATCTTAAATACAGAATATAAAAACGTCTAATTATGCTAGGGATGGTCTTGAAGACAATTAAAATACGCACATAAATTATTACATGTATTTTCTCTAGAATTCGTCAGCATGCAAGCACACATTCGTTGCGCTTGTTTTTTTAACTGACAAATGTGTACTTAACACAACCAAATTTTACTGTCTGGTTAGTAAAGTGGCCTTTAATTGTTTTGGTGGACGGTCAGGAAAAAGAATTCGGAGACATACTTTATAGCTATAAAATAATTGGAGATAAAAAGATAATAAGATTTTATATATTTTTAGATATAAGCATGAGTTATATTGTAAGTATTTTGTCATTTAAATTTTGGCCCTTAAAACCGTTAAGGTCATTCTACCGTCCGGAGCGGCCGGGGGCACTTTGAACTAATTATTACATATGGTTAGAATAATATTTCGAGGAAATGCCTTTTAGTAATCTTCTATTGCTTTGGAAAGATATGAAATTAGTTTAAAAAAAAATCATCAAACAAGTTCTAAAAATATCACAAGTTTTACATTTTAACAAAAATCTTCGTTAGACTCCTTTACCGGCCGCAGCGGCCTGGAGAGACAGCATGTCATCAGACCACTGATTAAGCTTAAAAATAAGAAAAGGCGTTCCAAGAATGGATTAATCAGCTGCTAATCTAGACGCAATTTTTATGATAAAGATTAGGGAAATATGCAAACGCTTTCAGAAATAGGATTATAATAATTATATAAGAAGATATGATGGTATGGTACTGCTCTCCTCAAACTTCTGGAAGGACTTCCAGGACATAATATTATCAGAGGTTCAGTCAACAAAGTAATTTTACGACCAGGCGCCACAATTGAGTATCCTGTGGATGGTTTTCGTTTACTTTTTCCAGACAATGTATTATCGATGATAACAGAGATAGATGACCAATAAAGAGGCTGTTCACAAAGACAAAAAAAATTTAAAAAAACCGTAGAAACCCGTAGATATGATCAAGATCTGTAAAAATGTAAGTACTGACAGTCTATGGAGCAAAAAATATGGATCACCAATTTTTCGAGCAACTTTCTCTAAATACAGATACCACGAAATTTGTAAATGTATTGGATTTGATGATAAAGAATTAAGATCACAACGTTGTGCAAAGGATAAACTTGCACTTATTAGAGAACTGTGGGATCGAATAAATAATAATATTGGAAAATTCTAGTTGCCATCATGTAATCTGGCTGTAGATGAGCAATTGTTTGGTTTGACGGAAAATGTCATTCAAGCATTACAGAATTTAAAACCAGAAAAATATGAAATATTTTGGTTAAACGATTTTGAAACATTACGGGAAAAACATCCCATATAATCTAATATAAAAAATATGTAGCTAATTTATAAAAACATTTACTAAACAAAAATAGAATGAAAGAGAACCAAATATCTAAGATGTAATTGAAAAATTATTCCATAATTACATTGCCATTGTATTAAATTGTCACCGGCCGCTCAGGCCGGTACGCGTAGAATGGCTGACTATTTGGTAGAATGACCTTAACGGTTAATGACAAGTCTAATAACATGTTTGCGACATAGGGACGGTCAGGAATTTCAGCATGTTGAAGTTGTGATTATTCGGAAACGGGGTGTAAAATCTGTACTTTAAATGATTAAATTAATAGTGTGCCATCCAAGAATTGCAACTATAACTAATTTTTTAATATAAGAAATATTTTTTTAATATTTTAATATAAAAAATAAGGCTTAAGAAATAAATTTTTATAGTCCAGCGACACGAGAAGTAAATTATAGGAGATATACCCACATACATATTATAATATGCAATGTCTAAATATCTAGATTATACTATATTGCCTAAATTTAATTAGAGCAACACTCAATTATCATATTAAATATTTTTAGATAATCTATCTATAACACGAATCAATGAATTTAGTGAATGGAGTTAGTATATGCATTTAACATAGGTTTACCGAGACAAAAAATTACGTTTCATTAGAAAAAAATGCTTATGCAGCCCCCGTTTAAAACAAGAAACATGTAAAATAGGATTTTGATTTTGTTTCAAGGTTAATTAATACCAACTTGACAGAAATAAAATCACTAGGTAAGAGGAGTTTTTATACAAAATACAAGTTTTATTCGAAATACGGTATAATCTCGTTAATCCGGCGGTTGTTTAATCCGACACTCTGTGGAAACCCGTGTCTTTGTATGTTTTCTGTCTAGTTTACGCTGCCCCGCGCCGGTTATAAACCTCGCGCACAGAATAAATAAAGTCAAAAACAACACCATCCAGTGTTCTTAGAAAAAGGTCTCACCAACACACCCTGCTTTTAACTCTGACGACTTGATTGACGATTTTGACCAAGAGACCACTCCACAGTCCTCTTACTATCCGTTTTAAGTTTGTACATGTTTTTATGTACACATATATCTGAAATAAATTGCACATAAAATATGTAAAATTGATGTTTTCGTTGAATCCCGATAATCCGAAATTTCTTGATAATCCGGCGGTTGTCTGGTACCATATGTGTCGGATTATTAAGATTATACTGTATTTTAAAAAATTTCCATTAGATTATGAGTAATTTTTCCATTTTTGATACAAGTAAAATATATAACAAACACAAGGGTTTGACTTTGTTCAAGGATCAGTATTACCTAATTTTCTGACTAAAAACCCACTAGATAACGAAGGTTCAGAATCCATCCCTGAAATCAGTAAATGGGAAATAACAACTGCACTGAAATACATGAAAGACCGGAAAAGTCCAGGGAAGATAACGAGCGAAATGCTTAAAATAGGAGATGAAGATATACAAGAGGCCGTAAAAATTCTCCAAAATATAAGCTTGGAAGAGGGAAAAATCCCAAGTATGTGGCAAAATGCCGAAGTAATATTGTACAAGAAAGGCAACAATCTGAACATCGAAAACTATAAACCAATCAGGCTATGATCACACCTATATAAGCTGTTTACTACAATAAGGTAATAACAAACCGGTTAACAGAATTTTTTGGTCTCCTATCAGCCATGGAATTGGACTACTATCAGCCAATCGAACAGGCGGTCTTCCGGAAATATTATAGTACAACCGATCACCAACAAACAATAAGCAGTATTATTGAAAAAAACACTGAACTTAGATCTGGCTTTTATAGACTATCACAAAGCGTTTGACTCTGTGGAAACGTGGGCAATCCTGAAAGGATTCGCCAATGCGAGAATTGATTCACGATACACGAATATTATAGAAAATATCTACCACAACGCTAAGCTTCAAGATCGAAGAATAAATGTTTACACACAAAATAACAGTCAAGAGGTGAGGTGTTCGACAGGGGGAGGGGGGCACAATATCCCCAAAATTATTTACATTGGAGCTTGAAGACGCTTTTAAAACTTTGTCGTGCCAAGAAAAGGGAAACAATATTGACGGAACTTGCCTAAATCACCATCGGTTTGCGGACGACATTGTCCTTATAATCAATAAAGCAGAGGAGCTCAAAACGATGATAGAACAGCAAGCATCCAAAACCGTCGGCCTAAATATGAACCTGGCCGAAACCAAAATAATGAGCAACGACCAAATCCAAGTGACTATCAATAACAATATTCTCGAAAATACGTCAGAATATGTATATCTCGGATACAAGTTTACACTTGGCAAACAAAATCAGACCGAGAAAATAACTAAAAGGGTAGGACCAAGCTGGGCTGCGTGTGGAAAGCTAGGATTCATTCTGAAAAAAAAAACAGATATCCCTCGAAACCTTAAACGTAGTCTACGAAACATGTATCCTGCCAGTAACAACATATACCAGTAGACAATGGCACTAACTATAAAAAGTGCAAATAAACTCAGAACAACACAGAGACCAATGGAAAGAGCAATGTTAGGTATTAGCGTAAGGGATAAAATAAGAAATGAGAAAATACGTAGAAGATCCAATGTCACAAATGTTATACAGCGTTGGGCTGTAAATGGCGTTGGGCAGGACACGTGGCCCGACAAGATCAAACCAGATGGACCAACAAAATTAGAAAATGGCGACCTAGAGAAAGTAAGAGATCTATAGGAAAACCTCAAAAACGGTGGAGAGACGACATCGTCCAAACCGCGGGAACTGGAGAGGCATACATCCAAAGTGGATGGATGGCACTAGGCTGAAGAAAAGGAAGAAAACGAAACTTCTTAAAACAGCAATTATCTATCTAATATATTTTCTACAAGTTTTATTTGAAAATGTTTTCACACAGTTTCATTGTTATTTGAGTATTTTTGGGACAAACTGTGGAACAAAAATAATGTTTTAACATAATTCAAGGTTGTATTGCATTACCAACTTGAGAAATAAAGAACCAATAAATATTTCACTAAACATTTTTCAAAATTTCGTTTAGTTTTTGAGTTATTTTCGTATCTTTTTTATAATTAATTCTCTAGAGACAAGAAATTTGACAAAATTTGACTTTGTTTCAACGTTGATACCAACCTGCAAATAAAAAATCACTAAATAACAAGATTTCTTATAGAAAATTTAATTCTGTTCGAGTTTTCTAGTTTCAGAGTTATTTTCGCATTTTTGAGAAAAAAAAAAATTAAAACTATCTATTAGTACTACTTGCACTACAAAAGAGAACTCTGGTGGATACTTTACCATCATTTTGATGTATAAAAAAATGGTAAAATCAATCCAGACACAACGAAACATTTCGCTTTTGTGCTAATTATTTTTTTCCGATTTTTTTCTTGAAATTTTCTTATTAAATATTTACATAACGAAAAACCAATTAAATTCCATCTCACATTAACCAAGGATAAAAAATGAAAAACAAATTAGCCATTCAGATTCAGATAATAGCATAGAATTTGCGGTCGCAATTAGTCTAGGAATTGTTAAGTCATTGCGTTCTATTTTATTTTTTCTCTAGAATCACATTTTTCTTTGTTGTCCGTCTAGTTAATGTCATTAGAAGAATAGACAAATGCGTGAATTATTTATTCAGAGAGTATCGATTAGTCGCTTTGTGGGCCAGTGTACTATCAATTGCTTAATCAATATATTACAATTTCATATTGTTTATGTCAAATATATAAATATATAATAAATATCGAGTTCGAGTTCGTCAAGTCTAGATCTAGTAGTTTTACTTTATATAGATAACTTGAAAATAATAATATTTTTACTACGGGCACGATTCTATAAGAGAAACGTTAAAGTTAATTGAAAAGATGCCATTATCATTTTTCTATTTCTGCTAATAATAAACATATCAAACAAATATTTTATAAAATAACATAAAAGAGACACTAGTCTCTACTGGTTTATTGTTTTTAACCCCGGACACAAGAGAGGGGTGTTATAAATTTGACGTGTCTGTGTATCAGCCTGTCCCTCTGTCCATATATGTTGTTTATGGAATCGTAGCTCCTAAACGAATGGACCGATATTGATGCAGTTTTATTTTGAAAGCTGAAGTGATCGAGGAGGTTCTTAGCTATAATTTATGAAGATCTGTCCATGCGTTTGATGACCATCAGCTCATTTCCTACTTGAAAAAATTGATCTGCAACTAATTTTTCGCAAATGTTGGTCTAGTTCCGTATATACCAAGGGTGGGAAAATATTTTGGCTGTCGGGCCACATTAAGAACGAAAATTTAACCGCGGGCCGCATTACATTTTTTTTTCTATTTTAATAGTTGGATCGTTTATTTTGAAAGTGGTGTAAGTCCATTTTTATTGTTTCGAGAAAATTGAACTAAAACATATAGTTGCTATGCAATTTCCTATATTGTCCAATTTTAAATTGAACAAAGCATTGGCATTTTTTAAGATATTAAATACTTATTAGTAATAAATAAAAAGTTTACACTGAATTAAGCATAAATTGCGTAATATCTCATTTTTTTAATAAATGGACTAGCACCACTTTCAAAATAAACGGTCCAGTTATCTGTATACCACGACCGTTGCATATATACTCGCCTTTTTTTCACCGGTTTTTTCATAGTGGACAAAATATACTGCTTGTAATACGAAATATTTTCAGAGAACGCCTGTAAATGTGCAGTGTCTATAAAATAGTGGCAGGTAGAGAATAAAGCAAACATCAGGCCTGCTAAACATAATAAGCATGTCATAAGCATGCATTCGGGAATTTCGTGGCTTTGTTTATGTCGGAATACGAATTAAGATCATTCATTGTAGGTGCTGTGCTATGTATAGATAAATTTGTAATTGCTTTCTCTGTGAAATAATATTTTGGTCACAATCACAAATAGGACACAATCTCAGAACAATAATTTTTGTTGTGTTTTTATTATATGTAGATATTTTCTTGTAAAGAAGTTATAGAATGCTTCGCAGGCCGCATAAAAGGTCGACGAGGTCAGCATGTGGCCCGCGGGCCGGATAAAAGGTCGACGCGGGCCGATATTTGCCCAGGCACATACAGACCCACCAATCACGTATTTGCGAGCGAAATTCCAAAGTAAAATTAATCACGTATTTACAAACAAATTATTAAAGAAAAGAAAAAAGTTAAGAATAATAAAATAAAATAAATAAAAATTGAAAGTAACCCTCGACACAAAAAAAAACTCTAAAAAGTAAAAAAAAAATTCTCTCTCGCCCTTTTAACTTCATTAGAAGAACCCATTAATATTTTGATGATGAGTGTCGCCGCGTCGAGGGACTGCTAAGTAAATCCAATAATAAAACTAGAGTAAATAATACCTTGTAAGTAAGATTCATACATCTAACAATTTGAAACTAGTAGGTATTTTCTATTCGTTATACTGAAGGAGGTATAACTAATTATACTTCTTCACATACCGGTCCCCGATGCGGTGACGCTCATCGTCAAAATATTAATAGGTACTTCTAATGAAGTGAAAATGGCAAGAGTGAATTTTTTTGTGTCGGGGTTACTTAAAATTTTGAATTTTGTTTTATTAATGTTATTATTAAATCAACGAAAATTAAAACAAATGAACGGCGTCTTTTCAATTAACTTTTAACCTTTCCTTACATAATCGGCCATAAGTGTGGTTAAAACATAGCGAATTTATAAATTCAGTGTAAGTATGGATTACTACATAGTAACGGTCGCAACCATATTATTCATTAAGATATATTGTAATAGGTTTTATGTATTTTATATTTTGAATTCACTGTTTACACCGTTAAAACATAGTAAAAAAATATAATAAATATGGTGCTTAAAAAATGCTGTAATTAACTTAATTATTTTATTTTTTTCATTAAAAAATATTTAAAATGGAGAATAATTTAGAGCTGTTTAAACGCCGCCATTTTTGCGCGCTCTGTTGACATCAAATACTCTTATTGTTAGAGCATATATATTATTTTCTGCCAAAATACATATCTTAGTCAAAAAAGGGGTCAATCTCGGAATCTAACGGAAGAAGCTACATTTTTGTATAGTCTTTTACTTTAGCATAACAAATGTTGTCTAACAAAAGTCACATATGCCAACATGTGAGCGTCCTTAGATATTCAAGGTCAAAGGTCGCAAAAATCAGTTTTTCAGAATATCTAGTTTTCTCTGCCTCCTATCCTATTTGCATTTTTTTATAAAAGTTGTAGAGAATAAAATTCTCTGCAAATTTCACCTGAAACCTTTTTTTATACTTCGAACTGTTTTTGAGATGGAGGACGCAGAGTGTGAAGCGCTCAGCCATACGTACCTTAGCGCAAGGTAAATCCTGAATCCTAAATGTATTATACGGTTTTTTTCCTTAATTACTTATTAAATATAAATAACAATTTGATACCTTATACTTATGTTTATATTTCTCTTAAACCAAATAGTCATCAAATTTTACTTACCAATGACATACAAATAATTAAATAATGAAGTAAATGGTAGTTACTCCGCCATTGCCCGGTCCCAAGTCCGGGATGAGAATTCGATGGCAGGCTCAACAACAAGCCGGTCGCTAAAACAATTCCTGTTGTATCTCAATGGACTGGCCATAAGAAAAAGAAGAATGGAAGAAAAAGTGCATAAAAGCAGTTCCTGCAATAAATCGGAATTAATGTTAGGAAGATGATGATGAAGTAAATGGTAGTACCCATCAGCCAAGAAAAGTTCTTACCAAATCGGCTTAATAAAGAAAACCTAATCGAAAAGCTCGTTGAGAGATTGAAAATTGCTAATAACGCTACGAAAGTAGCCAGAGATGATGCTGATATCCTTATTATCGAAAGAACTATTGACAAATCAGAACAACAAACTGATGTCATCATACGTCAAGACATAGATTTATTAGTAATTTTAATTGGACGTACTAAATCATGTGAACCGGAAATTTTCTTTAAAAAGTTGGTAAAGGCAACGTTCAAACACAACTATACTCCACTAAAAGTTTTGATAAATATCCCCGTTGTAAAGAACATATTTTATTATTATTATAATAATCAAATTTCTTCTACCCTTTTGGGTGTAGAATTTAAATTCATATATATTCATATATTCACATATTTTATTCTTACACGCATTCAATGGTTGTGAAACGACGTCTGCTCTTTTGTGGAAAGGAAAAAAAGTCATTACAACATTAAAAAAATTACCTGATTTGGATCGTCTGGCTCAAGTATTTCATGAGGAAAACTGTGCTTTGCCAACATTATATGAAAATGGAACTCAACTTTTCTTGGCAGGTTATAATGCGTCCATAATCTGAGGGCAACATCGATTACTTTCGATAAACACAGTTTATTAAATTAACCAAATTAAATAAACCTGTGCACCAACTTCACCTGTGCATTACTTCTACCACCAACTAGTGCAGCAGTTCGTCAACACATTAATCGTGTCTACTACCAAATTTAAACTTGGTTAGGCAATGATTTACAACCCCAGGAATGGGGTTGGGTTCTTCAAAATTAAACCCTAACGCCGGTAACAACACTTACCACCTGCATCAGATGAATTACTCATTTCAATATTCTGCAACTGCAAGAATGGTTGTGGTTCGCGTTGTGGATGCTGTAAGTTAGGGATGCACTGATCTTTAGCTTGTGGTCATTGCAATGGAAATGCATGCTTCAAGACATCATCATATCCATAAGATGTTCATGAAGACAATGCATATGACCCTGAAATTTTTGAAGATATGACAATTAATGCCAATGACAACGAGGAGAGTGAAGATGAGAATGAGTCTGAAACTACTTGCCAACCTGAAGAAAACTAATAATAATAATAATAAAAACAATAATATTAACATCAATAAAAACAACATTAAAAACAAAATATTTTCTTTAATTTTTCCTATACTAAATCCAATTACCCTTCATTAGATTTAGATTAAAATTTAAGATAAAATATATTTAGAATGATTTACTTCCTTATTTAATTATTAGTACATCAGAGGTAAGTAATATTTGATGATTATTTGATTTAAAAGAAATATAAGTATAAGGTATTAAATTGTTATTTAAGTAATATTTAATAAGTAATTAAGCAAAAAAAACGGTATAATACAGTGGGATTCAGGATTTACCTTGCGCTAAGGTACGTACCTGTATCTCAAAAACAGTTCGACATTTAAAAAAAGGTTTCAGATGAAATTTGTAGAGAATTTTATTGTCTACAACTTTCATAATAAATGCAACTACGATATGACAAATAACTAACTTTGACAATAGTTTTAAAAAACACTACAATAGAACACATAGAAGATATAAAAGCAAAATAAAACAAGAAAAAAGTAAATATTTTGCAAATATAATACAAGAAAGTGACAACAAAAGTAAAGCAACTTGGCAAGTAATTAGACAAGTTGCCAATATAAAAATCAAAAACAGTGAAGACTTCAAGAACCCTGTGTTAAAGGACTCAAAGATGTCACTTGATAGTATAAATAAATTCTATGCTGAGAGGGCGCAACATCTATTAAGCAATTTAGGTCACATTGAACACCAGGATAATATACCTAGAAATCCAAGAACGCTATTCCTTGATCCAATAACAACTGAAGAAATATGTACCACGACCATGAATCAAAAGAACAAAAAAAGTACTGGATTTGACGAAATATCTATGATAATAATAAAAGAAGTCAGAAATGAAATTTCTAAACCAATAGAACATGTACTAAATAATTGCTTACTACATGGAATATACCCGAATCAAATGAAAGTATCAATGATAAGACCGATACACAAAAACGGAGAAAAAGAAAATATCGAGAATTAGAGACCCATCCAGCCTAAATACATCTTTCTCCAAATTATTCGAAAAAAAAATTGTGCAAAGGATAAATCTTTTATAGAAAAGAACAAAAATATATGCGACGAGCAATATGGTTTTACGAAAGACAGATCTGTGGAAACAGCATGTTTCGAGTTTATTAGTAAAATATATCAAAATCTAGAAATGCACAACATACCAAATGGCATCTTACTGGACCTGTCGAAGGCTTATGATACCGTTGCCCATGAAATTTTATTAAAAAAATTCGAAAAGTACGGAATGAGGGGAAAAGTGGCGGACCTCATCAAATCCTATCTGTCAAATAGGAGATGACACAGATAAACACACTAGAAGGTAAAATAACATCGACAACTAAAGTCATAAATACTGTAATACCTCAGGGAAGTGTTCTGGGACAAATACTGTTCATTATATACATCAACGACCTACCGACAGTAATATACAGAACGTAACATATGATTATAAATTAGGCAGACGACACGACGAGCCTGACAACTAACCAAAATATATCTGACATAACGACAAATTTAGCGACAACTATGACTAACTTGACGAACTGGTTCACCGAAAATAAATTAATGTTAAATATAGAAAGAACAAAATTGATTATACTGAAGACAAAACGAAATTTACAAAGAGATCCAAACGATGTAATAATAAATAACGAAAGGACCGAATACAAAACATATGTACGATGACTAAGACTGACAATTGACAGAAACCTTGACTGGACTCAACAAATACACGAACTAGCAACGAAACTGAACAGAACAGTGTTCGCCCTTAGAATACTTATCTATAATATTATATATATAATATATATAATTATACTTAAATATAATATTTATCTAGAGAGGTTCTCAAGACCGTGTACTACGCCAATTTCCAAAGCCAGGCAAGATTCTGTATAATGTTCTGGGGAGGTGGCAAAATACAATGAAACCTGCAGAGGCAAATTCAAATTAAAATTACATATAATAGTTGTTATAATACATATAACAGTTAGTTGTCTGTCAAAATTCTAGAAGTAACAGAGTTGTTTTTTATTGTAAATTATGATTGTTACACTTAAAAAAATGTTGAAATTCTAAATGTGATTATAAGATTGATTATTAAGAAGACTGTAATCAACACTAATGCCAAAATATTTGTTAATGAATTGTTTAATTTCGTAATAAAAGGTAAAACATAATGGTAACAGAGTTGTATTTTTTTTACACCCTTACCCACAAAATCATGAATTATTCATAAACCATTAGTTTAACATCGCGGCCGACTATAACAAACCAAAGTTCAGTTGTTTTAACAGACATAGACAAAAAAAAAGAGTTAAGTTAAAATATTTTTAGTTTTTTTTAAATTCATCATTTTAAGTAACGGTTACCTGCGCAAAATTTGACAATGACCCATATGTGATTAGTTTTAGCATTAAAATACAGTGAATGTATGCAGTTTCGTTTAACATTTGTTCATTTTACAATAATCAAAAATTATAGGTTATGTTTACTGCTTTATGATAGAAACGAACTTGTTTACATATTATTTTACGTCACGTTTCGTTTTAACCAATTACAAATTTGAATTTCCCTCGCTTAATTTGCACTTTTTATTAATTTTAAGTAATTGGGTTGTTGAATAAAAAAAATATCGAAAACTTTCAATTAATTATAAACAATTTAAGTGATAAAAACTTGAAAATAATCACGTGACCCCAAACGCGCCATAATTTGTTTGTGGCGTCGAAAGAATGAAAGAAACTTCATTCTAACATTCAAACATAAACATTCTTTACAAAATCGTCGTTTTAGGATTTTTTCGGCGTACTGTTTAAATCCATTGGTTTCGACGTTTAACAATGTGGGACATTCAAAAATATTTTTTTGTTCTTTTTGTAGTACTCCTACACGTTGGTACGAAAGAAGCACGATAACTTTTAATATTTGACTTTTAATATTTGACATATTTGACATGTCTACTACAGCTACTGTATCAACAAAGTCAGGCGAGGGTAGAAATTACCCATTTTCACGCGACCGACCTATTTTCGGTACCGAGTTTAAAACTATATTTTCAATTTGTTATAACTTTTTAATTACAACGAAAAAAGAAAACAAAAAAGAGTTTTGTAATCTAACTTATATATGAGCTTTCGATTTATGACAAAGAAAATGATTCAATTACCCAATTAAAAAGATACTAAATACAAAAATTATAGTTTAGTTCAAACTTCCATTCGGAAAAAAAATATTTCAACCCAATTTAAATTATATGCATATTCCCTATTGTGTAATCTAGTGTAACTGAGACAAAATAACATATTTGTAATAATATTGATATATGATAATAATTATAACATATAATATTTTGATCCAAAATAAATTTCATGTTAATGTACACTTGTTAATAATTTGAGAACGGTCAAATAATAATGTAAACTAGTCTAGTGAGATTTTGAACTAATCTAGTGAGTCAGAAATTAGTCTAATCTAAATTTGAAGAAGTAAATAGTTTACTCTAAATTGGCTATATACAGCCTTCAGATTTTTGAAGTATTAATGAAGAAATAGTAAGCAAGGTTTTTTATTATAGTAGGTTATAGTAATTATATAAAACTAGTTTAGTCTACTAAATTATATTCTTTAAAGACAAATTAAATTTATAAATTACCTAACTAATCTAGGTCTGATCTAGTTTTGAAAAACAAATTGTAATTTAACAATGTAGTGAAACTTCAGACACTATATATTCATCAATGTTGGATTAGTCAGGTTTGGTAGACTTAGTATAATTTAGCTTTAGAAAGGGAAGAAGTTGAAATTTAAACTATTGTCCATTTTTTTTAAGAATGCAGTACTGGGAATATAGGGCTTATTTGACCTTGTTCTCTGATTGGCTTAAATCGAGGAGAAGTTCTTCTTCTTCTTAATGGCACTACAACCGATTGCCGGTCTGGGCCTCCTTCAGCATGTTTCTCCAAGCGGACCTATCACTCGCCAATGTTCTCCAGTCCCGTAGTTGAAGTTTTTGTAGGTCAGTTGTTACCGCATCCTTCCATCTCCCTCTTGGCCTTCCGGCCCTTCTCCTTCCCTCTGGTTGTCCATTGAACAACTTTTACGGAACCCTATGATCACCCATTCTCTGCATGTGTCCGAGCCATCTCAATCTTTCCACCTTGATGAAACTCACAATATCTGGTTGATTGTAGAGCTGATATAGTTCGTGATTATATCTTCTTCGCTCTGTGTTAAGCTTCATGCTTCTGCACCATAGTTTACCACCGGTCTTATCAGTGACCTGTACAGTGTGCACTTATGCTTGGGGTGGATTGTTTTGGACCTAAAAAGTTTAAGTAGCCCATAATAGCACCTGTTACCAAGAGTTATCTGCCTTCTAATCTCCTCGCCCATCCGGTTTACGCTGTTCAGTTGCGAGCCCAAGTACACAAATGTATCTACTGTGTCAAAGTGCTTTCCGTCTAGTTCTAGCGTTGGTCCTACCTTCCGATGAGTTTTGTTAGCCACCATGTATTTCGTTTTGTTTACGTTGACAGTGAGTCCTAGGTTACTTGCTTCCTTCTCCAGCAGCGAGTAAGTAGTTTTGGTCGCCTGTTCGCTTCTGCAAATTATATCAATGTCGTCTGCGTAAGCCAATAGTTCTGTTGACTTAAAGTACACAGTGCCGTTAGTATCCACTCCACTACTCCTAACGGCCTTTTCTAGTACGATGTTAAACAGTAAAGTTGCCAGTGGGTCTCCCTGTCGTAGTCCTTCCTCTGGTATAAAAGTCTCACACAACTTGTTTCGTATTCTTACTACAGACGATACTTCAGACAGTGTTACTCTGGTTAGGGCTGTCAGTTTTTCAGGGAATCCGAAACTTGTCATTATCCCCCACAGTTTGTGTCTTATAACGCTGTCGTATGCTGCTCTGAAGTCCACGAATAGATGATGTGTGGTGATATTGAACTCATTACATTTCTCCAGGATGTGCCTAATGCCCAACAGTTGGTCTGTGGTTGACCTGTTTGTGCGGAAACCGCACTGGTATTCCCCGATATTCTCTTCTGCGTATGGTAGTAAGCGACGGTACAACACATTAGCGAAGACCTTGTATGCAATGTTTAGCAGCGTTATCCCCCTGTAGTCAGAACAATCTAACTTATCACCTTTCTTGTACAATGGGCATATTATCCCTAGCTTCCATTCATCCGGTAGCTTTTCCGTTCTCCATATGTTTAATATGAGATCATGCATGCACGATATTAGGGCTCTACCTCCATACTTCAACAATTCTCCTGGAATGCCATCTGCACCTGGCGCCTTATTGTTCTTGATCCTGCGCACTGCAGTCTCTACTTCTTCTAAGGTGGGTTCCTCCACTTGCTCAGTCCCTAATATTGATGTTGATGTTGGCGTTATACTTTCCTCTTGGACTACGCGAGTGTTCTGGTTGAGCAGGTCCCTGAAGTACTGACCCCACCTCTTGATACACTTTTCTGTGTGTCCGATTACTCTGCCGTCCTTATCCTTACACAGAAGTGGCAGCTGTTTGTAGCCAAGTCTCGCATTTCTGACCTTTTGATAGAGTCATTCTTTCTATTTCCGCGAAATCTTCTTCATCTTTTTCAGATTTCTTTCTTCGGAAGAGTTTTTCCTCAACTTTCCGTTTGTTTCGATAATCCTCTACATTCGCTCTAGTATTTCGTTGTAGTACTTTTTCTCTGGCTTTGTTCTTCTCTGTCAGAGCTTCCTTGCATTCTTCATCGAACCAGTTATTACGCCTTTGTCCCTTCTTCCACCCCACAACCTCTGCTGCTGTATCTTCGATACCCTGCTTGATCTTTTGCCACGCTTCATTGACCTCTACTAGAGCGTTTTCTGGCCGTTTGGATATTCGTTCCTGCATTTGGTACTGAAATCTCTCTTTCATCTCATCGGTTTTGAATTTTTCCAGATCGTATCTCTTAACTGCCGGCTGTTGTGTGCGTTGACAATCAATTCTAGCCCTAAGCACCGCCCTTACCAAATAATGATCCGAATCTACATTGAGGCCTCGACAGGCTCTTACATCCAGGATATTTGAACAGTGTCTCCCATCTATCATCACATGGTCTATCTGGTTCAATACTCTACCACCTGGTGATTTCCACTCTTTTACTCTACCACCTGGCGAGGAGAAGTTCACACCGACGATATTTACTTCTCCATCTCTCTCTTTTCACATACATTTGCAGTCGCTGGCGTAGAATTTGGTGATATGTAAATAAATGAGTACAATACTACGAATAATTTATAAATATAATAGAACGTTAAATTATACTACGGCTAATAAGTACTATATTATACAATAATGTTTTATATATAGTTTGATATTCAATTTTAAATTTAAAGATAAAAAAAATAATTAACTCCAAGTATCTTTCGTACTTGTTGAGCTATTAGTTGTCAATGGCTGCCGTGTCAATTCACAAACAACTGTCATCTGATCTCTTTGTATCATTTAGATTTTTTGCGTTTTTCTCCATTTATTTGTTTGTATTTTATTACTATTGTTGCCATTTGGTCTATTTAATAGATATTCAATCAAACTATTAATAAAGTACCAATTTTATATTCAAGTAACTATATTTAAATTTAGTACCAAATTTTGTAACTTGACTGTTTGTCATAGTGTATATCAGATATCTAGTTACTGCATTCTTAAACAAAATGAACTATAGTTCAATTAAATTAAATTCATCACTTCATTTACTCTAATCTACTAGCAGAAAAAAAATGTATTTCAAACTTGAAATCAATTCTTAATTTATAAATTTTATATTTTATTTATTATCTTGTTTTTGTCATTATCTAATAACACAATTTAAGCAATTCTATAGATAACACCAGTATTTTGCGGCTGTTTGTAGTTAGTACAAACTAATTATTGTTTTAAGCTTGTCAGGATTACTCGGAGATTAAGAGATTATTTAATTATTCATTCGTAAACATACCCAAAAGAAAACAGTAATAATAAATAAAAAGGAAAAACCTAAGTTACAAGAAAGTCTAATTGATAAAGAAAAATATCAAATAAAGAAATATTTTATTGAAAATATTTTGATCTATAGCAGCGTTTTCCGAAGTGTGGGTGGTAGAAAAATTTTGCCGGGTGATGTAAAAACAAAAAAAAAGTTAACGTTTTTGCTGATAAGAAAAGGAATTGATTGCAACTAAAAAACATGAAAAAATCCCAGTCAAACCTCACCAGTCAGATAAAAACTTCACTTTGGCAGTTTTTGAAATTTCCTAATTAACAGCTGAGACTCGGTATCCCCATAGTGCTGGAGAAAAATTAATTCCTGCTTTAAAAATTGTTGCAAATAATTTATGCGGAATAAAGGAAAAAAGTTTATTTTCGGCGATACCATTATCAAATAATACAGTTAACCTGAGAATTCAAGATTGCATAAAATATTTAGAAAAAGAATTATAGTCATTTTTTTAAGAATGCAGTACAGCGAAGATTATTTGACCTTGTTCTCTGATTGGCTTAAATCGAGGAGAAGTTCACACCGACGATATTTACTTCTCCATCTCTCTCTTTTCACATAAACTTGCAGTCACTGGCGTAGAACTTGGTGATATGTAATTAAATAACGAATAATTTCTAAATATAATAGAACGTTAAATTATACTACGGCTAATAAGTCCTATATTATACAATAATGTTTTATATATAATTTAACAATCAATTTTAAATTTAAAGATAAAAAAAATAATTAACACCAAGAATATTTGTTTCGTACGCCAATGCATGTTGAGCTGTTAGTTGTCATGGCTAACGTGTCAAATCCATAGAACTTATACTAATGGAATAGGAATACCGTATAACTTACGTGTACCGAAACTGTGTCCAACATCTGTGCGACAAGGAAAGATATAACATTTCTTTTGCTCGCTATGCGCATGCTCCAAATGAAATAAACATTTATTTTCTAACCTTAATTTTAACCATAAATATGGTTGAACTTTAATTTTGAAATATTTTTATTGTTACTTATACAATTTTTATAACATTAGGTGCTTTTTATTTTTTAAATGGTGTATTATTTAGTTCTATAATTTGTATCTGTTGAAATTAAAAATGTATTAAAGAAAAATTTAAAAAAATAAGAAAAGTGTTTATTTTTTAAAAGAAAAATATTTAAGTTTACATAAAAAAAAAGAGATTTATCAAAAGATAATAATTTTTTTTTTTATTTGTATATGTGCTAGTATAGTACGATTTAATAACAATACAACTTGACACTGTAACAAGAAAACTACTACTCTTATTTTATTTAATATTACATTACAACTTTATTTATTACAAATTTAGTTAATATATATTACAACTTTTACAAAATAAAAATAAATCTACTGTAAAATTAATTAATAAAGTCGGAACACAGCCTGAATGTATAAATATATTCAACCTTTCCGGAGCTCTATAACACAAATGAGTCTTTTTAGGACTACCAAAAACAAATCTCATGTGAAATATGTCAGTTATTTTTTAGCTTTCAGGCCACCTTCGTGGCACTCAACAAAAACCAGAAAAATAACATTGATTTTTAAGATCATGTCATTCCAATACCTTGTTGACACATGATCTTAACAAACAATGTTATTTTTTTGGTTTTTGTTGAGTGCCACGAAGGTGGACTGAAAGCTATAAAATAACTGACATATTTCACATGAGATATGTTTTTGGTAGTCCTAAAAAGACTCATTAGTGTTATAGAGCTCCGGAAAGGTTGAATATATTTATATATTCAGGCTGTGTTCCGACTTTATTAATTAATTTTACAATAGATTTATTTTTATTTTGTAAAAGTTTTTAAAAAGTGTAATATATATTAACTAAATTTGTAATAAATAAAGTTGTAATGTAATATTAAATAAAATAAGAGTAGTAGTTTTCTTGTTACAGTGTCAAGTTGTATTGTTATTAAATCGTACTATACTAGTACATATACTAATAAAAAAAAATTATTATCCTTTTTTTTATTTTTCTTTAATAAATTTTAATAAGAACTAACAAACTCTTAATAAAGTGGATTAATAACATGCATCTAACAAGATGGCAACTGTAAACAATATCGAAAAATACGTGTAGGCCGCGCATGAGCATTTCGACCCAAAGAAATAGAATGAGACTTTGCATCTCACTTCTTGGACACAATTTTATGATTTGTATTCCTGTTCCATAAGTATATGTTCTAAGGTCAAATCACAATTGTCATCTGATCTGTTTGTATCATTTAGATTTTTTGCGCTTTTCTATATTTATTTGTTGTATTTTATTACTATTGTTGCCATTTGGTGTATTTAATAGATATTCAATAAAACCATTCATAAATTACCAATTTTATTTTCAAGTAACTATATTTGAATTTAGCGCCAAATTTTGTAACTAGATTGAACATTTGTCATAGTGTAAATCAGGTTTCTAGTTACTGCATTCTTAGAAAAATGAACTATAGTTACCAAAGTAAAAAAAGCAATTTTTTTCCTTGAAGGTAGATGAAAGGACAGATATCGATGATAAAGTAAATTTAATGTGTGTTATCCGATATATTGACGAAGACACCATACAAAAAGCTACCGACAACCTCATATGAGATTTTTAAGCTAACCAATAATTTTGTTACTGGTCACGGTGATTGGATGAAGTGCCTTGGTCTACGTAGCGACGGAGCTTGTGCAATGAATGACAGGCAGCCATAAAGGTTTGTTTAAACAAATTCAAGAATTAGCCATTAATTGTGTTTGGATGCACTGTAGTATCCATAGACAAGCTTTGGCGGGAAACCGCATGCCTTTAAATTTTAAAATAACTTTAGAAGAATGTTTCAAGTTTGTAAACTACATCTCGTCCATTAAATAGTAGACTTTCTACCGAATTATGCAAGGAAATTGGGAGTGACCATAAACATTTCAGTATTGTAATTCACGATTGCTTTCAAAAGGAAACGTTTTAACACATTGACGGACAGTAGGAACAAGTGAAGTACGAAAATTGACACTATGATTATGTAATTTTTAGAATATTAGAAGTATAGTTTTACTCTTTCTGTTTAAATAAACTTAATTTTGATTAATTCGGAACCTTTAATTAGGTTGCGGATATAACCGTCATGGCGCCAGCGGACTCTAAGTAAGACACTAACAAGGGGACCGTATGATAAGGAAATCACCGATTCAATTCATTTTTAGTACAAACGTAGGTGATGATCAGTAGTATAACAGGTGCAAGTAGTAAGACACAATACTCATCCGTTACCGAGAAATTAATTAATTGAGAAATTAATTATTTTAGTGCCTTCGTCTGCATTATACGTTAACAAAAATTCAACACGTGAGTGGCGCAACGGTAACAGTCGCGCTTCGAAAGCGCGAGGTCGCCGGTTCGAACCCGCCAGCGGTCTTACGTTTTTTCTTCAAAAATATTTCACATTTTTTACAAATACATGTGTCTTTAATATTGTTTATTTTGGAATTAATTGTAATAACTGTTTTTTTTTTTTTTAGCGGGAAAAGGAATTTTGAAAAAATCATGCAGGAAATTTTCAATTTCTTTTTTTTTAAATCTCTTAATTTCTACGTTATCTGCATTGCAAATAAAGTATTATACAAATCTTTTGTATCGTGCAATTAGGAACTTTTAATTTTCTTCCCAGAAAGATTTTTTTTTTACCAAGCCGGATTACGAACCCTTTCCTGGTTTTTATAAAATAGGATTTTACAAAAAATACCCACGTTTCTTGTAAAACATATCAAGATAACGTAATGGATATTTTACAATCGTAATCCCTTACAATTAATATAAAAAATGAATTCGTAGATCGTATCTGGGAAGGGAATATAAATTGTAACAAATTCGCCAAGAAGATCAGTTATTAGTTTACAGTAATCAGTGACTTCAAGCATCTTTCAACATCGACTACGATACGTCATTGGTCATCAAGTTTATAGTTTTTATCTTTCAGTCATTAATAATTGTGAGATGTCTGATTTTACACGTGGCAGTGATATGGTGGGGCCTTCGATGGCCGAAGAAAGTGAACCTGATTCCAATTTTCAGACTAGTGAAGAGTGGAAAATACTCTTAAAAACGGCGCTAGTATATTGTGAACAGCTCCTTCTCGAAAATAATAAAATCGCAAGGGAACCCTCTGCGGTGATTAAAGAAGAACATATGGAAATCGGGAAAAAATTGTATAGTGCAATAATGAAAACTCTGGGGGAATATATAATAGTTGTAAGAGACTATCTTATTATGTTTGAAGAACTCGACGAAGAAGGTCTGTTTGAAGAAGTCGAAGAATCTGCATTACAATCAGACGACAAATCTGCATTGGAATCAGACGACGAAGAACATTAAAAGTTCCTAAATGCACGAAAAAAAAGATTTGTATCATACTTTATTTGCAATGCAGATAACGTAGAAATTAAGAGATTAAAAAAAAGAAATTGAAAATTTCCTGCATGATTTTTTCAAAATTCCTTTTCCCGCAAAAACAAAAACAGTTATTACAATTAATTCCAAAATAAACAATATTCAAGACACATGAATTTGTAAAAAATGTGAAATATTTTTAAAGAAAAAACGTAAGACCGCTGGCGGGTTCGAACCGGCGACCCCGCGCTTTCGAAGCGCGACTATTAAGGTAGAGACACACTGGTCCCACGTACGCAACGTATGCGATGCAACGTGGGAGAATTGGCGTGCACACTCGTCCCGCGTATGCAACGTAAATTTTGCATCAGACGCTGTTGTAATTTCTCAGACAGTGCACTAGTTCATGTTTTCTGATTCTGATAGCGAGTTTGAGGATGTTTCATTGAGTTTACTATTTTTAAATGAATATTTCCGCGCCACAAAAATAAAAACTAAAGTAAAGAAGAGAATATTGGGTTCATGAGATAAATAAACAAAGAGAAAAAGTTAAAAAATACCATACATTATTACAGAAACTGGAATTTGATGAAGAACGATTCTTTATGTACTTTGTACATGTCTAAAATGCAGTTTGAGAAGAACACTTGCATTAAAGGTCTATTTGTTTCTGACGTGCTACGCATGAGTTCTAGAAACACACTGATCACACGCGTGCATAGCGTACGAACATCCCCTCCACAATCCCACGCCGATCTGGACATCCGAGATCGACGTTGCGTGTGAGGCGTGTGATTGCGTTGCATACGATAAGTGTGTTTCTATAGCATAGTTTCTATGGCATAGTTTAGAGTCCAGATATCGTAATGCGTTGCATACGTTGCGTATGTGGGACCAGTGCATCTCTACCATTACCGTTGCGCCACTCACGTGTTGAATTTTTGTTAACTTATAATGCAGACGAACGCACTAAAAATAATTAATTTCTCAATTAATTAATTTCTCGGAAACGGATGAGTATTGAGTCTTACTATTTGCACCTGTTATACTACTGGTCATCACCTATGTGTGTACTAAAAATGAATCGAATCGGTGATTTCCTTATCATACGGTTACCCTTGTAAGTAATGGGACGACGGCGGCTATAACAGCAACAATTTAAAAACGTAAATGACAGGTTTATTGACTCAAATAAGCAATTTTTTGTGTGCAACAAAGTATTTGGGAGTTTTACACGAAACTTTAATTCATAATCAAACAAAAATAAATAAAATAAAATTTATTATAATTTTATAATTATTACCCATTATTTTCGGTATGCCATGTTTCAAGCTAAAGTTTTTATTGCAAAACATGACACAAGGCTTCTTTCTTTATACGTCGGTAAATGCACATTTGTGCTGCTATAGTCGCAGTGTCTAAAAACGGCCGCTTTGTTTTGTGCGGCTATTGCCGTCATGTCACATGGTGAACTTCGCTTTGACGTCTATAGCCGCAAGTGTCCGACAACGTGTTAAAACGTCTGCTTGAGCTTAAAAACGAAGCCTTAATATTTCTGAATGAACCACCATCTAAAAAGATGCTATTTTTTCATTTAAGGATAGCTTCCACGATTTCGAGTGGTTAATAGAAGTAGCTTATTTGTGCGATATATTTGATACATTCAATTAAATGAATTTAAATTTGCAAATAAGCATAAAGTCACTGCAATAATGAAAAAAATGACTGTGTTGACATTACATAAATTTATTCAAACCCATGCAAATTAGGAATAAGAAAATTCGGATCAGTTTCAATTAAACAACATCTTTCGGAGCTAATATATAATTTATCTATTTTGAATCTATAATGAAGTGATAAAAGCACTCATATGGGTTCGTTTCTGGATCGCGGAGTGCCAAACAATTTTCTCAGTGTGTATCGGCGATTTTTTTATTTAGAAATTGCATAAAAGGGCGCAAAATAGATAAAACAGTATAAAAACTCGTTCATAATGCGTTTTTCGTACTTGTCCATTAGAAAAAACATGGACGCGTGCTGAAAAATCGAGCTTATTGAACTCTTTTCAATAAGCTCGGAATGAGTTCTTTAATATACTTTTTAAACACTAGATTTCGGATATTCCTTCAATTATATGTGGATTAAAGATCAGTTTTCTGTCAAAATTGAAAAGGAAGAAATATTTAATCAAAGTGAACAAGAAGTTGATAATTTAATTGAAATTTCATGCGACAGCGATCTTAAAAAAATGTTACCACAAATTAATTTTTGGTTGCGCTGTTAAAAAGAGTATCCAAGCGTAAGCGAAAAAGCGATACTATTTTGAGTGCCTTTTGTCACCATTTACACGTGTGAAGCTGCGTTCTCAGTCTTGGTGTACTTAGAAAATATGTATCCCATCAAAAACATGAAATGTAAAAAATGCCAAGTCTCGTAACGCAGTTCTTTCGCTACAAAAAGTTGTGGGATCTCATGTAAGACCAAGTCAGTTATTTTAGTTAGTGTATATGATGAAGCACCTATTCAACTACTTTGTTATAAATTGTAATCTAATTAATTACCTATCAACATTTATAGTAACCGTATCAATATTAGACACTTTTATTTCTATTGTAATGACTTGGCAATTGCACGGCAAAATATTCTAATAATTAAAATACTTTGTTCTTAGGTTTACTGGTGCCTGTGATACAATGTTTTTCGTTGGTACAGGTACCAAAGATACTCTCTTTTTTATTACCACATGTTACCTAAGCAAAACAATTTTGTATTTGATCCTTCGAAATGTGTATTTACTGAAATAAACTTATTATTATTACTACTACCGTTTAGACTTACTTAGTAATCGAATTAGTAGATTATTCTTTTATAGTTCCTTTGCGGTACAATTGCCAAGTCATTATAATTATAATAGAAATAAAGGTGTAATATACCGTGTCCGTCAGCTACTGATTTTCATAAAGCCCATTTCCTGTCTCTATTTTAAAGTTAGCAATCATACGTACAAGCGCGATGCGTTCGTTGAATATTATTTTTAATAATCCTTATTTTTCATTTAATGGAAAATGAAATTTAGGGATTTTATATTTTTTCTTCCGTTATAGGCTAAAGGCTAACTAAAATTCAAAATTTGGGGTTTGTAAGATTGCTAGAAATACCTTAGAATTTTGATGATCGGTGACAAAATTAAGAATTTTTTAAATAATCATTATTTTTCATTTATTGAATAATAAAATTTCGGGATTTTTGATTTTTTCCTTCCATTATAGGCTAAAGGCTAACTAAAATGCAAAATTTGAAGTTTGTAAGATTGCTAGAAGTTCGTTAGAATTCTGATGATCGGTAACAAAATTACGAAATTTTTAAATAATCCTTATTTTTCATTTAATGGATAATGGAATTTTTGGATTTTATATTTTTTCCTTCCTTTATAGGCTAAAGGCTAACTAAAATTCAAAATTTGGAGTTTGTAAGATTGCTAGAAGTACCTTCGAATTTTGATGATCATACACTCACCGTGTCACTTACAAAATTAAGAAAATTTGACTGGCGATAATTCGTAAACTATAAGGTATAGTCAGTTATAGTATGTCTCTTGATATCTAAAAATTCTTGATATCTAAAAACTTCTTGCTTTATACACAACGAAGTTACAGGAGGTCAAAACTGCCGTGTTTCTATTCGAGAATAGGTAGTACGGTTGTGCTCGACTTGGCGGGGGCACTGCCGTGCCCCCAGATCGAAACAAATTGCATGTCGAACCTAATTTAAGGATAAAATTAACATCATTACCTCCTAATTTGAAATTGTTATGTGAGAAACATCATCATACTTCGCACTAACAAAATATGTAAAACTAAGTTTTAAATAAATATATTTGTGTATTTTCTTATTTAATTATTTTGCAATATTTGTATATGAAATAAACAAACAAATAATTTGATTTTTATTAAAATATAAAATTTGTTGTTGTAATAACTACATTTTTTTTTTTGCTTAAAGTGGGTCACGAAAAATTGTAAAACATCGTACAGGGCCGCGGTCAAAAAAGGTTGGGAAACGCTGATCTATATGAAGAGAAAAGAAGAGCTGTGTTTTTCTCTAGTGAGTTGACTCAGGGAAATTCCTTCTGACTAATCTACATAATTTAAACTCAATTGGCAAATAAAAAAGAAATATATTATTAAAAAAAAAACAGGCTCAAATAAAACTCGAAGTAATTTATGCAAAGAAATATAGTATTATGGATTAAATGAAATGGAAATAGAAATCAACTAGTTAAAATAAATTGGTTAGTTTAATTAACAATTTACTCTCTAAATTGGATAATCTAAATTGCTTAATTTGGTAAATTTAATGCTTACTTGAAAAAGATCTTATTTTACAAATTACGTTTCATTTATAATCTCAGCAATACTCTGTTTAAATTTAATCTCTATTATCGATGTGTTAATTAAATATTATTGTAGATAAAAAATATTGTAAATATTGTGGTTGGGCAAAGTTAGTGTAGTTGGTTATAGAAGGAGTATGAAATACGTAAATCGCAAAATAAATTTAATTTCATTCAAGATGTAGAAGGAATTCTATTAACAGTAAATCTTGATTATCATAATTCTGCTAATTTATGTATTTAGTACTAATTTTAAACTAATTAGTTAATTGTTCCTAAAACAATAAGAAACAATAGTTAATAGAAATACGTTTTAAAATAGCCAGTCTTGGTGTTAACCCTAATTACAATAATCTTGTTTTTGCATAATATCGTTCGAAACAGAAATTAAGTTCTTTATAATCCTACAGAAAATATTGGATTTAGTATATCCCTCTCAATAAAAAATCATTACAAACAGGTTCTGAAAATCCCTGTAAAGAGAATTCATGGAATAGATTAAATTAGCTGGAAAATCAGGTGCAGTATAAACTAAAAAACATATTTAAATTGTTTTTAAAAATTTGAAATTTTTTTTAATCAAACCTACTCTGTAGTAGAGCTGGGAATTATCTGTGTAGTCAAGACAAAGATTTAAAACATTTTACACACAAACATTGAAAGAAGATTGGCTACATTTCAATTATATAATAGTCTTGTCTGTTGTAGTATATAAACAAAATGTATTTATTTTCATATTTTATTAGATTGTACCTTTTACAAAATTTCAACATCAATAAACCTCAAATATTTAGAAATTTGAATAAAAAAAATAATCATTGAAATACACCTAGGGATTGCAATCCAATGTCATTTTCAATCCGGCCAGATTTCCATCGATCCGGCCGAATCTGACCGGATCCGGATCGATGAATATTCGGCTAATCCGATCAGGATAATTTTCCCTTTTCGTTCCAAAATGGACGGTTTCCATGAAAATAGAGTGAGTGTATTATATAGGTAGATTACACGCACACACATTATAATTAGACAAACAATTAAAAATCTAATACAATGTAGGTAACTAGTTAAATTCCCCTGATAGAATTTTATTATTCAACATCATTCAATCTAACATAATAAACTTTACTTCTAATCTACTGAGATCACAACAATTAGGTATTTGAGCATGCTAACAAGTCTTATTATTATATTTATGACAGACATCATGCTAAATCTGTCTAATGAATGGCACAATTATCACAAGAATGAGTTTATAACTATTTAATTTAACCATATTACAATAAATACCGTATTTGCCGGTGTATAAGACGCACTCCAAAATTTAACCTACTTTTTGTGCGCCTATAACGCGGATATGCCTACGCCTATACGCCTATGTTTTAGAGGAATTTTTTTTGGAAAAAAAGCGCACTTTATACCGGCAAATAACGTAATTATTTTAAGAATTCATTATTTATCACAAAATCATGTTTGGTTTTGAAGAAACCATATGGCGCCATGTGCACAAAGTATTTAACGTACTTAATTATGCAACAGCGCGATTATTTTACCAAAAATTAGCATCACCGGATCCAGTGACCGGATCTGGTATATTTATACCGGATCCGGTAAACATATACAGGCGATGCGTTTACGCGATGCCGGATCCGCCGGATTACCGGATCCCCCCCCCCCCTATTCCACCTTGGCTTTTTTAGTATGGGCCACCCCGGTATCGCATATTTTGCATTCTTTCAGGGTGGGCAGCCCGACGGTTAGTGAAAACCGCCCTAATTGTTGTCTCCCCGACCAGGATTCGAACCCGGGTCTCCCGCATTGAAAGGCGGGTATGTTGTCAACTACACCACCGAGGAGGACCGGATTACCGGATCCGGTTTTCCGGATTGCAATCGCTAAATACACCATTCTCTGCCTCAATTTGTCCCTAATTCTCAAAAATGTTGTTCTCTATTTACATTACAACGTCAAATTGTCACATTTTGTTAGTAAAAGAAATTGACAAACGTACGCTATTTCTCAAAGCATATAAAAATAGCTATAGTTAGAGAAAAGGGGACAAACCATTGGAAGAACCATCGTCATACCGACCAATATGCCTCCTGGACAACATAGGGAAACTTCTTAAAGACTATTGCTTAGAAGACTCGAGACATACATCATACATCGAAAACAACGGAGGTCCCAATGGCAGAATAGTTTTCGAAAAGGTCCATCAACCGTGGACGCTATTGCTGAAGTAGTAAAGGCAACAGAAAAGGTCAAAACACAGCAATCGAAAGGCTACTGTGCATTAGTGACCCTTGTCGTAAAAAACGCCTTTAATTCAGCCAGGTGGGATGTAATCATGAAGGCATTAGCATCAAGACAGACACCAGAATACTTGAGAAACAAGAATCTACGTGAGCGACCGACGGTTGATATACCACACAGACGAAGGTGAAGTTGTGTATGAGGTAATGGCGGTCGCCCCACAAGGATCTGTCTTGGCACCATTCATGTGGAACATTATGTACGTTGGCTTGCTAAACCTAGACTTGCCTAGAACAGAGAGAATAGTTGGGTTCGCAGATGACGCCGCAGTGGTGGTGACTGCAAAGGAAATAAGCACACTGGAACTAGCAACTAACGAAACCCTCTGGCGGGCAAATAATTGGTTAAAAGAGCAGGGTCTAAAAATGGCAGTTCATAAAACAGAATCAATACTTATCACGGATAAGAGGCTATTCGCACCACCGAAACTCGTTCTGGAAGGGCAAAATATCCCTTTATCGAAATCATTGAGGTACCATCGCATCCAACTTGATAGCGGTCTGCGGTACACAGACCATATAGCCAAAACGAAAAGGAATAGCGAAAAAGGTAGAGTCTACAGTGACAGCTCTGGTACAGTTGATGTCGAAGATGGAGGTCCGAAGGAATTGAAACGGAAACTTCTCAACAATGTGGTACATTCAAAAATTCTCTACGCGGCGGAAATATGGGGCGAAGTAACAAAAAAGGTAGGAGCGAGAAAACAACTTACAGGAGTACAGAGAAGTGCCCTAGGAGTATTTTCTGCCTACAGAACGGTTTCGGACGCCGCGGCGGGGGGAACTTGCAATAACGCCCCCAATATACTTACTGATTTGCGAGAAACAAGAAATCTACGAAGAGCTGGAACAACACAGAGCGAAAAAAGAAGTAAAGCATGAGAGGGCGGCCGCCAAGGAGAGAGCGACTAAGAGACTAATGGACCGATGGCAGAAAAGATGGGATAGCTACGCTAGTAGACGGAGGATACAAAGCCTTATCTCTAACGCAACAGCATGGTACGAAAGGTCCCACGGACATTTGAGTTACCATCTTACACAGGCGCTCACTGGCTATGGGTGCTTCAACGCATACTTCGAACGGTTTAAAAAAAGGACACTCCGGAGTCTTTCTACTGCGGTCATTTCCCAGATGACGCACAACACACTATCTTCATGTGTACAGAATCAGAAAATGAAAGAACTCGACTCGCGAAGACAGGCGTTACAAAACTAGAAGAACAGAACATCATGGAAGTTATGTCAGAAAGTGAGCATAACTGGGATGCATTACAAGCTTAAATAACCGGAAACATGATGGGAAAAGAACAAATGGAGAGGGAATGGAAGGCGACCATAATATCGCATGACACACAAGGAAGGTAACATGAACTAGATAGGTGACGAAAAGACCCAAAAATAGTTAAGCACACGACTACATAACTAATTCGACGGAAGACGAAAGACGAAATCGAGACGAGGCAAGGACAACAAAAAGAAGGACAGGAAATAATTAGAAAAAACAAATTGTTTTCTGATATTAAAAAACTAGCGTTATCAGGATATAAGGTGGAATCACATTTGTGAACACACTACCCTTGGGTCCCCTGTTTTCGTCGCAATTGTTGAGACATGACTACCTTGTCCCAAGAGTTTATTTCTACATATTGGGATCGGTTGCGTAGGAAGGAGCATAACCAGTTTCCTGCTGTTTATTGGAGGAAAACCATTGCATTACAGATTCCAGATTGTGTTAGATTTATGAATTGAGGATTGCAAATTGTTTTCTGATATTAAAATACATCATATGGCATCATCAGCACATAACAAGGAATCGTTTTAAGATTTATATTCTCTTATGCCGTATTTACCTAATTTCTCAAGCAGAGTTGGTCGTGGCACACACAGTCAAAGGCTTTACTTAGGTCACAGAAAATACTTATTGGGAAATTGCCGTTCTCTGCATCAGATAAGATTTTATTATAAAGTTTTAGGATAGCTGTACTAGTAGATTTCCCGCTTTGAAAGCCATGTTGTTCCGGGGGTATTACTTTATGCTTCGCAATGAAAGGGCGAAGTCTCTGTAGGAAGCAGTATTCTAATATTTTAGACAGCACTGAGATTAAAGGAATTGGTCTGTAGTTGTTAAGGACTGTCTTGGCTCCATTTTTATGAATAGGTAGAATAGTGGCCACCTTTAAAATTACCGGAAATGAAATGAGACAAACAAGACCAGACAGACAAGACTAGACGTACAAGACAAAACAGTCATGACTAGAAAAGACTTTTTTATTTTTTTAACCCCGAGCACCCTGGGACCGCTTGTAGCATTTACAGTCAGGGTGTCATATATTTATATATATATATATATATATATATATATATATATATATATATATATATATACATATACATATAGCTGGGATTAGGGGCTGTTTAGTTTGTTTTCCTCTTTTTCCAGAGATGTTCATCAGCTTCTTTTTGGGATAAGATCTTGTTGATCATTCCGTTTATAATGTCCCAGTCTTCTTGTGATTGTAGCATTTGTTCAATGGTATTCTTTGGATTTAGGTTGTCTATTGTACATCCTTGCGTTCTTTGTCCCATCTCGGGGAATCGTATAGTGTAAGGATTACGCTGTTGTTATACTAGTTGTCCACAGTATATACAGTCTGATGCCCTCCTGATGTTGTGAAGGAATTCCTTAAAGCACCCATGGCTCATTAGTATTTGGGTTAGGTGGTAGTTCATTTCCCCCATGTTGTCGTAGGAACCAAGTCTCCTTGTCCCAAGTATCCTTGTCCACTCGCCTTTTGGTGTCATATTCCACGCTTCCTGCCATTCCCTTAAGGAGGTTCGAGCGTAACTAATGAGTCAAAATAGTGCTTGAATTTTTCTATATTTTCAATTATCCTAATAGTTATTAAAATTCATTATTTTAATTTATAATAACATAACAAATTTAATCATCGGTAATTATTATTTATTTAATAAAATCAAGTTATTAAATGACAGTTATGAATGAAATTCGTTATTTTTGACTTATAAGGTGTAATAAAAAGATCTGGCAACAGCGCTTTATTGTGTCTTGAAAGTTCATAGTACAGAGAGAAAAGAATAATAATTGAAAGGAGTCGAGTGTATTTCTTCTCTCTATATAACTATGTTTCCATCTTTTGCTTTTCTCTCAGCTGTTCTCGTGACGTTGCCAAGCCTTCCGTCATGTGAATTACTGTCGATAAACAAGATTCAAAATAAAAAGTTTTAATTATTTCAATAATTACATCGGGAACATCGCATTGTTTTAATGTTATCGTATTTTAATATTATCTAAGTTTATTGTACAGTTGCATGCAAAAGTGTCCGACCAAAGATAATTTTATAATGAAGTAACGTTTAAAGAATGCAAAATGAAAACACAAATATATCATCGTAAAGTTCTTTTATTATGCAATCAAAACGTGTAATTGAAAAAATATATAAAACTATTCATAATTATTTATAACAAAAATAACAATTTTCGCTTTTTCATAACTATCCGGCCAAGCAGATATCATTCACATATCATTCAAATATACAAAGAAAAAAATGAAAACAGGTTATAAATGTAAGATTTTCATCAATACTTGGTAGCCATACCCTTTGAAGCTATCACGGCAGCACATCGGTGAGGCATCGATTCAATAAGTTTGATGATTCTATCTTGAGAGATATTTTTCCACTCTTGAACTTTTTCCCACAAAGCAGCTTTATTGGCACAATTTTCAGTTCCTACTCTTAGTTTCAACTCTTGCCATCAATGAAGTGAATTATATCTTCTTGGAATTTGGCCGGACATTTATGAAAAGGCGAAAATTGATATTTTTGTTATAAATAATTATGAATAATTAAATATAATTTTTCAATTACACGTTTTGATTGCATAATAAAAGAACTTTACAATGATATATTTGTTTCCATTTTGCTACATCTATTGTTACTTCATCACATAAATTATCTTTGGCTGGACACTTTTGCAAGCAACTGTATAGTTTTTTATTCCTTAAAGTTGGGAAATTAATATCGAAAAAAATAAATAAAGACGTGACGGAAGCTTGTCGGCCATAGGAGCATGTGTATAAGAATCGAAAAAACTTAATTTTTGAATTTTTTTTCCGGATAAACTAAACGGTGGATCACTTTCAAATTTTGAGAGGACATAAATAAAGTAATTGATCTGCATGTATAAAAAGTTTCAAAGCTTAAACTTAAAAAAAATATTTAACATGGGATTCACTGGAACCACCTTAAGAGATTATCGTTTGCCTTGTTTCTTGTTATGCCGTCTTTGGAAGCATAATTTAAGTATTTCCTTAACTTGATTTGCTGGTCAATTGGAAGAATGCCTGAGATAACTAATGCTGCATCTTTGGACACTGTCCGATAGGCACACATACCTGCAGAGCCAATTTTCTCTGATAAGCTGCTAGTCTTTCAATATTGTTTCTATTAGTGGCTTCTGCCCAGATATGGGAACCGTATAACATCGCAGACTGGGCAACTACACTGAGCAACCTGTGTTTGCTGCTCCTAGGCTCTCCAACATTGGGCATAAGTTTTTCGAGGGGAGACATGGGTTTTAATTGCTCGCTCTGCTGCCATTTTAAAGTGCTCTTTAAAAGACACTTCTCGATTATAATACCTAGATATTTGAAGTATGGTCTAGGTATGATTTCTGAATCCAGTACTTAGAAGGAGCTGTGTGCCAGTTTTCTGTATCCCGTCAACAGAACTGCTTCAGTATTTTCCAGTGCTATGTGCAGTGATTTTGACTCCATCCAGCAGACAATTTGTTTGATTGCTTGATTGGCCCTGTACATGATACCCTTTTCTGTTTTTTCCGACGATGGTTAGTGCAAGATCGTAAGCGAAGCCTGTTAGCTTAGTACCTACAGGTAGTTCCAGACGAAGTACTCCATCGTAGAGTAAGTTCCATAGTGTCGGTCCTAATACAGAGCCCTGGGGGACACCACAAGTGACGTTGTGGGGTAGCGTATCCTGTTCGGCTTGAAGCATGACACTGCGGCCCTTGAAGTAGCTGCGAACCATTCGCAGTAGGTGGGGAGATATTTTTCTTCTTGTTAGTTCCTCCAAGATGTCTTGCCAAACAGCGGAGTTAAAAGCGTTACTAGGGCACTTATCAATCGGAACTCGGGCACTTTGGCCCTTTTGGCGATATCAATGACCTGTTTTATGGCGTCTATAGTTGATTTGCCTTCCCAGAAGCTGAATTGGTTTTTCAGAAAGGTGTAATCCATTCTTCAGTTCTTTTTTAAGCCGACTTACGAGCAGTTGTTCTAGTACTTTACCAGCTACTTCTAGTACACATAAAGGGTGATAGGATGAAGGTTCGCCTATTGGCTTGTTCCCTTTTTTAATGAGAACTTCGATTGTTTCCATCTAGTTGGAAACGTGCCAGTGTGTATGTTTTCATTTAAGACTCTCAGTACTAGCTCTGGGGAGGTTTTTACCTTTAATAGTTTGATGGCTTCCGGGGACAGACCATCTGAACCAGCTGCTCTTTTGTTTTTTAGGCGCTTGCTTGCCACAATTAGTTCTTCTTCGGTATTTAGCGGAATTTCCATAACTTTCGGGTGCTCCAAGCAACCGAAATTTGGTTTAGGATGAGTAGGAAATAATTCCTTGGCTATCTCAAGCATGGTATTCATTGGTAGTTGTTGGTTTGTCTGCCGGAGGCACAGATTCCTCGTTGCTATTTTGTAAGCATCACCCCAATTCTTGAACTTTTTCCCACAAAGCAGCTTTATTGGCACAATTTTCAGTTCCTACTCTTAGTTTCAACTCTTGCCATCAATGAAGTGAATAATTATATCTTCTTGGAATTTGGCCGAACATTTATGAAAAGGCGAAAAAATTGTTATTTTTGTTATAAATAAATACTAATAGTTAAATATAATTTTTCAATTACACGTTTTGATTGCATAATAACTAACAGAACTTTACAATGACATATTAGTTTCCATTTTGCATCCTATATACCTGTCTTCATCGATGTTTTTGCAAAGCTTTTCCCAGTGTATTTTTTTGGAGAGGTTTATTTCTCTATGTAGTTCATTTTAGCTTTGTGGTATAGTTGTTTTATCTCCTCTAGGCTTTCAACGTGTTCTGTCTTCCGGGCACAGCAAAGATACCTTCTTCTTGTGGCTATGCAGTTTTTTTGGTTGTGATGGTCCTTGTGATTCCTTTGTGATAGTTCCTTTTGGTTGTGATAGTCTCATTCCACCAGTATATGCTTTTTCTCCTGTAGTTTTTGTTTCTGCCAGGCCAGGGGTTTTCCCATGTTTTTCTTAGCTGCTATTAGTGTGTCGGCTGTGTGGGCTTGAGTCTTGTTTAATTCTATAGTTAAATTTCTGGAGTCTTTTTCTTAATTTTATTTGTGAATGTCACTATCTTTGTCTTCTGTCAGACAAGATTAATAATCTACTATATCTAATTTCTACTAAATCTACTAAATTACTAAAAATATCTTACTCTTGGGATGTTACATTTGGATTTCAATATACCAATGATCGCTTAGAGAATCTATGTCCAGGACCTTCCATGTCGAGATATACTGTGCGATATTGCTTGAGGCAAAAGTAAGGTCAATAATGGAGAATGATTTCCCCCTTTCAAATGTAGCCCTATTTCCATTGTTTTGCAGGTACAGATCGAGTTCTGCAGCCCATTCCATTATAACATCACCTCGGCGATCCATGTTTGGGCAACCCCAGTATGGCAATTTTGCATTAAAAGCCCCCCCGATTATTTTTCCCTTTGTCTTTGTTCGTATATGCCTGCTTAGTATGTTAAGTGAGGTCGAAAGGTTGTTAATTTTGACAGACACGACTAGACAGACAAGACTAGCTATAATCCTTCATTATTCATCTTAATTCACTTTTACTCCAATTAAATTAGTCTTGTTGCCAACAAACATAATTAAATCAATGCAATATAAATTTGTTCTCTGTTTCAATTTGAGGAATAATATAATTAAGTCAAGAAAATATCAAGTGTGTAATCATCACAAATTCTAATAATAAAGCAAAAATGTTTAATTACAAAAACATGTTTACTGAAAATGCATGCATACTATTTCAATTGCATCATTCTTATTAATACATTGTTCATTTGACATAATAAATAATTATTTTATTTATTTGTTTTCTTTTCAAACAATAATAAACCAAATCAAATCTTCTATTTGTAATATTTACATAAGCAAATAATATAAGATTGCTCTAAATAATACAATTGAACCCATCATTTCAAAAATGCATTAGACACTTTTTTTAAATATCACTATTTTACACCATTTTATTCATTGAAGCGTTTTACATATTCCATGCGAAAAGAGCACATGTGTATACACCACAAGTCAACTTAAAAAGCAATTAAAAGGCCACGAATCCTGAACTTATGCCCCTTTCAAGTGAAATGAAACGCATCTGTCAGATATGACATAATATCACTTTATTGTGAGCTTGCCGAAAATGCTTTTGCAAAAAACCTAGAAAAAGAGTCTCTGGTGGCAGGAATAGTGAAAACTAAACATAATTAAATAAAAATAGCCAAAATTGCTGGAAAATGATGATTAACTAACTAAAATTTTTGGTCATTTTGAAAAAGGCATAAGTCCAAAAATTTTGATTCAAAATATCTTGATGAAAATTGTTCTTTTTTAAAAAATAAATATACTAAAAAGTGTGTATGTTTTAATAATCTCTATATTCAGTTTCTTCGGCATCGATGACTTTTTTAATAAAAAACATATTTTTGTTGATTCTGAAAAGTTTTAATTCATGGACTCCTGCCCTTTTCGAAATGACAGGTTCAATTATTTATCAAACTGGAAGAAACTAATATTTATTTTTTATTAAAATAAGAAGAACTTTTTAAAGGTAATATTTTTGTCTTTTATTGTTAGTTCAAAGGTTTTTTTAATACCCTCAGAAGAATCTTATTAATTAATTATAGAAATCAAAGTGTAATTAAATCATGTTTAATTGTGACTGAATTGTTTAAAAAGGATGTTTCTCTAGTGTTTTAAAACTGTGAAATGTATCTGAATTTAAAAATTTCTCACCGAATTTTAAACCACAAAAAATATAACCAACAAAAAAATTTAGATCAACGATATTTTTCTGAAACTTACCAGAATTTAAGCTGAACATTAACAAACATTTTCCAATGGAAAACCGCAATTTCTAAACCAAATTTACTACTTTTAAAATCAAATTTCCAACATTTTTCGGAGGAACGATAACGGGAACTGTTCACCACGATCTTGACTGAAACGTCATTAAATGTCACAATCACAACAGCAAAAACTGGGTCGAATGTAGTTGTAAAGTGTTAACGCACCGAAGTCAGCAACAGACGTCAACCGTCTCGTGCTTTTTTCCCTACTGTCAGCTTTTTATTCAACATTACATCCACCACCATAACATTCTCTACTTATACAACCCCCCGAACAACAGACGCCAACAAGTAAATTTATATTCGTCAAAATCAAAACCAATTAAATATCACCACCGATAATATATATTAACTTATTATTAATAAGGAATAATTCAAGTTTATAATTATTTTTTTTTAATTTAAGGAAAGAAAATTTTAAGGAAACGCGGTATCTCACAGATACCAACCAATAGATTATGATATAATGATAATGATCAAACTCATGTGTGTTCTAATTGAAAAATAAGTTACATTAAATATTTCATATCAAATAAGTTTTGTTTAGTGTTTTTTGGATAAAATTATAGAGTAAAATAGTGAGAATAAACCAAATTAATATTGAGAAACTTACCTTAAGAGATTAAATCTCGGCAATTTTTATACACACATACTTATATCAAACCCTCGCATTTGTACATTAATCACACATTAAATCACAAAAATATGCAGATTTTGTATTAAATAAAGTCTTAATCAAATAAAACAAACACCTATTAGGTCCTTCCAATTTGAGCGCTTAACAGTTACGGTTTGAATTTCAGCGCTTATTACGAGAATAATATTACGAGCGCAATATTACGAGAAAAATATAATTATAATATGAATAATAATAATAAATAATAGACACTAGGTGTAAGTTTTACAAATTGGTTTTGGTATTTACGTACTAACTACACCACAGCTACAGATTTGACGATTTTTAAATGCCGCCAATCTACACCCAATTTTTTTGCGATAAATCATAAAATAAAACACGTTATTTAAAATTAAAATATTTTCAAAATTCAAAACACTTTATTTAAAAATTTTCAATTTCCTCAAACCAGTTGTCTTTTCTAAGCCCCACTTGCTGATAACACTGTCTTAAATTACATTTCCAAAACTTACGTTTACCAAAATAAAATTGCATCTTGTTCTGTTTGGCAAATCCCAAAAAATCGGCAGAGTTGGTAAAGAATATGGTAAATTCCGAAAATCGGGTTTCTCGTTTTTTTACTAGATTTAATTGATGTCTTGAAACGTCTTTTCAGTAAGCACGTTTTTTAAAGTAAAATGAAGTCGTCCGATTCAACAAATATTTAAATTTTTAAAATAAAAAAATGACGTTTTCAACACAACAGACGTGTATTACTGGTCACATAACTAAAAATATGCAAATGTAGCTAAACCAGCGTTGCCAAATTTAACTCTTTTAAAGAAAAATTAAGAAAATGTTATTTTTGCAAAATTTGGCTAAAAAATGAGGTTTTGCTAAAACTGTAATGTAATTAAAGTATTTTAAAATTTACTGCTTAGGTGTTCATTTCCCAAAAAATGTAATTTTGGCAAAATATTATAAGCTAAATTTTTATAAATAAAAAAACATAAATTAAAAAATATATAGTGTCCCTGCTCACAAATAAAAATATCTTCAATTTTGTAAATTTCAACAATATTTTAAATAATACATATACTAATACTGAAACTAAAACAATACCAAGAAGATTAACATGACACCCCCGAGCAAAAATAAAAGTCAAATTGAATGTATGTATTTAATACACATACTAGTCGATATACTCACAGTCTCACTCACAGTCGATTTAAAAGTGCTAGTGAGTGTGATTAACGTCTATTAGACTAACTTGTTAGAGTGAAAAATTGTGAGTGGATAAGAATAACCTGGTGCCATAGAGAGGGTCAATTGTCGCAAGTTTTTTGGGGCCCCATTAGGCCAAAATTAGTGACCCCCAAGTAGCTAGTTAATAAAGCAGTATTAGGAGTGGAGAAGTACGAGCAGGCAGGAAGTTAATAAGTGAGTGAGATGGAGGAAGGCAGGAGTAAATATTATCTATCGGATAGCGATAGTCGCTCAGCCAACCCATTCGCTGGCAATAAGCGCTTAGCCCGGTCCCCCGGCACAAAAAAAAAGGAAGGAGGCGAGCCCGAAGAACGAACGTTCACATCGAGAGATGATGTAGAATATTCTGCAGGAATTAATGGACTTTAAAAACCAATTTGAAGTTAGCGCATCGCAAAGAAAGGTTGAGAAGGAAGAGGATGCTAAATGGAAAGAGGACCTTATGCAGCAACTCAAGGATATGCAAAGGGAGAATAAGGAAAACAAGGATCGCATAAAAAAACTAGAATTAGAAGTAAAAGAACTAAGAAGTTTACTGAAAGAGGAGCCAACCGGTTGGGAAAAAAAGATGGAAGATTTGGAGAAAAGTGTAGTAAAATTGCAAAATGTAGGAGAGGAGAGGGAGAAAAGGGAGAGGAGAAATAATATCATGCTAAAAGGCATAAAAGAGGAGGCTCAATTGCCTACTGCGGTAATGGAAGTCCTAGATAAGCTGCAAACAGCCACGGTAATAGACGAAATGTACAGGGTGTGGAAACGGCGAGAAGGGAGCGATAGAGCTATATTAAAAAAATTCCAGAAGATGGAGGAGAAGATCTCTGTCATGAAACAAAAGAGCAAATTGCGTGGTACGAGCATATATATAGACGATGATCTAACCTATAAAGAACGGGAAGTGCAGCAGCTACTAAGAAATAAGGCTAGAGAATTTAGAGCTAATGGGAAACAGGTACGGGTGTCATTTCAGAAGATACAAATTGACAACATTTGGCATGAGGTAGCTTCGGGTACGCTTGAAAAAAAGGATTTTCAGTAAAAAAATCAGAAGTTAAAGGGAAAGGGGGAAAAGAACAACTAAAAATGGTGACCTGGAACATAGCCGGACTTAAACGAAAATTGAAAAACAACAGTCGAAAGGATTTATGCACTTTCTTAAAAACGTTCCACATAATCGGTATGCTTGAATCGTGGGTAGAGATAAAGGAATTGGACGACATTAAAAAGAATCTGCCTGGTGAATATAGATGGAAATTTCAGAGCGCGCACAGATTAACAAAGATGGGGCGAGCAAAAGGAGGTATTGTTACCAGTGTTCATAAGAGTATGATCGAAGTAGAGATTGGAGAAGGAAAAGAGATGGAAGGCATACAGGAACAAGCTATAAATATCAACAACCAGATTTAGAAAATATTCTTCATATACAATAAAGATCGTCTGCGCACTTTGATAAAAGAGCAAAATAAGAAAATAAATGTAGATAGTGTCGAGAGGATAATTATAGCCGGGGACTGGAATGTGCGGATAGGGGAACTACTAATTGACAGTCTCGATGTGGTAAAGAGATAAACAGAAAATCAAGGGATAAGTTAATAAACTCTGAAGGTAGAATGTGGTTAAAATGGATAAAGGAGAGAGGCTGGAGTGTGCTAAATGGGTGTACTAGGAATGATCGGGAAGGAGAACTGACATATATTGGAGGAAGAGGTGCCTCGGTAATATTTCGGTAATAGTCGTAATAGACTATGCAGTTGTGAGTGAAGCAGCCCGAGGAAGTATTGGGAGCTTCAGGATAGGAGAAAGGACTGAGTTGGATCATCTGCCTCTGGAAATTGGCTGGAAGGAGCGAATGGAAGTAGCGGATAGGATTAAAGGGATAAAAAGAATGTGTGTATGGAACGAAGACACAAAGAGGCTATACCAAGAGAGGCTGGACAGTCTGCAAGAGGTAGCAGTTGAGGATCTACGTCATCTGACGGAACTTGTGAAAGGGGCGCTTACATATAAACAAGTAGTAGTAAGAGAGTGTTATTCCAAGAGCTGGTACGACCAGGAGTTCAGCCTCGTGAAGAAGAAAGCCAGAGAGGCGTTTAAAAAGTGGAAAGAAGGGAATTATACATATGTGCAGTTTAAGGAACTTATAAAGGAAGCTAAAGATGTAGGAAAGGAAAAGGAGAAGCTATGGCAAGAACAGCAAATGGCGACGGTTCAGCAGCTGAACAGTGAGGCAGAGATATGGAAATACCTAGCATCGAGGAGGCAGAAATATAACCAATTCATCAGAGATATCCCGATAGTCCGATGGAAAGATTATTTTGAAGGTATTCTAGGCAACGAGATGGGAAAGGAGCTCGATGAAAAAGTTAAAAGGACGGTACAGGGACCAGGGCAAGATGAAATATCTTATGAAGAACTAAGGTTTGTCCTCCGTGCAGTAAAAAACAAAAGAGCGCCGGGACAGGAGCGCGTTTCCTAGTGAGGCATGGAGTGAAGCTCCGACCGGAATTCGACAAAATCTACTGAAAGAATTGAACGGGATTTATAAAGGTCAAAAAGAAATGCCGGACGGTTGGAAAGAGGGATTAATAATACCAGTGTTTAAGAATGGGGATAGGGAGAACACAAATAATTACAGAGGTATAACACTGATGGACTCGTCGTACAAAGTATACGCCAAGGTTTTAGAGCAAAAACTGCAAGGCGAATTTGAAGAAAAAAGTATTCTGCCGGAAGTTCAAGCTGGATTCCGTCATGGTCGAGGAACTACTGAGCATTTAGTTACTCTCAATTACGTTGTCCAGAACGAACTGACAAAGCCGAAAGGGAAGGTGTACGCCCTCTTCGTGGACCTGAAGGCAGCTTATGACTCGATCATTAGGGTGAAAATGTCTGAAGTTCTGTGTGAAATGTCTTCTTAGTTATGTGTCTGAAGGAGAAAAAGATATCGAGTTCAGTTCGGGAAAGTATTAAGAGCTTGTATAGGAGCACGTATTGTAGAGTGAAAGTGGAGGAGAATGTGTCGGAATGTTTTATGGTATCAAAAGGGCTAAGACAGGGGTGTCCTCTAAGTCCTCTGCTGTTCAACATCTACATAGCAGACTTAGAGGAGATATTACGCAAGGGTCAAGCAGGTAGTATAGTAATCGGGAAAAAAAAGTGTGGAGTCTGGCCCACGCCGACGACATAGTTGTCTTGGCAAGCACGTACGCAGAAATGAGAGAGGTGATTGGACGGGCGAAAGGGTTCTTTATGAAACGAAAGCTGGTCGTGAATGTGAAGAAGACAAAAATGGTGGTGTTCCAAAAGATAGGAAGGAGGAGTGAAAAGTTTGAATGGGGTGTAAATGTAATAGAACAGGTTAGCAGCTTCAAATACCTTGGATTTATGTTTAGTCAGGACAGTTCTTTTAAGGAGCATATAAATTACATTGTAAAGAAATCTTGGGTGGCTGCTAACAGGTTCTGGAGTGTATGGAAGAGTGAATGCAAGGAAAGCTTCAGAGCAAAAATGATGATTTGGAAGGTGTGTGTGCGTAGTATTTTAATGTATGGTTCTGAAGTATGGGGTGTGAAAGAGGTAGAAAAGATAGAGAGAATGCAGTTACAAGTGTTAAAAAGGATGCTGCAGCTGGAAAAATCAACTCCGTGGTATATAGTGATGCAAGAAACAGGTGCAATCAAAATTGCGAGTCTGGCTGCAGCGCGGTTTGCGAGGTATGAATGTAAGGTTTTTAACCTTAAGGGATTTAACCTTAAGGGTAAGAAGGGACGGGTAATGCTAGGATAACTATATGGGGGAGTGAGAGAAGAAAGATGTATGAAAGGGGTGGCTGGTCGGGTGTGGAAGTGGAGAGAATGATTAAGAGAGGTAGCAATGTAGAAAGTATGGTAGGAGAAAGAATGTTTGAGATAGAGATGCAGGAAAGGTTAAAGGGCATTGAAGAGGGATCGCACAACCCCGAGTACCAAAATATACTCGTTTTGGGAAAGCTACCAGATTACCTCCGAAAATCTGACGTTCCCCAAATAATGATCGCCAGATTTAGATGCGGCAGTGAAGAAAGGGGCAGGAGCTAAACCGAGAGAACCTGCCGTATATGTGGGACGGGCATAGAAAGTTGGGAGCATTGGGGTACAAGCTGTAGTGGTTGTGTGTGGAGTGCGACTGAGAAGATAGAGCTTAGAAAAGGTTGGAAGTCGTTGATGGATGAAAGCGGTCAGGGTTTTCCGCTAATGGCTAAAATTGTTAAGTGGAAAGACAGCAAAGGCGGATCAGGGTAGTCTAAGTGTCGTTTGAGAAATGTAATGTGAAAAAAAATTGTTTATTATGTGGATTGTCTAGCTTGTAAGGTCTAATGTTTGTTAAGTGTTTGTGTTTAAAATGCCAATAAAGGTTTATATATAAAAAAAAGTACACATACTAATACTGAAATTGATACGATACAGAGAAATTAGCATGAGACCCCTGCGCAGGAATGAATGTATTTAATACATATATTAATATTGAAATTGATAGGATACAGAGTTGTATATATTGCATACATCTTGTTTTTTATTTAAAGCCATTTATGGCGTCCTTGACTACATTGAATCCCATGTTTATTCCTGTGCAGGGATCTCATGCTAATCTACTCTCTATGGTATTAATTTCAGTATTAGTATGTATTAAATACAATCATTCTTATTTTTATTCTTGCGCAGGGTCTCACGCTAATCTTCTCTGTATCGTATCAATTTCAGTATTAATATATGTATTAAATACATTCATTCTTACTTTTATTCTTGCGCAGGGGTCTATTTGTATCGTTTTACTTTCAGCATTGAGCATACTTGGACATCTTCAATTATCTGTTGATCACTGTTAATATTACACTCTGTACCTGAAAAGAGACAAACTCAAGTATCTTCAATTACGGCAATTTGGACCTGGCAAAGAAGATACTCTTGTGGAATTCCGCAGTGTGGCCACATATTTTTGGTTTTTGCTTTCTCTTTATCACCTTACGATGACAGACCCATCGAAAACCATCCAACCTGAAACAAAACAATTACTATGTCTTCCAATTAAAATAGAACTATATATTGGAAGCCACTAAACATATGATAATAAAAAAATAATATAATTATAAATTTCCCGACTCCGGGTTAAAATACCGTCCCTATATTTTTGACACATATACTGCCCCTCCGCTGGTATCAATTTCCATTCAACTAAATTTTTTATTGCTTGGTTGAGATCTCTTAAAATATTCTGAATATCCACAATAGACAAATAATTTCTGGAAGCTCTTTTTGTACTTCTTCTTCTTGTTTCGAATAGGCCTACTTTGGACCACGCTTGTTCAACTGTTGGGCTTTGATCTTTGACCAGTATTGTCACTTCTTCTGCCGGTGTAACTCCTTTCTCTCTTCTGTCCAGGGGGGTACCTTTCTGTCGGGTTTTTTGCTGAAATCCAAGGACTTCCTTCAAGGTGCGTCTCACATACTGTTTGTTTTGGTGATCTGTTATTCCCAGTTCTTTAGTATCCTCCTCGGTTTCTGTCAACCAAGTGGTACGAACCTTCTTGTTTTGCCAGAACGTAAACAGACGGTTGGTTAGTCGGTTTGGAGGCAATCTTGCAACGTGGCCATAGAAAGCTACCCTTCTTTTCCCCTTTTATACATTCTTTACACAAACATGTGACGCAGAAAAAATAAAATAATTTATAATATGTTGCCAAAATTAAATTTTGGCACCGCTGACCCAGTTGTATCTAAATTCTTAGTTATGTGACCAGTCATACACATCAGTTATTGTGTTGAAAATGTCAATTTTTTTATTACAAAAACCAAAATATTTCTCCGAAATAAGAAAAAAAAGTAAATATAAAAAAAATTAAAAAAAATATAAAATATATTCTAGTCAGTGTAAAAAAAGAATCGTGACATGTGGAAATGTCAATAATGCTCAGTAAGGTTTGCTATTTCACTATGAATAGACTAATAAACGAACAACGCTTGCAAATCATTGAATTTTATTATCAAAATTTCTGCTGCGTGAGAAATGTGCTTCGTAAATTACGTCCACTTTATGGTCGTCACCCACCGAACAGGCAATTCAAGCTGTTGTGACCAAATTTTGTACCAGTTCATTTTATTGGACACTAATCCACCATCCCGTATGCGAAGAGTAGGTACCGAGGAAAATATTGCTGCTATATCGCAACGTTACAGTCAATGGAACACGGTAATCATAGCAGGTACCGTGCGATGATTACAGACTTTTTTTTCTAAAAGGAAGAATTGGGTATTTGATTCAATTTTTTTTCCGTCATAAATCCAAAGCTCATATATAAGTTTTATGACAAAACTCTCTTTTGTTTTATTTTTTTCGTTGTAATTAAAAAGTTATAACAAAATGAAAATATATTTTTAAACTCGGTACCGAAAACGCACAAATATACCGTTGTGACGTAAAATATGTATTTCTACCCGCTCCTGACTTTGTTGATACAGTAGTTGTAGTAGACATGTCAAATATGTCAAATATTAAAAGCCAAATATTAAAAGTTATCGTGCTTGTTTCGTACCATCGTGTAGGAGCAGGTACTATAAAAAGAACTCAAAAAATGTTTTTAAATATCCCACATTGTTAAACGTCGAAGCCAATGGTTTTAAACAGTGCGCCGAAAAAATTCTAAAACAACGATTTTATAAAGAATGTTTCAATGTTAGAATGAAGTTTCATCCTTTCGACTTCACAAACAAATTATTGCGCGTTTGGAGTCACGTGATTATTTTCAAAATTTTATCACTTTTAAATTGTTTATAATTAATTGAACATTTTTTTTTACTTTTTCGCATCGCACATCCAAATCATTTATAATAAGGTTTTAAAATACATAAAAAAAATCAATGACATGTGGTTTGAAGACGGTGCTACATGCCACACAGCCCGCGATATTTGAACCTTGTGAGAGGCTAGTTTGCTGAGTAATTAATCTCACGTTTTGGAGCTGTCCATTGGCCGCCAAAATCATGAGTTTTGACCCCACTAGAGTATTTTTTTTGTGGGGATACGTGAAGTCTATAATGTACAGGAAAAAGCCAGCCACAATTCCAGCCCTGGAAGACAACACTACAGCTGCCATTAGTGAGATACCGGCCGAAATGCTTGAAAAAGAATGCCAATATTGGAGCTCACGGAGGGACCCCAACATTTATATGCCCAAATAAAATTCACTTTTGTAAATTTTCTGTTTTTTTCAATTTTCAAAACCCAAACAGTTAAAAAATCACCCGATATAATAAACCATTTATAATAAACCATTTTGGTAAACAATGACACGGAGATCCAGATCACATTGCCCGATGATCCGAGGTATGGCCGATAGAAGAAAAAACAAAAAAAAGCTAAAAGCCACAGAAATGGACTTCTGGAGAAGAGCGGCGGGAAAATCCAGGAGAGATAGAGTCCCAAATAAAACCATTAGACAAGAAATGGGAATACAACACGACATTATTGATGACATTACAACTAAACAACTAACATGGTATGGACACGTCCAAAGAATGTCAGAACACAGAATCCCAAAGAAAGTACTAAACTGGAACCCCCAAGGAAACCGAAAACGAGGAAGACCGCGCAGAAGCTGGAGAGACGGAGTGGACAAGGAAATTCGAGAGACGGATCTGGAAGAAGGGCTGTGGATGAACAGAGAGGAGTGGCGATTAGGAATCGGAAGACGTAAAACGTTATAACCCGATCATTGTTCATTCATAAATCCTCAAAACCAGTTTTAAAGCCGTTTTTTTTTCAAAAGTTTTCACTTCAGTCTGCAGTGCCTGACTGCCTATTTTTTTTCTTCCTGCAGGTTTTCCAAGATCCAGCCACTTGTTTTTGAGTATGCCTTTGTTTTCGATCTTGAATTTTCCCTTATGTTATAAAAGATGTAACGGTGGTCGCTCAAGGTTTCCTTGTCAAGAACCCTCCAGCCTTGGAACCTGTCGGCAATGGAGTTGGTGGAGAAGGTGAGGTCTATTATTGAGCGTTTGTGAGTTTGTGAGTTTCCCCTCACAAACGTGTGTGTTGCACCTTTGTTTTGTATGCTCAAAGCCAGTTCCGCTGCCCAGTCTCTAATGATATTTCCTCTACTGTCCATGCTTGGGGATTTCCAGTAAGGAGACTTTGCGTTGAAGTCTGCAGCTATAATAATTCCTCTTTTTTTCTGATGTCGAAGACTCTGGCTTAGAGCTTCAAGAGATTCAGAGTTGTTCTATGTTTTTGTTGGGTGAGAAATAACAATTGTATATTATAACCTGGGACAACTCTACCCATACGAAGCCTGATCCGTATCCAGTACTTACCGCGGACAACTTTTGGTTTTTGATCCAGATCGTGTCATTGTGATCCAGATGTCATTGATCCAGATCACAGTTAATCCAAGAGTAAACTTCGTTAATCGTTAACTCGTTAATACAAAAGTTAACTTCGTTAATCGTTAAAGCGTTAAAATTTCGAAAATTTTAAAGTTAACGTTAAAACGTTTTAAAAAGTTAAAGTTAACCGTTAAAAGTTAACCATCCAAAACGTATACTGCGTTTGGAACCTTTTGGGATGGGATACATTGGTAAATAAAACAAAAACAGGTAGATAGATTAATTGAATTAATTATTACAAGCGTCAGTAGCGACCAATAGCAGAGCATATACCTACACACCTACTATGGAAGATTAACTAATACGGGAGAAACAGGCTATTTATTGTATTATTCCTAATTTTTCATTAGTTGTACGTTTATGTTGCCTTTCATAATTGAACATAAGCAGATTAAAATTGTCATCTGACAGTGGTGAGCGTTTAGCTCTCAAAATATCTTTCCCTGTTGAAAAGAGCGGTTCTACTGTGGCGGTTGATGGGATTGCAGTACTATATATTAAAAAAAAGATTCTTTTGAATTAAGTCCAGCCAAGTTCTCACCAAATTCTGCGCTTTGGTTTTGAGAGATTTTTGGCGTCCTGTAAACCTATCTTCTTTAGACTAAGTAACAGAGCTGAAAATCTACTTCTTCTTAATTATTGCTGCTTCCGCTAATACTGGCACCATCCTTTTCATTTCAATTTGCTTCCCTTTCTCAATTCAGAGCGTCTTCAACTTTTGCTTCCATAAGATTCTTGACTTTTGATAACTTGCTATCATACTTTTACAGCCACAGTAGTCGCAACTTTGGATGAAAGGTTGTTTTTTTGATTCTTCACCTTCCATAAACCGTTGAAATATTTTTTTTTCCCAGATAATAGAGCATTGGCCAAAGGAGTACAACAATGAACCAGGTGACTAAGATCTTGCAGTTTGAACACTGTTGTTGCAAATAATTTGTAATAGAGTTCCAAGATATGCTTAAGATTCAGCTTGAATTAGGGCAAACGCTCTAGCCACTGGTAACATGACCTGCAAGTAGCCGCGATGCCAAAAGATTCACCAATGCTTTGTTCACGTAATCTTTTAACAGGTTTAGCTGAAAACAAATCGCTTCTATTGCTAATGCTATCTGCATCAACATCAGAAGAATTCAAATTCACAGCACTGGATGAGGGCTGCAAATAAAACCGTTCTGAAGGTTTTCTTTTTCCCACGAGATGACGCTGCTTTTACTTTTTCTTCAAACTGCACATATTCAGAGAGTAGGTATACTACCTACTCTCTGACATATTGTACAAACATTAGGCATCCCAGTTTGCATTCATAAATCAACTTATGTTCTCCAAGTTTTGATTGGAATACAAAGTAATCACTAAAGTGTGGCCAAGGATTTGATTCAGTTTCACTTTCAGATAGGGTTACCAACCGTACTCTTTTAAGAGTACATGTACTCTTTTTGAACAAGTAAAGTTATGTACTCTTACTTTTTCAAAAATTACTATAAATGTACTCTTTTTTTAGGATTCCGTACCGAAAACGGAACCCTTATAGGATCACTTTGTTGTCCGTCTGTCTGTCTGTCTGTCTGTCTGTCTGTCTGTCTGTCTGTCCGTCTGTCTGTCTGTCAAGACTTTTTTCTCAGGAACGCGTAGAGGTAACAAATTGAAATTTGTATCAAATACTCGAGTCTGCGGTCTCTTTCAGCTGTGAAAAAATCAAACTTGTAAGTCAACGCGATCAAAAGATATGTATCGTTTATGTCGCATATTTTGCGATTTCACGAGGGAATCAAAACCTATAGGGTACTTCCCGTTGACCTAGAATCATGAAATTTGGCAAGAAGCGGTGTCTTATAGCACATGTCAAGGGAAAAATCTGAAAACCGTAAATATGTAGTTTAATTACAAGAAAAATGCGAATTTACTATTAGAAACTTATGAAAATTCACTAATGTTGTCGTAGTGGTATTGTCAGGCTCCAGAAGCATATGGGTTGCATACAGTTAGGTCCTATTCTATGTTTATTCTGAATTTTCTTTGTTTATATTCGTTATGCATTTCATCACGTACGCTTTATATACATAATATATACAGGGTATATATTATGTCTAAATTTTGCTTTTTTTATAACCGACATGCGACATACTCAAGTCCCGTAACATCCTGTATATATTATATTTCGTCTAATTTTTCTTTATAATCTACATAATATGTTGATAATCCACATAATAATACTATACTATACAAATTTGTACGGAACCCTCGGTGCGCGAGTCACAACTCGCACTTGGCCGGTTTTTTTTAAATATATACTGATGCTAAAATACTGGGAAAAAATGTAAAGAAGTTGTAAATATCCATAGCTTCAGGGCTCAAAAGCTCTTAGTTTGATAGTAAATGCAAGAGTACGCATATTATTTTGCACAGGTATTCCATTTCAAGCGGCGTTACATGAAATGGGGAATTACCTATAATAGGTTATGTTTATGAGTTAGTAGTAGAGGCAGGGTTCCCAACTTAGGGGTTTTCCCCCCAAATTTAGGGCGTAAATAAGTGGGATGGGATTTTTTAGGGGTTTTATATTTTTAGGGGTATTTTTAGGGATTTTTTTATATATTTATTAATTTTTTATAAAAAAATAAAAGTGTAAAAATATATGTCCTGGGATAACTCTAGGCAATCTTAATTATATAATTGTTGACCTGGCGACTTAGCGACATCTAGTACAGTTTCTCGTTACTAAGATATCGCAGTTAAATAAAAAACATAATGATTGTGACGGAGCTGGCTGTAAACGTATTGAAAATGTCTCAAAATTCGAACTAGCATTTGTCACGGTGCCAATTTCAAACGCATTTTCGAACTAGCTTTCCATCTACAAAATTGTGAAAAAAAAGTTGCGGAATAGACTATCTATTGAAATGTTATGTATACAAAGTATGATGGTACGGAATACGAAATGGTGGATCTTGAACAACATTTAATCCATCCCTTAACATTTTTTCTTTTTTGAAAAGTTTGGTCCGATGTGGATGCCGGGTATTAACCCTTCAAACACTGCGGCCTACTTGTGGCCTATTGTATTTTGCATTCACATACACTTATAGGCCCAGAAACTTAGTTGTTATTGTAAATTGCGCTAATTAATATTTTTCACATTTGTCTTCTGGAACAAATGCGGCCGGCACTGGGAATAGAATGATCCCTCTATACTTGTTAGTTAGTGCACTAACATGAGGCCACGAGCGTCACCTCTACACCACACGCCGGCTCAATCCCCTAATATGTTAAGTTTATTTAATGTCAACATGTATGATTTCAAAAAGTCAGAACCAGATGAAAACGAAATTATATTTGAAGTATTAAGTAATTTATAAATAAAGAATATTACAAAATAAAGAATATTAAAAAATATTACAGAATATTAATTATTATTAATTTATTGTTTTTCACAGAATATTATTTTTTAGGGGGATTTTCAAGTAATTGTGGCAATTTTAGGGGTTTTTGACTGGTTTTAGGGGTAAATATTTTTGGGAGTTGGTAACACTGAGTAGAGGGTCAACTGTGAACAAGGCACCGTGTGTGTAGCAGGCAACTGTTAATACAGGGTGCTTCAAAAAAATGTATACACACTTTGAACTTCCATAGAAAATTTATTTACCGTTCTACAAAGTTAAATTTCAGGAAAATAGAAAGCTGAAAGTCCAATGTAAATGAAACATAAATAACAAATGTTAATACTGTTCAAATTGGTGACCTGCAGCATCAATACAATTCTGAGTACGAGTCACCACTGATTCTGTACATCGTATCAAAACGTCCAATGAGATTTCTCTACACACTGCTTGAATCTCATTCCAAAGAATGTCTAGGTTACGTGGTTTACGTTTGTACACCTCATCTTTTACTGTGCCCCACAAGAAGAAATCCAGTGGTGTAAGGTCTGGAGAGCGTGCTGGAAACTCGATTGGCCCCCTGCGTCCTATCCACTGTCCCGACAAATTTTGATCCAGGTAAGCTCGTACGTCCCTGTGATAGTGCGGCGGAGCACCATCTTGTTGAAAATAAAAATCATCATTACCGTATAATGCACGAATGGCAGGAAATATGGAATCAGCAAGCATTGTTAGGTAATTAATACCAGTTACAGTGCCTTCAAATCGAAAAGGTCTAATGAGTCCCCTTGAAGACAAACCGCACCACACATTTACACCAGGCAAATTTACAGCTTTTTCAATTGTAATGTGAGGATTTTCTTCACCCCAGTAAACACAATTGTGCCTCTTGACAGTTCCATTAAGTTTGAATTGGGCTTCATCCAACCAAATGATGCTACCCATAAATCCCGGTTCACGTATCACCATCTCCTGAATCCATTCACAAAATTGCAACCTTCGATCTGGATCGTCGTCATTTAGCTGTTGCACCAGCCTTGGAATGTAAACACGATACTTGCCTCTCTTCAGAATGCGTAGCACGCTGCTAGCACTTACATCACTTTCACGTGCCCCTTGCCTTGAAGATTTGTTAGGAGAGCGTTGAAACAGTTCCAAGACTGCCGTTGATGACTCATCACTTGTAGCTGTTCGAGGCCGACCTGAATGACCTTTATGCACATCACACACTGTTCCATGAACTTCGAATTTGTCTCGTATGCGTATAATTGTTAATCTTGAAGGTGGTTCTGTATCATACTCCCTTCTCCACTGTCTTTGAACTTCATTTACATTCTCAAACTTCCAGTACCACTTAATAACCTGCTTACGTTCTTCAAAACTCAAACGTACGTCCCCCATGTTGATATTACAAATTCCAACTGATAATATAACATAGAGGGACGATTATGCTGGCACCTGGCGAAGAAATATAACATTAGCCTTGTAGAGCGGGAAAACTACAATGGTTTAAAGTGTGTATACATTTTTTTGAAGCACCCTGTATATTGTATTAGTGTATTGTTTGTTATTATTATTTATTCATCTTCATCTGTTATCGAAGTAAGTAATATATTGAAAATTGAGAGAAAATACTTTTTTCCACAACCAGTACATATGAAATTATAACAGTTTAACAATTTTGAAATAAAGTGCGCGACAAAAATTTTGCACACTATGTTGATTGTTTGATTTAATCATAATAAGCAATCTTATAAAAAATGTTTATGGTAATTAATTAGGTCAATAACAAAATATAGTTTACACTGAATTAAATTTACAAATATTAATTTATTATTCGCAAAACAGCTACCATTTAACACTAAATTAAAATATTATGTGCGACAAAACTCTTGCACTACCTATAATAATTCCCAAAATGAGGTTATTTTTGAAATAATATTCTTGATTTTTTAACTAATTATTAATTACTTTTCAAAGCCTGTTTAGAATTTTACTAATTTCGGAAATATTTTTTCCGTTTGTAATTAATTTTTGTATTGTATTAATTTCTGTGATATTTAATTTTTCCCTGGTGAATTGTACTTTCAAAACTTGGCAAATTGGTTGATGTTACTTCTAATACGCTCAGAAATAGACAGATAAAAATCAAATTAAATTAAAATCGATTTAAGCAAGAGCAAAAGAGCAATAGTGTCTGTAAATATTTGTGTTATAGTTTTGTCGCACATAAAAACCGAAAAAATAAACGAATGTAAAAAATCATTAATTTAGAATGTTTTCTTTCCACTATTCCACGCCAATTAATGATTTTTTTTACAATTAGGGCTAACATTAAGATGTCTCGTCAAAAATGTAAATTTACAGAAGAATTACAAGCAAAATATCCTATGTTCAAAAAAGCACGGACGGTTCACGAAGCCATTTGTGAGTCATGTAATATCACAGTTTTAATAGGAAATAAGGGAAAGGCGGATTTAGACCAACACCTTGCTACTGTAAGGCATAAAAATAGAATACAGGCTGCAGGAAGTTCTCAAAAGATTGACACATTTTTTGTGGTACATCACACTCCACTAGAAGCACAGATATTAGCTGCAGAAGCTACACATGCTTTTCATACTGTGAAACATCATCAAAGTTATCTATCAACTGACTGTTCCTCAAAATTATATAAATGCATGTTTTCTGATTCCCAAATTGCGAATAAAATTTCATGCGCTCGTACGAAAACACAAGCCATTGCAGATAACGTGTTAGCGCCTAATTCATTACAGAGAACAATAGAGTCATTAGCGGACGTTCATTATATTGGAATTTCTACTGATGGATCTAACCATGGCGCAATAAAATTGTTTCCAATTCTAATTCAGTTTTTTGATAAGAATAGTGGTATTACGCATAAACTTGTAGAGCTTGCTACTGTACCAGACGAGAAAACTACCACAATTTGTACGCTATTAATAAGAAAATCTAAATTTAAGAAATAAATGTATAGCTTTCGCGGGTGATAACTGCAATACAAATTTCGGTGGCGTCAATAGGAAAGGCAACAATAATGTATTTAAACATTTAAAAAATACTCTAGGAGACAATCTCATTGGAATAGGTTGTCCAGCTCATATATTGAACAATTGCGTTCATCATGCGATAGACGGGTTACCGATAAGATATTGAATCAGTGGTACTCAAAATCTGTAATTATTTTTTCATTTATACGATTCGAACTGAATCTTTGAAAGATTTTTGTAATTTTGTGGATGTTCAATACAAATCACTTTTGTATCATTCGAAAACAAGATGTTCCCAGCTATTAATTAAATTTTAGAAATTTATCCAGCACTAAAATCGTATATTTTATCTCAAGAACAGGCTCCTTTAATGTTAGCAAAATTTTTTGATAATCCGTTGAATGTAGCTTACCTTTGGTTTATTCATTCTCTTATGTACATTTTTCACAGTTAAATAGAAAATATTGAGAAAGCAAATAACTCTGACTTGGATGTAAATTTTGAAATCAGTTGAAGCTAGTTTGATGGAAAGAAAAGACAAAGAATTTTTATCATTAAAAGTGAAACATCTATTAAAGGATGGAGGGAATGCAAGTTCAGTAATTATCAAAGAACTGATACATGTTTATGAAAGGGGTATATTATATTTAAATACGTGGACAACTTCGTTTAAAGAATATGAAATTTTTGATTGGATGCTGCTAGAGGACAAACCTTCCTGGGAAAACATCGAAAAATGTATAATATATCTTTCAGAAAAAGGGTTATGCATAAACGATTCGCTGATTTTCGACCAGGCTATTAATTTAAACAATTTTATTGATAAAATAAAAGACAATGAAGAATTTTCAAGACTGTCAGCTGATTCAAAATGGATTAAATATTTTGAAGAACGAAATCAAGCAGCATCTTCAGAATTCCTAAAGATATGTTCATTTTTTTTTCGCGATTCCAGCCCACAACGCAAATGCGGAGAGAATTTTTAGCATAATGAAGAGTATTTGGACTGATGAAAGAAATAGACTTTTGCCAGAATCAGTAAAAAACTTACTAATGGTACAGTTTAATTTTAAAAACTTTAGTTGTGAACATTTTTTTAAATATTTTGTGGGCAATAAAAATTTGTTAAATGAAGTGAGAAGTAAAGCAAAGTATGATTTTGCTGATCGTGAGTAAATTACATTTGATCGTCGCGCGTCGTATACTATTTTTGTAATAAGTTTATTGTTTATTTTGTTTATATTGTTTATTCTGATTTTTAATTTACACGTATTACTTACCTTAGGTACTTTTCGTCCCTATTGTACGTTTTGTTCGTCGTATAATATGTTTTGTAAAAAGTATATTGTTTATTTTTGTTAATATTGTTTATTTTAATTTTAAGTATTTCGTATCTTACGAACTTTTCGTTTTTAAGATACGTTGTGTTCGTCGTTTAATATGTTTGGTAAAAAAATATACATTGTTTATTTTTGTTTAAATTGTTGATTTTGATATTAAAATACATGTATCTCATATATTAGGATTTTTTATTAGAAATGTACTCTTTTCGCCCTGGGCCGAGTTGGTAACCCTACTTTCAGAGCTTTGCGTACTTTGATTAGAAGTAGTAGTGTTCATGATGTAATCTTGTAAATGTAACACCATCAACTATTTCCACCAAGAACCAACACAAACGAAAAGATAAATAAATGAAGAATGATAAAATATAAATGAAGTTAGTTAAAAATGACGCTAAAGCAAAAAAGGCAGGTTATAATAACTTGTCATATTCACTCGCACAGAGCAAATAATCAACAGGGTCGCTTTATTTTTTCGGCTCTGTAGTTTCTCGGCTCTGAATGTTTGCTCTTTTGAGCTGTTGCTGTTGCGCTGGGCCGCGCTGGTATTCCCGCGTGGCCCGTAATTCAAACAAAAAATGACATGTCAACAAACAACCAATGTTAACGGATTAAAGTTAACGGAAGTTCAATTTAACGGAAGTTAACAAGAGCGTTAACATTTTTTTTAGTTAACTTAAAAGTTAATCAGTTAAGCATTTTGTTAACTTCGTTAATTAACGATTAACGAGTTATTGCCCACCTATGGATATTTCTACCTAGTTTTTATAGATGTAACCCATGGAATAAATTACTTTCTATAAATCTTCATTTATAGAGCTAATCTAGCTTACAGTTAGTGCATTTAATGTTTAATCTATGTTTTGCTTTAAGCTGCTTAAAATGTTTGCTGAAACAAAATTTTTGAATCTAAATCATAACTTATTTAAAATTTTAAACTTGTAACCTTAATTAGACAAAACGTATTAAAAATTCTTACTGGTTCATTCTGAAATTTCTTTTCACAAAACAAATTATGTTCATCAGAATGTATTTTAATTGTTAAACGGAGCGCTGATTGGCAACTTAAATTACACATGTGTATGATTTTCATCTATTCCTGGACGGCTGTCAATTAATATTGTTTTTTAAGGTTATGAAATCATAAAATAGGGTTTTAAAGGATTTTAATAATACCTTTAATAAAAAAATAGAATATTCAATAATGGCCGAAGAGGAACAAACAGATAGTAAAGTAAGAGATTAATTTATTTATTATAAATGTCTTTGTAGTCTTGATTTGTTTATTCTTGTCTATCTAGTCTTGTTTGTCTCTACTGTTTCTCTATTTACTATTGTCTATTCAGTTTACTCAGTCTAATCTTGTTTGTCTAGCCTTGTCCATCTAGTCTTCTCCATCTTCCAGTGTGGCGCATACTAAAAGCCAAGGTGGAATAGGGAGTCTTCTCCATCTATTATTATCTGTCTACTCTTATCTTGTCCTCCTCAGTGGTGTAGTTGACAACATACCTGCCTTTCAATACGGTAGTCCCGGGTTCGAATCCTGGTCATGGAGACAACAACTAGGGCGGTTTTGACTAACCGCCTGGGCTGCCCACCCCGAATGAATGCAAAATATGCGATACCGGTGTGGCACATACTCATTTTTTCCAAATTGTTTTGTCTTTCAAATTTTGTCCATTCTAGTTTTGTCTTTCTAGTCTTGGACTGGTCAGGAAAGTAGCCATAGTTGCTGTAGTTATACCAAAGAGTGTGTTTACGAGGAGTTGAGAAATTGTTCTGTTGATGTTAAAAAGAACCCATAAACTGAATATGTTTCATCAAAATTACAACATCAATCTATTAAGGATTTTGCATATAGTGCAATGAATATAGGGACACATTTTTTCTATATGAATTTTTGTTCAATGAAAAGCATCTTAACCCTTTGCCTGTCCTGTGCATCACTTATGACTTATGATGCACACAACTTAAGCTTCGTACGCTTGTGTATCAAATACGATATACAACAGATGACTTTATAAATAGAAAATAATTATTGTGACCCCTTAAATTGAATCCCTTTTTTCAGTCAGACGTATGAAATTTAAAGTTCTATATCTATTGTGAAGAATCTATTTAAAGTTCTATAAAGTGACCAGACGTCCCGACTTTGGCTGGACAGTCCCGCTTTTTAGGACAGTCTCGCGTCCCGCCGATTTTTAAAAATGTCCCGCTTTTTAGAAAATATATACATTTCTTATTTTAAATGTACTGTAATATATAATATAAGATTTTTCCACATATTCCCATAAAATCTCCTTTTTTAATCCACCCAATGAAATTTTTTAATATCCTCGAATGGAACTGTCCATTCTTCAAGATATTCCAAGCAGTTATTATAAAATATTTCTGACTTCATTCAGAAAATCCGGTCATTTAATGACACCTTGTAATGAAATTTTCATAGGGTGACATTAAAAAAGGAGATTTTACTGGAATATGTGTAAAAATCTTTTTAATATATTAGTTACCATTTTCTGAAAAATAATATTTGCAAAAGTGATCTTCAATCTTCAATCTTTTTTGATGAGGTGTTATTGGTAAATAGATACGTTACTGATGAAAAAATTAATGTTGGTTGTCTGCAAATGTGGAAACATACAAAAAATTGACAAAGTTATTTCTTCATTTTAAACAGAATAATATTCCTTATCAAAATATTTTGAAAATTGTTGAATACGCGCTCTCTCTTCCAGGAACAAATGCAGCAACAAACTGGAAAAACTGTGTTTGTAACTGAAAGAACTCAGTTGAACATTAAACTTTAAAATCTATATTAATCCTAAAAAATAATTTGAACAATTGATGTGAGAAATTTCACGACATTTTAATAAATATCCGAGTGTTCACTCGGATCATAAATTTGACCGTGAAAGAAAATTATTTAAATAAAAATAAAAATAAATTTTTGAATAAAAAATTTAAATTCATTAAAAATCATATTTTTCAAATTATTATATATATATATATATATATATATATATATATATATATATATATATATATATTTTATATATTATTATATATATATATATATATATATATATATATATATATATATATATATATATATATATAATAATAATTTGAAAAATATGATTTTTAATGAATTTAAATTTTTTATTTAAAAATTTATTTTTATTTTGATTTAAATAATTTTCTTCATATATATATATATATTATTATTACATCATTTTTTTTTTTTAATAAAAAAATAATACTAAACAATAAACAAATAAGGAAAGAAACGAAAATGACACTGTACAAAACAATATACAGACCAATACTACTATATGGGAGTGAAACATGGACTACGAACGAACGAATAAAAAGAAGAATACAAGCAGCGGAAATGAGATACTTGAGAAGAGTAGAAGGGGTTACAAGAGTAGATAGAATAAGAAATGAACATATTAGAACAAGATTGCAAATAGAAAGCATACAAACTACTATAGAGAAAAAACAGTTGGCTTGGTTCGGACCAGTTCGGACACCTCACAAGAATGCCAGATGACAGCCAAACAAAAAGAATATGGAACGCAAGAACAACAATAAAGGAGACAAGAGGAAGACCACAAAAAACATGGGCGAACAACGTATCAGAAATATTAAGTAACAACAACTTCAGCTGGCAGGAAGCAGAAAGAACAGCGAAAAGCAGAAAAGAATGGAAAAATATAATAAACAATATCGTATAAATAAGAAGGATGTAATCTCGACACCCGAAAGGGTATTCATAAGATTTAAAAGATTATATATATATATACATCATTTTTGCCCATATGGACAGTGTTTGAACTTAAATATCTCATGATGACACAACTTTCACTTCTTTCCCTTCTCTTCACAAAATCTCTTCATCCTTTGACTGTGCTCCTGTTTCCTTTGTTCTGTCCACAATGTTCCTATCTTCTTCCTTTCTATTACTAAAAATTTGGTATTCTTAATTTTGCTTCTGAATTTTTTCCTGTCCTATCATTTGCTGATTGATCCCCAATGGCTTTAAGTCATCTTCTACTTCATGAAACCAATTTGTTTTCCTACTTGAGGTGTTTACTACATCAAAGATTTTTTTTGTAAGTCGTTTATTGTTCATTCTCTGTATGTGCCCATAGAAAGTTAGTCTGCGTTTTCTAATGATATCTGTGAGTCTGTCTGTGTGTTCATATAGCTTTTTGTTAGGTCTTTTCATCCATATCCCATCTCTGTGTACTGCTCCAAATATTTTTCTAAGAATTTTTCGTTCAATTTTTTCTGTTTCTATGATGCCAGATGCTCCAATTGTCGTCGTTTCTGACGCATACAATGCTTCAGGCAATACAACTGTTTTGTAATGTCTGAGTTTGGCCTGCCTTGGTAAGTTTGTATGCTTTCTGGAGTTTTTCCGTTCGTTTTATATTAGACATCTTGTTTGATCCTCCTATTTGTATATATTCTCCTAAGTATTTAAATTTTTTCACTCTTTGTATAGATTCATAAGTAGTATGTATGGTACGTACATTGTAGGTATGTCGTTCCATGTATTGGGTCTTCTCATAAGTTATCTGTAAACCTGTTTTAGCGGCTGTTTCATGTAATCGCTCCACTGCTTCCTTTGCCTCCTGTTTGTTATTGCTGGTTATGGCAGCGTCATCTGCAAATGCCAAACATTTAATAATTGTTTTTGTTTCGCGTGTTCTTCCTAGCTGTATGCCTTTCATTTGTTCCTCCCACCGCTTAACAATTTTGTCTAAGACCATGTTGAACAAAGTTGGTGAGAGGCCGTCTCCTTGTCTGATACCTGTGCGTATCTGAAAGGGTTCTGAAATTTTACCCATGAACTTGATCTTAGAGGTGGTGTCCGTGAGCATATATATATATATATATATATATATATATATATATATATATATATGCTCATATATATATATATATGTTGTATTTGAGGTTTTCGCGGATAGAAACATGTGTTGGTTTGTTTTCTCGGGGATTCCGCGTTGATGTTCAGGGTTGGTTCTGAAAAGAACCGGATTCTCGACGTTTCGGCGAACTAACATTCGCCATTTTCAAGAGGTATATGCGTCTGTGCGGGTTAACCGTTCGACCAGGGGTCGGCAAAGTGTGGCTCGCGAGCCACATGTGGCTCTTTTGGTGTGAGCTTATGGCTCTTCGGAAATATAATGAAACATCACAAAAGCACTAAAAAGAAACTGAACTGTCCATTATCGGAAGTCTTACGACCGCTGCCGGCAACATAACTCACAGTCACTGCACGGATCTGGATTGTTTCTTTTAGTTTCTTTTGTATCGCAGTCAAGTGCGTAGTTCAAAATTGTGCTTTTTTTGGACATAATTCATAAACTCTAAGTTATCGTCAGGAAGCACTTGACGCACAAACATTTCCAGAAGATATTGGTAAAGTTATGAATTTTGTAGGCAAGGCCACCAATAATATTATCACAAAGACGCTTAATCATAGCCAATTATTAAGAAAATACAAAAATATGACTATGAAAAAAAATCATCCATGGCTCTTGATACAGTTTGAAATCATTTTAAATGCAAATTTGGCTCTTAAGTTCATAGAGTTTGCCGACCCCTGCGTTAGACGCATACTGTGCGTCCGTGTAGGTTAACCGTTAGACGCAACATATATATATATATATATATATATATATATATATATATATATATATATATATATATATCTATAAATATATATATATATATATATATATATATATATAAAGTAAAGAGTAATTTTTATAAAAATTACTACACAAACGGTAGAATTCGGGTAATACGATTAACCGACCTTTATCAGAATTCTACCGTTTGTGTAGTTATTTAAAAAAAATTACTCTTTAACTAATAACGATTGTTATTACCCGCTCTTTATCTATATATATATATATATATATATATATATATATATATATATATGTGTGTGTGTTGTATTGTTTTCTCGGGGATTCCGCGTTGATGCTGAGGGTTGGCTCTGAAAAGAACCGGATTCTCGACGTTTCGGCGAACTAACATTCGCCATTCTCAAGAGATATATGCATCCGTGCGGGTCAACCGTTAGACGCATACTGAGAGCTCGTTCGTGCGATGCGACTACTTATAGCTGTCTGGCTTCGGGTCATGCGCGTTGTGTGCGGTGATTCGGTTCGGTTGTTTGTTTGTCTTGTTGGTCGTACATGAGTCTGGGGTGTCTGAGATTGCATTTTGAGGGTGGATATGATCGGTCGCCATGCTGGGGGCAGTCTCAAGGAATCGTCTCTCGTGTTCATGCAGTAGTCTCGTTTTTCTATCTCTATGGCTTCTCTGTATACTCGTGACATTTCGTGGCTAATCTGTGCAACAGTCCTTGAATTTCTAAAGTCCATCCAGTGACCGGTGTTTGTGTGTTGGACAAGTGCCGATGAAACTTTGTCTCTGTGTCTGACTGAAACTACATGTTCTTGAATCCTAGCAGATATTTTTCTATTGGTAGGTTCAATGTAGGTTCGTTCACATGTTCCGCAATGTATTTCGTAAATTCCATGGGATTCTAACGGGATGGTGTCTTTAACGCTGCGTAGCATGGAGGATATTTTCTGGTTAGGTGTGAAAATGGTGTCGATGTTGTGTTTTTTAAGGATTCTGGCGATTTTGTCAGTTGATCCATGAACATATGGTAGGTATGCTGTGCTAACAGGTTTCTGGCGTTCTTCAGTTCTTTGGCTACTGTTCTCTGTACGACGGAAAGCTCTGGATATTAAGCTGTTTGGATATCCATTTGAAGAAAGAGCCTCTCGTAAGTTGCTCAATTCTTTCAGTAAGTTAAGCTGGTCGGCTAGTCTTATGGATCGGGTGGTAAGAGTGTTGACTACAGATGCTAGTTGTTTGGGATGATGGTACGAAGAAGCGTTCAGATATCTGTCTTGGTTTCCGGTACACAGTGTGACTCAAAGTGCCGTCAGGTTTCTTCTGTAGCAAAACATCCAAGAAAGGAAGTCGTTGATGATTTTCTATCTCCATTGTGAATTTAATTTGGTCGTGTTGGGAGTTAAGATGGTTAAGGAATTTGTCCAGCTCTGGTCTGCCGTGGGGCCAGATTACAAATGTGTCGTCAACATATCTTAACCAGAGGGTAGGTTTAAGTGTGGCTGATGAGATTGCCTTTTCTTCAAAATCTGTAAGAAATATGTTGGCTATTACTGAGGATAGATGTGAACCCATTTGTGCTCCTAGGACTTGTTTGTATATTTGACCATCGTACCTAAAGTATGTATTCTTTAAACAATGTTCTGCCAGATCTGATATATACTTTTCTGGTTTTAATTTTGATCTTATGATGTTTAAGGCCTCAGGGACCGGTACTTTTGTGAATAAAGATACAATGTCAAAGCTCACAAGGAAGTGGCCGGGCTGGAGTTGGTGATTTTTCAGTATGTCTATGAAGTGTTCAGCATTGCGGACATAGGAATCACAATCTTCGGCGTATGGTTGTAAACATTTTGCTAAATGTTTCACAAGAAGTTGGACCGGTGAACCAACGGAGCTTACTATTGGTCGTAGTGGGGCTCCATCTTTGTGGATCTTTGGTAAACCATATATCTTGGGACACCGTGAAGATTTCTCCCTTGGTATAAGATAATTCATTGTTTCCTTGTCAATGCTAGAGCATAGGATCTTTTGTCTGGTAGTTTTCTCAAGATAGGTTGTGGGGTCCGTTGTACTGGGTAGATAAGCTGAATCATCTAAGATTGTGGTCATTTTTTGTTTATAGTCAGTACTGTTCATTACTACAGAGCAATTTCCCTTGTCAGCTGGTAGGACCACAATGCTGTTGTTTTCTCTTAGTGCCTTGAGGGCTTTGAATTCCTCGAATGAGATGGTTTTTGTCGGTGGTTTGGCAGATCTTAAAATGTGGCATGTTTCCTGTCTTATTGTCTCGGCTAATGTGGCAGGGAGTTGTGAGATAGCAGTCTCGACACCAGTGATTATGTTCTCTTTGGAAAGGCGAGTTGGTGCTATTGCAAAGTTAAAACCCTTGGCCAGTACGGTTTTGGTAGGTTCGTCTAGGGGCTGGTCTGAAAGATTGTAAACCACTTTGTCGATGTTGAGTGGTTTTGGTGCAGGTTTTTGTCTCCGTCTGAGAAGGTTGTATTTTTCTTTCTGTCTATTGGTAATTAATAATCTATTCTGTTCGGCTCTGTTGTTAGATATTAAGTCTATCTGTTGCCAGAGGAGAGGGTGTAGCGTAGTGGTTAGAGCTATGTGGGTTGTCAGGATATTTTGACTGATGCTGTCAAGTTTCTGTCGTTTAGTTTGGATTTCGTCCCGAAGCAAAGCTTGACTTGCGTTGGAATTACACGCGGAATCCCCGAGAAAACAATACAACACAGGTATCTATCCGCGAAAACCTCAAATACAATATATATATATATATATATATATATATATATATATATATATATATATATATATATATATGTATATATAGGTTCTCGGGGTTGCATCCGCGTTCTATTTGAAAATTTCTTTTTACAAGCTTTCGGCAATCTCGCTGTTGCCATCTTCAGGTTATACGTGTTGCGCTCTGCGTGAAAAAAACCTGATCTTTGTCATAGTCGTCACTTGGCACTTGGCGGGCGGGTATGTTGTCAACTACACTACCGAGGAGGACATCTATTCTCGAACCGGCGAGAGAATGCAGCTGTACTGCGCCGAGGTATGTGGGGCAAGGCACGCGCCGAGATGCGCGCAGATTAATTTGACTTAAGAAATATGCGTCAGTTTTTCAAATACGGACAACTAAACGCCGCGCACTCGAAATAAAGTGGGGGTATGCGCAGAACAATGTTAAACTCGTCGAGACGAGATGCATTCTCTCGCCGGCACGAGTATAGTCTCGTCTGCCCTGACATCCGTCTAGTGTAGTCTAATTATTTTCATCTATTGACTATAGACGACACAAACAAGGTGGGCCATTGAAAACGAAACAGAGGAATCTTCGGATAGTTAAGTTTTATTTTAAATGGCACGGTGGGGTAAGGTATACCTCATTTGAAAGCCCGTTTAGCCCTGAATACTAAACGGCTAACATTTTCTAAATCTATCGATTTGTTTTCGAGATTATTTAATTTCAAGTTATGAACGCGTTTTTAGTTTATGTCGCTGAAAGATCGTTAAAGTTAAAGATCGGTGATCGTTAATTAGAAGACCATTTGACTTTTCAACAGGATGGAGCGCCACCACATTATACGCAGGCTGTTCGGGAGTTTCTGGAGAGAGTTTTCTCGGGACAATGGAATGGACGAAGAGGTGCTATGGAATGGCCGGCCCGTTCACCTGTCCTGTGGACTTTTTCTTGTGGGGTCATCTAAAGAGTAGAATTTATGCAAAAGAACCAGAGTTTCTGGAAGACTTACGTCGACGCGTTATTGAAGAACGCCGTCAAATTACGCCACAGATCCTCCAAAATGTAGGAGAACGTTTCGAGCGGAATTTATATTTTTGTATGGAATTTGGTGTCGCACAATTTGTGAATTTGTTAAACTAATAAAAATCTTTTCTGACTTTGAATTGTGTTTTTTTTTCTTCTTCACTGCAGGTTTTGTAAGTTCAGATTGAACAATTGGACTTCCTTTAAAGGAGGGACGCGTTCATTTGAAATTAAATCATCTCAACAACAAATCAATAAATTTGGAAAATTAACCGTTAACCGTTTAATATTGAGGACAAAAAGGGCTTTCGAATGAGGTATCACTTACCCCACCGTGCTATTTAAAATTATAGGGGTTGTGGTCCCAGTGCGAAGGTGTTAAGTGATTTGGCTACAAATTTTCTTGTAAAAGGTGTCCGTCCCCCTCACAAACAATGTTGGCGTGTACGAACGTTTTTTGAAAATGACTTTAACTATTCGAAAATCCCTCTGTTTCATTTTCAATGGCCCACCTACTATAACAATTGATATATTTTAGGGTTTAATAATATTTGGAACAGATGTCTCGAAGATGCCATGTTTTCGCAACAGTTATCTATATGGGATTGGAGGTGGAATCGGTTTGGGATTGGCTTATTTCATGTTCACAAGTCGAACGAAGGCGGCTTGCCACTTTGGTATGGCCTCCTTCGCTGTGATCACGTTGTCCTACTGGTCCAGGTGCCGATACAATTACTCCCAGACTAAGTTCGAAATGCTGAAGGTGCAAGAGCTGATGAAGCAACATAGTATCTATGAAGGGACGGAAAGAGAAAAGGGGTTGGATGACCGATTGAAACAAACGTAGTTTAAGATGTTTTTGTAGTGATTTGTAAATAAATATCTGCTTTTTAGTTCTTTTTAACAATATTAGACTTTATTTAAGCTCTGTTATACTATACTCGAGTCGGCAAGAGAATGCAGCTGTACTGCGCCGAGGTATGAGGGGCAAGGGTCGCGCCGAGGTACGCGCAGATTAGTTTGAGTTAAGAGATATGCGTCAGTTTTTCAAATACGGACAACTAGACTCGAAATAAGGGGGGGTATGCGCAGAACAATGATAATCTCGTCGAGACGAGATGCATTCTCTCGCCGGCCCGAGTATAGAAAAGATATAAATAAGATAAATGCTTTATGGCGTAACATTCCAGGTACTTTTGCATTTGCTTACCTAGAAAAACAAAAAGTATTGTAAATCTTGTCCCGTTTTATTTATATAGCTGATAGTTTTATAAAGCCTTGTCTAGTTTTGTTTGATCTTGCCTAGTCAAGTTTAGTCGACTATTGTCTTATTCTGTTTAGTCTAGACCAATTTGTTAGATAATTACCTTGTTAGTCAAACGATCCTGACAAGCCATTCTAATTTTCTCTGAAGTAGCTGGAGCATTCAATCTAAATTCTTGAATACTTCCTCCATCCGCCTTTGCAGATTTAACGGCTTCTCGAATTGCAAACAAGGCTGAACTAGCTAGGAAGAGAGGAGGTTCACCAACTGCCTTGGAAGAGTAAATCGCTTTGGGGTTTCCTGTTCCTTTCAGCAAAGACACGTTGAATTCGACAGGAATATCAGAGAATCCTGGGATTTTATATGCTCCTGGTCCTTTGCTTAACATTGTTCCACTCGGTGAATAAATCATTTCTTCTAGGGCAAAAAGACCGTAACCTTGCATGAAGGCTCCTTCCACTTGACCGATATCAATAGCTGGATTCAAACTTTCCCCTAAAAAAAAAGTTTTTGATATGTCTCAATTTATGAGTTTGATAAGTTAATTCAATTCTTCTTACCCAAGTCCATAACGATATCGGTTCTTAAGACTTGATGGTCTCCTGTTAAACAATCCACTTCGACCTCCGTGCAACCCACACCGTAGGTGAAATAATTATTGGGATTCCCGAAATTGGTTTCCCAATTGTAGTCAATGCCAGGTGTGCAGAAGAAACCAGTTGCTGATAAGCTAATCCTATTGAAATAAGCTGTCTTAATCCATTCGTCCCAGCAACCTTCGGAATTAGCACTTATTATAGGCTTAAGACGTTCCATGATAACATTACAAGCATTCTACAAACCACGAATAAATTAACGAAGAAATTAACTAAATTCATTGCTTTTTGTTTACCATGACGGCCATTCCGTTTAGATCTGAACTAACACTGGCAGCAGTAGCTGAGGTATTAGGAACTTTGTCTGTGGCACATTCACTTGTATAAATTCTATCTATAGGGATTGCCAAGACTCTACTGGCTACTTGCACCATTTTGGTGTTGAGTCCTTGTCCCATTTCCACCCCACTATGAGTCAGAAGGACCGAACCATCAGTGTAGACATTCACCAAAGCCCCAGCTTGTTCCAGAAAGGAAACGCCAAATCCAACACCGTATTTCGTGCAAACCATACTAATTCCTCTCTTCTTCCAACGATTTTCTCTAAAGTTTTTAGAATATTTAAAAATAATCGTGTTTTATATGAAGCTACTCTAATCCTACTTGTTATAATTCTTAATGTCTTGTTTTCGTTTGTGGTATTGTGAGATTTGAACGCATTCATCCAAACATTTGATCAAATTACAGTTAATTAATTGTTGACTGTAATGGGTTGTTTGGCCTTCTCGGTACAAATTTTGGTAGTAGAGTTCCAGGGGGTCTTTTTGCAAAATTTCTGCGACGTCCCTGATCATGTTTTCCGTTGCAAACATGGCCTGAGGGGCGCCAAAACCACGGAAGGCCGTGTTAGTTGGCAAATTTGTTTTGCAAATTTTCCCAACGACGCGCAAATTTGGGATTTTTATCGCGTTGTCTATATGGAAAACAGCACGTTCCAACACCTACAAATACCTCAATAAAACCCAAAATAAAGATCTATTTTGTTTTTACTTCAACAGAAAAATCAGCTGAATATCCTCCATTAGCATAGAGCATAGCATCATATGCTAAAATTTTCCCTTTTTCGTCATATGCTGCTTTATATTTCACCAAGTATGGATGTCTTCCTCCAGTCGCGGCCATGTCTTCGTCTCTGTCTAACATTGTGCGGATTGGGCGTTTGAATTTCCTGCAGGCTATGGCTGCGGCCAAGGTAATAGGCACTCCTCTGGACTGTTTTCCTCCAAAACCCCCTCCAATTCTCTTTATTCTTGTCACTATTCGATGTTGAGGAATGTTCAACATCCTTGACACAGAATCCTAAATAAAAATTGTTGATTACACAAATTTTAAAGGAAGGTTACCAAATTGTGCTTATTTTTTTGGTTTTAGTACTCACAGTTATATCTGCATGGTGTTGTGAAGATGCAAATATTTCAAAGTCGTCCTCTTTGTTGACCACCAGACATCCATGAGTTTCCAAATAAAAATGTTCTTGATATCCAGTTCTGCATTCTCCTTCAACAACATTTTCTGTTTTGCTGAAGATTTCGTCAACATTTCCCACTTCGATTTTCTTCTGTTGTGCGAAAAACGATTCATGCCTGATTGCATCTTCAATGCTAACAATAATAGGATCTAATATTTCGTAGATTACTTCTACTTGATTTGCTGCCTTTCTCGCGGTAATTTGATCTATTGCTAGAATTCCCATAAGTAACTGGTATTGGGCCGTTGTAGTTTTCGTTATGAAAAGTTCTTCGTCTTGAATGATACATCCAATTTTATTACGACCTTCTTCTATATCCTCCGCTGATATGAAACCGACGACCCCTTCGATCTCCAAAGCTTTTTTCGCGTTTATTGAAACTATGTTGGCGTAAGCTTTCTTGGAGTAGACAAAGCTTAGATACAGTTCGTTCTCAAAGTGTGGAATATCATCGAAATATACAGCTTCGCCTGTAGCTTGCTTTTGGGCGGATTGATGAATAATTGGTCTACCAACAGGATCAATAATTGGTTGATTCTCAGGTGAAATAAATTGAAAAAACTGTGAGCTTTTCGGAGCTTTATAACTGAACTTATCGATGGCGCTTAAATCTCGAGAATCAAGTTTTAGACTAGGGAAAAGTTTCTGGAGTTCTTCCATTATTGCTACATAACTGCGGAAAAGGAAACTTAACGGTAAAGTCTTCCTATATTCCACCATTCCACCAGGAGCTTCAGACCCTAATGGCAAATGATTTAACAAGATTCCATATGCTTTTTCCAAAGTAGTTTCACTCCAAGTTAAACCAACTAATTCCTTATTGGGGATTGTTTTCGTTGTTGGTCCCATTCCACCAAAGGCCATTTGGAAATCCTTAATCACCAACGAACCTTCCCTAAACACAACATTCAACGCAGAATTAACTATAGCAATATCATCGTTCCTCCTTCTAGCTTGTTTGTGTGCATAAAAATACTGATTCTTCTTACTGTAAGGCAAGTTAATACACACCAAAACTTCATCATCCATCAATACATTCTTCCTGTAACTTGTGAAGAATTTCTCATCCATTTTCACAATTCTTTTCGTGTTGAAATTGGCGACTTCTAGTTCGACCTGTGCGGCGATCAAGATTGGGTTTAAGTCGGAGATTGGGCTGCCGGTCATGATGTTGCCTCCGATTGCTGCGACACTGCGGATCTGTTTACCGCCGAACCATTGAAGCATCTCTACGATAGCTTTGAGAATTCTCGTTTTGTGAGGTGGAAGAGTTTGGATTTCTATTTTTAACAGCTGTTCTACGTTGTCTAATGTGACGGCGGCCCCGATTTTAATGCCGTCATCGTGAAATTGCCATTGACTCATTTCTGGGATAATCGTTGGTTGGATTAAGATTGGGTAAACAAGTTTTTTGAACTTGGTTTCAATTCCAACTTCGGTGTTTCCAACAACGATTTTAACTCCTTGATATTTTCTTTTCAAAACCGTTAACTCTTCTAAACTATTAGGTCTATACCAAGTCACTACCTTGCCTTTGAAACACAAGCTGTTTTGATACAAATCATCCTTTAACTTTAGCTCTGGAGGAAATATAGGTTCTTGGCTGCTATCATAAGGAGTAAACTCGCTAGGATTAAACAATTCTTCCTCGTTTTCAAGTATTTGGTTGTTTAACTTACAACATTTGTCTCCCATAGCGCAACCGTTAACACCGTTCCGCATAATCTCCCAATCTTCTGTGAACGTTTTGTAAGCTTCAATTATTGGTCGGTAACCGGTGCATCTGCAGAGATTTCCTTGGAAGGCTATTTCCATGTCTCTCATGGAAGGTTTCTGCATGTTTCTCAAGAGACAATACATGGACATAACAATTCCGGGCGTGCAGAAACCGCATTGTGATCCATGAGCTTTCGCTATTCTTTCTTGAACCGGGTGGAGTTTAGTTCTTGTCGAACCAATTCCTTCCACTGTTGTTACAGCTAAACCATGTATTGAACAAACTGGAGCCAGGCAAGCATTCACTGGAATATGACTAGGAAATGAAATTAAACTAATTAATTTATTCTGGATGGAACACAGCAAAGGAACACAGTACAAGGATTTTGATAATAATATAATGATAATATAATTATATTTTTATATTAATTATATAATATAAAAAGTAACAGGGCTTTCTGTAAATATGGGCTATATAAGAGAACTAAAAGACTATTATACAGTTAAACCAATTTGCTTACATTACTTTTTGTTGGTTTCTGTCGTATTTGGAGACCATGACGGTGCAAGCTCCACAACCTCCTTCTGCACATCCCAACTTTGTTCCACATAGTCTTACTAGTTTTTACGATTAAGGTTTTATCGGGATAGATCTAGATTTATTTAATTAATTTGATGACTAAAGGATACGTCTGGTTCTTAAATAATACAATAAGGTCCATTCTGGATCTGGATTTTCTTCTACTATCTAAATGTGAACGAAGAAAAAATTTGAAAATTAAAGATTTTTTCGAAAAAAAAAACTAAAATGATATTACAATACGAAAGAATAATAAGATTTCCTTAGGTCTTAAACAACAATAAACGTGGTCTGTTAGAAAAGCATCCGACCTTATTTTTTATTTTGAAAACCTGATGGATTTGAATCAAGCGCGCTTGCTTGAGCCGACCTTGAAAATTCGTGCGCATGCGTGAATTTTTTCCCGCCTGTAGATAGCATCAGTTGCTGTCGAGCAGTGTTCTAGTGACGTAGTAGGTAGTGCTCTCGTCGGTTTTTCGATGCAAGTAAAATGACGACAAGTGAAATGAGGGATGTCCTAAGTCGCCTACGTGATGCTGTGCGGCGCAAGCGACTGGAGTTGTGGTCATCAGGAAATTGGCGACTCCATTACGACAATGGTCCAGCACATTGGTTTGCACTTGGTTTACAATTTTTTGGCAAAAAAACCAGACTCTTATGGTTCGACAGGCTCCTTACTCCCCTGATATGAACCCTGCGACTTCTGGCTATTCCCCAAAATCAAGAGGTCATTGAAAGGAACGCGATTTCAGACAAGAGAGGACATTATGGCTGCAACTACAGCCGAGCTAATGTCGATTCCGAAAGAGGCTTTTTCGGTCCCAAGGAGACTACCTTGAGGGTGATTTGGTTTCCAACGCTCCAGGTATGCCATTTTTTTAACACGCCACGTATAGAGGCCTTTTACGACGCGAACCATTCATGACTACTTGTTCTTCCTGTTCTTCCAGCACTCCTTCATTCTTCCAATAAAGGCTCTCTTCCTTTCTTCAGTTCACTTTGTTGGGGTTTAGGTGCCGTTTTCTCTGACATCACTTCCCACTTGCATACTTTGTGCCTAAATATGCCTTTGTCTGAGGATTATGTTGGTGAGTCTGGTCTTTGCAAGTCTGCTGATGCGTCCATAGAATTTTAGTCGCTTTTTTCTAATGTCCGCTGCGATGTTGTGAACTTCTCTGTGGTACTCCTGTAGTGAAGTCTATAGCCTTCGCCTGTGAGTTTTGGTCCAATAAATGTTCTAATGAATTTTATTTTGTGATTCCTAATGATTTTTCTTTCCTGTTTGAGGGTATTCCCAAGGTCGGTCTTTTTGTGTAACTTCAGTATTTCACTGGCGTATAGCAGCTCAGGTTTGATTACTGTGTTGTAGTGACGAATTTTGGTGAAGGTGGAAAGACATTTCTTGTTGTAGATACCTTGCGTTTTGTATAAGGCTCTCTTCATTTTCAATAACCTAATGTTCTGCGCAATTTTCTCTTTTCCTGTTGGTTCGATCATTCCACCTAGGTACTTAAAGTTTTTTTAAATGTTGTTTACTTAAAGACCCTGTTGATCTTACCATATTTTGTGCTCAAATTTAGTAGGTTTACTTTCAGGCAGAAGAACTCTGTTTTTTTAAAGGAGATGTTCCCTACTTTTTTTCGCAATCATTGAGTAATTCTATCTGCCTGATTGTTGTGGTTTCGTTGCCTGTGAGTAGTGCAGGTCTTCCGCGAAGGCTAGACAGCCGACCCCTAGCTTGTACTTGGGTCGTCCAAGCCGCACTGGCTTCCAGTGACCTTGTATTTTCAGCTCCTTCTCTCATTCCTTGATAAGCTTATCTAGGTTTTTCAAGAGGAGCGGTGAGAGTCCATCATCTTAGCGAACGCCTGTCTTGATCTCAGAAGGTTCGGAGATTTCCCCTTTGAACTTCACCTTAGATGTTGTATCTGTCAGTGTTTGATCAGTCACAGTGTCTTGTCGTCCAAACCTTGTTCGTGTAGGATGTTGAACAATGACTGGCGGTCTACGGAGTCATATACCTTCTTGAAGTTAACGAATGTGCATATGTCTGGAGTGTTCCTGAGGGCTATGATTTTCAGGGTAGTCTTCAGACTGAAGATTTGTTCTGCACAGGAGCGACCAGAGCGGAAGCCTGCCTGGTATTCCCCGATCTTGTGCTCCAGCTGGTCCTGTGTACTTTAGAGTATGCACGCTGAGAATATCTTGTACGTGATTTGTATTAGTTAGGTGCCCCTGCAATTATTTACATCTGTGGAGTCGCCCTTTTTTTGTAGAGGGTGGATCAGTGCACATTTCCAGTCGTCTGGTAAGTTTTCTGATATCCATATGTCTGTGATGATCTGTGTGAGTTCTCTGAGTGAGTTCGGTTCTTCGCCAGATATTGTTTTTGAGTCTGAGGATGTGCCTTTGAACTTCCTCTTAGTCTGTATGTCTATTTGTAGGTTCTTCGTCTGGGAATCTTTCTGTGGGTAGTGTCTGGGAAGTTGAGAAGTTCTGAGAAGTATTGTGCCAGCACCTTGCTGTTCTCCTTATTCGTCAGTGTTAATTTTCCATCACTTTTTCTGAAGCAGAGGTTTGGTGGTGTGCATCCTCAGATGTGCCCTGCAAACGTCCTGAAGAAGTCTCTTGCGTTGGGTTGCGGAAGTTGTCTTCGATAGAGTCCAGCCGCTCCTTCAGGTATTTCTTCTTGTATTGTCTGATAATTTTTGATGTTGTCTTTCGTGTTTCATTGAACACCTGTAAATTTTCTGGGGACTTGTTACTGTTGTATTTCTGGTAAGCCAAATTCTCGAGACAGTGAATTCTCACAATCAGTGTCCCCGCAGGAGTACTTAGTGTTCTTCTTGAAAGGAATCAGGGCTTGTGCTTTTTCTGTGATTTTCGGCGAAAATTTTGCCAGTCATTTGTATGCATTTTTTCCCAAGCTTCTTTCACTCTAGAGTCAACGATCATTTTTGTCGAAATTCAATTGAACAAGAACTTGACTTTGACTTTGGTAGCGGTCAGAGTCAATGTTGGCTCCCCTGCGTACCTGTATGACATGGATCTGTTTCTGTACTGAGTACGAGATTGCTACATGGTCAATTTGAAATTTGCCTAACTGCTGGACTGGTGAACGACAGGTTTTCTGGGGTGTTTTCTGAGAGATATCGACATGAGCTTGAGGTATTGTTTGCTTGGTAAAGTTCTATGAGCCGTGTGCCATTTTTGTTGGTGAATTTATATGCGGGATAATTTCCTACTGTTTTCCTGTACATTTTTTCTCTGAAGATCTATCCATGAAATCGCCCAGGAGTCGCCCATGGAGAAAAAATACACACTAATCAACGCACACGCCTCCTCTAACCAGAGCAACAAGAAAGACTTAAAACTTTCTTGTTGCTCTGGTTAGAGGAGGCGTGTGCGTTGATCAGTGTGTATTTTTTGTTGGTGCCTGAACGCGCATGCTAATCAGTCGGTTGTTTACTTGTGTGACTTCCCTGATGGCTTTGAGTATAGTCTAATTAACCATGAAGGTCATCTCCAACAGTGGGACTCGCCTCAGTTGAGTTCATCAGTTTTGCTCTTAAAGATGCGGTACTTGCCGTAGTTTGTGACTGCAGAAGGCACGTATCACAGACGAAGTGTCTGTGATACGTGCCTCCTGCAGTGCGAGGATCAGTATCTTCTGCCTGAGTTGGAAAGCTGCAAAACCTAGTGACAGGTTGTGCAGATTTCCGGGCTGTGTGAGAGTGTTGATCTACCTATGTACATTAGTATCTTGTGTGGGAGTTTGCCAGAGAACTTTCTCTGCAGTCGTAGAAGTCCGGATTCCCCAGTATCCGAGTGCCCGACGGCAGCTTGTTGACGGGTGGATTGGTTAACAACAAAGTTCCCTCTAAGCTGCGCGGCCGCGCACTAATTTTTCGAAAGTTGCGCAGACGTTTTCGTATTCCGCGCACAATGGGCTCATCTGGGTCAAACAAATTTTAGAATTCGAACATTTATACGTCCAAAAACGAAATCTCTTTTATTTACATTAACTAAATCATCGAGCGTTTGCTTGGTTTGCTTTGTATTGACACATTGTGTGCGATGAACAACTTAAGTCCTCGTATACTTCATTAGAGAACGGGTGTCGAGAAAACATCGCCTGCGTTTCGACCTGCATTGGGTCAAAATTATCCTCATACCAACACAGCACACACGACAAAACACCTTCACCTACTCTTTCTGACCTACAAAACAGAATTTAGAGGTACTTTGAAGGTAACACAAACAGACAGTGCTTCTATTTTGGAAAAAAGTCATTATTTTTACAAGTTTAATCTAGACATTCCAGAAATGGTAATGTTTAAAAGGAAATACCTCATGTTACTGAACAACATTACATTGCGCACCGAGAAGATTTGGGTTTGGATGATGCATGGAAACATGTATCTCTTATGCATGATATTGAGACCTTCCTTAGAACAGTTTACACTATGTTCAGTAGATCAGGAATTAAAAAAGAAAAATTTAAAGAATTGGCTGTTGTTATTGATCGAAATTCGGTAACATTTAAACTATTAAACGAGGTGCGTTTGTTACCTCGTTATTTTGCAGAGGATGCTTTGATTAAAAATTGCGAAAACCTAATAGAATTTTGTAATGAACAAGTCGATGAATGTAATGATTCAATTTGTAAATATTGTTTGCAACTTTTAGATAATCCCCAATATACTGTGGCACTGTTTGTTCTAAATGATGTCGTATGTGAATTAGCAACTGTTGCACACAATTATATAAAAGCGATAGTAAAATAGTATATTTTGTAACTAGGGCGAAAAGTTCGCGATAGCGAAATTGGGATTTTTTTTGCACTTTCAAAGCCTTTCGAAGATTTTTCACAATCATACCTTTGTGCCGCGCAGTCAGTGAAAAAGTTGGAGGAACATTGGTTCGACCTAGGGTATTGTTGTTATTACTTACACGTGTCATGATTGCTTGTAAGCATTAGTGTCCAGTGGTCACCCACTGAGTTGTTAGAATCAGGGATTGTCACATGGTAAACTTGTTTATTATTAATTTTAGGAAAAAACTTATTCTTAAAAAAAAGTTGTGCATCGTCTAAAACTTAAAATACAACCATCAGATATCATTTTTTTCTTGTTGAAAAAAACGAGGTTTGTCAAAAAATATGAATTTTACTCAGGAGAATTTTACTAATTTTTGAAAATAGCGATAATTGTTATTAAGAAAAGTTGATCTTAATTGAAAACTATAGTTAGATATCCAATATTAGCCATCTGTCATGAGAAAACAGCATTGATAATTAACGTCTGCATCTTAGCCTGCATGAATTAACCAACAACAATGGAGAGCTGGTAATAGGCTTCACAACAGGCAGGAACATGGTAATCAGCTCAACTCTGTTTCCACATCGAGACATACACAAGGCAACATGGAGCTCCCCAAATGGCAACTCGAAAAATCAATTTAAATTAATTAACACACCATGGGCCACAAATATACTAGACGCAAGAACGCATAAAGGGGCGTGTAGTGGCTCAGACTACTCACTAGTGCGCATTAAATATCGAAGCTGAATCAGAACGTAAGCACGCGCCAAGTCTAAGAGACCAGATGGGCTAAATATCGAGGTGTTACGAATAGAAGCAAACAAGCACAAACTAAAGACGAGCATAGATAAAAAATATAAATGTAGAGGAAGGAAGAGATATTGAGTATTTGCGGAACAAGGTGAAGAACATGGTAAAGAACTCGGCACAGGAAGTACTAGGAATTATACAGAACAAGCAAAGGAGACCTGAGTGGTATGGCGATGAATGTAGAGAAAGCGTTGAACAAAGAAACAACACCCATAAAAAATGCTTCAAATATAAACAAGAAAACGAAGGGAGGCATTCAAACGAGCACGACAAAAATCGAATAAGCTCTGCAGACAAAAGAAGCGCAATTTCGAAAACGAACAAATCCTAAATATGGAAAAAGATTTCAGAGCATACAATGTTAGAGAAGCGTACAAATACCTGAAACAAAGAAGAGAAGGTTTCAAACCCCAAACAAGTTTATGCAGAGACGAAACGGGTAAAATCATAAGTGATCAATGCGAGATAGAGGACACCTGGAAAAAGTACTTCGAAGCTGCTAAATCCGAGCACTACCGATAGTAGACCACAGGCTATAGCTCCAGTAACACCATTAAGACAGGCAGAGCTACTGCCAATGGAGGGAGATAGCGAACACACGATGGTCCAACCACAAATCTCCAGGATCCACGAAATACAAAGCGAAATACTGAAACAGGGCGGCGAAAAGCTAGCGTGGCGAAAAGCTAGTATTTCTCCTAATGGAAATATGGAAGAAGGAACAGATCCCGCAAGAATGGAACGAGAGCATAATATGCCCGATATACAAGAAAGGCGATAGGGTGACATGCTCAAACCATAGAGGAGTCACGGGCGCGTTTACATTACTTGTGGCCCTACGCGCAAGGTGACTATGTGGCTCTTGTCTAGGGAGGCCCTAGTCTACGTAAGAATATTTTACGATGCGTGTATCGTACAAAGTTTTACCTACAATACAAATTAATAATTTACTTAGATTTAAAAAAAAGTAAGAATTTGATAAATGTCAAGCACGACTTTTAATAAATTAATCATTGAAACGTAAACATTTCAATCGCGAATTGTTAAGACATTTTTTCTATTTTGCGTCTGTAATGGACTCATAACAGCACTCATATGCGTGCGGTTATGGCTCGCAGAGTGCTGTTATGAGTTAATTTTTTCAAGGTTGGCACTGAAATTCCGAACTGTCAGTGTCAAAATTTCGACGAGATAGTTTTGAGGTTATGTGATGTGTGGAAATCGCGAATAGACAAATTTTATTAATTAATGGTAATAAACGATATAACACATATTTAATTTAAATTCTGTCCATCAAGGGTACTAGCATTAAAAACGTTTATAGTGACATTGGATGTTTCTTGTCCATTAGATCTAAACCTGGACGACGTGGTGGAAGCGACATGAACTACATTCTTTGGGTTTGAATCCTCTGTAAGATTATGTGGTGTCCTTTAGTAAAAACAGTCATGCGATTAATTTTCAATAATACAAAAAACTACAACAATGCAATGATACTTCTTTAGTTCTTTTTCTGAATATTTTTTTCACTATTAACCATCGCAAAGTGCCAATTTATTCACCACACTTTGTCAAATTTTGCCGCTTATTATCGTCAACCGCCAAAAGTTGGTTTGACCTTGCTTAGTTGGAAATTTGTGGCCCCTTAAAATCGGACGCCCTAGGCGCGCGCCTAGTGCGCCTATGCCTAAAAGCGTCGCTGAGAGGAGTATCACTGGTGTGCAACGTATATTAAATATTCCCGACCATAATTAACAACAGAAGTAACAAGTAGGTTTTAGACGTGGAAGATCGAGAGTAGATCAAATACACATCAAACGTACACTCAGCAAAGCCTGGGAAAACAACGTCGACGAATACAATGAGTTCGTCGATTTTAAACAAGCATCATAATCATCATCAATCAGCTTATTGAAGTCCACTGCTGGACGTAAGCCTCCCTCAATAGTTTCGGTACTCGACAGTTATCAAATATATATATGAGAATACTACTGCATGTGTCATACTCCACGACAACACTGACAAATTTAATATTGAAAGAGGCGTACGTCAGGGTGACACCATCTCACAAAAACTTTTCAATACTGTTCTCCAGTTCAAGTTCAAACAAACAAACTGGGACAACTTAGGTGTGAATATAAACGGGGAAAGACTCAATCACCTAAGATTTGCCGACGATATAGTCGTCATCGTCGTGCTCGGTCTTGTGCTGTCTGCATCCAGTTGGTACTGATGCGTTTTAAGTCGTCGGTCCATCTGGTGGGGGACGCCCTCTATTTCTGGAGGCTTCCGATCTAGGCCTCAATTCAAGGATTCGTTTTGTCACCAACACCAGCTTGTTCTCTTGTCTGATACAAATCTAATTTGTGACATAGTCTTTTCGTAATTATTTCGTGACAGGAGACTTATGGGTCTATAGTTTCCGATATTTGTTATGTCGCCTTTTTGTGTAATAATATTATAACTGCATTGTTCCATTCAGAGGGGGTAGTTCCTTTTGAAAGACATGCATTAAACAGAGTTTTTATAGCCTGCAGCAGCTTGTTCCCTCCCATTTTAATTCCTTCGATGACTATTCCATCCTCTCATGGGGTCTTCTTGTTTTTCATCTCGGAAATGGCTCCATTTATTTCGCTTACTGTGATCTCTGGGATATCTTCCGACCCTTGGTTCAGAACTTTGATAATTTTGTCGCCAGGTGTTCCTTCTGTTTGTTTTTTACATAATTCGGCATAAAATGTCTCTACTACCTTAAGGATCTCTTCTCTGTTTGTTTTCACATTGCCTTGTTTGTCCCTCAGCTTGCAGATATCCTTCTTGCCTTGTGACAATTTTTTCTTGAGTACTTTTGGGCCTTTGTTTTTCTGTATGATCTTATTTATATTCTCCGAATTAAATCTTCTTACGTCGTTTCTCACAGCTTTTTAAACAAGCATACGACTCCATAAACAGATACGAACTATACGTGATACTGAAAGAACTGGGCATACCAGAAAAGCTGGTAAGACTTGTCCAACTCACCATATCAGAATGCACCGCACAGGTGCGGGTGCAGGGAAATTTATCAGAAAGCTTTACATGTGGCCAAGCGCTGAAACAAGGCAATGGACTGGCACCGACGCTGTTCAACCTCGCCCTGGATCATGTAATAAGACAGACTGGAATAGGGAGAGACAACTCGCTAATAAACAAATCCGTACAACTCGAGGCATACGCGGATGGTATTGACATAATGGGACACACAAAACGAGACACGGAAGCTTATACAGCACTAAAATCAGCAGCCCAAACAATGGGCCTCCAAATCAACATCGACAAAACAAAAACGCTAGTGCAAAGTAGAACGGATACACCAAGAATACAAACACAAGACAATTTGGAACAAGTGAATGACTTCAAGTATCTCTGCGCAAACATCAGTGGCAAATGCCCGGAAGACGCGGAAATTAGAGCCAAAGTGTTGATGTCAAATAAAGCGTGGCGAATGTACTCAAGTCAAATGTCATACAAAGAGACACAAACATTAAGGTGTACAAAACAATTATCCGACCAATACTCACGTAAGCCTGCAAAGTGTGGATCCTCAGCGTAAAGAACGAAGCAAAAATCGATGCGTTCGAGAGGAGAATATTAAGAAAGACCCTAGGACCAGTTCGGGAAAATGAAGAATATATGAGGCGATACAACGAGGAAGTATATCAGGCCCTTAAAGACCAACCAGTGTCGATATACGTGAAACTGCAGCGCCTCCGGTGGGCAGGCCACATTATACCAATGCCAGATGGTAGAATGACCCAAAGAATCCTGAACGGCCCAATGAAGGGGAAGAGGACGATAGGAAGACCAAGAAAAAGATGGGAGGATGAAGTACAACAGGACGCCAGACGAATCCTTAAACTAGGTAGATGAAAGGAAGTGGCCTAGGAGAGAGAGGAATGGAGGAGGAAACTAGGGGAAGCCAAGGCTCAAATTGGGCTGTAGCGACAGAAGAAGAAGAAGAAGAATTTACGTCTACAGATAAACATTTTTTCTAGGATGCCCTGACAAATTCTGTACAGTACCTCCCTACAGATTATTTCTTATGGGCTACTTAAAATATAGGGTTTATCAGCAAGGGCATTTTCAAGATATTGATCATTGGGAAAGTATAATTACAGGAGCATGTCAGGTTAGGTTAGAGGTATTAAGGGAATTCGATAAACGAACAATTAAATGTCTAGAGCAGGGGTCGGCAACCTTTTACCCGTGGTGTGCCAAGCCATTCTACCAATATGATAAAGGGTGCTGCCAGAATTTTAACTTATATAATGGGGTTTTAGAGGAGAAAAAATTTATACCAAATTTATCTTTTAAACATATTTATTAAAAAAATAACATAAATTAAAAAATTTTAATGCGAACGCTGCACATTTTTGCTTAATATTTCAATATCAGGGGTATAATTTGTGACAAATTTTTTAATTTCACACAAGAATCTGAATGTTCATTTGTTAAACGACTTCTTTGTGGACTCAAAATATGTTTCATATGAGAAAAAATTTGTTCACAGAGATACGTGGAACCAAAAGCGGAAAGGAGAGCACATGCAATTTTTTTTAAACAATAAAATCTTTCCGGCAATGACATCCAACAATTTAATATAGCAGTCGATTTTTCCATCATCTTACAGATTTTTTCGTAATTCCTTAAATTTTGTTTTCCATAATTCTGAAGATATTAGTTCGATAAGTTCCATTTCAAAATTATCATTCATTAACATTCATCCACTCAAAAATTGAAAAATCAAACGGTATTATTAATGGATCTATTAAATCTGGTTTTATCAGGAAGGAAAATATAGGCAAATGAGCTTCAAAGTGTTTGCATCTTCTGGAAAATTTATCTTTGAGTGCTTCAACGTAGGTTTTAAGTTCATCTTTGTCTATGGTCGATTTATTTGCAAGCGCTTTAACATTTGGGAAGTATTTGTAGGTACTAGTATTAATATCACATAAAAATACATTTAATTTTGTAGCAAATCCTGTTCAATATTCAAAAAGTTCGAGCATAGTTTGGCGCTTTCCTTGCAATCTTAAGTTTAGTTCCTTGAGATGTTTAGTTATATCAGTCAGAAACATCAATTTGCATAACCATTCTTTATCGTTCAATTCGGGGAAATGTTGTTCCTTTTCATTAAGAAAAACTTTAATGTGTTCCAGACATGACACAAACTTAATCAAGACATTGCCTCGACTAAGCCAACGAACATGGCTGTATAAGGGAGGTCGACATATTCACTTTCCATTTCTTCTAAAAGAGATTTAAATTACCTGTGTGTCAATGAAGAGCGAGACACTATGAAATTAACTATTTTAACAACAGTGTCCATTACAGGAATTAAGCGCTGTGACGAAATTTTGGCAACTAAACTTTCCTGGTGTATTATACAATGAAAGTTCAATATGATTTTCAAGAAGTTTGACAAATCCTTTATCCTTGCCAACCATTGCAGGTGCGCCGTCAGTAGTTACACAAAATATTTTTTTGATATTAATTTTCTTGCTGTCAAAATAATTTATGAATGAAGCAAGAATATCCTGCCCCTTAGTTGTCCCAGACAGAGGAATCAAATTGCACAATTCTTCATAAACTTGACCTTTATCACAATACCGTACAAATACTGCAAGCCGCGCAATATCATTTACATCTGTACTTTCATCAACAGCGACGCTAAATGCAACAGATTCTTGTAGTCCAGAATTCTGTTTTGTTGTCACATTGTCTGCCATTTCAGTTATTCTTCTTTTAATCGTCCGCGCAGAAGCCGGTATTTCTCGAATTCGGGATGGTATGGTTTGTTGGTTAGGTAAATCGCTAAACAACTTTTCTGCACTTTTTATAAAAATTTCCTTTATATATTCCCCATCTGTAAAGGGTTTGCCTTTGGCAGCTATGCAATGAGCAATTGCGAAGCTGCATTCTGTCGCCTTAGGCTTCGTTCCAGTTATTCCACAAAAAAAAGCTACTTGTTTCTTATAACCAGAAACAGCTCTCTTTATAGTTTCACATTTCTCATCGTTGCTATTAAATGTGGACTGATGTTTGGTTTGGAAATGTCTTTGTACGCTTGACGTGCGGCATACGACACTTTCGTGACATATCACACATACAGCACGATCCTTTTGTTGTATAAATCCATATTCATTCGTCCTATAGTCTTGAAACCCGCGAATATTTAGTTTTTGTTTCTTTGCCTCCATATGATTAAATATGGATTAAAAATAACAAATATTAAACCAATAAGATACAAGTCTTACAAAAAAAGTTAGAACGGAAAGTAACGACCAGTATTAAACGAAATGCAAGTTTTACTGGATTGCAGGCAAATATGCGCAGCACAAAACGAGAAAGAGAGGGGCGAACGTATTCCGGCTTGAACATTCGTATAAGTCCGCTTCGATAACTAGGCGGTGCTGCGCATGTTTCATTCATTTTGCTCCGAATGCGTTTCCACAAAAGCATCGCGCAGATTTTCGTGACATTGGTAAGCCTCCTTAGATAAATTATATAATTAAACATTTTCTCTTATTTAAAAATCACTTCATCTCGATATTTTCACGATTTCCCTGATTACTAGAGGTCAGAAAAAAATACGGTGCCGTATTTTTTTTCGAAAACCCGTATTTTTGATGTTGTTGTAATAAGCTAAATTAAATATTTTATGTAAATATTAAAAAAAACGGCCCTCATGAAAAATTTAAACAAATATTCGGCGTTAACAGAATTTATAAAAGGTGAAATTTTGCTTTGAAATCTTTGATAAGGGCATATATTCATAAAAAATAGTTGTTAAAAAATTATTTTTTGATTTTATTTAAATGTTTATTTTTTACAAAAATTAGCTTGTTTACTAGGAAATTTATAGCAAATTCAGCCCCCCCCCCCCCCACAAAAAAACCGTTTTTAATCAGTTATAGCAAAGACAACAAAGTGAACATTCGCTAGGAATACCGTATTTTACCTCCTAAATATATATTATAATTAAATTATATAATATTATTTTAAAATACCGTATTTTTCACCGTATTTATTCCGAACTCTGCTATTTACTTTGTAGAGTGCCATTCAGAAACTCGACGCGTGCCATAGTTTGCCGACGCCTGGTCTAGAGAGAGATGGTGTATATATTGACGCTTTAGTGAATTGAAGCAAAATACAAATCATTTTATTTCCAATTACTTATCACGTATTTGTTAACTTGTTTATCTTTTAATTTGCAAAATAAAATAATATGTATGCATTAACTATTCAAATGCAATAGAACATTGTTACAGAACTTATTCATAAACCGAAAGGTTATCGTAATTCGTAATATCGAAAGGATGAGTGATTTATAAAATTTGCGTAATTTATTTACAATATCGAAATATTCGAATCGAATTATTAAAGATCGTTTTTCATGTCGGATGGATAATATAGGATATCCGACAATGGTTTTCCATAAATATCAACTTTTCTTAGTAACAATTGTCGCTATTTTCAAAAATAAAGGTACTTTGCTCTTGAGAAATATTCATATTTTTAGACAAACCTCGTTCCTATATATATATATATATATAATATATATATATATATATATATATATATATATATATATATATATATATATATATATATACATATATATATATATATACATATATATATATATATATATATATATATATATATATATATATATATATATATATATATATTTAAATAACGCGAGTTATATATAACGTGAGTCCCAAAAGTCTTGGAATCCACTCTTGCCATGAATTTGAAGATTTCTTAATTCACACACATAAAATTAAACAAATTATCAAATGTCATTTTTAAGTAGCTGTCAGTGGTGTTGAGGTTATGTCGCATTGTTTTTTATGTTAAGTTCCACAATTTCATAAGTTATAAATAGGGCTCGGATAAATATTCAATAAAAATTACAAAATATGTACATATAATATGGAGCAAAAAATCTAAAATATTGAAAAAATATGGAGTTAAAAATAACAATATCTTTAAAGCAGAGTTTAATGAAAACACAGTTTAATGTGAAAAATAAATAAGAACAATTTTATTCGCCTCCCATTTCATTAACATTATTGAAATTATTGCAGTACACAATCAGATACTTTTCAAATTTAAAAAATTAAAACTCTTTCTGTTTGGTCGAAATAATGCTTTGTACTGGCTGAATGATCTTTCAACATCACACGATGTCACTGGAGCATAGTTAAATTTGCACAACTCTGCAAGTAAGTGGGGAACGTCTAGGTTGTCTTCTAATCTTCCTCCCAGCATGCAGTTAATTTTTTTAGGGTATCAAATCCTTTATTTTCTTTTAAACATAACTTAATTTTTCTTTAGCCCCGTCAGAAACGAGGCCTTCTGCTTCAGACACCTTTTTTCTATTGCAGGGCTTCTTAAACTTTTTTCATTCATGACCCCATTTATGATTGTGATTTTTTTGCAACGCAAAAAATATAGAATAAAGATAAATAAATGCAGAAATAATATGGATATCAAGAGGTAAAAGCAGTGGCGTAGCGTGGGTTTTCGCCACCCGGGGCCGACTGGAAATTCTCCGCCCCCTATTTTAATCATTAGTCATGAAAATTGGTAAAAATAAAAAACTTTAATTTTTTTAAATTCTTTAATTTCAAAAAAATTTACTCTTCGAGTTTTTCTCAAAGCAAAATCTTTTACGCAATTATCAATGACAATATGTACGTCATGTTCGATTGTCAATATAGCTAAATTGGATAGTCTAAATGTGGACATAGTCGATCTTAGATAATTTTTAATTAACTTTAGTTTAGAGAAGCTTCTCTCGCAACTGGCATTGCTTATGGCAGCTGTTAAGAATATTCTCAACATTATGACAATGTTTGGTAAGCAATTTTCAAGTTTAGACTCAATAATATATTTTAATAAACCCAGTGAGCCGTTAATGCTAGTTAATGATCTCTTTTTAGGGTTCCGTACCGAAAACGGAACCCTTATAGGATCACTTTGTTGTCCGTCTGTCTGTCTGTCTGTCTGTCTGTCTGTCTGTCTGTCTGTCTGTCTGTCTGTCTGTCTGTCTGTCTGTCTGTCTGTCTGTCCGTCTGTCTGTCTGTCAAGACATTTTTCTCAGGAACGCGTAGAGGTAACAAATTGAAATTTGTATCAAATACTCGAATCTGTGGTCTCTTTCAGCTGTGAAAAAATCAAACTTGTAAGTCAACGCGATCAAAAGATATGACCGTTTATGTGGCATATTTTGCGATTTCACGAGGGAATCAAAACCTATAGGGTACTTCCCGTTGACCTAGAATCATGAAATTTGGCAAGAAGCGGTGTCTTACAGCACATGTCAAGGGAAAAATCTGAAAACCGTAAATATGTAGTTTATTTACAAGAAAAATGCGAATTTACTATTTGAAACTTATGAAAATTCACTAATGTTGTCGTAGTGGTATTGTCAGGCTCCAGAAGCATATGGATTGCATACAGTTAGGTCCTATTCTATGTTTATTCTGAATTTTCTTTGTTTATATTCGTTATGCATTCCATCACGTACGCTTTATATACATAATATATACAGGGTATATATTATGTCTAAATTTTGCTTTTTTTATAACCGACATGCGACATACTCAAGTCCCGTAACATCCTGTATATATTATATTTCGTCTAATTTTTATTTATAATCTACCTAATATGTTGATAATCTACATAATAATACTATACTATACAAGTTTGTACGGAACCCTCGGTGCGCGAGTCACAACTCGCACTTGGCCGGTTTTTTTTTATAGTCTGGGTCTGTTTCAGCTACGAAAGCTCGTAGACGTACGCGTTCAAGTTTGAATCTTCTCTATTTATGTCATCAGGAGCTTGGATCTAGATTAAGTTTTTCGACGCCCAATATCACCGAGGGTCTTAAAAAGGTGTATTTTTGCGCCAGATTCTGCAATTGTTGGAATCTTTCTTGAATTTCAGCAGTTACTCTGTCTATTGAAAAAAACATAGTTCGTCTCAAGTCGTCGTCATACGATAACCCAACATCTCTACTTCCGTCGCCATATATATGCCTCCTCCTAATTCGTCTTGCGGGTTCAAAATAAATTCCAAGTTCTTCACATAAACTTTTAGCGTATCTTAAAGCCTTGCCTACAGATTCCACTCGTTTTTCTTCCAATACGGTCTGTAAAGCGCCTATTTTTTGAGCACACTGATGAATGTTTAGTCCCTCGGTTTGCAAATAGGTTTGAGCATCATTGACTTCACGCAGTATCGGTTGCCAGAGGCCTAAGTAACATAAAAACGAAAATGATTCCATCGCCACTAATAAACTTCCCGCGTCCGTCCGTGTGTTCAAGCTTTCCTCCATTTCCGTCAGATTTTCTAGTGCAGTTAAAGTTTCTTTGTAATGATCTCTAATGAAATTTACAGCATCGCCTCTAGCCTCTAACCCTCTTCAAACTTTTTCCCGTGGCTGCAAGAAGAACTTCCCACCGGTGCGTCGACATAGAAAAAAAAGCGTAGCAGCTTTCTAGCGTACCAAAGAAAGTCACCGAATTTACCTCCACTGAAGCCGCATGTAGGCAAACTAGGTTTAGTGAATGGTTTGAACAGGGAACAAATTCGGCATTAGGATTGATATCCTTTATTCCCTGTTGTACACCTGTGTGGCATCCATCCATCGTAGCAGCATTATCGTATGCTTGCCCTCTACAGTTCATAATGTCGACCCCATTGGCCTCGAGTTTGCTTAGTATCATGTCACTAATACCTTCCGCAGTTTTGCTTTTCGTTTCAATGAAATCTATAAAAGATTCCTCTACTCGCACCTCCTGGTTTTCAATCATCACATATCGTAGTACTTGACTTGTTTGATCTTTGTGGGAGATATCCGGGGTGCTGTCAAAAATCATGGAATAATACTTGGCCTTTTGAACACGAGCTATAATTTCTTGGCCTACTTTATTTCCTAAAATTTCAATGAACTCGTTTTGAATTTCAGGTGACTTATAAGTAAGAGAAATTTTCTGGCCCATTTTTATTCTTACTAAATGCTTTCTTAAAACGGGATCGTACTTTGCCAGTAGATGCACCAATTCTAAAAAGTTGCCTCTGTTGGCACTGGTGTCGTCTTCCCTGTGGCCACGTAACGCCAAATTTTGTTTTGCCAGAAATTGTATGATATCAAACATTCTGGTTAGAATTTCATGCCATTCTTTAGTTTCTCTTGCCACTACTTCTTGTTCTTTCTTATCAATAGTCTGTCCTTTTCCACCAAGTATTAAATCCGTCGCAGGAGTAAAATTTCGGCGCATTTGGTGAATGTAAATTTGCATTCTGAAACAAACGACAACAGAAGCAGAACAATGATGCTTTAGGCCTAGGCCGCACTAAGGCTAAACCGCCGCGGTCTTCAACGGAGTGATTTTATGACTCAACTAAGTTAATACAAGCGGCCTCACTTGCGGTTTTTTCCCGCGACTGATTTTTCCCATAGTGTACTGTGTGTTCCTCGCGCTCGCTGGAAAAAATCATAGTGCGGCCTCGGCCTTAGAAGGAGAATATGCCATCCAAGAGCGTAAAAGTTTCTCGCCGTTTGGCAATGTGCGGTAAAACCAATCTCGCGTCAGCCGCCTCCTGGACAATACTTTTGCTGTAACAGAGTCTGCGTCTGATGAACCATACGTGGTACTGTTGACTCTACTGAGAAGTCTGTATTCATATGTTGAACGACTTCAGGACCTCTCTGTATCAATAGCAGCCTTATGTTTGAATTTATATTTCCAGGCTATTTCCCAATGTCATTGATATCAAAATCGGATTCAATATGTGCGGTTACATTTCGTTCTGTCGAAATTTCAGCAATCACAGCAGAAGTACTTGAATCTGACAAATTCGAACAATCAATTGAAGGTTGTAGCAAATCATCGGTATCCAATATTTGTACTACATGCGCTAATTCTTGGATTCGAACGGCACTAGACCCTGAAGAACTAACATCTGCAGGCCCTGACGTAGACTGTGGTGACTCTGGAGTACACTGTGGCGTCTCCGAAACTTTCACAAACTTTAATTTAGCCCCTTCATTTTTTCAAATATTCTCCTCCTTCGCTTTCTTCTTATTTCTATACCATGCTCCACTGTCTTTCCCCCTTTTCATATTTAGTTAGATGTGCTACAAGAGAAAAAATAAAAAAGTAGGTATCTGTCTCCATTATATAATATCTATCGAGAAGAACGAAAGAAACCAGGTGTCAGGTTTAGAAAGTAAATTGGCGCATGCTCAGTAAAATCGTAGCGCAGTGGTAAAAAAACAGTTTTTAAAATCTAAATCTTTGTTGTCTCTTACAATTTCAGTCTGTTATATATAGAGGAGTCTGTTATATATATAGAGGTCTGTTATATCTGTAATAGATTTGGGAGTTTTTTCTTATTTTGGATCGAGAGTTCGCACTCCCGTGCGATAGTTCTTGATTTATTGTCTCTTGGACAACTTAACCTGACCAATTTATTATCGAAACTGGATAAATTTTACCAATTGTCCATATTTTGGATCGACAGTTTATGATTTATTGTCTCTAATACAACTTAACCTGACCACTTTTTTTGTCAACTTTTTATGTAATAATTGCATTAATTACAACTTAACCTAACTCCACATCAACCCAAATAAAATATTTATCTACCTTTACTCCTTAGTACTTGCTCGACGATGTCTCCGTAGATAGTAGGTATAAAGCAAATACCAAACTATTTATTAATTGGTCAGTAAGTAATTACATTAACAAAATTATCTACTCGTACACTACACTAAAATAACTATAACACAATAAAATAACTAGGTTTAGGGAGCAATATTTTCGCGTGTTTTAGTTAGATATTTCAAAATTGATTGATGATTTTCCAAAGTCCGTTAATCGTATTAGTTAGGTAAAACCTCGGATCTGTCCCGTTTTCTTGTAGGGAGGTACTTTAAGGGTTGTCATTGGTCAATGTATTTGTAGTGGGCGTTTAAATCGTGACGTAACGTATCAAGTACAAGTATGACGTATTCAGAGGGTGTGGTATTGTATTGTATCAAAAAAAGTTGCGTCGCCTTCCGCCTTGCCGCCAAAGATTGTCGTTTGTTCCTCTAATTTTCGTTCTTGCCGCCCCCTTTTCATGTGTCGCCCGGGGCCAAGGCCCCCCTAGCCCCCATCACGCTACGCCACTGGGTCAAAGTTAAGAAGATTTTTGTTATTAAAGGACGAAATCGAAATATTATTAATTGAACAAAAATGTTATCTTAGCTACTTTTTTTCAAAATGACCTATGGCTATCCAAGCTGTGTTATCTGTCAGATATTTTTGGAATCCGTATCGTAACAGGGATTTTAAAATAAGCGGCTGTTAAGAACATGGCTCTTAATAAAATTTAGAATCCTATAAACATAGGTCCTATAAACATCACAATTCTATAAACGGCATCCTGAAGCACATCGTTCAATTCTGGTGCTATTTTTTTTTTGCTGCGAGAGCCTCCCTATGAATAAGGCGGTGCGTAAAAGTTACATAATCGTAATGAACAGCTTAAAAAAATGATTCAAAACCAATATTTTGACCTGTCATCGCTTTTGCAACATCCGTGCATACTCCACAGCAATTTTTTACATTCTAACAATTTTTTAAAAATTTATCAACTTTACAATATGTGTATTTCGCCCATCTAGGGTCACGACCCATAGTTTAAATAGCCCTGTTCTATTGTATTAATAATCTTCAGGTTGTCATTCAGTAATGTTTGAAGGATTTTCCAGTGCCTTTATCTGTTGTGATAAAAAACAATAACTGTTTTTTATGTAGACCAAATCGTTACGAAGAGTCTCATCTTCAAGAAGTTCTTTTGAGACTATCATCTTCCTCATCTTCTAATACATAAATAATTGTTTTCATTTCATTAAAATGTTGAGTGTAGTATTCAACTGCTGTCAATCATGTACCCCAACGTGTCAGCACTGGCTCCGGCGGTAAGGGAAGGTCGGGATACATCTCTTTAATTTTTGATATCCTGCTTGGTGCTTTCAAAAATATTTTCTTTACATTTGATACTAAACTATCAACTTTTTTTAAGTGGGTCCTTATGTATTCGGCTAATCTATTTATACCATATGCTATGCACGTTACATGGATCATTTTGGGATATAAAACTTTAAGAGCATCTGCTGCTTTACCCATATAAGGGGCAGTATCCGTAAGTAAGAAGAAAACTTGTTCATGTTTAATTCCATTAGGCCACAAAACACCCTTGGCATCATTAAAAAGCTTCGTTGATGTTTGGTGGTTGCATATAGGAAGTTCTTCACATGCCAATAAAAAAGATTTGCTGAATCTATCTTCAAATAGACAACCAATAATCAAGTTGCCTATGTAACGACCTTGAGTATCTGTAGTTTCGTCGATTACCATCTTGAATATCTTCACGAATCAAATCTAAACAATCTTCATAAATACCACCTATATAATTTTTCTTTAGTGTTTAGATGAATATTTTTGCCCGTGAACTTTTTTAAGAAATTTTTATAAAGAGGATTGTTTAATTTCCATAAAGGTATGTCTGCACACATCATAGCATAACACAATTCGAGAAAGTTGAGAGCAGCTTTCCATTGCATTAGGAAAAACTTGTTGCTTAATATTAATATTTTATTATTAATATTTATTCTTTCTTGTAATATTTACCTTATGTTTTGCAGTAGATACGTGTTGCGATTTTAAAAAACGTTGCTCAGTCGATACAGATTTTTCACAGACATTACAAAACAGTACTTTCCCATATGTACTCAACGATTCTTTTGGAAAATCTTCGATATATTTTTCCAATTTGAACCGCAATGGTTGTTTATTCTTGGGCATTTTTATTAAAATAAGTAGATAGATAGGTTTAAATAAGTAGATATACTCGAACCGAAGAGAATGCAGCTGTACTGCGCCGAGGTATGAAGGGCAAGGTACGCGCAGATTAGTTTGATTTAAGAAATATGCGTCAGTTTTTCAAATGCCGACAATTAAATATCGCTCACTCGAAATATAGTGGAGCTATGCGCAGAACAATGCTAAACTCGTCGAGACTAGATGCATTCTCTCGCCGGTACGGGTATAGATATGTAATTTTGTCTAGAAAGAATGCGAATACATAATACGACTTTCGCTGTCACACGCAATTGGATGCGGGAATGCAGAATGAAACAAACGATATCGTAGCAAGCGCGATATCAAAGTGGCGCAAACTCCAATTTTGTGCATTGCTGTTCCGTCGTAAAATAATAAAAATATGGATTATTTTAATATTTTTTTGTAAAATATGGACTTACCTTTGAACTATGGCAAAATATGGAAAATAAAGATTACATTTTCTCGTTCAAAATATCCATAATTTGTGTGGAAAACAAAGTAAAGACCGAAAATAATTTGAATTGAAAATATGTTTTTACATATTAATCTGGGCCCTAGTTATAAATAAAACGCCTTCTCATAAATTTAACAATGATTTATTTTATAGTTTTGTGAATTATAAAATTAACAAAGAAGAACAAGCATTACAGATGTTGAATGTGTGTCCATTTTCACGAATACACAAATTAATTCGCCGTTTTATGTTATTTCTACCGGTTTTGCTTAATTTTTTTAATTTAATAGTATGTTTCGTAATGAGAGTTGTAAGAAGCGCGAAATTACGTTAACGTAATTCACTTGCCTTACAACTCGAATTATGTACTATACTTTATCTACGACCACACTAATTTATTTCTGTTTAATAAGAAAAATATGTTTGATGTAACACCTTCGACCTTATTTAACTTGATAGAAATGAAAAGAAATACATTTATAATACCTTTTTATTTAGTACTTATTTGTAGTTTTCGTTAGATTTAAATGAAAAACCTAAATGAATGACAGCTTATATGTGAATGATGTGACGTTTAATGATTGTTTGGAAATCACGGAGTACTATATTTAAAAATAGCATCAACGTGCAGCTCTCAACCAATCAACGAATCGTAAACCAAACAAGCAATGGTGATTTTGATTATTATTACATAACATTAATCGCGGATTGTTACATATGTATGTGGTATGATATATTTACATAGTCCACGAACTGTACAATAATATGGGCATTTACAATTGTGGTCGTAAATAAAAATGTTTACAAAAGAACATAAAACTTTTATTGTCGAAATTTATTTTCGTAATGATAGACGCCTGGAAAATGATGAATGGGAATACAGTATCGACCAGTGCACTGAAGAATTTAGGCAACGTTTTCCTATGGCTCTATTTAATAGGAATTAGTTTAATATTATATAATATAATAATATAATATTAAGAAATGACCTACTTCCTCAAATTCATGGCAAGTAGCTGTCAGTGGTCTTGAGGTTATGTCGAATTGTTTTTAGTGTTAAGTACAACAATTTGACTAGTTATAAATAAAACGACGCCTTGAGGTTATGTCGCATTGTTTTTAGTGTAAAAAAACCAGTATATGGAAAGACGACCAGAAAATAACTTAGATTTAATCGCACAATACGGTAAGCCCCATTTTAAATACCTTGGTGAAATCAGTCAGAATATAGTCTTTGGGACTAAACCGAATCGCCAATGAACAAAGAATCACCAAACTACAGAAGGCCTACAAGCTAACGTGGGCTCACTACAACAAGAAGTGCATCTCGCTAAATGCAGAATTAAGGCACTATACAACGGTGATTCTTCTGGAAGCAACTTACGCAGCCCAAACAATGGTTATCGACGGTCATTCCAAAATTATGGATATAGAAAAACAGGAAAGAAAAATTCTCAGAAAGATTTACGAAGCAGTTAATAATAACGGTATTTGGATGAAAAGACCTCAAAACGAACTCTACCAAAAGATCCACACGATAAGGGACGTATTCAGAAAACGCCGAGAACAGTTTTATACATACATTTACAGGATGGAAAACTCCAGAACGGCGAAGAAATTGCTCAACGTTATAGCACAGAGTAAATGTGGCACTGAGTGGCTGACCGAGGACTTACAACAGGTCAACATACAAAATATAGAGGACCGCACTGAGTGCCGGAATAAAATAAAAAATGTTAAGTTTGAGGATAGACCATTACGACAGCATGGAAGAAAATGGAGAGCTGAGCGGAAGAAGGAGCATTCTGAGAGGATGAAGAGATTTTGGAATGAAAAGCGGGAAAACGCCATAAGATGAAATCATGTACAATCAAGTTCAATCGCTCTCCTAAAGGGGAACAATCGATTATATATATATATATATATATATATATATATATATATATATATGTGTGTGTTGATTTTGAAAAAGTTTGTTTTTTAATGTCAAAGTGACATAAACGTATTTTTTGCTCTCCCTCCTTTTTCGACCTAATACACCGTAAAAGAGGGTTGAAACAACAGACGCGAACGCAAACTCAAACCTATATATTAGGAGTAGGAGGAAATGCCTGCTCTTAGCTAGAAAACATCAAGAGGCAACCTCTAAGACTCAATACCTTAGTTGTAATCATCGTGATCTTTCTTAAAGATCACCACAACCACTTTCAACTTGAAGCAATCATGATGGAACAAAAGGAAAATCTGCTACCCCAGGCCCCAGTCACCGTGCTGGACTTTCCTGGTCATCGGATTCTGGGGGACCAGGAACATCATGAGGAGAAGAGTCGGAGCTTCTCAAAATCTCTACGCAAGCACTACATTGGCACTCTTAATGTGAATACTCTCTTCAAACTTACAGATATGTATATAACTAAAACAACTTACAGATATGTTAGAAAAATTTCAAATAAAAATTCTTGCGATTCAGGAGACACGTTTTCAAGACGAAAATCATTTCAACACGGAAAATTATAGGATTTATAAAGGTAAACCTGCTGTCAGAAGAGGTTGTTTGGGACGGGATTTGCAGTACACAAATCAGTCGTGGATAACATTGTTGACTTTAATTCAATATCAGAAAGGATCTGCACACTCTCCTTCAAATCAGGCAATAAAGGTTACACAATTATCAATGTACACGCACCTACAAATGAGCAAAACAGAAAGAAACCACAAGAAGTTCAAGACTTCTGGGAAGACATGGAAGAAGTAACCAACAGCATACCAGAAAGGCATGTTAAAATTTTAATGGGAGACTTTAATGCGCAATTAGGTAAGGAGAGAAAATACAGACAAATCACAGGCCCTTATTCAGCTCACTATCGCACAAACAAAAATGGAGAGCACCTCATAAAATATTGTCAAAATTTTAATCTCAAAATTATGTCACAATTTCTAAAGCTAAGACGAAAACTTACAACATGGAAAGCACCTAACACCGTATGGGGAGAATTCCAGATTGACCATGTTGCCATTTCTAACAAAAATACGCAGGAAATTTTAAATGTCAGAAAGCGTAAAGGGTTCTTCGAGTCAGATCATTATTTGTTACAAGTTAAGATTAGACCAATTCCAAGACAGAAAAAGACAGTGAAAAACAAAATAGTCAAGCCTGATCCAGAATATTTGCGGATAAACAAAGACAAAATCATTGAAGAAATTAATAGTCATCCAACAGACACTTGGACAGATCTTGCGACCTCAGTTCAGAAGGCAATGCGTTGGGCGCAACCTCCCAGAAAAAGGAAACATAGGTGGTGGAACGCAACTTGTGATCAAGCCATTGAGAAAAGAACACAGGCGTGGATGAAGTTCAGTAGTAACAGAACATCCGAAACATGGAAGGAATTTCACGAAGTTCAGAAAAAATCATCAAAGGAAATTAGAAGAGAAAAACGAGCACACGACAACAACAGGCTAAAAGAAATTGAAGAAGATTTTAAGAGAAATAATACAAGAAATTTTTACAGAACATTCAAAGAAAATATTAAGGGTTATCAACCTCCTAGCCTCTGTTTTAGAAGAACAGATGGATCCTTGGAAACAAACACTAAAGAAAACTGTAAAATTCTGAAACAATACTTTAGTACTCTTCTTAATTGTAAAGAACCCAAGGAAAAAATGACCTTCCAAGAAACCACATCCAATCCTGATTCTACTCCACCTACAATAGAGGAGATAGAGGAGATCATACAACAAATGAAAAATAACAGAGCGGCAGGAGAAGATGGCATTATTGCTGAAGTGTGGAAGCTTCAAGATAAAGACATCTTAAAAACAATTCATAAGATCATTACAGACATTTGGATCACATAAAAAATGCCATAAGAATGGAAATGTGCCTTGATCCACCCATTATATAAAAAGGGTGATAAGTCAGATCCAAATAATTACAGAGGTATTTCACTAGTACCAGTCACTTACAAAATATTATCGAAAGTGTTATTGAACAGACTAGAACCACAAGCAGATCATCAAATGGGTGAATACCAGGCTAGCTTTAGGAAAGGGAGATCATGCATCGAACAAATTTGGAACCTAAGAACAATATTGAAAGTCAGATAGACAAATAACACTGTAGTTACCTTTGTGGACTTTAAAAAAGCGTACGACAGCATTGATAGACAAACGCTCTTTGCAGTACTGGAAGAATATGGCATTGACAAAAAAACCAGAACACTAATACAACTAACGCTCACGGACACCACCTCAAAGATCAAGTTCATGGCTGAAATCTCAGAACCCTTTCAGATACGCACAGGTGTCAGACAAGGAGACGGCCTCTCGCCAATTTTGTTCAACATGGTCTTGACAAAATTATTAAGCAGTGGGAGAAACAGTGAAAGGCATACAGCTAGGAAGAACACGCGAAACAAAAACAATCATTAAATGCTTGGCATTTGCAGATGACGTTGCCATAACCAGCAATAATACACAGGAGGCAAAGAAAGCAATGGAGCGAGTACATGAAATAGCCGCTAAAACCGGTTTACAGATATCGAATGAGAAGACCGAATACATGGAACGACATACCAACAATGTACATACCATACATACGACTTATGGATCTATACAAAGAGTAGAAAAATTTAAATACTTAGGGGAATATATACAAATAGGAGGATCAAACAAAATGTCTAACATTAAACGAACGGAAAAAACTCCAGAAAGCATATAAACTTACATGGTCACAGTATAATAAGAAAAGCATATCAAGGCAGGCCAAACTCAGACATTACAAAACAGTTGTATTGCCTGAAGCATTGTATGCGTCAGAAACGACCACAATTGGAGCATCTGGCATCATAGAAACAGAAAAAATTGAACGCAAAATTCTTAGAAAAATATTTGGAGCAGTACACAGAGATGGGATATGGATGAAAAGACCTACCAAAGAGCTATATGAACACACAGACAGACTAACAGATATCATTAGAAAACGAAGACTAACTTTCTATGGGCACATAAAGATAATGAACAATAAACGACTTACAAAAATATCTTTGATGTAGTAAACAGTTCAAGTAGGAAAACAAATTGGTTTCATGAAATAGAAGATGACTTAAAGCAATTGAGGATCAATCAACAAATGATAGAAGACAGGAAAAAATTCAGAAGCAAAATTAAGAATACCAAATTTTTAGTAAGCGAAAGGAAGATAGGAACATTGTGGACAGAACAAAGGAAACAGGAGCACAGTCAAAGGATGAAGAGATTTTGGGAAGAGAAGAAAAAGAAGGGAAAGAAGTGAAACTTGTGTCATCATGAGTTATTTAAGTTCAAACACTGTCCATATGGGCAAAAATGATGTAATAATAATAATATATGTGTTGTATTGTTTTCTCGGGGATTCCGCGTTGATGCTGAGGGTTGGCTCTGAAAAGAACCGGATTCTCGACGTTTCGGCGAACTAACATTCGCCATTCTCAAGAGATATATGCGTCCGTACGGGTCAACCGTTCGACGCATACTGAGAGCTCGTTCGTGCGATGCGACTACTTATAGCTGTCTGGCTTCGGGTCATGCGTGTTGTGTGCGGTGCTTCGGTTCGGTTGTTTGTTTGTTTTGTTGGTCGAACATGAGTCTGGGGTCTCTGGGATTGCATTTTGAGGGTGGATATGATCGGTCGCCATGCTGGGGGCAGTCTCAAGAAATCGTCTCTCGTGTTCATGCAGTAGTCTCGTTTTTCTTGACTTACTGCATGAACACTTTTTCTTGACTTACTGCATGAACACGAGAGACGATTCCTTGAGACTGCCCCCAGCATGGCGACCATTTTCACCATAGTCTCAGCGACCGTCGCAGCTGCAACATGTCAACCTGTACTCCGACAACCCTCAACGAAGCCGCGCAAAAGTACCTCGACCCAGGCTACCTGGATACCCTGGACGGCAACGTTATAGAGGAAATGATTCTCTACATAATGAAAAGGAAGAAGAACACCGAAATCGCCGCCGAAAAAAAACACCGCAACCGCTACAGAAGATTCCACCGAAACCGCCGTCGAATACCCAACTGAAACCGCCGCCAAGAAGACCACCGTAACCGCCGCCGAAGATTCCACCGATGCCGCCAAAGATTTCACCGAAGCCGCCGAAGATTTCACCGAAGCCGCCGAAGATACCACCGAAACCGCCGAAGATACCACCGAAACCGCCGCCGAAGATTTCACCGAAGCCGCCGAAGATTTCACCGAAGCCGCCGAAGATTCCACCGAAGCCGCCGAAGATACCACCGAAACCGCCGAAGATACCACCGAAACCGCCGAAGATACCATCGAAACCGCCGCCGAAGATTACACCGAAACCGCCGCCGAATACCCCACTGAATCCGCCGCCAAGAAGACCACCGTAACCGCCACCGAAGATTCCACCGATGCCGCCCCCACAAATTCAACCACTGACGCCGCCCCCAAAAATACGACCGAAGCCGCCGCCAAGAAAAGAACCGAAGCCCCCAAAATAAACCGCCCGATGCGCAACCAGACCAAGAGGAAGAGAAAACTACCGACACAAATAAAATCAAGACAAAGGACCAAGAATAAACTAAGGAAACAAGACCCACCCGCAGCCAAGCAGAACCTAACATAGCCCACCGAAGCAAACCAAGGAGGAAACGAAATGAAAAACTAAAATTTAAAAAAAAAAAAAAAAAACGAAAGACAAACAAAAACCGACGACAACAACAGACTAAATAACAAAACAACAACAGAAAAACAAAACTCTCGACGGCGGAAGGACGGGCTCACGCCCAAAACCGCCATTGAACAAAGGATCCCATAACGAGCTCTCAGTATGCGTCTAACGGTTGACCCGTACGGACGCATATATCTCTTGAGGATGGCGAATGTTAGTTCGCCGAAACGTCGAGAATCCGGTTCTTTTCAGAGCCAACCCTCAGCATCAACGCGGAATCCCCGAGAAAACAATACAACACAGGTATCTATCCGCGAAAACCTCAAATATATATATATATATATATATATATATATATATATATATATATATATATATATATATAATACATATATATTACAAAAAACAAGGCTGGAAACCAATTGAGAAATCTTAATATAAATATTTATCTGTCTGTATTAAGTCTGTCTGTCTGTCTTATTTAATGTAACTTTCTAAAAACAACGTCTTTATTAAAATATACTAACAATAAGTAGATTGGTACGTCGAATCGTAGCCTAGAGGTTAAGAGCGATAGCTAATGAATTGGGGTCTCGGGTTCAATCCGAGAGCGATGCCCAACCGCAATTGGATTGTTGGAAAAAAAATTATCGATTTTTTTAATTGTATTTTAAAATCTTATTGTAAATAATTTAGATATTCAATGCGAAAAAGTTGAAATTTGTTTTTTCAATTAGTTATAAACAATTTAAAAGTGATAAAATTATAAATTGCTATTAGCGAAACAGAAATAACGAAAGAAACAGAATATATTAAATTTCTAAATGAAATGTTATTGCACTTGGTCAACAGTAAATTTGAAGTGAAGAAATCAAATTTGAAGTGAATTGACAAAAAAATGCACAGGTAGAAATTACCTTTGCTACGTCACACCGTGTTTTCGGCCTTTTTAATTACAACGAAGAAAAACAAAACATTGTTTTGTTATAAAACTTGTATACGATCTTTCGATTTATAAAAAAAATTCAAATACCCAATTGGTTGTTGAATAAAAAAAATTATTGATTTTTTATATGATAATTGAATACAGGGTTAAAACTTAACTAATTATAGATATAATCCTACCAACTTATTAAAGCGGAACACAGCTTGAATATATAAATATATTCAACCTTTCTGAAGCTCTATATAATTATTAAGTCTTGTTATAACTACAAAACAAATCTCGTGTTGAAACACAACAGATATTTGCGCTATTCACTAGGACTCGATAAGACTAGTAAAGAAACTAGATAAATAACTATTTAAAAACAATGATATTTATCTACTTTCTTTTTTATTGTCAGGAAAGTGAACTGCGTTCTACAGAATAACGCAAATATCTGTTATGTTTCAACACGAGATTTGTTTTGTAGTCTTAAAAAGACTTATTAATACGAGGGTTGGGGCAAAAGTCATGTCAACTATTTTTTTTCTTGAAGATACTAGTCCGGTTGGAAAATGTGACATATCCAGACGTAAGGACAAGGTCTTAACAACATGTGTGGACAATGAATAGCACGGAAATATCGTAATATACTAATTTATTACGGTAGTATACAGGGCAATATGGACTTCACCGTGAAAAAGAATGATAACACATTACACATAAAGTTGACAAACCTGGGCCTAAAGACCCTCAATGTAATCCCCTGCTAGTGTCACCACACGCTGCCAACGATGTGGGAGACGCTGAATTCCATCAGCCTCAGCATTTGCCGCACCATGTGTGAATCGGGTCATCTGTTGGCGCACAGCATTAGCAATGTCCTCTTGTGTTGCAAACCGCCTACCACGTATTGGTTCCTTAATCTTGGGAATGAGATCAAAGTCACAGGGCGAAAGGTCAGGAGAGTACGGTGGGTGCTCCAATTCTTCCCATCCGCAACGTCGCAGTAGCTGCCGTACACACCTAGCTTCTCGATGTTTCAAAGTTTCTCTATGCCACTTGCCCTCTCTAACTCCAGTAACGTCCATCGTCTATCTACATCCGTCAGCTGATCGATGACGGCACGTGCCAAGTCAACACTCACCGGTCGTCCCGAACGTTGCTCATCACTGGTTGACACACGTCCTTGTTGAAACTTTCCTACCCACCGTGCTACTATAAGATATGGTTGGGCATTATTCCCAAGGGCTTCTACTAATCCACTGTGACATTCCATCGCATTTCTCCCTCGGAGAACAGCTATTTTGATGTAAGCGCGCTACTCAAGACGGGTTACTTCCATCTCGCTCGACACTCACCAACTGACTGATTTCAGAGTCCTCGCTGCGCTACTACCAGCTATCACAGAACCATCTGCTGTTCTGCATACACACTATGCCTGTAGAACTTCCACACGACACATATACGTTTGTGATCCGTTCACATATCTACAAGAAAAGAAAAATAGTTGCCATGACTTATGCCCCAACCCTCATATTATAGACCTTCGAAAAGATTTAATATATTGATATTAATAATTTGGATGTTCGATGCGAAAAAGTTATTTTTAAATTAATTATAAACAATTTAAAAGTGATATGATTTTAAAAGGAATCACGTGACTCCAAACGCGCCATGATTGGTCGTAAAATGGTTGTAAAATAATTCCAAAATAGTACACGATCGACGTTTCTATATTGTTGCCTTTATCAGGATTAATCGGGGCATTAATCGGGGTTGGTGCGGCTTCGCCGCAGCAACAAGAAGCTACGGCGCATGTACAAATTAGTCAGCGCCACACTATGATAAGATTACCCAGGCTTGATTTAATTAAATTTGACGGTAATATTTCAAGTTGGCCGGCCTTTTTGGGAGCAGTACAATCTAGCAATTCACGAGAACAAAAATTTAGATGATTCGTCAAAATTTGCATATCTAAAATGTTATTTGACTGGTAAAGCATTAATAACAATTAACGGATTGACGTCAAGTCAATCGTCTTACCATGATGCAATCGGATTGCTGAAAGACGGGTACGGAAACCATGAGCCTATTGTGGATATTTATATTCAGAAGTTACTAGCAAAGATTATTGTTTGTTCTGTCAAGCCAGAACCCATCAAACAATAGATTGTGACTTCTTTAAATTTGAACGAAAAGAAGAACATTTTAAAGCAAAAAGGCTATGTTTTCGATGTACAAAGCCGAATCACATTTCAAAACATTGTAAAACTAGAAATTTAAGTTGTGCAAAATGTAAAAACAGACATGTAAATTCCATGTGTGATCCGAGGTACCGCGAACAAAAAAGAGCTGATGTTAAACCTAGTACAGCTAATAATGAAAGTTCTTCAAGTCTATTAACAAACGGCCAATTAGCCAATGTTTACTTGAAAACTGCCTGTGCGTACATTGTAACGAATAAATCGCAAGAAGAAATATTAGCTCGAATGGTTATAGATGGTGGTAGCCAACTCACATTCATAAAAGAAAATTTATCGCGTCAGTTGAATTTACCTATTGCAGGTACACATAAAATAGCCTTACAAGCTTTTGGAAATAAAACACGATCACCGGCTAGATTATGTAACAGAGTCAAAATAGTGTTAAAAGGACAATATAGTGATGGACTTGTCGAGATGGAAGCAATAGAGGTCCCTGAAATCTGTTTCGATTCTTTAGAGACGCATTGTTTGAAGCACCCTGTAATTAGAGAATTTTCTAGAAGCCATCAGATAGCAGACATGAATCAGAAGCAGCTAGTAATAAACGGAATATCATTATTGATTGGAGCGGATAACTACTGGAAAATAATCACGGGCGAAACGTACCAATTAACTGAACTGGATGGACGTTACTCGGTTCCGTTTGTAGTAATAATACTTATGAGTTTATGATAAATCTGAACCTAGTGACTGTTTAAAACGTACAAACCTTTGGTGAAGAATGTAATATAAAGAACTTTTGGACTCTAGAGACTATCGGTATAAACTCAAGTGAAAAAGTGAATAACGGGTTTACAGAAGACTTTATAAAAGAAAAGATTGAATTTAAAGACTGTCGTTACGAAATATCGTTACCGTGGAAAAGTGAACAATTATTGGACTCGAACTATTCGGGAGCATTAACGCGTGTGAAAAAATTAACCAATAAACAATTTCGAAACGGTAAGCTGCACGAATATGATTGCGCGATCCGCGAATACATAAATAACGACTGTGCGGAAATCATGTTAAATAGTTTGGGTGACGCTAAAACTCATTATATGCCTCACAGACCAGTATACCGAGAAGACAAGGATACGACCAAGTTACGTGTGGTTTATGATGCTTCAGCGCACGGACCTGCATTTGAGTCGTTAAACGAACAATTGTCAGTGGGTGCGAATTTAGTTAAGAACTTTACTAAAATTTTACTAAAATTTAGAATCGGCGCAATCGGCTTAATGGCGGACATTGAAAAAGCGTTTCTAAAAATATCGCTGAATAAACGAGATCGCGATTCACATAGATTTTTATGGTACAAAAATCCTATTGATAAAAACATCGAATCAACGTCAGAGTTACCAGAATTAACCACGTATCGTATGAAGAGAGTAATATTTGGAGTTACAACTAGTCCGTTCTTGTTAGCAGCCACGTTGAAGAAGCATTTTGGCGAACAGCCTGCAGCGTTCAGAAAAACTGCAGATACTTTAGATAAATGTTTCTACGTAGATGATCTAGTACTTGCAGTAAATACTTTCGAGGAAGCTATGAAAATCTATAGCGATATCCAAGGAAGTACTTAATGCAGCAAACATGAATCTAAGAAAATGGAGCTCTAACAATGTGAAATTAAATGAACACTAACGAAAAGGAAGAATCCGTTGTTAAGAGTGAACCAAAAAGGGTATTAGGAGTTTTATGGTATACTACGACTGATGAAATGTCTGTTGATATATCACATTTTATACGTAACGTGGATTTTGTTGAATGCCCTGCAAAAAGAAGTGCACTTCAAACTATTGCGAGAATTTTCGACCCGTTAGGTGTGCTTGGACCTTACACTGTGAGAATAAAAATTATACTGCGATGTATATGGAAACAAGGTCTTCAATGGGATGCTCACTTGCCCGAAAATTTGAAGTCCGAATGGAAAAAATGTTATGCAGAATTACCAACAACGAGGTACGTTACCAATTAACAGCAACGAGGAAATGGAATTACATGTATTTGCTGACGCCAGCTCGCAAGCTTATGGAACTGCAGCATATTTAAAATGTCTGAAAACAAATACCTGTAAATTTTTGATCGCGAAAAATCGAGTTGCTCCTTTAAACAAAAGGGGGGAGAAACAATTAACATTGCCTAAACTCGAGTTAACTGCCGCATTGTGTGCAGCTAGACTTCAGGATAATATTTTGAAAAGTTCAATGTTAAATATTAAAGGAATATTTATGTGGTCGGACTCAAAGATCACCCTTTACTGGATAAAAGGAAATACGAAGAGAAAGGAAGTATACATAACTAATAGAGTCAACGAAATATGAAGCTTGGCAAAGGGAAAATGGAGATATTGTCCTGGCAAAGACAACCCGGCTGATTTGTTAACTAGAGGTATGTCGACAAAAGTTTTACTTGCAGCAGAAATATGGTTGAGTGGGCCAACTTGGTTACAAGAAGATCAACAAAAGTGGCCACTAAATGACATTGATAACAATGAAGAAAAACAAGTTAACGCCTTGTTTAACCTAAGTGACATAAAAGTCGATTGCAATGTCAAGATTGAACCTCTGTTTAATTTAGACAAGTTTGAAAAACTAGAAAGAATGTTGGATGTTACAGCGTATATCCTAAGATTTATTCAACTATCTAAAACTAAGAAGAAAACAACAGGTCCATTGCAAGTCAATGAATTAAATAAGGCTGAAATCTATTGGTTAAAATACGTACAACGTAGTGAATTTGACAAGGAAATGGAAGCACTATCTAAATCGGAAGAAATTAGTCATCGGTAAGCAATCCTGGTACTTAATCCATTCTTAGATGATGATGAAATTATAAGATTATGTGGTAGGTTACAGGAAGCTAGCTTACCATATGAGACAAGGCATCCAGTCATTTTGCCACAGAAATCACCGTTCACAACAAGAGTTATCAACAGATTCCATGAAAGAGTAATGCCTTCTGGAGTAAATGCAACCTTAAATGAATCAAGAAAAGGTTTTTGGGTTATACGTGGCAGACAAAGAGGAAAATCAATAATTTCCAAATGCAGAAAATGACAATTAACAATAAGAAATCCATAATAGTTTACCGGAGCAGACTTCGCAGGACCCTTATATATAACAAATGCTGATAAACCAGTAAAGGTCTACGTGATGCTGCAAGCCTGTGCAGTAGTTAGAGCTATCCATTTGGAAATGGTACCGGATTTAACGACCGAGAGTTGTATCAGGGCATTACGCGAGTTTATTGCGAGAAGAGGAGTCCCGAATATAATTTATTCATACAACGCGAGAAGACATTCCGAAGAACGTCCCAAGAGATTCAAAAGCTATTCCATATTTTAACAACGGAAAAGGTACAAGATTTATCAAAAGAACATCGAATAGAATGGCGCTTCATAGTGGAACGAGCAGCTTGGCGGGGCGGTTTCTGGGAGCGCCTAGTGAAGACGGTGAAAGATGCTCTAAAACTAACACTTGGAAGAGCAAGTATCAACTATGATAAATTACAGACAATTTTGACTGAAGTTGAGGCTACAGTCAATTCAAGGCCTTTGACATTCATCGATGACAACCCATCAAATTTACTAATATTAACGCCTGCGCACTTCCTCATTGGAACTAATAAAGGGGGATTTAGTATGGACTTAACAAATCCTGAAATACACACACCCAAAGTAAAGACCAAAGAAAGGAGATGTGGCTTTGTTACACGATCAGAATTTGCCGAGACTCCAATGGAAACTTGTAAGGGTAACGGAATTATTTCAGTGTAGAGACGGCATAACGAGAGCCTGCGAAGTCCAGACGAGTAACGGGACGAAGCTACGAAGACAAGTCCAACTTCTTTATCCACTGGAAGTGGATGATATTCTGCCGGGGGAGGATGTTGAAAATGGGGCGATTACGTCCCTGTAGGTCTAGAACGCACGCCCTGTGCGAGCTAATGAGCTCACGCAAACAATTTACGATCGCGCAAACGCACGAGGAGTTTAAATTCATATATCGTATAAGCAGTGCAAAAACAAAATATAATCAATAAAAATCAATAACCGAATGTATAGAGTTGAAAATATATAGTACAAGTGACAAATACATATAACAGTGTTCTTTTAACGATAATATTCACAGGTAATACTAAAATACGTAAATTTGTAGTTAATATACAAATAATAGTTAGCAGTTAATATATAAATATTTGGAGGACTTCGGTAGAATTTAATATCGGTCAATATTCAATAAGTAACAGAGTTGTTGAAATTTAAATTAATGATTCTTGATAATTTAACAAACGTTGTAAATCTAAATGTGATTATAAGAAAGAAGACTTTCATTTCATTTCATAAAAGGTAAAACGTATTGATAACAGAGTTGTATTTTTTTAAGACATAACCCACACAATCAAGATTTTTTCATAAATCATTGTTTAAACATCGCGGCCGACTATAACAGACCAAAGTTCAGTTGTTTTACCAGTCATGGACAAAAAGAATATTTTTAATTTGAATATTTTTATTTTTTCATAAATATATCATTTTAAGTCACGGTTACCTGCTCAAAATTTGACAATGACCCATACAGTTTATTATCCTTTAGAAAACAAAATAGTTCTTGAGAGATTGTATATTATCCGTTACATATCATCCAACAAAATAATTTGTAGGATATTTTGGTCTGGCCTTGTCTGGTCTTTTCTGATCTTTTCTGGTCTGGTCTTGCCTGGTTCTGTCTGATCTTGTCTAGTCTTATATCATCTTGTCTGGTCTTGTCTGGACTTATCTGGTCATGTCTGGTCTGGTCTTGTCTGAACTTGTTTTGTCTTGTCTGATCTTGTTAGGTATTGTCTATCTGGTCTTGTTTGGTCTTGCCTAATCCTGCTTGAAACGCACTGCTTGGCACCATTGGTTTCGACGTTTAACAATTTGTGGTACATTTAGAAACAATTTTTGGAGTACTTCTTACGGCGGTGGTACGAAACAGGCACGAAAACTTGACATGTGTACCACAACTATTGTATTAAAAAAGCCATGCGCGCCATTAAATGCGAGTAGAACACTTATTACGTCACAACGTGCTCGGCCTGTTTTCTGTACCGAGTTCAAAAATTTATTTTCAATATGTTGTTTCATTTTCAATTATTATCAAAAATTAAGACTACTAACGTGTACTACCTTTACAGAGAGAATACGGGGTTGACATACGGGAGAGAATACCTAGGCCTACAAGGCCCGGGCCTAGGGGCCCTGCCAGCCTAGGGGCCCAGGTGGCGGAAACTTTACATAAGCTCAAATGCCTGGCGCTTGTCCAAAATGGCATGAAACAGAATATTTGATTCCGACTTTTCTTATTCAAGGCGTCAGTACGCCGATAAAACTAGGTATCTATCGCTGTCACTTTTTGCCGAACATTAAGCAATGGTGAAACACGACCTCGAACTTGGCTCATATTTTCGAAGAGCAAGGGTGCAGTGTTTTGCGCCCCTTGTAAGATGTTTGGCAAATTGGGGTCGCTAGCTAATGAAGGGTACAACGACTAGATAAACGTAGTTCAAAGAATGAAGGAACATGATAATTCGGACGAAAACAAGTCAGCACTTGCAACACTATTAGCTAGGAAGAATGCTGGCGGAAGAGTTGACAAGAGTCTTGTTCTTCAAACGGAAGAAGAAACAAAATACTGGCATGAGATTTTGAGGCGCATTGTGGCTGTTCTGCAGTAATTTTCTGCACGCGGATTGCTGTTTAGAGGTTCCCATGAGAGATTTGGATAAAAAAATAGTGGGAACTATGTTATGACCCTAGAACTTTTGGCTGAGTTCGCTCCTTTTCTGGACTTACACTTAAAACGCCCGGTAACAAAGGAAGTGGCACAACATCATATCTTTCCTCAAAAATATGCGATGAAATGATCAACATCATGGCAGAAAAGGTGATAAATACAATTGTGACTGAGATTAAGCATGCCAAATATTTCTCTATCTACAGGACTCCACTCCGGACATTTCTCAGGTAGATCAACTTTCTGTCATAGTGAGATATGTGTCTGAAGGCGGATGTCCTGTCGAACGATTTTTGACTTTCATTCCAAATTGTGGCCATAAAGCGGAAGACCTGGCTAAAGTCGTCCTAGAGACATTGTAAAATCATGACTTGGATATTTTTATTTTTATTTATTCGATCATTGCCCAACAGTGTGAACCAATTACAGAGCAAGATTACATTACATTATTAAATTATTACAAAATTACAGTACATTATAATAACATAAAAAAAACAGCATAATCAGAAATAAAACAAAAATATAATACAATATAATAAAGAACAAAATAAAATACACAACCTAAGCGCTCAGGTATGGTTAAAGATCAAACCGACACTTAGACATGGTCGTGAAGAGTAGGACAATTCTCCAGGCAATTAATAACACTTGCTTTAAAGGCTTTGAGCTTGCCAAAAATGTCACAATCAGAGCTCAACGAGTTATGGATGGAGCATAAGCTATTGAGAGGTGGGTTCAACGAAATAGGACCCGATGTATGAATATATAAAGAGGCAGACTGACGACTAGCAGCTCTTGGCACTAGAAAGTTTAGTTGATTGACAATCTCTGGGGCGTCAAGGATACTGTGAACTGCCTTAAATAGAAAGATCTGACCAGCCAGAGTTCTACGAAATTTAAGTGATTTAAACCCAAGCTCAGCCAGCAGCAAAGGGTGATCGACGTGAAGCGCTGGAGGACCGCCGAACGTTTTAAACCAGAGGAATTTGAGAAATTTCCTCTGAATAACTTCCAGAGCAGTAATGTGCTTTTTAAAGTGAGGGTCCCAAATGATGGATCCATACTCCAAAACGGATCTCACAAAGCTATAATAAAGCACCCTCAGAGCCAAGTTATTATTAAAATTGCGAGAATTACGGATGATGAATCCAAGAGCCCTTGCAGTCTTCTTGACTGAAGACAGTATGTGTTGGACAAACGAAAGCTGACAATCGAAAATAATCCCCAGATCTTAGACTGACTCACAGCGATCAAGACTGACGTTAGATAAAGAATACCTGCACTCAATCGGTTGCTGGAGTCTAGAAAAGGTAACAACATTACACTTGCTAATATTAAGGTCCAACTTGTTAACTTCACACCATTCCCCTAAGGTGTTTAGACTAGTTTGCAAAAGATGACAGTCATCAGGGTTCATGACAGCCGAGAAGATTTTAAGGTAGTCAGCAAAGAGTAAATGAGGGGAAGATAGAGACGCGCTCAAGTCATTAATGAACATATTGAATAACATGGGCCCGAGGATGGATCCCTGAGGAACACCGGAAGAGGCTACAAATTTAGCTGATGAAAAACCGCTATGAGATACAAACTGCGTCCTATCCTTACGGTAAGAGGAAAATAAAGCTATAAGTTTTCCGTCAAGGCCAAAGAAATGCAGCTTGTTTACAATGACTGCATGATCGACGCTATAGAAATACAGTCCACCTGCCCCCTACTTGCAACAACTGGAGTAGCATACTCAGCGAAGGCTACAAGATTGGTGACTGTGGAACGACCCTTCATGAACCCATGCTGATTCGTGGAAACAAGATGCTTAATACGGGGAAAGATGGAGTTAAAAACGATCGATTCAAATATTTTGGAGAAGTTGGAAAGTGATATGGGACGATAATTTGAAATGTCGGTCAACGGGCCAGATTTGTGTATTGGGCAAATCTTTGAGGATTTCCAAAAAGCTGGAAACTTTCCTTCAAGGAGAATTTTGTTGAATAAAGTAGTGAGTGGAGGTGCAAAAATATGCGCACAGTCACGAAGTAAGAAAGATGGAATAAGATCCGCTCCGCTGGTCAAGCTACACTTGGCCTGCTTGAGAGTTGATAGAACCTCATCCTCCGTGACTCTAGTAAGACTGATTAGAAAGATGTTGAGACCAGAGATATCTGATTGACTCGTAAAGGGGGGCGATGTTCTATAAACTCCCTTGAAGTAGCTTGCAAAACCATCTACTATAGACTGCGGAGTGTTCAAGGTAGCACCATCCAAAGACATTTCACCTGGAATACGGCTTAGACACTTCTTAGCCTTAACAAATTACCAAAAACTTTTCGGATCTTTTGAGATATTATTAGCCGAATCCGAGATAAAGTTAGTGAATGCAGATTTAATTTGAGACTTAACCAGCGAAATGACGCGTTTGAGTTCAGAGTAGTCAAGAGTTGATCTGGATTTCTTGTAGGTACGATGCAGAGCAAGTTTCTTACGAAGTCCACAATGATTGCGGGTGAAAACCATTTGGGATAGGTGGATCTGTGAGAGGAAAACTTAGGAACAGATATATCGAGAACTGCATAAATGCGGAAGTAAAAAGAGTCCAAAAGTTCATTCGATGACTTGATCCGCTCATCAGTGCGCGGAAATGTTCTGAGAAAGATTGAAGTCACCAGCTATTACAATGCCATCGTAATTGCCAGACATTATTGCTACCTCAACGTACTCAAAGAACGACTCGAACGTCGAAGTAAAGGTACTGGGGGGAATATAGACGCATACAAGCAAGCACTTAAGGGAGGCTATCAAACAGGTGCACGCAACAATATCAATGGTATGAAATAATTCGGAAAAAACAGCCGTGTCAACCGGGTTCAGATTAAAACGCTTATTATTTGCGGCGATAAGTACTCCACCACTTCTGGTGAGACCCGATTTGGAAAAATTGCGATCAGATCTGAGAGTCGTAAAATAGGACGGCATAAATTCACTGTTCAGTACACAGTCATGAAGCCAAGTTTCCGTTAGAAAGACAAAGTCAAAATCAACATCACACATTGAAGGGTATATTAAATAACTTTGTGTTATGTGCCCACGATCGTTTTGATAGTAAGCACTGAACTTAAATTCGGTCAGGCAAGAATGGGTCCTCCTAAAAAAAGAGGAGGTGGATTGTCCCTATGACTGTCATCTACCTTGATAGCATCAGAGGTCTTAGACAAAAAGGCACCGGAATTAGTATGGACACGGAGGGATCTCAATCTAGGTATATGTACGAATTCTCTGATAGCAACATTGTATGGCCACTTCACTGAATCCAGGAAATTGGCAACATCAGGCTCCTACAAACCAATCTTGATCGTGGAATATCTACTGCCAGAAAGTAGGCATTTACAAACACAGTCTTGAATATTTAAGGTGTTTTTGATAAATGACAGTAATAGTGCCTCATTTGTCTCTGGAGAGCAGTTGCTAAGATGAAACCAGGTGCGTCTGGTGGGTGCTGCCGCACTAAGAAGAGTAGAGGGGCCGGAACCTAATAGTATAGGTTTAGGTCTAGGTGTAGCACTAGAGAAGCTTGAACGACTACCTCGGGTTTTAACATTAACGGTTCTTCGACTCGAGATTTAGATTTTGGATTGCACTTGGAATCTGCCGGCCCTGACGCTATTTTATCAGAGTTAGTGGGTCTTTTTTCATGTATTATATTAGCCTCTTCAGGTATTTTATCAGCCTTATATTTCCGACTTGGATTAATCACTGTTCTACTGGATGTAGAATTACATAAAGTCTCGACCATACCTTTTAAATTTTTAACTTCGTCACATAACAGACTTACGGTATTTTTCAGTGGCCCAATCTCTTTCCTTATAATATCACAACAATTTCGCAAAAAGAGGGTTAGAAAAAATTTGAATCAAATCATCTTCGTTTTTATCAATGTTTGCATTAGAACGCAGTTCTCTTAGCATGTTGATTAATTATGAAATAAATTTGTTGCAGTTAGATTGGAGTTGCTTGAATCTCGATTAAATCACCAAATCAACTGTCTAGTTTCTAGTCGTCGATATCCAAAAGTTCCAAACGAATTTACACAAAAAATGCGCTGAGAACCTCGAGAAACACTTTAAATTTAGTTGTTCTTTTTGAATTCAATATTTAAAGCCGTTCTAAGCACTATTTAGACTCTTTGTGGAAAGCTTACAAAATACCACACTGACAGCTGTCAAAGATGTTTTTTCGGATATCTCCGGATATAATATATAATAGGTAGGTATATAATATATAATCGGATATCGCCGATTGTCGGGGGCAGTCTTACGACAATGTGTCGGATGTAGGTATATTCTGGTCTTCAAGCGAGAAGTTAGTCTTCGGCTCACTCACTGAATCTTGTTGGATCCTGTGCGACCGAGTCTTGTGAAGCTGTATATTTCTTCGGTATTTTGCAGTTATTGTATAATTTTTTTACGGCATCAGCAAACTGGTGGGAAATTTTTCTGTCGAAACTGAAGTAAAATTCAACAGGCGTGAAGAATCTTTCTCAGACAAGATGGTCTGCTCGAGCTGACGCCTGCCGAAGCCTATGTTGCTCCTGGGATGAGATCATGGCAGTTCTCCAGATAATTTCCAATGATGAAAATGAAAACCATCTACGCGCCCTGAGGCTTCAGGTATTCTGAATTCATTAGACTCGATGGAAACTTGATTTTTGTCACTTCTCTGGACTGACATCTTGGAAAGGTTCAACAAAGTAAGCAAATCTCTCCAATCTGTTAACATCGACCTGGGTACGATCGTTGAACTGTATCAGTCTTTGGCAACACACCTAGAACACTTCAGGAAACCCAGCACCGTGTACCTTTGATAATTACGAGTCCAAAGTTATTTAAAAATTCGGGGAAAATAGCTTTGCATATGACATGCAGAGGAAACGTAAGCGTAAAGTCCAGTTCGACGAAGTAAAAGGAAACGAGATCGAACTCTCTGGTAGCGACAGATTCAGAATTACCATTTTTAACGTCATTATAATGGACTAATTTAAGAACTACGAAGACGCGCATCTGCTTATTAGCAATGTTCCCGTTAAGCTGCGCGGCTGTTTTCGTGATATTTTAAAATCTGCGCAGGTAAATTAAGTTTCCGCGCATTTAAATATTACGAGACGTTTTTTTGTTTTCGAAATTGGGGAAATTTCGGAAGAAAAAAGATTAATTAATATATTGAGTATATTAATAGATTATTTAAAAAGAGATATTATTCAAAAACAGCATAGAGAAGCTGTTTATAAACCACAAATATTGGAAAAAAAATGTTAATTTTAAAAATGTAGAAATGATAATGGAAACACCTTAAGAACGTCACGAAAAAAACAGAAAAACATGAATAGTCAAAATCTGATTTTGAGAAAGTTAATGTATTATTCAAAAATGTAATATTGGCTATACGTATTAACTGAATAATGAATACGTGTATAAACGTAATATATAAACGTGATAATGAATTCCGTTCCTAAGATCCATAAGCATATGGAAGGAAATATTAAGTTGCCACAATATTGGCGAAGTCAAAATTATGCTTTTGAATTGACGGGTGAATTGATGGGTGTTTTTTAAGAGCTTGAGAACTTTAAATAATAATACAAGACAGATATATTGTTGGAATGAATTTTGTATTAATATAATCTGGTAGATAATTTCATGGCATTTATTTTTTAAATATGATTACCGGCATATGTCTACTGCGGCTACAAGTAACATAGTCCATTCGATCAGTCCAATTTTTCACTACCTTTTCCAATAAATCTGGCTGTATGGCGCCAATGGTGGCTTGAATATTTACTTCCAATGCTTCAAGAGTTACTGATTTGTCGAAATAAACCAATGACAACATAGCCCCATAAAAAGTAATCGAGAGGCGTTAAGTCGAACGAACGATGGGGTCAGTTAACAGGACCACTTCTGGAAATAAAGCAAGGCAAGCTGCGCCGTCTTGTTGGAACCAAATGTCGTCGATGCTTAGCTTATTATCATCACTAAACACAATTCTTCGGTAAAAATGCTCATCTTCGGCCAGTTTCAAATTAGCCTAAAAAATGCGACGTAAACGATGGTCATTTGGCTTTAATTCTTACACGAGCTGAATTTTATAGGCAAGTAAGCCATAGTACTTATAGCAAAATTTCAATTATTAGTTTTTTCATAGTAATATAGTACCATAGTAAATTTTCCGTGTAGTCGAAGGGCAAAGGCCAACAAGAGAGAACAGCGACGAATCGACATTTCGGCGTCTTCTTCAACACTTAGCGCTACAGTAGTATTCAATATTCACCTCGGTACGCACATTTCTTTGTCTTGTTGATGATTTTGAGTCGAGAAGAGTAAAATTAGTGCGAAAACAATCAATAACTGCACGAATTGCTTGCTCACTAGGCCGATTATGTTTACCGTAAAATGAACGAAGTACTCTATGAACTTCGCGAACAGATTTTTTTTTCAAAGTAAATTTCCACAATTTGAAAGCGTTGTTTTGGCGTTAAACAATTCATGATGAATTGCCAAACCTTACTAAACCGAAATGTCAACACAATTTGACATTCTCAACTGGCAAACCAGAGACAACAACCATCGAAACTTCTCATGCAGCTAAAAAAAACACCCATTATAAACAATATCCTGCAAAAAATGTCTTTAAAGACATGAAAATTCAACCTTCCATACATTAATTGTAGACGAATGTACAAAAGTACTACTTTTGAATTTTAAATATCGTGATAATGATATAAATTACAAAACTATATTTGTTGGTATTTTGGTTATAACATGAATGTCGAACATTGTGACAGCATTTGTACCAAAAAAATTAAAAAAATTATGGTGAACATAACTTAAAAGGGGGGTGCAAGGGGGAGAAGGTAAAAAAGGTCACATACCACCCCAAATATCAACCTCATCTGCACGAGCGATGACCTCGGTCATCCGGCGCACCCTGCTACGTAACAAACGAGGCTCTGACGACCGAGTAACGGCGGAATAACCGTCAAAACGGGAGTAAAGGAAATGATACTCCCCGACGACCCCTATCAACCCGCATTCTCCAGCGTGATAGGTAACGGCTAAACCCCTCTTAATATGAAAGATACCACAAGAACGCGGCCCTTAGTCCCCGGCGGACCGCTAGCACCCAACCAAGGTAGCGGTTGGATCAAGCAGCGGTCAAAGGGTGCAAAGAATCACCGGGAAACAACAGGCTACCAAAACAAACGACGTACACTGCACATCTGTACTTATAACACGAGAACGCTTTCCAGCGAAGAAAAAGTACTCCAACTCGAAGAAGAACTAAACCAAATTCACTGGGATATAGTAGGTCTGGCAGAGATACGAAGAAGAGGAGAACAGCAGATTACCCTAAAATCAGGAAATACCTTATATTACAGAGGAAACGAAGAGAGCTCCGATGGAGGAGTAGGTTTCATAATACATAAAAAACACACAAAACAGATCCTACACATAGAGAGCATAAGCCCCAGAGTATGCTTTATAATAATGAAACTAAACCAAAGATATAACATAAAGATCATCCAAGTGTATGCCCCAACATCCACACACACAGAGGAAAAAATCGAGACCTTCTATGAAGACATCTACTCTGCAATGTCAAAAACTCCAACATACTACACACTAATAGTTTGGAGATTTAAACGCCAAGCTGGGTAAGAAGCAAGACGACAGCGAAATTTCCCTGGGACAATACGGGATAGGAGAAAGAAATGATAGGGGAAACACCTTACTGCAATTCCTTTTAGAACATCGTATGAATGCTATGAATACCTTTTTTAAGAAAGCCGAACACCGGAAATGGACCTGGGCGAGCCCTGACGGAAATACACGAAACGAAATAGATTTCATCATCACGGATAAAAAACAAATCGTACAGGATGTCACAATACTCAACCGGGTGTCAGTGGGAAGCGACCACAGGATGCTAAGAGCAAAAGTTGTGCTACGATTGAAAAAGGAGAGAAGACTGCTTGCAACATCAAAGATCAAAGAACAAACTACAGTGAACAATAACAGGGAATACAAGAAATCCATAGCAGAACGACTAGGACATGGTAACATCGAGGAAATGAGTATAGAAACCTTGAGCAATGAAATCGTAACATCGATACAAGAGGAAAAACAGATACATGGTACGAAACTGAACAGGGAAGAAGGGAAACTATCAGAAAACACACGACAAATTATGAAACAAAGGCGAGAAAAACTACAAAAGCACCTACTACATACAGAACAGCTGAGAACACTAAATAAAGAAATATCAAAGGCCGCAAGGAAAGATATTAGAAACTATAACAAAACACGGATAGCGAAGACTATCGAAGAGAACAAAAGCATGAAAGTACTGAGACAGAAAATAACACCTGGAAAAGCAGAAATTACCAAACTCGAGGACCAAAACCGGCAAACTATCAGGAACAAAGAAGAGATCCTGGAAATCGTAAAACGCTTCTATTCAAATCTCTATAGCGCTCAAGAAACACCAGAGCCGGAATATACCCGTACCATCCCCCAAATTTTAACCAAGGATCAGAAGATCTACCGGAGATAACCCAAGAGGAAATCTCAAAATCAATTATGGAAATGAAAAATAACAAGGCGCCCGGGGAGGATGATATTGCGATCGAACAGATTAAGGAAGGGGGAGTCGAGCTATTAGAAGCCATAAAGAGTTTATTCAACAAATGTCTCACGGAAGGAATAACACCAACAGCATGGGACAATGCAATCATTGTTATTATACACAAAAAGGGAAACACGGCTGACCTAAAAAACTACAGGCCAATAAGCCTGCTTTCGCACCTCTATAAACTCTTTACCAAAATCATAACTAGACGCCTCACAACCAAACTTGACCTTTATCAACCGCCTGAACAAGAAGGATTCAGAGCCGGATACGGAACGAACGACCACCTGCAAACCATCAAAACCGTAATAGAGAAATGTGTCGAATACAACAAGCCACTCGTCCTTGCCTTCGTGGACTACGAGAAGGCATTTGACTCTATCAACCACCATGAGATGTTTAAGGCACTGGCGAATTGCCGAATAGACCATAGGTACTCGGAGACTCTACAGCACATATACAAAAATGCTACCGCATGTGTTAAACTACACGAAAAAACGGACAGATTCAGAATACAACGCGGCGTCCGACAAGGTGACACCATCTCGCCTAAACTATTTACAAACCTCATGGAGTACATGTTCAAGACCATAGAACTAGAAGATATGGGCATAAACATCAATGGCGAAAACCTCAACAATCTACGGTTCGCAGACGACATTGTGCTAATTTCGGATAGCCTAGATAAGACTGAAAAAATGCTTAAGAAGCTGGCAGAACAATTACGAAAAGTCGGCCTTAAAATAAACATCTCGAAAACGAAATTTATGACCAACCTAGTACCTTTCCGAAACTTTATAATGGAAGGAATTGAGATCCGGCAAGTCACCTCATACAAGTATCTAGGCCACGAGATTAAAATCGGCAGAGACAACCAGACACATGAGATTGGAAGGAGGCTAAGACTAACGTGAGCAGCCTACGGAAAACTAAAACACAATTTCAAATCCGACATCCCCAACTGCCTAAAACGTAAGGTGTTTGACCAGTGCATCCTACCAGTCTTAACCTACGGAGCGGAGACTCTAACACTCACACAAAAGTCCGTCCAAAAGATCAGAGTGGCGCAACGAGCCATGGAACGTTCCATGCTCGGAATTACATTGCGAGATAAAGTGCGGAATGAAGTACTAAGACAGCGATCTGGGGTTAGCGATGCAATTGAAGTAATAACCACACTAAAATGGAACTGGTCCGGGCATGTCGCAAGGATGCCAAACAACAGATGGACCAAAAAGATCCTGGAATGGCGACCTAAACAGGAGGCATACAGAAGTAGAGGACGCCCACCCACCCGATGGACAGACGATGTGAAACGCATCGCCACCAACTGGATGCAAGAAGCACAAGATAGAAGTAGATGGAAGATGTTAAGAGAGGCCTATGTCCAGCAGTGGACGAGACAGGCTGAATAAAAAAGAAGAAGAAGAACTTAAAATATCATAACATAACATAACATAACATCAAAATATGATAATGTTTAGTGGAGATAATGTTTACTGGAGATAATGTCACGCTTGGAAAGAAAAATGGGGTAGCAGCAAAATGTACCTGTTATGCAGAAAATTTAGTCTGATCTGTTTACACAATGTTTCACCGATCGAATATGAGAAGAAAAAATTTGAAGATTTAGCCCAATCAACTGCACATGATGCCATAACATTTGAAATAATCAATGAAGTAATGTAGTTTACCAGATATTTCGCAGATAGTGCAAAAATTACGATGTTCTAATTGATTATTGTCAAGTTATGGAACGAACTGATCCTATCTGTAAATATTGTGGAAAAATTCTGACGGATTCTCAATATTGGGTAGCAATTTTTGCTCTCAAAGTCAAATTAGAAGAGCCTTCATCTTTGTACAAATTCGCACAGAAAAGTAGTTTTCTTAAACTATTATTGATGCACATCAGCATTTTAAGACGAAAATAAGAAAATTTAAATCTCAATAACTGGGAGACAAAATCTTCTGGAGCAGTCATGTAAAAAACTATTATCAGAAGATCAAAATAATATTGATACTTCAAATATATATAATGCAATTTGTCCAACGTGTCTGATTTCCCGATGACGATCAAAAACAATGGGATGCACTTCATAATGAGATTATTATAAATTCAGGAAAAAAATTAAATTTTGGAAAACAGAATATAATGAATCTTTCCGAAAAATATTCTATAATTATGATAAATATATCAAAGTATTGACATTGATAAAATATGAGATGAATATTCTGAAATGAAATTTACGATTCTGAAGAAGAGTAAACTTGGATTGTTCAAAACATTCGTCGATACGTTAACTTTGTTACTAACCCATTCATAATTTTCTAATCTTGCTATTCTTTACAATATTATGGGTACCTTCCAAGCGTCCAGTGCGGATGGCGAATGGGGATTTTCAATCATTCCAATTCCAATAAAGAAAATATCGCAAAGAAGAAGAATTCCAATAAAAGAAAATATCGCAACAGACTAAAATTACATTTATCAAATGGGAATATAATAAAAACCGAGTTTAAAAACAATTAGTTATTACGAAAGTCAGAAAACAAAAAAAATAGTAAATTTGCATTGGAAATATTCAAAAATATTACTTTGATATTTGATATTATGGTTTGAATAAATAAAAGGATAAAAAAATTGCGCAATTTAATTTAATTTTAATTTTTTTTTTGCTGACACTCAACTTTGGACCGCGCAGCACTAACAAAAATTAGAGGGAACACTGCTTATGAGGAGTTAAGTAAAAAGTTTGACTTTCTTACGAAACTACATCGTTAGGAATTTCGTCATCGTTAGGGATTTGGATAGGACTTTGGAAAACGAGTGTCTGCACCTGCAAGCTTATTTGTCATCGAATGATGAAGTTATGAAGTTATCGTCACTGAAGCTATACAAATATTTATGGGAAAAAGGCTTTTTGGACATTTATTCAAACGTAGGAATTGCGCTCCGAATGCTGTTGTGTACACCAGCGTCAAACTGCTCAGCAGAACGGTCGTTTTCAGCGCTAAAGAGATAGGTTCCTAGATAGAGCATAGGTTCCTAACCTAGGGTACATGTGCCCCTGGTGGTACATTACGTTGTTGCAAGGGGTACAATAGAAATTTCAAGAAATTTTTATGTAGAGCGTAATTTTTAAAAATGTAAATTAAAACTAAATCACAGCGATGCATAGCGGAGGTACGTTCCGTATTCTGCCCCCATCACTTCTCAATGATAACATTCAACACGCCGCCTCCCAATTCATTTTTATACGGCGCGATGACCTAATGTTTTGATTGTTGTTATGAAAATGTGTGCTTCTGTATAAATTTTCAATGTCAATAACATTTAAATCAATAACGAGGTAACTTGTAAATTTCAGTACATACTTGATATTTATAAATATATAAATTATAAATAACAGTGGCGAAGCGTGCATGTAAGCAATGCATTTTCCTGCTGCACTGTGGTGACATAATGACTGAAATATAAGGATTTTTTTGTGGAAAACACTTGAAATTATCTAAGATGCAAATAACTAAAAATTACATGAAATTTTACATAAAATAAATAGGTAAGTACGCCTATAATTTTATCCAACAAACGTAAAATTCAACTAAAACAAGCTTTGAATATAAAAATTCTTCAAAATTGTTTTAAGAAAGTGCATGTCTAATGCCAAAAACCACGCTTCGCCACTGATACATAAGTAACTATTATAACGGCTAATCTATAATAATGGACAAATGGTTAATAAATTATATAAATTCATTCATAAATAAAGAGGAAACTAACAGAAAACTCTGACGCTAATAGTAGCAACAGTACCAAGCCACACTCTCAAGAATATTCTGAAAAATTAAAACAGAAAACAGAAAAAAATACTGTTTTGTGTGTTATGAAACATTTTCGAACAACTCGATGAAGCCAATCCCTTCCTAAACGTCTGTTATACAACAAATACAAGCATTTAAAAGACAAGCCTGTTGATTTTTTTAAAAGACAGCGAAGTGAGTTGAAAAATATCAAAACGTCAGTTCAATGGTTTACTACAACTAACAAACAAGCTCTTCAAGCATAATATTTAGTTAATCTGAGAATTGCCCAAACTTCCAAACCTCACACTATTGGTGAAACTTTAATACAACCTGCAGCAAAAGATTTAGTAACATCAATTCTTGGCCAAGTAGCAGCAACAACGCTGGATGTTTCTCTATCAATCAGCACTGTTTCTTCAAGAATTAGTGAAATGGTAGCTCAGATAAAAGAAAAACTAATTCAGAAAATAAAACAAAGCCGATTTTTTGCAACTCAAATAGATGAAAGTACGGATTTAACCAATTTTGCGCAGTTGATGGCTTATATAAGTTTTGAAAAAGAAGAATTTTTGTTCCGCGAAACGCTTCCAAATAATACCACTGCAAATGAAATTTTGCACGTACTGATGGAGCACGTGCAATGTTAGGTTGTTATGGAGGCGTTCGGGGAGGCACGGAAGGAGCCTCCACGCGGCGCCCCTGGTAACACTGTCCCACCAGACAGTGGCTAATCCTTCCACTACCGGAAACCACCGGACACGAAAAAGTAAAGTAAGTAAATGGAGGCGTTCGTGCTAAAATTAAAGAAGTTGCTCCAGTCTAAAGTTTACACATTGTAGTATACACCGTGAAGCGCTTGCCACAAAATCAATGTCCGCGGAACTGTATTGGACCAATCAGTAAAGACAGTTAAATTCATTAAATCCAGAGCTCTTAATTCAAGACTTACTATTTTGTGTAATGAAATAGGTAGCCCACAATAAGCTTCTTCTACATACAGAAGATGGTTGTCGAGAGGAAAAGTTTAACTCGACTTTTCGAGCTTCGTTCAGAAGTGGCATTATGCCCAAGAAGGCATTATGCCTTCCTATTAGAATACAAGTGGAATTCTCTTATTGGTTTAGTGATGAGCTCTGGTTGGCACGATTAGCATATTTGGCTGCTGATATTTTTGGATGCTTAAATGATCTGAATTCCAGTTTACAAGCCCAAAATTTAACACATTTTACTCTATGTGACAAAATAAAGGCAGCTATCACTAAACTGGAATTTATAATCAAGAATATACGAGAAAAGGAGTTTGCATTACCTACATTAGAAGACTTTACTTCCCAAAATGAACTAACAATAAATAAAATACTGATTAAAGACGTTGGAAAACATTGCGCGGGTCTTGTTGAGAATTTCCGATCATACTTTCCTGAAAATTTAGATAGTGAAAGCTGGATAAGAGATCCGTTTTCATCAGTTTCGGAAATTGCGTTGGATCAATTTTCAGTGGAAGAAAGAGACCAATTAATTGAAATTTCATGTGACGGAAGTCTAGAAAATGAATTTAAAAAAGACAGCTTGTGTAATTTTTGGTTAAAGAGAAGAGCTGAATATTAAATTATTTCGGACAAAGCATTAACATTTTTAATGCCCTTTAACACATCATATTTGTGTGAAACTAGGTTTTCCGCTATGTTGTATATTATAAATAAGTGCAGGACGCAATTGAAATTAGAGCCTGACTTACGTTTCAAGTTAACAAAGGTAAACCCCGATATATCAAAGAATATTTCAACAAAACATGCCAAACCATCACATTAGTAGGAGTATTAGTTATTAATAGTACTTTTTTTGTCTAAACATACTAAAACGTTTGTTCCCTTGCTTATAAAAAAGGGGAGGGGTACAGAATTTTTAGCAGTTTATTTTGGGGGTACAATTTTTCAAAAGGTTGGGATCCACTGGAGTAAAGAATTACTTAATATCTAACATAGGAGAGAAAAGGCTCAATTCACTCTCTGTAAAGTACATAGAGTCAGAAATAATGCAGTTCATTGACTATAATGACGTCATTCGTTCGTTTGCACAGAAGAAAGTTCGTCGTATGATTCTAAAAATTTTATAGAATAACGGCAAATGTAAAAAGTGCCTAGGGGCCCTGGGTCTCTAATATACTAGTCCAGGCCTGCTAATATACTAAATTTATTACTATTTATTAACTATTATATAATATTTGCATTAACTATATGTTTAGTTTGTGCCTTATTTTATCAGTGCACACTTATTTTATCAGTGCATACCTAGTTTTGCACGCAAATAATTATAGCTCATTAACATAAAAAATATATATTAAAAAAAACCTTTCAAAATCAACGTATTTATTGAAATATTTTAAATTTAAATTAAATTACTTTAAATTTTAAATACTTTTATTCTAAAAGGGAAAAAATATTTTTTTGCGCGGACATTCCACGAAGATATCGAAGATAAATATATTTTGTCAAGTGAAAAGTTTTTATTTATAACCAACTCGTGTACATTTATATATATTTTTTACAATGCATTTATAAATAATTTTTATAACCTGCTAAAATTGTTTTTTCTGATTTATAGTCTTGTGTGCATTACATTTTGCAACCGATTTTAAACATACTTTAAGCTGGCCTCACATCTGCTTAACCCGCATTCATCTCGAACTGTGTATTACATAGGATATTTACAAACAATACACCCTCAATACGGTCGCCGACATATATAATTACATTTAATTCAGCCTAGATTTAATATGGAATATATAATTAGAGTAAAATTAAATATTTAAAGTATTGAAATATTCAGTCATCCAATAATCTAGTTCTGAGCTATGTAAAAGTTTCAAGTATCTAGCTCACCGGGAAGTTAGATTAAAATGGATCGTCAAAATCCCTCCGAACAGACATGAAACGGACAAGAAAACGGACAACAAAGCGAGTTAATAAAAACGTAATAAAATTGAATAACTCATTAACCAGAAAATAGCAATACTAATTACAACAAAGCGACAAAGACAAGTCTAGAGCGTAAACTATGCAAGATTAACTATAATTAATCAGTTACTTACCTAATTTATATTTATTTACACCTTAAAAATAATAATATACTGACATCAACATGTGTTGCTTACTTTTTTTCCGTTGACGAAGAAAATCAGTTTGTCAGATTGTTCTGAACTTATTTGTTTGGTTCCGAACATAATGTAGTCTGTTCTCGCTAAGTAACCAATCAAGAATACTGGCAAAACGTCGAATCAAGTCGCCGAAGTGTGATAGTGCACGAATACGTATACGTGTTTCTCTAGATCAGGGATCCTCACTACGGTTTTTTACAGAGCCAAACTGTTTTTATCAGATTTTCCCGAGGGCCGCAAGTAAAAAATGTAATTAAAAATAAACGTCTTTTAAAATTGGTAAAATCATACAACATTATAGATAATCATATAAACTTAATAAGGTCGGAACAAAGCTTGAATATATAAATATACTCAACCTTTCCGGAGCTCTATAATACTAATGAGTCTTTTTAGGACTACCAAAAACAAATCTCGCGTAAAATTGGTCTTTGCTATTTTATAGCTTTTAGTCCACCTTCATGGCACGTAACAAAAACCATAAAAATAACATTGTTTTTAAGATCATGTCTTTCCGATACTTTAAGTGGATAGCCATCTGTGGAAGCGTTTCGAGATTTATCTCTCATCAGCACAGCTTTGATTCGATGAACAACAATTTGTAAACCACTCAATTGAAAAGCCATGTGGTAATTAGAGTTAGATGTTCTTAATTTTGACATTTTGTGAGAGAGACATGAACTTAGCAGGTTATTGATATAAATGATAAATTTTGAAGTGACTCTCTCACAAAATGTCAAAAGCAAAAACATTTAACCCTAATCACCAGATGGGTTTTCAATTGAGTGGTTAACCAATTGTTGTGCATGGAAGCAAAGCTGTGCTGATGAGAGATAAATCTCGAAACGCGTCCACAGATGGCTATCCACTTAAGGTATCGGAAAGATATGATTTTAAAAACAACGTCTTTTAGGTATGTCAACAGCTTTATTAAATCATAAACATCTTGCTTTTCATCTGGATTTTCATGAAACAGAGTGTTAACTGAAGAAAAGCTAGAATAATCACCCTTTGACAGTTCTTCAAGATACATATTGATACTAATACTTTTGTTTTTGAGAAAAAACAATACTCGACGTTTTTATTACAATTTTGTTGTAGTCTCCTTGCAATCGAGTCAGTGTTTCATTCACAATGCCCATTCAATGCCCATTCCTAACTTACATTTTTAAATTTACGTTTTTATTTATTTCCCTAACAGCCGAGGTCCGCAAAAAATCGTTCCGAGGGCCGCATGCGGCCCGCGGGCCGCGTAGTGAAGATCGCTGCTCTAGATGAAAAGGTCTGTGACAATTTTTAATTCTAGAGATTAGTCTGTCTAGTCTGTCTACTCTGTCTAGTCTATATAGTCTGTCTAGTCTGTCGAGTCTGTCCAGTCTGTCCAGTCTGTCCAGTCTATCCAGTCTGTCCAGTCTGTCTAGTCTGTCCAGTCTGTCCAGTCTGGCCAGTCTGGTACGTGGACCAGTGGAAGAATGTTGCTGTCAGGATTTTCCAATCGGAAAATCCTATGGTTAAGTGTGGATGTGGAAATGGATATTTGTGGGTCGAATGGGAAAACTGGGTCCTGTATGGGTGCTACATCTCGCCTAACATAATGTTAGAGCAGTTTGTAGCTTTTATGGATGAGCTAAGGGCCAGTATGAAAAGCTGGTCCAAAGAGATTGTTGTCGGGGGGGATTTCAACGCCAAGTTCGCTTGGTGGGGATCCCCTAGAGTGGATGAGAGAGGGAGAATGATGGAAGAGTGGCTGGCAGAGGAGGACCTGGTGGTTCACAACAGTGGGAATGTGCCAACCTTCGTGCGGGGTGAAAGTATGTCTTTCATAGACATCACTTTTAGCACCTCACCGATTGCAGGCAGAGTGAAAGAGTTGCGTGTCAGAGAGGGAGAGAATCTGAGTGATCACCAGGATATTCTCTTCGACGTACGAAAGGATGTTTCTGAGGGACCGGTTGCTTGTGGAACGAATGGATGGAGAGTGGACAAGAGTCTACTAGAAAGATTGGGAGACGTCATGAAAGAGCTGGCTGAAAGGACAGGCCCCGAAAATGGATTGCGGAGCTCCTGCGAAGCAGTTCTTCACGGGGCCTGTGATGCGGTGTTTTTAGAAAACAAAGGGGCGTCAGAGGCAGGAAGCCAGTTTACTGGTGGAATGAGCAGGTAGCTGAAAAGCGTAAAACCTGTTTTCGTGAAAGGAGATGCATGGTGAAGAGTAATAGGCGAGCAAATGAGGAAGTGCGTGAGGAGTTCAGAAGGAGGTATAACTTGGCGCGCAGGGAACTTCGCAGCGCCATCGCGAACTCCAAGCAAGAAGCTTGGAGAGTGCTCTGCGAAGAGCTGAATAATAACATCTGGGGTGACGGCTATAAGATCGTCACCAGAAAAATTGCGCGCAGGGTTAATACTCTCCGGGGGGGTAGCCTAATGACGGAAGTCAAGAAGCTGTTCCCAGTACATGAGCGAATGTACTGGCTGGAACCCGTGGGATGGAGATCGGCGCCCTTTTTCACTCCGGCCGAGCTGCAGAGTGCAGTTGGCCGGATGAAGGAGGGAAAAGCGCCGGGTCCTGATGGTGTTCCACCGGAAGCGTGCAAGGTGTTTGGGCATGTGTGTGAGGACATGTGCTTGAGCATGATGAATGAATTGTTGATGAATGGCAGTTTCCCCAAAGAGTGGAAGAGAGCGAGACTGGTGATGATTGAAAAAGAGCGAAAGGAAGGAGAGGAAGCTAATTACAGGCCAATCTGCCTTCTGAATGGGATAGCGAAGATGTTTGAGAGTATGATCGGAGCTAGGATAAATGAGGATCTCGAGAGGGCAGGGGGTCTTTCAGAGGAACAGTATGGGTTCAGAGGCGGCCGCACTACGGTGAACGCAATGATGCGTGTGATAGAGAGAACAAGGTTAGCAAATACGGGTCCATGGCGTACACGTAGCTACTGCGTGCTTGTAACCATGGACGTGAAAAATGCCTTTGGAACTAAAGGGGGTAGCTCCCTACCTTCGAAAGATGGTGGGGAGCTACTTGAATGATAGGGAGATAGTGACTGAGGAAGGTAAAATCTTCAAAATGAGTGCGGGTGTTCCACAGGGTTCGGTTCTTGGGCCGATACTGTGGAACATATTTTATGATGAGGTTTTGAGATTGAGGCTGCCAGACGGGGTTACACTCGTAGGGTACGCTGATGACTTAGCGGTGGTCGCTGTCGCAAGAACGGAAGAAAGTCTGAAAGCGATAATAAATGAGGCAATTGGTAGGATTGATCGGTGGATGGGGGAAAAAGGGCTTGCTCTGGCTCCCCACAGAACCGAGGCGGTCCTGCTAATTGGGAGAAGAAAGCTGCGTGAATTGACCGTGCGAATGGGGACAATTGACATACCGGCTCGGGAATCTGTAAGATACCTTGGGGTATATACCTCCAGGGATACCTCCAGCGAAATCTCAGGGTGTCCGATCAGGTCACCCGGGTGGTGAGCAAGGCTACAGCATGTGTGAGAGCCCTTGGACGGCTGATGCCCAACATAGGTTGGCCTTCAAAAGGAGGGTTATGAATGCGGTCGTGCACTCCATTCTCCTGTATGGGGTGCCGGCATGGATAAATGCGTTCAGGATTTAATGTTATAGAGCGAGACTAATGAGAGTACAAAGGTGTATGCTGCTGCGTGTGTACAGCGCATACAGGACTGTTTCTGGCGACGCCGTGGCGGTCGTTGCTGGAGTTATCCCGTTAGGCCTTCTGGCGCATGAAAGGGTGAGAGTTTGGGGAGGTAATGACCCTAGAAATGAAAGGGAAAAAACAATGCGTGTATGGCAAGAGCTATGGCAGGGGTCGGAAAAGGGAGCCTGGACAAGGCAACTGATTCCGACTATCGATGAATGGGTCAACCGTGGGCACGGGGAGGTGAATTATCACCTCACCCAGGCGCTTACGGGGCATGGATGCTTTGGGTCTTACCTGGTGCGCATCGGGAAACTGGTTGAGGCGCACTGTAGGTACTGTGGAGTGACTGAGGACACTGCGGAGCATACCACCTTCGAATGCAAGGTGGGAGAGAATGTGAACAAGGAGAGTATGGTGAGAATCATGCTCCGCAGTGAGTATGAATGGGGCGTGCTGACTGGAATGATAGGTTATATAATGAGGAGAAAGGAGAAGGATGCAAGGGACGAGCGTAAGGCGGGTCGAGGGGTTGCTACGCGCGAGCCGAGCGCGCCATCGCCGGGCCCCCCTTAGTGCGAAGGGGGCGCACAAATTTATTGTAAACTCTGATGTGAGGGGGGCACGGCGATTAACGACGCGCCCAGCACAACGAATGAATGGATGAATGCTTTGGATATGAAAGGGGGAGGAACGTGGTGAAGTTATGCCAAATTTTGGATTCCATCACGTTCTCTCTGGTTTTGACTGGGGGGTCTGAATGGTGGGGGTTTTTTAGTGGGTCGCCCCATTTGGGGGGCAGCCCCACACTACCACTCGACACATGCAAAAAAAAAAAAGTCTAGTCCGCCTAGTCTGTCTAGTCTGTCTAGTCTGTCTAGTCTGTCTAGTCTGTCTAGTCTGTCTAGTCTGTCTAGTCTGTCTAGTCTGTCTAGTCTGTCTAGTCTGTCTAGTCTGTCTAGTCTGTCTAGTCTGTCTAGTCTGTCTAGTCTGTCTAGTCTGTCTAGTCTGTCTAGTCTGTCTAGTCTGTCTAGTCTGTCTAGTCTGTCTAGTCTGTCTAGTCTGTCTAGTCTGTCTAGTCTGTCTAGTCTGTCTAGTCTGTCTAGTCTGTCTAGTCTGTCTAGTCTGTCTAGTCTGTCTAGTCTGTCTAGTCTGTCTAGTCTGTCTAGTCTGTCTAGTCTGTCTAGTCTGTCTAGTCTGTCTAGTCTGTCTAGTCTGTCTAGTCTGTCTAGTCTGTCTAGTCTGTCTAGTCTGTCTAGTCTGTCTAGTCTGTCTAGTCTGTCTAGTCTGTCTAGTCTGTCTAGTCTGTCTAGTCTGTCTAGTCTGTCTAGTCTGTCTAGTCTGTCTAGTCTGTCTAGTCTGTCTAGTCTGTCTAGTCTGTCTAGTCTGTCTAGTCTGTCTAGTCTGTCTAGTCTGTCTAGTCTGTCTAGTCTGTCTAGTCTGTCTAGTCTGTCTAGTCTGTCTAGTCTGTCTAGTCTGTCTAGTCTGTCTAGTCTGTCTAGTCTGTCTAGTCTGTCTAGTCTGTCTAGTCTGTCTAGTCTGTCTAGTCTGTCTAGTCTGTCTAGTCTGTCTAGTCTGTCTAGTCTGTCTAGTCTGTCTAGTCTGTCTAGTCTGTCTAGTCTGTCTAGTCTGTCTAGTCTGTCTAGTCTGTCTAGTCTGTCTAGTCTGTCTAGTCTGTCTAGTCTGTCTAGTCTGTCTAGTCTGTCTAGTCTGTCTAGTCTGTCTAGTCTGTCTAGTCTGTCTAGTCTGTCTAGTCTGTCTAGTCTGTCTAGTCTGTCTAGTCTGTCTAGTCTGTCTAGTCTGTCTAGTCTGTCTAGTCTGTCTAGTCTGTCTAGTCTGTCTAGTCTGTCTAGTCTGTCTAGTCTGTCTAGTCTGTCTAGTCTGTCTAGTCTGTCTAGTCTGTCTAGTCTGTCTAGTCTGTCTAGTCTGTCTAGTCTGTCTAGTCTGTCTAGTCTGTCTAGTCTGTCTAGTCTGTCTAGTCTGTCTAGTCTGTCTAGTCTGTCTAGTCTGTCTAGTCTGTCTAGTCTGTCTAGTCTGTCTAGTCTGTCTAGTCTGTCTAGTCTGTCTAGTCTGTCTAGTCTGTCTAGTCTGTCTAGTCTGTCTAGTCTGTCTAGTCTGTCTAGTCTGTCTAGTCTGTCTAGTCTGTCTAGTCTGTCTAGTCTGTCTAGTCTGTCTAGTCTGTCTAGTCTGTCTAGTCTGTCTAGTCTGTCTAGTCTGTCTAGTCTGTCTAGTCTGTCTAGTCTGTCTAGTCTGTCTAGTCTGTCTAGTCTGTCTAGTCTGTCTAGTCTGTCTAGTCTGTCTAGTCTGTCTAGTCTGTCTAGTCTGTCTAGTCTGTCTAGTCTGTCTAGTCTGTCTAGTCTGTTTAGTCTGTCTAGTCTGTCTAGTCTGTCTAGTATGTCTAGTATGTCTAGTCTGTCTAGTCTGTCTAGTCTCTAGTACCGCATGAGACGCGGAAGCAATTAGACGTGTAGCTGAGTCTCCACATGTGTGTGTTTAATAATAAGTTGGTTTATCTATCAGTTTTATTTATCAGTTGTTCAATTGCATTCCAGCTGAGTGCATTCGGTTCGTTTCTTTCTTTTTGTAGATATTTACTTTTGCTTTTATAGCGTTGTTTTTTAGTTTTCCTTTAAACTATGTAGCCTTGAGTCACAGCAAGTGGCTTGAGTTTCTTACTTTCCTTAAATTCTTACTCTTTTTGTTTCCATTTCTTATCGCATATATACGGCGATAAGGATACGTTCGCATACGTTCTTTCATTTACTGCGGCACGTTATCTGCGGCAAATTTTCACAAAATTAAAGACACGGAAGCCGAGTTAAAAAGACAGCAAATGTCTTTTCGCGCAACTCCGTAACCTCTTGGCTGAAAGAGCATCCTTTTCTGTCCATTGACAAGGTGTTATACGACACCGAGGTTCAAACGGTAAGTGTGGCATACAAGGAAGTCAGCACACAAACGGAGGCTGAATGTAGTGTCATCAGTGCGTTGATGCCGGGCATGAATGTGCAGGAAGTACATGTCCCTGGCGAGGAGGTCCGTGGAAGTGGTCCGAGGACGCCTTTACCGTCGTAAAGATGGCTAAGGGCTCTCCTTTAGCCAGGGACGAGGATGTACTCCTGTTGGTTGCAGGAGAACAAGGGGATAAGTGTAGCAGGGCTGGGGGATGCTCGACCAGCTCCCCCAGGCGATGACTCGTTGTATTACGCGAGGAAGTACCACTTCATTGCCCGTCTGGATAATAAAGTCGAGGGCGCCGAAGAAAAAACGTTCTAGACCTTATTGGGATGAGAGGTCTTTGTGAGAAGACTGAGAGAAAGAGGATCGGTATCGGTGTGGCTAGTAATCTTAATATGAGTCTGGTACGAAAGATGGCTGAATACTTGTGGAACGGCACAGGAGTTGAGATTACCCTATGCTGGGTGAATGCGGAATGCGAGAAGCCCAGAGTGGAAGGGACCCAGGAGAAAGGCAGCAGCCTTACTGGTGAGGAAGGTAGAGGGTGTTTCTTACGCCCATATGGTGGATGTCCTTAAGAAGAAAGTGAATATGGAGGACATAAATGTAAAGGCGATGAGGAAACCCCGAGATGGGAACCTCATCGTCAGAGTGAATGATTGGGGAAAGAATCTACTGGCAGAGAGAGTGGCCCTAGTGACTGAGGCTGTAAGGGATGTCAGGACGGAGGTGGGGCTCAGAAGTGTCCTTGTTAGGGGCATGGATGAGGCTACTACCACCGATGAGATGAAAGGAGTAATTCAGAAGGCGGCTGAATGTGGAGAGTGTGTGGTTAAGTCTCTCCGCACAGTGCGTGGAGGGGCCAGTATGGCAGTAGTCACTCTTCCAGTAAGAGCGGCACAAACCGTACTGGAGAAAGGAAGAATAAAAGTTCGCTGGATCATGTGCCGAGTGAACGAAGACAATAAGCCGATCAGGTGCTACAGATACCTTGGCTTCGGGCACCAGGCGGCAGCATGCAAGGGAATAAAAAGAAAGCATGCGTGTTTGCGATGTGACGAAAAAGGACACAAAGCACACGAGTACACCGCCAAAGCTCTTGTAGAGTAATAATACATACTTCTTGCTGTACTTCCTCCTTCTGGCCGTACGTCCCTCTAAGGGATTTGCCACCGCTACGATCCTTTTCCATCCGTTCCTGCCCTCTGCGGTTTTTCTCCACTGGTTGTATTCCAGCTTTTTAAATCCCCCTCCTCGTCGTCTTTCCATCTCAGTCGTGGGCGTCCTGCCGGTCTTATGATCTTGCATGTAGACCTCCTTGATGTTTCTGTTACTCTCGCTGCGCTATACATGTCCAATCCATCTTATACTCATGGCTTTTATGCAAACTATTGTTTGTCCCTTTATCAGCTTTTCCAGCTCCAAATTCTTTCTTATTTTATTCCCATCTGTTACCGTGTTCCCTTTTATTGCCCTGGTTGATTATAATTTTTATTTCCATTTCCAAATTGTTTTTCTTATCGATGATGCCCAGGTATTTGAACGTATCTACTGTTTCGAAATAATATTCCGTTTCTCTCTTCCCCTTGTTGTCACCATTACTTACGTTTTTCCTTCGATTACCTGCATCCCTATTTTAATTGCTTCCTCTTCTAACATGTTAAACGTTGATTTCACCGCTTGCATTTCACTTCTTCCCAGTATACCGATGGTATCCGCATATGCTAGGATCTGTTCCGATTTTTGGATCAAGCCTTTCGTTTGTACTCCACTATTTCTTATTGTATATTCTAGGGCCGGATTGAAAAGGATTGGTGGTAGTCCGTAGCCCTGTCGAAGTGCTGTTGTTATGTTAACTTGTTGCGCTCCTTCAATGCACCTGACTCTTAGCATTTTAGCTGGTGACTTCAATCATTCTCCGGAGTTTTGGTGGTATCCCAATCCTATAAGCTCATAATACGCTAAAGTGCTTTGGAGTTAGTGGACATAGGGCGGAATCTAGGCCTCGTGCACAGGAAACCTGTGCCATGTGCACAGAAAACTGTGCAGTGAAAGTATGAAAGAGACGTCCCAAAGAAACAGAATATGCTAGTATTGCAGACGTACTGAAATAGGAGTGCATTGGAGCTGGTATGGAAGACGGTGCATGGAGAGTGTGGATTGTCTTCGAACCAAATCTTTGGACTATTGGCAACGGAGGCTGGCACGTGGATGCTGCTGTGAGGATTTTCCAATCGGAAAATCCTATGGTTAAGTGGGGATGTGGAAATGGATATGTGTGGGTTGAATGGGAAAACTGGGTCCTGTATGCTTGCTACATCTTGCCTAACAAAACTTTAGAGGAGTTTGTAGCTTTTATGGATGAGCTAAGGACCAGTATGAAAGCTGGTCCAAAGAGATTGTTGTCGGGAGGGATTTTGGACTCCATGACGTTCTCCCCGTGAGAGAAATGGTGGGTATTTTTAGTGGGTCGTCCCTTTATTCGGCAGCCCCACACTACCACTCGGCACGGGTCGGGTGGTGTCTGTTTACAGATTTTCACCTCCAGCACGTGCAAAAAAAAGTGTGTCTAGTCTGTCTTGTCTGTCTAGCTTGTCTAGTTTGTCTAGTCTGTCTAGTCTTTTGTTCTGGGTGGAGGGGAAATGCATTACTGCACACACGGAGCCACCTGGCTCCGTGGAGTATGGGACACTCTGATTGAGGTGTAGGTGACCAGCATACCTTCTTAAACCCCCCCTGGGATCTGTACTCCGCTTCGGAACCGCGTTGGCATTACATCAAAGTGGCGATCCTTTCCAGTAGGGCTATCCTGGTTGATAGCCTTTGTTCTCTCTCATCTTCGTGTTCCATCACTCAACTCCGCAGTAGTTCTGAGGTGAGCCAATTGAGGGCATTCAAAGATAGTATGCTCAGCTGAATCTACCTTCTGTCAGTATCTGCAGCTGTCGTCTTTTGCCTTTCCGATCCTTTTAAAGTATGCGGCATAGTTTCCGTTCTCGCTTAGTACTTGTGATAGGTAGTCATTCATTTCTCCATGAGTGTGGTTGAATCATGGCTCGATTTCTGGGATAAGAGTTCTAGTTCATCTCTCTTTCTTGGCGCAGTCCCAGCGTTGCTGCCATCTGCTCATGAATGCGCTTTTGTGAAAAGCCCTCCCTTCTCTATCTGTGAGTTTTTAACAGATATAGTTTCAAATCTCTTGCGGCTCGTTAGTAAAATGACCTCAGATTTTTCTCGAGCTATTTGTAATTCGTTCATTTTCATTTATGTGTGTACCGCGTATAGCAGATTCGGCCCTCGCTACTACTACTTTCTCGTTTGTGTCCACCGACTCCACGATTAGGTCGTCGGCCACGATTAGGTACATGATGCCATCGTCCCCGACCCCTGGGCAGCACCACAAGACACCGGCTTGATTGTGTCGTCTATTATGAGGGTCCTGTAGGTAAAATAGCTTTTAATAATATCAACTAGATAAACAAAGCCTTTCCTTCTAAATGCGTTCACGTTTTTCTGACCCAGCTGACCAATGCCCAGAATTGAACGCATTCTTGAGATCTAGCGCGACCGCTAAGCATGTATTTCTGTGTCTTTTCCCAAGTTAGCACATCGATCAATCTTCATCACCTCCTTGATGGCGTGTGTTGTCGACCTCCCCTCTCGGAAGCGATATAGTGATATAGCGGAGGACTTTCTAGGCTTATGGATCACTAGAATCTATTCCACCTGGCCAGTTTCCACCTTTGTGGGATGTTTCTGGTGCAGATGACGGCGTTAAACAAATCCACAATCAGCTCTTTATGTAAGAGGGCAGTTAGCTTTGTTACCTCTGGTGGAATACCATCGTGGCCTGGAGCTTTGTTGGACTTTATTCTTTCAGCTACTTCTGCGATTTCCATGTTTGTGATTTCGGGTGGTACAGTGTCCCCAGATTCCATCTCCCAGAAAATCAGCTGTTTCTGTTCAGCGACGGTAAGTTTGTTCTCTGTGGTAAGCTTTGGGGTGGGGCGCATGTCCATTCTTTTAAAGACGATCTTACAGCAATATTCCCAAACATCGTCATTTACAGTCTGTATGACATTTTCTTAAGACACTACCATTGCTTTTTTCTGGCACAGCGGGTAACTCTATCTTGCTGACCTCCAATAGGAGGCCTACCTTGAGTGCGTCTTCTATATGGGGTTTTTACCTAGAATGAATTGATTTTGGCCCCCGCTACCTTGCACCAGGATATTCCGAGCCGCTACCTTAGGTTGTTGTTATATTATTGTACACTCTGACGGCGACGTCGATCTGGGCGTTATTCCTCACGTGGTATTTATTCTGTTCTTTTATCAGTAGCACGTCAGCTTTGTACCTGTACCAATTCCGATAAAGTAGATCCATCTATTTAAGTTTTTTATTTTTTAATTTAAGTAGGAACTTAATCATTTTTCTGTATCGGTCAAGTGCGTCTTACTTTGGCTAGGGCTTTTTTTAAGGCGGGGTAATTTCCAGAGTTCGCATGATGTCCTTCATTGTTACATACAGGGCAGTACTCCTCGCGCTTGCAATCCTGCGATATGTGTCCTTCCTATCCGCACCTGAAACACATCTTCTGCATTTTGGGTCCAGCGCAGTCCATGACCAAGTGTCCATACAGTCAGCATCGGTGGCATTTGATTACGTTTGGTCTCTTCTGGACTTTGCACCCGAGCATCCCTATGGTGATCATATATTTCTTGATGTGTGTTTTTGCATGCTTCTCCGGTAGTAGGACGGTTGCGGACTGGCTATTGCCATAGGCAATAGGTCTCAGGCTACGGATCTTTACTTCCTGGTTAGAGTCGTCTAGCACGGTTTTGTTTGCGAGTGTGATTTCGGCTTTGGTCGTGACGGCGTCCATTCCCTTTATATGCAGGACGGTGTCGTCGGAGATGACACGTATGGTAAGGTCTGGGCGCTTACCTTTGATGCGGTCTCTAGGGGTCCGGCCATTTTTACCTTTCACTTCCAGGAGGTGGTCTCCTGTTTAAGCCACATTCCTGACTCCTGGTGATCGCCACTCCTGAAAGGTTAGGGTCGACCTCTGTCCTGACCATTCTTAGTAGGTCTGTGTAGGCACTTCAGTCGGCCTGTATAATAACGGCCTCTGTGGTCCTTCTTCTGTCGCTTGTCCTTGGGGCAAGACCCTTAGCTAAGGGTTGAGAGGCGTTTTTTTTCCCATCTCTGACTAGTCCAGTTAGCTGTGTTTAGGTTATTCCCATAGTAGGTTTAGGTAGTTCGGGGAAGTAGACTATGTTTAGGATTACGAAGGGAAGAAAACACTTGTAAAAAGAATATATTTGTAAAATAAAACGTGGTACAAAAGTTATACTGCACAACAACAACGCTAGCAACAGACTGTCTATTAATGTTCAGACTTCAGCGTAGGAATGCTGTTTTCTCTGACGCGGATCAATACGCACACACATGCGCTCTAGCCTCGACGTGCGAGAACTACTTTTTTAACACTCCCGCCGTTTGAGTGTGTCGAGAAGCATACACCTAAATTTGCACACAGAACACTGAACTGACTCCTTGGGAGTGCCTTGGAATATGTCAGCCAATTGCTGTTGCGTCGGTATATATTCAACTGACAATTCTCCACTTTCCACAACTTCACGGACATAGTGATATTTAATATCAATATGTTTCGTCCTTGTGTGGAATTCTGAATTTTAATTAAGCGAATTGCACTTTGATTATCAATGCGCAGTATTGTCGCAGAATGCAATAGATACCCGAGAACGCTTAACAGTTTCCTTAACCACACAGCTTCTTTTGCAGCTGCTGCGGCTGCAACATACTCAGCTTCCGTGATGCTGAGTGTGACATGCTTTTGTCGTTGAGACGACCATGACACAATGCCAATTGACAAACAAATTGCATACCCTGTGGTGGACCATGTCACTTGCAAAATCAAAATCACATGTGTTTACATGTCACTTGTGTTTCCATCAAATCACATGTGCAAAATCACATGTGTTTCCATGTCACTTGCAAAATCAGAGTCTGAATAACCCACTAAATCCAAATTACTCCCACCGCTTGTGTAACTTATACCGATGTCACTTGTTACGATTAGGTATCGAACAATTCTTTTCACGGCTTGCCAATGACTTACATTGTAATTACTGAGGTATTTACTCACTGAGTTTACTGAGTATGCGATATCTGGTGTTGACACAATCTCTAGAAACATTAAGGACCCGACAATTCGCTTCTCGAAAGGGTACATTAATTGGTTCTACATCGCGATCATTTGGATTTAGTATCATGTGTGGATCGGCAGGCACGCTTAATGCTTTTGCTTCGTCCATTTTGAACCTACTGATGATTTTTCTGGTGTATGCCTTTTGATGCAAAAAGAGTGACTTTTCCTCTCGATTTCGTTCTATTTGAACACCAACAAACATTTTTCCATCTCCGAGAGTAATTTCGAACGCGTTTTTTAAAGATTTGATCACTGACTCGAGAGATTCACTAGTTTTAGCTGCTTTTAGTCCGTCATCCACGAAGAGGGCTAAAAACACTTTGGTACCGTTGACACGACCTCGAAATATACACTTATCGGCTTCTGTGTCGAGAAAACTGTATTGTCCTAAAAACTCACGAAAGTTGTCGCTCCAACACCGGGGTGCCTGTTTCAAACCATACAAGGATTTGTTCAATTTGCATACGAAATCTTGTTTTTCTTCTTTCTTAACCATCAATCCCTCTGGTACTTCCATGAAGATCTCCTCCTGTAATTCTCCATAAAGAAAAGCCGTTCTCACATCGAACTGTTTGATTTCGAGATCCTTTTCAGCCACCACAGCCAGCAGAACTCTCAGGGAATCATATCGCGACTGGGAAGAATGTCTCAGTGTAGTTGAGACCTTCTTTTTGCTGAAATTTCCGAGCACAAAGTCGTGCTTTGTACCGGTACATTTTGCCTATTGTGTCGCGTAGAACCTTGAATACCCATTTCGAGTCGATAGGTTTTCGATCGTTCTTTTTGGGTACAATTGTCCAGGTTTCGTTTCGTTCGTGTGCCTAGAATTCTTCTCTTACCCTTTCCGTCCAATTCTCTGCTTCTGGATTGCTCATTGCCTCCTAGAATGAGTTAGGTGGATTATATTCGGCAAAGTCTACCACATACATAAGTGGCACCCTGAGGTTTCTACGATCTCCTAATTGTCTAGCCTGATTGGGTTGCTCAAGTTCTTCTTCTCGAAGAGCTTGTAATTCATCTTCTGCTTCAGGTTCTTCTTGTGCTTCCTCAGGGTCTTTTGCTTTGTCTTCGGTGTTGGAAACAGAGAATGTGTGAACGAATCCCTCTTGATCGTTCTCTCCTGATGGTTCATGTTTCGTCTTCTGGTTGAAGATGGCGTCCCTCGAGACTGATATTCTTTTGGTCTGACGATTGTACAGAAAATAATTCGTTGAGTCGTTCTGATATCCGACTAATATGATCTTTGTTGCTTTTGGGTCTAGTTTCTTACGGAACTGCTTGTCGATGTGCATGTAGGCGCCTGACCCTAATACACGAAAGTGAGACACATTTGAGACAGTTTCGTATGGTGTTTTGTTAATACCGGTGGTCAATACTCGGTTAAGAACGGTAACAGCTGTAGCAATTGCTTCAGCCCACAGCGAGAGAGGGAGGTTTTTTGCTTTGATCATAGTGCGAGCACTTTCGACAATTGTCCTGTTGTCACGCTCGGCTCTTCCGTTCTGCGGTGTATATGGCGCCGTGTTTACCCATTCGATTCCTCGGGTTGCAAGATACTGCTCCATTTCTCGATTGCAATACTCACGTCCATTGTCCGTGCGCAATACCCTCATTGATTTACCGAACTTGTTGTTGATCAACCTCTCAAATTTCTTGAAAATACCGAAAACATCAGACTTATGTTTCATGAAATAAACATATCGGAATCCTCACGCGTCGTCCTTAAAGGTTATGCAGTATTTAGATCCACTTATCGATTCCACCGAGAACGGACCGCATACATCTGAATGTTTATATTCCTGTTTCTTTCAGTCTTTTTGAACGCGGGCCTATGCGCCTTTCCAGAAACACACGATTCACAGAAAAAATCGTCGACGTCGGTTAGTTTTACACCACTAAACCCTCTTTGTGTCATCTCTCGCAGCACTATTATTTACATGTCCCATGCGTGCTCGTAAATTCACTGTTGACACATTTACCTCAGTCTTGTCACCCACGCTCTTGGTACTAAAAAACATGCGATAGATTTTTTTGACTTGTTTCACACCAACACAAAGCCCTTTGAGGTACACACACCGTCCGAGAACAAATTTTTCCAGAGTTTGGGAACGTAAAAGACGTTTTCTATGCGCGCTGTGCGCCACTCGCTGTTCACGAGTCTCTCAATTGACACGGTGCCACTACCGGTAATATCACAACGCCATTATCCCCGAGCGATATCGATTCGCCACTCTGCGGGTAAAATTCATTGAACCAGTCTCGTCGGTAAGTTATGTGCCTAGAGGCGCCACTATCGGTAATCCAAACATCGCTTGTATCGAGTCATTGGATGTTTTCACTGGATGGCGTTGCCTCTGTTGTGTTTTGTTGGTCACTATTACCACCGCTGGCACTGGAAGTCGCCACAAACGCACATTCACGAAAATCGTCGCCATTTTTCCCTTTGTCCTTGTCCTTTCTCTTCTTTCGACAATCGCGAGCATAATGGCCTTTGTTTTTGCAAAAAAAAAACTCAACGCTCGATTTCGCACTGTCCCGATTTTTGTCACAATTTTTACTTGCACTTGCGGTAAACTTTTTCTTTTTGTTCCCGTCAAAACTCACAGCTGCTAGTGCTCGGGTGACGTCATCATCCTTTCCTTCCAGTCGTTTTTCTTCTATAATTAATCGTTCCAATTAATCGTTTTCGAGTAATTGATTTGCTTTCGGCACTGACCCACGCTGTTAAGAGAGAGTTATATTTGGGCGGAAGACTGCCGAGAATCTTCGCCATAATGGCCGTGTCGGAGATATTTTCTTCAACATCTTTGAGTTGAGCCGCGTTGTTTTGTACTCGGGACACGTGTTGTACTACCGACTCGTTTGCGTCCATGCGATGTTGATGAATTTTTGCAACAACAACATCTTGTTCAATGGTGACCTTTGTCCGTGGATTCTTACCAGCTTGTTCCACATTTGTTTGGCTGTCGTGCACTCCAGCAAACAGTCGAGTTAAGAATCCTCGATCGAAGACGATACGAAGCACATGGCCATCGCATTGTCTTTCATCCATTTTTTTTTTGCTTCGGTTGTGTTGGCATCTGTCGGCATCACTCTCTCGCCCGTTACGATATCATGAACCGCATTCTTGAGCCGATATCTTGAGCCATCAAATTTTTTGATGTTCTTAAACAGATTGTTTCCGACATCTCTGTTTACCTTTTTTTTCAACAGTCCGCAAAAAATCGTTTTTCACTGCGACCCAGCAAAAAATTTTGCGAGCACGTGTCGACTAATGCGAAAAGAAAAAAGTCGTGAAACTATTTCTGAACCACCACACCTTCACTTCGTAATCTAGGTTACGCAGACAGCTTTTCTGGGCCCATAACCTGTTGAGGATTACGGAGGGAAGAAAACACTTGTTAAAAGAATATATTTGTAAAATAAAACGTGATACAAAAGTTATACTGCACAACGACAACGCTAGCAACAAACTCTATAATAATGTTCGGACTTCAGAGTATGAATGTCGTTTTCTATAACGCGGATCAATACGCAGACACATGCGCTCTAGCCTCGACGTGCGAGAACTACTTTTTCAACAATACTATTGGCTCGGTGAACAGCAAGAATGAAAATGAGCCTAAAATAGGTAAATGAGGTGAAATATTGAACCAAATATTGATCAATAAAACCACGGTGTGCGGGGTAATAAATATTGGAGGTGGATTGACATAAAATATTGACCTTCTTGTATTGATCAATATATTGACCGTGTGCTGGCCGTTTTACAGTAAGCGAATACAGATCCGCAGAAGGAGTAACTGTCGAAGTTTATTTTAAGCTTATAGACTGGGCACTACAATTACGCCAAATACCGGAAGAGTAATATGCAAATTATTCCCGTGTATACATGGTTGCTGAGCTGAATAATGCCATTCAATTTTTAGGAGATAGCACACAAGTACGAGATAGCATACTCATTAGAAACGACACACGAGACATGTAATGAAGTTAAAAGCATCACGGGAGTTATATCTGATACATCACATGGACTAGGGACTAGGGTATCTACCAACCAAATACAAACAAACGATGGACGGTACACATCGAGAGCTGCCACCCCGCGATAACACACACCAGAGAGAGGATAGAGGCTCACTACGACTGAATGTTCATCCATTCAAATGGACTCCAGAAGCCGAAAACTGAGATATTAAGAACGTATCTACCATCATGTCCTTATGCCGTATGATCCGCCACTTACGTTAATAATAGCCACGAACGCAAGTAAGAAAGGGCTGGGCGCTGTATTTTCGCACAAATTGAATAATGGAAACGAACGTCCGTAAATTAATACGCCAGTATTTATAGAAATGTCGGTAGTTATGCAACCCCTTTCACATTGATCACCTATGGTTCAAAATCGGAAAATAGCGATCCTCTATAATCCTTTGCTCCTCCATAACCCAACTCATAGCGGGGCGCTGCGGCGCCGGTCACACTGCCGAAAAGCCATAGGTTCAATCTAAAGAACTTCGTTGAAAAATCGCTAGTCCGCCGCGGCACGTTAAAGGCAGACGGCGGCAAACTTGAAGGTGCACAAGAATGCACTACGTTAATAATAGCCAAGAACGCAAGTAAGAAAGGGCTGGGCGCTTTATTTTCGCACAAATTGAATAACGGAAACGAACGTCCGATTGCATACGCGAGCCGTACTTTATTTCCTTCCGAACTACGCTATCTACAGATGAATAAAGAAGCACTAGAAGAAGCCATTGATTGGGCTACACAAATTCCCCAATTATATTTACGCACGCCACTTTATACTTGATACAGACCATAAGCCTCTCACACATATCTTATATCCCGAAAAAACGTTAACAATCTTTCGCATTATTCGAATGGCAAACTACGCGGACTAACTCACACACTTCAATTTCGATGTAATATTCAAACCAACAAAAGATAATACCAACGTAGGCTCTACAGAGTACCGTTATCATTGAGGCAAACGGTTTATTTGCTTAAACAAGAAGGAAGAGAAATGGAGCAACTGGACGGATTTGACCAATTCATCCTTAATCAAATTAAATAACTACCACTACGAGTGCAGCATATTTCACGTTGTTTGTTTGGCCCGCTCATTTGTTTTCTGGCCTGGCATAGATGCCAGCATTGAAAGTACTGCTGAACTGCAAAACACGCACACATTCTTCCAAAATTCTTCCAAATAATTGGGATTACCCTACGGCAATGGGAACGAGTTCACATAGATTATGTATTATCAGTCGCTGGCAAGATGTTGCTGATCGTCGTCGATGTATATAGTAAGTAGAACGAGGAGAAAGTCACAAACTCTACAACTTTAGCTTCCACAATCTAACTCTTGGATGAGGTATTTGCGGCGTATAGCGTTCCCGTAACTATAGTGTGTGATAATGGAACACAGTTCAGGCCAATTGAATTCGCGGAATTTCTAAAGACAAGCGGTGTCAAGTTTCACAAATGTATGGCCCCATACCATCCAGCAACGAATGGAGAAGCAGAACGAAACGTTGAAACACTCAAGAATGAATTAAAGGCAATGTCGACTACAGGAAGTAGGAGTCACAGTCAGCAGAAAACAGAGACATCGCACGACAGACTCGACGGATTCATTTCTATGTGAATTCAGCAACAGACTCAGATCACGTAAGATGTCGGAAGTTCTCGCTGAATCGCCAAAACCACGGAACGAGCCACAAGGGACCCCACGTCGGTCCAAGCTACAACGTCGTTTACCAGCATGTTATAGGTATTCTGAAAGTACCCTAACCCAGTCTTTACTTCCAGAACTATTTCGAAGTGCTGACGGAGCAAGAGCTAGATAATGAAGTCACACAATATATATATATGTATATATATATATATATATATATATATATATATATATATATATATATATATATATGTGTATATATATATGAAGAGGCAAGGGGTTGAATGTTCGGTTAAAACAATAGTAGTTAACCCTTTCACTGGCATTTCAATTTTAAGGAACCCTAAGGATCTAACAGCGCCAGTATTTATAGAAATGTCGGTAGTTGTGCAACCCCTTTCACATTGATCACCTATTGTTCAAAAGCGGAAAAAAGCGCTTCTCTATAATCCTTTGCTCCTCCATAACTCAACTCATAGCGGGGCGCCGCGGCGCCGGTTACACTGCCGAAAAGGCATGGGTTCAATCTAAAGAACTTCGTTGAAAAATCGCGAGTCCGCCGCGGCACGTTGAAGGCAGACGGCGGCAAACTTGAAGGTGCACAAGAGTGCACTCTGTACATTTATAGAGATATTTCCGGATCGGGAAGCCCGACGAAAGTGCCGTTAGGTTTTTAGAGTCACGCATCTATCGATGACCGTCGAACTCGCAAATTGCCGGCTAAAGAGGTCGTTGCGGATTTTTTCTCGACATTTCATAAGCAGAGAGTGGTACCGAAATACGCGTATCGGCGGGCGGCAACGTCTCTTGCCGCAAAAGTCGGATTCGCGTAAGGGCGTACGGAAAAGGGCGTACATCTAAAAAAATCGTGCAAAAAAATTATTAATATCCTCAACGGGGACGGCTCGGATCATGAACCCATTAATACAAAAGAGGCGCGGGCGTTTTCCGAATCGGATCGCGCTGCGCCCATAAACGACAAAACTGCAGCGGTCCGCACCTTCCTGTGAAGAAGAGCCGATACGTTTCGAACTGTGGCGGGCGACTACATGGTCGCAGCGCCTGTACCAAAATGCGCGGCCCGGCGGAGCCACGTGTCGGGCATTTTGGAATTTCAAAAACGCGACATCCTAGTGCCCCAAATCGACATTTAAGTTTTTCTCTGTGCAGATTAACAGTCACAGTTATTATCGCGACGCGCTTCCGCGACTTCCAATTTTGGGTGCGGGAAGCTAAAACACCATTCTACAATCCACTGAAAAATCCAGAACATTCACCGGAGGCCTGCAAAATATGGACGTTTTACTTTCGACATTTGATTCCTGCAATACGGCGTTTTCAAATTTCAAACGACGTAGCGCGATGCCGCTTGCACTAAAAGGTAAAGTATTCAATTCTCTGCGGGAATCACGTGAAACCGTTCCCGCAGAGCTTAAGTTGGCGATTCTGTTGTTGGCGAGTTTTCCAGGACGTCCAAAGAAACATCGTTTTTACGTCAACGCGACGCCATCTTTAACGCAATCGGGATTAAACTCCCAAACAAAGTAACAAAATCTATGCCCGCTCGAACAGCGCCGTACCGATCCGTCAATTGGTTCGGACGTTCTAGGTACCACCGCAAAACGCCTCTAGTTTTTTTTTCACTTTTTGCGCAATCTTCCCTTTAAACTGCCGCAGATTCGCAAAAAAGTCGTCGCAGTTTAAAAATCCTTGCCTGAATAGTTGCAGGTAAGTGTTCTGAGCTCCCGCGAATGGAAGTCACCTTGTCGTAGAGCGGGGGCTTAGCTTCGTGCTGCCCTTTGGACGCTGCTGATGCGAGGAGCACTGCCCAGGCAGGGCGACTCGTGTCGGGCGGACAGAACGTTTCTGGCAGAAACGGGGTGCAACGGGGTGAACAGTTCCTGGCAGAAACGGGGTGCCCCAGCTGGATGACTGCTGTCGAACTCTTCCTGACTTGGCCAGGCAGACACCCACTTACTTCCCTTTCTACACTGTCAAGGCCTCACTTGGCCTAACTCTTGTTCACTTCAGATCTAAGGATCTTCTGCAATCTATATTTTTCCGCCTTCAAATCCTAATCCAAGCTGTAAGCTACCGTGGTGATGGATGGATGGCACTGGGGTGATTTCAGAGTCGCTAACGGTGCACCCGGGATACAAGGCGCCCTCCCGGTGTACTTAGCCTTACTCTTGCATGCGGGGCAGGAGGGGACCACTTATTTCCCTAGCTACTCGTGGGAACAAAAATGTACTTAAATGAAAACAAAAAAACAAATATACAGGGGAAACTACAGGGGAACATCTATTGGATGTAGACCTAGTAGAACAGCTTAGAATCGAAGCAGGGCCAACAGGCCTAACTTCGGTTCAAGACATGATATTGGGGGAGGAGGATGTCGCTGTGGTTGACAGCTACAGCAATAAGACTCCTTCTCCCAATGGGTCACCTCTGAGGGGAAGTGGATCAACCACTAGACCCACAGAAGGTGCCTCAAGCACTGATACCTAGAGCAAACAACGCAAGAAAAGGTACAGAATAAGTGGGTCGCAACGCGGGAAGATGAAAAAGGAGGCCGCAAGAGCCAAACTTGATCCTCAACTGCGTGTGACCGGCAAGCCGGCGGCGGGAGCGCTCGCACCAACTGGCACTAGTGCCGGGAGTGGGTCTGGGACTGCCGTCGTCAAAAGGCTAAGATCTGAGGGTAGTACACCGTCTCCCAGACGGAGCTATCCTCGGCCCCAGCCTCGAGCCTAAAAGGCCCAGGACGGAGGGGCCGCTGTTGAACAAACCTGGTGCTAGCTTACAGAGCAGGCCTAGGCAGTCCTACAGCGGAGCTCTCTCTGCCTGAAAAATGGATATTGTTCCTCAGAAATATCCTGAGGAAAAGATGACAGAAGCACAAGGTAAGCTTCTGCAATCCGAGCTAGTGAGGGAGATCTGGAGCTGTGAACCAGGCACAGCCCCCATTTTATAAACAGCTTTGTTGACAAGGCGTAGTCTACGTTACCTGTGCCGACGAAGCTGCAAAAGTCTGGCTCCTGGAAAAGTTGCCTAAGCTTAAACCTTGGAAGGGGGCAATTCTCAGAGCGGGTATCGCGAGAGATATTGTCCGTACGACCAAGGTGACGGTTTGGGTTCCAACTGAACTCCTTAGAACGACGGAGCCAGCTAAAATACTCCCCCTACTTAAGAGCCAAAACAGGGGCTTAAATGTAGAGGAATGGAGTATTGTCCGCAGCAATGCGGATACTAAGGGAACCACTTTGGTTCTGTACCTAGATTCCGCATCTGTGAGTGAGCTGACCAAAAAGGGCTGCAAAGCCTATTTTGGTCTAAATCAGTTCACTTTCAGGATCATAGGGAAGAGAGCGGAGGGGCCCACTGATGAAGGTACTTCAGATCAACCTTCAGCATAGTGCGGCGGCCTTTGCCTCCCTATGCAGAATCTTAGCTGCCGGGGACATCAGCATAGCCTTGATCCAAGAACCCTGCTTAAACAGAGGCAAAATAATGGGTCTGGGTGAAGCTAGGGGTAAGTTAATCTATGACTACTTCTGTAACAATATCAGATTTATGCTTGAAATGATAATGACATATTAATGTTGTACGACCACTGTTTCAGAGATCTTGCCACAGCAGGTATCGCCTGGGTGGGGGGGGGGCATTTAGGTTAGGTTAGGTTAGGTTACCACCTACCGCAGAATTGGAGCGCCTGGTGAAGTACTGCGAGATTTCCAATCTCCAGATCCTGGTGGGGATGGATGCCAACGCCCAAAATGTAGTATGGGGGAGTACCAAAACCAACAAAAGAGGTGAGTCTTTGCTTAGATACTTAGTGTCCACGAATCTGGCAATACTGAATGTCGGTAACAGGCCCACCTTCCAAACAAATTGACGGAAAGAGGTTATTGATATGACCTTGGCGTCCTTATATACAAGTGCACTAGTGAGTAAGTGGTATGTGTCCGAAGAACAGTCGTTGTCGGACCATCCATACATCTTTCTGGAGATCAACGCCGTTGACAGGACAGAGGATGTGTATCGTAATCCACGCAAAACTGACTGGGAGCACTATAAGGAAGTATCTGTATACATACAAGTGTGTTAAGTTCGCACATAACCAGTCCGCATGATATTGAAGAAGCCTCCACTCTACTTCAGGAGGTTATAATAAATTCTTATCATGACAGCTGTCCTAAAGTGAAGCGAACCAGGAAACGAGAAGTTACCTGGTCCCCCCAAGGAACTTGAACAGAAGAAAAACAAAACGAGAAAGCTCTACAACAGAGCTAAAAAGACAGGCATGTGGACCGAATATACGGCTACACTCACTGATTATAACAAATCTGTACGGAGGGCTAGAAGGGAGTCCTGGAGGAAGATGTGTGAGGATGTCGAAAGTACATCTGAAACAGCAAGACTCCAGAGACTTCTGATAAAGAACCCGTTAAATCCGGTTGGTACTATTAGAGGACCAAACGGAAAACACACAACCAGCGGGAAAGATACTATGGAAGTTTTACTCCAAGCTCACTTCCCAGGTTCCTATGTCATCGACCCAACAATGGATAATCCTGACTGTCATGTACGCTTTCAAACAAGAGGGACGAGGTGTGACTGGCAGGTGTCCAACAGGGTTGTCACATATGAAAGAATTGAATGGGCCATAAATACCTTTGGCCCATACAAAGCAGCTGGCCCGGACGGCGTCTTCCCCGCCCTTCTGTGGCAGGGGAGGGAAACGCTGGTGCCAATACTGATCAAGCTATACAGGGCAAGTCTGGCATCAGGCTATGTGCCACCTCTCTGGAGGCAAGTAAAAGTGGTATTTATACAAAAAGCCGGGCGTCTAGATTACACCCAGGCTAAAGCGTATAGACCAATAAGTCTAACCTCCTTTGTATTGAAGACGTTAGAAAAACTGGTTGAAAAGCATCTGAGGGAGACCTGCCTGTTAGACAGGCCCCTACACTCTAATCAGCATGCCTATCAACCAGGAAAATCATGTGAATCTACTCTACATCAATTAGTGGTTAGAATAGATAACACACTAGAAAACAAGGAATTGGCGCTTGGTGCCTTCCTTGATATCGAAGGTGCGTTTGAAAACACCTCCTTCGACAGTATAGCCTATGCAGCCCGCAGCTATGGTGCAAATAAAACATCAATCAGATGGATTAAGTCCACGCTACAGGGTAGAAATGTTGAGGCTACAGTAGCAGGTGACACAATGAGGGTGGCTGTCATCAAGTGGTGTCCTCAGGGTGGGGTCCTATCTCCACTGCTTTGGGACATGGTTTTTGATAGCCTGCTTGTATCAGTAAATAATAAAGGATTTTACACCCAAGGCTATGCGGATGACAGAGTCATTCTCATCAGGGATAAATTTCCCTCTATAATAGCAGCGCTTATGCAAGAAGCACTGAACGAGGTGGAGATTTGATGCAGGTGGGTCGACCTTCGGGTCAATCCCCAAAAATCCACTCTAGTACCATTCACAAGAATGAGAAAAACGGATGGGCTAAAGCCCCCAATTTTCTATAACGAGCATCTAAAGGTGAGTGATGAAGTCAAGTATGTAGGTGTAATCCTGGATGCCAAACTGACTTGGAATCAAAACCTAAAGAAAGCTACCAACAAGTGTAAAATGGCACCTATGATGACCAAAAGAACACTTGGAAAAACTTGGGGACTGAAACCAAGCATGATATACTGGCTATACACTATGGTAGTGAGAGAACCATTTTGACATATGGCTCCACAGTATGGTGTACCAAAGTGAAGCAAAAACAGGCCATCAAAGAACTCTCCTATGTTCAAAATGACTGGCCTGTTTAGCAATTACGGGAACGATGAAAACCGCCCCAACTGCGGCTGTGGAGGTGATCCCAGGCCTTTCTCCCCTGGATATCTTTATCATTGGCGAGGCAAGGATGGGAGCTTTCAGATGCATATGCAATGGCACATGGGAATCTCTGGCGAGGTCAGGACACACCATGATAACGAATGTCATATCAGAACCGTACCTCAATATAGAGGGGGATTCGATGCCTAAAAGGCTTTCATTCGATCTACCCTTCGAAACACATCTACGATGGACAGAAGGCAATCAAATAACCACTTGCCGAGGAGGACTGGACTGGTATACAGACGGCTCCAAGAAGGACAGTGGTACTGGTGCAGGAATCTATGGACTGTCCCTGGGGTGCAGCTTATCTGTACCCCTGGGGACACATGCCACAGCATTCCAAGTAGAAATACACGCTATCATGGCCTGTGCCCGTGAAAATTTGAAAATGGACTACAAAAGTAGAAACATCCGCATTTTTACGGACAGTCAGGCTGCGATTAATGCTCTAGCGTGTCACGAAATCAAATCCTAGACAGTTTGGAACTGTCATCAGGACCGAAAAGCCCTGACAAAGAATAACAAGGTCACACTCGCTTGGGTGCCTAGCCACACATGACTGGTGGGTAACGAAATGGCGGATAAGCTAGCAAAAGATGGATCCTGCAAGGCAAACATAATTGCTGAAAGCGGACCCTACATTACAAAGACCACGACCCGAAATAAAATCTGTAAATGGGTAGCAACTAAGCACCGTCTACAATGGGTCAATTTGAATGGTCTGACACACAGCAAACGAATGGTAGCTAAACCATCGGAAACTCTAACTGCTGAAATCCTGCAACTACCAACTGAAATCCTGCAATTGTGGTAGGCCTACTTACCTTAGGACACTGCCCTCTACGAGAACACTTGCATAAAACGGGTATCTGGAAAGATGAACCTTTATGCAGGTTATGCTATGAGGAGGACGAAACTGCCGCCCATATAATCTTCCACTGTGAAGCAATTGCACGTAGGAGACACAAGCTTGATATTACAGCTGAAAGAGTCCCCGTGGTAAACATGGCACATATAATCTTGGACCTAATAGAGATCTATTTGCATGAACAAAACAATGTGGGGAAATACAATAGGCCAATGGGCCGCAGTGTTTTAAGGGCTAACCCCCCTGGACCCACAATAGTTAGAGAGAAAAAAAAGTGTTCTGAAGAGAACGAATTCAACCGGGGACCTGGAGCTCTTACTAATAAGTGTAGGACGTACGTGGAAGTGATTGCAAAGTAGGCAAAAAAGTTGCATTTTCTCTTGCACCAGGTGAACGGGACATCGCAGGACGGCAAGCAAGGGCTCTAAAAATGTGGCGGGGTGGCAGTCAAAGGATCCGGAAGAATTTTTGAGATCCGAGAAAATAAGCGCCTCAAAGGTAAAAAAATCGTGATAAAAAAATCGTGATTTTAGGTTTCGGTCTGGTGCGTTCAAACCTGGGGGGGTTGAGTCGCGAAAATAGCACCGCTCGACGGGGCTCTCGGTTCTACACCAGAAAAATGTACAAAATGTTCACAAAAGGATTCCTGCAGATAGCTTTGAGACGCGTCCTCCGAAACTCTCGTCGCTGCGCGACTTTTGCCTGCGACGTTATTCACATTTTTCTGCGATTCCGTGTCGCCCGACTAAAACGCCGCCTGGCGGCACCCGTACATCAGATTCTTGTAGCCAAAGAACAGGCGAACGACCCCACGTACGGCGAATTTCGATAAGACTTTCGGATCGGATCATTTAGGCGTCCAAAAATGACGAAATATTTGCAATGAAAAGTGAGTTTTTCGCATTTTGCAAAAATTTTAACTAAAAATGCAGAAAAGTAGGTGACAGTCGGACGTGTGGCGACGTTCCGGACACACCGGCGCCGGAACCACGTCGGTGCGACGAAAACTGTGCGAGTTGTGTGCAAAAAATTGAAAAACCTGGAAAAAATTACCCAGCTGCCCCCGGAGACGGCAGGTCGGTGAAATTATTTTTAAAAAATACCCGATTCTTCTGCAAATCGGTTGTGGGAGATTCCATTCGTTGCGGAATATCATCATCATCATCATCAAACAGCCCTTTGCGTCCACTGCTGGACATAGGCCTCCCCAATTTCCGCCCATTTCCTCCTATCCTGAGCCTCTCGCATCCAGGCTCCTCTTGTTCTTTTTTTCTCCCTTTGCTCCTTTTCTTGTTGTTTCATCGTCTGTCCATCTTGTGGGGGGCCTCCCCCTGCTTCGTATATCTGCTCTTGGCCTCCACTCCAGTAGTCTCTTGGTCCATCTTCCATCTGACATTCGGGCCACGTGTCCAGCCCAGTTCCACTTTAGCCTCGCCATACGCACAACCACATCTGTGACACCTGTTGTTCGGCGTAGGTCTTCGTTTGTGATATGGTCTCGTAGCGACACGCCGAGCATCGATCTTTCCATCTTTCGTTGTGCAATTTGGAGCTTTTTTGCAGTGGCGACGGTGAGTGTTGCGGTTTCAGTGCCGTAGGTCATAACTGGCAATACACATTGATCAAACACTTTCCTTTTCAAGCAGACTGGCAGATCGCTTTTGAATACGTCCCGAAGTTTTCCATATGCGGCCCAAGAGAGGATTATTCTTCTTTTAAATTCGCATGTTTGGTTGTCTCTAGTTATGCGTATTTCGTGACCTAAATAGGTGTATTTGTCTACGAAATCAATATCTCTATCGCCTACATCTATCTGTCTGCTCGGGACCAAGTTTGTCATACATTTTGTTTTGGAATAGTTTATTCTTAGGCCTACGGTATTACATGCTTCCTGGAGTTCTAATAGCATTGTTTTTATATCGTTAAGATCGTCAGCAAGCAGCACTATGTCATCTGCAAATCGCAGATTTGATAGATTTTTGTCATCTATGGTTAAGCCTTTTCTTTCCCAGTTGAGCTTTTTGAAAGCGAGTTCCAAAACCGCGGTGAACAATTTAGGCGATATCGTATCCCCCTGTCTCACGCCTCTACCAATTGGAATGAGTTTGGTGTTTTCATGGAGTTGAACCGTCATACTGGCGTTTTTGTAGATGTTGTAAATGGTTCTCGTGTAGCGATGGTCGACACGGCATTCCTGTAGTGCTTCCATAACTGCATCTAACTCGACGGTGTCAAATGCTTTATGGAAATCTATGAAGGCCAGTACGAGTGGTCTGTTGTATTCAATACTTTTCTCGACTATTGTTTTAACACTTTGTAGAAGGTCATTGGTTCCGTATCCTGTGCGAAATCCTGCCTGTTCCACTGGTTGGTAGAAGTCCAGTTTATTTTCAAGTCTATTTGTTATTATTCTTGTAAATAGTTTGTAGAGATGACTTAGAAGGCTTATCGGCCTATAGTTTTCTAGGTCAGCTATATCTCCTTTTTTGTGCATTAAGATCACAATAGCGTTGTTCCATTCATTTGGTACTGTACTGTTGAGCAGGCAAAGATTGAACAGGTCTCTGATTTTTCCTAGCAGGTGGACACCTCCGATTTTGATGGCGTCTGCGGTGACGTGGTCACCTAAAGTCATCTAAAGTAATATCTGGTAGTATTTCAGACCCTTGGTTTATGATGCCCTTTTTATTTGATACGATATCTGGTTCAGATTCCGGGATTGGTTCTTTTTGGCTTGTATATAGAAGTTGGTAGAATTCTTCAACGACATTTAGGATCTCCTCTGTGTTCGTTGTTATATTTCCTTGTTTATTTCTGAGTTTAGTTATTTGTCTCTTACCGCTTCCCAGTTTTCTACGCAGGACCTTCATACTTTTGTTGTTTTCTATGGTTTGTTGAATTTTATCTTTATTATGTGCTCTTATGTCGCGCCTTATTGCCTTCGATATCTGTTTATTTATCTCTCGTAGTTCTTCGATGGAGGTTGTCTCTTCACTTCTCATGTTTCTTCTACTTTGCATCAGCTGTATTGTTTCTTGGCTGAGTTTTTCTTCTTGTTTTGTTCTAGGGCAGCATGTACTTTGACTTTCTATTATGGCATTTGTTATTCGGTCGTTTAGGTTGTTGATGTTTTCATTTTTGTCCGCGTTTCCACTCGTCAACCGGTCTGCGATGCACTGTTGGTATTCCTCTACATCTAGTGGGCTGTGCCATTGTTGGTTGGTTGTCTTTTTAACCATTTTGTGTCTTTCTTTCTTTATATCAATGGTTATTTTTGATCGCACCATTCTATGGTCGCTCCCAGTATCAAATCTATTTAATACCGTTACGTCCTTGATTATATGTTTTTTATCCGTTATTACAAAGTCTATTTTATTTCTTGTGCGGCCGTCTGGACTTTCCCAGGTCCATCTTCGATTTAGTTTTTTATAGAAGAAGCTGTTCATTTGAAATAGGTTGTTTTGTAGTAGGAAGCCCAACAACGTCTCACCTCGGTTATTCCTGCCTTCCAGTCCAAAGTTCCTAAAGAAATTTCCGTATCATCGCTTTTCATTCCGATTTTGGCGTTGAAGTCTCCGCATATAATGGTGAATTGGACTGGTTGCTCTCTTAGGGCCGTAGATATATCGTCGTAGAAGATGTCTACTTCCTCATCACTGTAGTTGGTCGTCGGTGCATAGATTTGTACGATTTTTATGTGGTATCTTGTATTTAGTTTCAGGACCAGGCTAGTCACTCTAGGGGAGATTTTCTTTATGGAAATTATATTCTTGCTGTGACGTTTATGTATTATAAAACCGGTTCCACCATTGGAATTTTCGTCGTTTCCCGCATAATATAGGCTATGCCCAGATATTAGTTGCTCTCCCCGTCTTCTAATCTCGCTGAGACCAACAACATCCCATTTTATATGATCTAATTCTCGCTCGAGTTCGGTGAGTCTTTCCTCTGATTGTAGCGATCTTGTGTTGTAGGTTGCGATATACATGTGTATATTCTGCTTCTTTGTTGAGTAGGTTTTCTGCTTCATGTTGTCCCCCCAGATCCCCCAGATGTTTGTCCCCCCCAGAATCCGTGGGACAGAATGATTGGTTATCATTGCGGAACTGTGGAGATATTCTCCTATCCGCCTGGGGTATTTGTTTGTTTACATCTATCATTTTCATAGGTAAAAATAAGGGGTTTTTTGCCGTAAAACACCACGCTGGCAAGACGGGTTGGTGAGTTTGGTTTTCGGCCGCCAATTCTGGGTCAGACGCCGTTTGCAGCCGCCCACTCTGGGTCAGACGCTACTGTTGTTGCTAGTTTCGGTCCGCCCCGGGTATTTTATTTCCCCGGTACCACCCATATCTGGGAGGCTTTCCCCTACCGTTGCGGAATAATTAAGTATTAAAAAAAAAATACAAAAATTCGCCTTTAAGCTCTCTTTAATTTCTCTCCCCCTTTAAGTTCAGTGACGGCTCGTTACTCGTTTAATAATCCAGCGCAAAACGCTGAATGAAACGCTAGATGTCGGTGGCAAAAAAAAGAAGCCCCGGGCTACATCGCCCGGGACGGCGATGTGTAAATTCAGGGCCCCGGATCACATCTCCCGGAATGGCGATGAAAGGGTTAAGGTATTATTGTAGTAATTGGTAAATAAATATTTCATTTTTAGTTTTTTTTTTAACTAATTTATACTTTATTTGCGCTTTGTTAGACTAGTCTAGATATAAATAAGACAACTAATTATGGCGTAACATTCCAGGTACTTTTGCATTTGCTTACCTAAAACAACAAAGAACATTTTAATCTTTTCGAGTTGACAGTCCCGTCTTGTAGAATTTTGTTTTATCGTGTCTAAGATTGTAAAGCCTTGTCTAGTTTTGTTCTTGTTTAGCCTAGTTTTGTCTATTCCTATATTGTCTAGTTTTATTTACTATTGTCTTCTGCTTGAGTCTAGTTGTCTTCTTCTTGTCTATTTTGTTAGATAATTACCTTGTTAGTCAAATGATCCTGACAAGCCATTCTAATTTTCTCTGAAGTAGCTGGAGCATTCAGTCTAAATTCTTGAACACTTCCTCCATCCGCTCTTGCAGACTTAATGGCTTCACGAATAGCAAACAAGGCTGAACTTGCCAGGAACAGAGGAGGTTCACCAACTGCCTTCGACGAGTAAACCGCCTTGGGATTTCCTGTTCCTTTCAGCAAAGACACATTGAATTCGACGGGAATGTCGGAGAATCCTGGAATTTTGTAGGCTCCAGGTCCTTTGCTCAACACAGTACCTGTCGGTGAATAGATCATTTCTTCCAGGACGAAAAGACCGTAACCTTGCATGAAGGCTCCTTCCACTTGACCGATGTCAATAGCCGGATTTAAACTTTCTCCTAAAAAAAATATTTCAGATTTGTTTCATGTTATGACCTAAAATAGAAACTTGATAAATTAATTGTGTAATTCAATTCTTGTTACCCAAGTCCATAACGATATCGGTTCTTAAGACTTGATGGTCTCCTGTTAAACAATCCACTTCGACTTCAGTGCAAGCCACACCGAAGGTGAAATAATTAAACGGATTCCCGAAATTAGTTTCCCAATTGTAGTTAATGTCAGGTGTGCCGAAGAAACCGGTTGCAGATAAACTAATCCTATTGAAATAAGCTGTCTTAACCCATTCGTCCCAACAACCCTCCGGATTAGCACTTATTATAGGCTTAAGACGTTCCATGATAACATTACAAGCATTCTAAAAACCATCAATAAATTTAGATAAAATTAACTATTTTTTGTTTTGTTTTTCTTTACCATAACGGCCATTCCGTTTAGATCTGAAGTAACACTGGCAGCACTGGGCGAGGTATTAGGAACTTTGTCAGTGGCACACTCGCTCGTGTAGATTCTATCCATAGGAATTTCGAAGACTCTACTAGCTACTTGCACCATTTTGGTGATGATTCCTTGCCCCATTTCCACCCCACTATGGGTCAGAAGTACCGAACCATCAGTGTATACATTCACTAAAGCCCCAGCTTGTTCCATAAACGCAACAGCAAATCCGACACCGAATTTCGTACAAACTATACTAATTCCTCTCTTCTTCCAACGGTTTTCTCTAAAATAAAATTTAGAATAATGAGAAATAATCGATTTTTGGATAAACCTAGTCTAATCCTACTTGTTATAATTTTCAATGTCTTGTTTTCGCTTGTGGTAATGTGAGGTTTGAACGCATTCATTTAAACATTTGGTCAAATTACAGTTAATTAATCGTTGACTGTAATGGGTTGTTTGGCCTTCTTGGTACAAATTTTGGTAGTAGATTTCCAGGGGGTCTTTTTGCAAAACTTCTGCGACGTCCCTGATCATGTTTTCCGCCGCAAACATGGCCTGCGGGGCACCAAAACCACGGAAGGCCGTGTTAGTTGGCAAATTTGTTTTGCAAATTCTCCCAACGACGCGCAAATTTGGGATTTTTATTACGTTTTCTATATGGAAAACAGCACGATCCAACACCTACAAAAACTTTAATAAAACCCAACAACACAGTTTTATTTTGTTTTTACCTCACTAGAAAGATCAAGTGAATATCCTCCATTAGCATATAGCGTAGCATCATATGCCAAAATTTTCCCTTCTTCATCAAATGCTGCTTTGTACTTCGCCAAATATGGATGTCTTCCTCCAGTTGCTGCCATGTCTTCGTCTCTGTCTAACATTATGCGGACTGGGCGTTTAAACTTTCTGGAGGCTATGGTTGCTGCTAAAGCTATAGGTACTCCTCTGGATTGTTTTCCTCCAAAACCCCCTCCAATTCTCTTTATTCTTGTGACTATTCGATTCTGAGGAATGTTCAACACCCTGGACACAAAATCCTAAATAGAAACATTAGATTAAAGAAACCTTAAAGGAAGATTATGAAATTGTGTTTGTTTGTTTGGTTTTAGTACACACTGTTATTTCTGCATGGTGTTGTGAAGAAGTGAATATTTCAAAGTCGTCCTCTTTGTTGACTACCAGACATCCATGTGTTTCCAAATAAAAATGTTCTTGGTATCCAGTTCTGCATTCCCCTTCAACAACATTTTTTGCTTTGCTGAAGATTTCCTCAACATTTCCCACTTCGATTTTCCTCTGTTGCGGGAAAAATGATTCGTGTTGGATAGCGTTTTCAATGCTGACTATAAGAGGTTCTAATTCTTCATAGATTACTTCAACTTGAGTTGCTGCCTTTTGGGCGGTAATTTGATCTTCCGCTAGAACTCCCATAAGTAACTGATATTGGGCCGTTGTAGTTTTTGTTATGAAAAGTTCTTCGTCTTGGATGATACATCCAATTTTATTACGACCTTCTTCGATATCTTCCGCTGATATGAAACCGACGACCCCTTCCACCTCCAAAGCTTTTTTCGCGTTTATTGAAACTATGTTGGCGTAAGCTTTCTTGGAGTAAACTAAGGCTAGATAAAGTTCGTTCTCAAAGTGTGGAATATCGTCAAAGTAGACAGCTTCGCCTGTAGCCTGCTTTTGGGCGGATTGATGAATGATTGGTCTACCAACAGGATCAACAATTGGTTGTTTCTCAGGTAAAATAATTTGAAAACACTGTGAGCTTTTCGGAGCTTTATAACTGAACTTGTTGATGGCGCTTAAATCTCGAGAATCAAGTTTTAAGGTATGGAAAAGTGTCTGTAGTTCCTTCATTATTGCTACATAACTTCGGAAAAGGAAACTCAATGGTAAAGTCTTTCTATATTCCACCATTCCACCAGGAGCACCAGAATCTAAAGGTAAATCATTTAACAAGATTCCATAAGCTTTTTCCAAAGTAGTTTCACTCCAAGTTAAACCAATTAATTCCTTATTAGGGATTGTTTTCGTTGTCGGTCCCATTCCACCAAAAGCCATTTGGAAATCCTCGATAATCAAAGAATCTTCCCTAAACACAACATTCAACGCAGAATTAACTATAGCAATATCATCGTCCCTCCTTCTAGCTTGTTTGTGTGAATAAAAATACTGATTCTTCTTACTGTAAGGCAAGTTAATACACACCAATACCTCATCATCCTTCAATACATTCTTCCTGTAACTCGTGAAGAACCTCTCATCCATTTTCACAATTCTGCTCGTGTTGCAATTGGCGACTTCTAATTCGACTTGTGCGGCGATCAAGATTGGGTTTAAGTCGGAGATTGGGCTGCCGGTCATGATGTTGCCTCCAATTGCCGCGACGCTCCGAATCTGTTTACCGCCGAACCATTGAAGCATCTCTACGATAGCTTTAAAGATTCTCGTTTTGTGAGGTGGAAGAGTTTGGATTTCTATGTTTAACAGCTGTTCTAGGTTGTCTAAAGTGACGGAGGCACCAATTTTTATACCGTCATCGTGAAATTGCCATTGGGTCATTTCCGGGATATTCGTTGGTTGGATTAAGACTGGGTATACAAGTTTTTTGAACTTGGTTTCAATTCCAACTTCGGTATTTCCTACAACGATTTTAACTCCTTGATATTTTCTTTTCAAAACCATTAGCTCTTCTAAACTATTAGGTCTATACCAAGTCACTTCCTTGCCTTTGAAACACAAACTGTTTTGATACAAGTCGTCCTTTAGCTTTAGCTCTGGAGGAAATATAGGTTCTTGGCTGCTATCATAAGGAGTAAATTCGGTACGAATAAATAATTCTTCTTCGTTTTCAACTCTTTGGTTGTTTAACTTACAACATTTGTCTCCCATAGCGCAACCGTTACTACCGTTCCGCATTATCTCCCAATCTTCTGTGAACGTTTTGTAAGCTTCAATTATTGGTCGGTAACCGGTGCATCTGCAGAGATTTCCTTGGAAGGCTATTTCCATGTCTCTCATGGAAGGTTTCGGCATGTTCCTCAAGAGACAATACATGGACATAACAATTCCTGGCGTGCAGAAACCACATTGTGATCCATGAGCTTTCGCTATTCTTTCTTGAACCGGATGGAGTTTGGTTCTTGTCGAGCCAATTCCTTCCACTGTTGTTACAGCTAAACCATGCATTGAACAAACTGGAGACAGGCAAGCATTCACAGGAATATGACTAGAAAATGGGATTAGACTAATTATAATAATCTGAATGGAACAGAGCAAATATTGATAGTTACCACAAAGATTTTGATTGCGAATAAATATCAAGTTTTTACTTAAATCTAGACTAAAGGAGGACTAAATAATTTTCTTACGTTATTTTTTGTTGGTTCTTGTTGTATTTGGAGACCATGACAGTGCAAGCTCCACAACCTCCCTCTGCACATCCCAGCTTTGTTCCGCATAATCTAACTAGTTGTACAGTTAAGGACTTATTGGTATGGATCTTTGTTTAGTTCGTAACTTGTTGATTAAAGGAGAAAGGATACGTTTATTTCTTAGATAATACAATAAGGTCCATTCTGGGTCTGGATTTTCTTCAACTATCTAAATTTCAAGATAATCTATTAAAAAATTGTAGTATGGTTTAATTTATTTTATTTTGAAACAATTTTGAAAAAAATCAATAATCAAAAAACCATTTATTATTCTAAAAAGACGTTAATATTAAAATACCAAAGAAAATGGATTGAATTTTAAAAGTTGGATTTTTTACGATCAGCTAACATTTTGATTTCAGATTTGCTAACAAAATTATGTTTTAGAATATGAAAAAAATATGTTTTAGAATAAAAACACGGTCTAGGTGATTCGAAAGAAAACTTACGCATTACGTTGCGTTATACGCCTTTCTCTTTCTCTCACTGTAAATTTCTCTCTCTTTCTATTTTTCTCAGGGTATATTTTTATAATGTGTGCTCTCTCTTTATTTCGCAGAATGTTAGCCGAGCGTGGCCGATTTGTAACATTATAACTAAACCACAAAATAAAATAAAAGTAATAATTTTAAGTAACCTCCAACACAAAAAACTGTGCAAAAAAAGTAAAAAAATAAAATTTCTCTCTTTCCCTTTTAATTTTATTAAAAGTACCTATTAATATGTTGATGATGCGTCATTTCATGGGGTATCGCTATGGTATAACCAATAGGTATATAACGAATAGGTGTATACATAAGTATAACGAATAGAAAATACCTAGTTTCAAATTTTACGTGTGAACTTAGATGTATCAATTTTTATATTATTTGAAACGAAATTATATTAAAGTATTTTAAAATAAACATGACCACGTGGTTCTTGAAAACAATCTTTATTCAACATGAACATAACTGTGTATCATTACTTATACATATTGGCTTGCAACAGTGTTGCCAAACAAAAAAGAAAAATATAACTATTATCTACTACCTAACTGTAATACTTTCCCTTTTTTCTTTTATTTGTAGCTAACTTTTTAATACTTTTTAATACAGTCCTAACTTCTCATTCAAATTCACTAGTCGTGGTCTGGGCAGTGGCTTCGTCATGATGTCAGCAACCCGGTCTTCTGTCGGGATGAGCTCAACTTTGAGAGCACCTTCTTTCACTTTTTCTCTGATGAAGAAGTATTTTATTCGAATATGATTAGTGCGATGATGGTTCTCAGGATTATGACAAAGACGAATCGTTGCCTGGTTGTCTATCTGAAGAGTAGGTACTTGTTTCGGAGAACCCATTTCTTCAAACAATCTAGACAGCCATAGAATTTCTTTTACTGCCTCATTTGCAGCCACTAGTTCTGCCTCAGTTGCCGACATAGCAGTCAATTTTTCAACACGCAAAAAACGTCCAAGAAAGGACTCTCGTGATAACGAGTCAGGAAGCGACCCTGAGCCACAATATATTAGCACCCAAAATAGATTTTCTGTCCTCACCCAAAACCCAACGGTGACTGACAATCTAAACACATCGGACAATCAAACCAAAAATCAGCAAGAAACAGCAATCAACAGTAGCGAATCGAAGCCGCCCCCCATATTTATATCGGCAGTGGACTCAATAAACGCTCTAACCGCAACACTAAGCGAAATTGTTCCAAATGACGACTATACATACAAATCCATAAACAACGATGGCCGCCAACTGAAAATCCGGGCCAAGAGCACATACGCCTTCAGATCAATTGTACGCAAGTTAGACGAAATAGGTGCCTCTTATCACAATAAGAATAAGATCACTGCATCCCTCCACCTCTCCCAACGATATTAAAGAAGAAATCGAAAAGCATGGCCACCAAGTGAGGAATGTAATGAACATCAGACAAAGCAGAACCAAACTACCGCTCCCGCTACTCTTCCTAGATCTCGAACCGGCCAATAACAATAAAGATATCTATAAACTAGATCTCCTTCTCCACGCAAAAGTACAAATCGAACCCCCAAAAAAAAAAGATTGGAAATAGTGCAATGCACCAGGTGTCAAAGAAACGGGCATACGAAAACCTACTGCCGCATGCAATATAGATGCGTGAAATGCGGAGACGACCAAAGTACTGCAAAATGTAGAAAACCGAAAGACACCCCTGTCAAATGCGCACTTTGTGATAAAAATCACACAGCTAATTACAAAGGATGCCCTGTATACCGAGAAATAATAGAAAAAAGAAATGGAAACTCCCAGAAATCGCAAAATAAATCACTTTTACAGTATAGTCGTATGGAATGCAAATGGCTTGGTGCAACACCGCCAAGAAGTAACAGCATATTTACTCACAAACAAAATAGATGTTATGCTGATCTCCGAAACTCATTTGACTGCTAGAAGCTATCTTAAAATTCGAGACTACAATATATATGAAACACAACATCCCGATGGCAAGGCTCATGGTGGTACAGCAATTATTGTCAAAAAATCGATTAAACATTATGAATCAGTTAAAAGCGACAAAGATTATTTACAAGCAACTACCATAGTCATCGAAGACTGGAAACACGGCCCCATAACTGTAGCAGCCGTGTACTGTCCGCCAAAGCACGTAATAAAAAAATAAATGTTCCTGGATTTTTTCGGTAGTCTGGTACCGCGCTTCATCGCAGGAGGCGACTATAACGCGAAGCACCGGTTCTGGCGCGCGAGGCTAGATACTACAAGAGGGCGGGAACTTTATTAAAGCCTGTACGAGAAAAACTACGATCAATTGTCACCAAGGGAACCCACATACTGGCCCACAGATGTGAACAAAATACCAGATGTCCTAGATTTTTTCGTAACGAAAGGAATAGTCAAGAGTCATACACTAATAAGAGCCGATTTAGATCTCTCATCAGATCATACTCCCGTCACTTTGACCATTAGTACTAGAGTTCTCTTCCGGCAACGATTACCCTTCCTATATAACAAGAAAACGGACTGGAAAATGTTCCAATATAAAATACAAAGCGACATCAACCTGAAAATGTCCCTAAACAATGGCGACAATATTAATGCAGCCAGTGACTATATAACAAAACTAATATAACATACAGCTCGGCTAGCCACACTAGAAATAGAAACAGAAGCTCGCGAGAACTTTTATCCGAGAGAAATAAGAGAAAAAATAGTTGAAAAAACTATTTAAAAACTATTAATTACTAAAAAGAGTTGAGAAAAAAATGGTAGGTAACAAAAAATCCCATAGATAAAACGAACTTTAATAGAGCTATCCGAGAGCTAAAAAAGTCAATAAGAGAATTTCAGAAAGAATATTTCCAATATAACCTACAGAATCTAACAAACACGGCGGACACAGATTTTTCATTATGGAAGGTGACAAAACGAATAAAGCAGCCTCAGCAACAAAGTCAACCTATAAAAAAACCAGATAACAGCTGGCCCAGAAGCGACGCAGAAAAGGCAGAGGTATTCGCTAATCACCTAGCCAACGTTTTCAAACCGTATCCTGCAACTCAAAATATACCCGAAATACCTGAATACCTCGAGACCCCACTCCCAATGCACCTACCGATACAACACACCTCGCCAAACAAAATTCGATACTGTATAGTAAAAGAATTCAAAGCCAGAAAAGCGCCTGGTCATGACCTCGTCGATGGAAAAATTCTCAAAGAATTGCTCAGGAAAGCCATTGTCTTTATAACCACATTATTCAATGCCATAATCCGGCAATCTTATATACCGTCGCGATGGAAATCAGCACAAATTATACTCATTCTAAAACCAGGCAAACCCCCGAACGAAGTCACATCGTACAGATCAATTAGCCTGCTACCCACTCTATCAAAATTGTTCGAGAAAATATTGCTCAAACGAATGAACACAATAATTGACAGCGACAAGCTCATCCCGAAACATCAGTTTGGATTCAGAAACAGACACTCAACAATAGAGCAAGTGAATAGAGTCTACAACGCCATATCAAACTCGATTGAGGAAAAGAAATACTGTTCGGTTGTTTTCCTTGACATAAAACAAGCATTCGACAAAGTCTGGCAGGATGGACTCCTATACAAAATAAAACAAACCCTACCTCAATACTTTTAAATCATGAAATCATATCTCAACGCGAGAAAATTCCAAGTACGACAAGGACAAGAGTTCTCACAACTCTATTCAATAGAATCAGGGGTACCGCAAGGAAGCGTGATTGGTAGCCCCGTCCTATACACACTCTTCACGGCCGATCTACCAATCGAAGATAATGCAACGGTCGCAACGTATGCTGACGATACAGCAATCCTAGCAGCTGATATCGATCCAGCCGCAGTATCTAATATACTTCAAATACAGCTAAATAAAATCGAGGAATGGTTTGACAAATGGAGATTAAAAGCCTGCGAAACTAAATCCACCCACATCACGTTTGTAACAAGAAAGGGGAACTGTCCACATGTTAAACTCTATGGTCAGCCACTTCCAATCACAGATGAGGTCAAATACCTGGGAATCTACCTCGACAGGAGACTCACGTGGACTAAGCACATACAAACAAAAAGAAAACAACTCGATCTAACAGTCAGCAAAATGTATTGGCTCATTGGCAAAAAATCTAAGCTATCGATGTATAACAAACTCATCATCTACAGAACGATATTAAAACCGATATGGACATACGGTATAGAGCTATGGGGAACAACCAGTAACTCCAACATTCATGCGAGTGAATGTGCGAGCGCACAAACAATCGTAAACACCAGGGAGAGGTATCACTGGACACCCACCTAGAATTCGCATCAAACCCATCTTAATGTCAACCAAACAGCTGAGTGTTGTAATAAAAACAGATTGCCGTTTACTTATTAATAAAAAAAAAATCTAACGCTTTTGATGGTGATCAGGATTGTGGGCATAGCAGACTGAACCAATAATTCTTAAATGTTTTATTCTTGGTTTTTTACCTATCCTAAGTTCATAGGGACTTATACCATCTACAGATGATTTCCCAGTTCTGTATAGGATGTACAATGAGGTTGCTACAAGCTCTGCCCACATAGCTTCTGGAAAAATTAAATTTTTGTTTGAATATTTAAAAGTTCTTGCCATTTCAATTGTTGTCTGAAAATCTCGTTCACAAATTGCATTTTGCTGAGGCGTATAAGGGGCTGTCAACCTCTGCGTTACCCCCGCTAAACTTAGAATCTCTCTGATCTCCTTGTTGTCCGTCTCACCTCCATTGTCACTAATTATTTCTCGGACAGAATGACCCAACATCTTTGCATGTTGAAGCACCTTTTTTAACATATCTTTGACCTCAGATTTCTCTGCCATCAGATAGCCATATCGAAACTTTGTTTAATTGTCCTTGAATACAACTACATACCTTTTATTTTTGAAAGAATCTTTAAATGGTCTGCATACATCGGCCTATATCAATTCACCTGATTTTGTTGATTTTTCTCTATGACCAAATGGCAGCCTGCGGGCCTTTCTATAGATGCAAGGCTCACATAATTGCTTTTCTTTATTAACAATTTTGATGTTCAACTCTCTTTACATCTTATCTTGCACATGTCTTTTATCTTGATGGCCCCATCTTTTGTGGTACAACTGCAATTTATTATCAACAAAATTTACTTCAGGGTTTCTTTTCGGTAGTACTGGTTTAATTTTTGCCTCAAATAATGTGCCTCCGACATCTCTTGTACTATTCAGCAACAGCTTTCCTGATTTGTGAGCCAGCACTCTGTCGCAGTTGACTCAAACACAATTTTTGGATTCCTGTCATGTGCTGCTAGAACAGAAAATAAGTTTCTGCAAAAGTTTGGCACATACCAGACATCTTTTAGCAAAAATTCTTCCCCAGTGGTCAAGGTTTTTATTCGTACTGTTTCCGTTTCTAATGCAGGTAGGATTTCTTTTCCTGCTGATTTTATACCATATGGAGTCTTAAATACCTGATATTTTGACGGTCTCAAACTGTGGTTAATTCCTAAAATTTTACCGACTGGCACATAGTATCGTATTACCTTGGTGTCGTTTTTATAAATTTGGTGCATGCGCATTGCAATTTCGGACATGCGCATTACAATGGGAGGCGTAGTGAAAATAAGTTGAATATATTTTGTGACGAATAATAAATTATATTTTATATATTAAAATATATGTAGACAGACAATCATAGATTGTGACAGATTATATATATTTATGTTTTCTTTTATAATGTTTAGTAACACATTCTTGCTCCTTTCATTCACGACTTCCATAAAACATTTGTACGTGCCCCTCTCAATCCCACCAAATACCCATTTGCCTTTCACATGCTTACCCCTACGATTTTTTCTTTTGCCAAACAAGATTTCATCTATTTCTACAGTCACTCCGATTCCACCAAGCATTTCTTTTTCTCTTATACACATCTCCATACATATTTCTCGACAAAATTGCATCCAATCAGTCACAGTATTTTTATTCATTTTACATTCATCTATTATATTCTCCGTACTGTCTTTATGAATCCATTTATACATAAAAAGCATGATTGTAAATAATGACAAATTACTACATTCAAACCAACTACCCTTCCTTACACTCCTTGAAACCGTTTTGTGCATACCCACTTTCGCCTTTCTTTTATCGCACCGCCATTCCCACCCATCTTTTGTACGTTTTGCTTTCCCCAATTTCATATAATCTCCACACTCAACACAAACATACCTTCTCCCTAGCAATCCCAGATCCATCAACCATTCAATCAATCTCCTTCCACCCTGTTGCATCTCCCTTAATTTATCAATACAAAATTTCATTTTAAAAGTATTACAAATTTTCTACTTGTTAAACTTCTACTTGTAAAAATGTTAAACTTCAACGCCACTGAGCTGCCACATTAGTGCATTTTCTGCCACCTACTAGTCGGTCAGATTTTACTTGCCAAGGGTTTTATGTGTTTAAAAAATCCATTTTATTTCAACTATTGAGTTTAGAAGTAACTTAGTTCAAACTTATAATACACTCGAAACTATTATCTAAACTACATAAATAACCAACTACACAATTATTAATAAAACGTTAAACACTTTTCCTAACACCAAACACAAATGAGTTTTTATTTTGTTTATTAACTTTTAATCACGACACTTATTGCAAATATTGCAAATCATAATCTGTCTTTTTATAAACTCACGTAACTGGGTCTATAACCTTTTATATTATTTGAAAAGAAATTGTATTAAAGTATTTTAAAATAAACACGACCACGTGCTTGTTGAAAACGATCTTTATTCAACATGAACATAACTGTATATCATTACGTATACATATTGGCTTGTAACAGTGTTGCCAAACAAAAAAGAAAAATATAACTATTATCTACTACCTAACTGTAATAAATCTGCCTTGCAAGTTCTACTAACTTCCTGCAGAGTTTCGATATGGTATGCGCACGGCGGCGTCAAAGAGGACGGGCAGATACGTGAGAGCAGACGTCGTTGACGGTTGTGTTTATTTTGCAGTAGGGAAAGATGGTTCCTTCTGGAACCACCGCCACCGCTTCTGGTGAGATTGACCACTTCCAGTGAAAGGAGAAGAAAAAACCGGCAATATTTTATACCTAAAGCACTCAATTGACGAATCAGGAGTCATCAACAGCACGGCCCGATACATATACAACTTGGAAACACGAGAAAAGGCGCCCTTAATCCAGAAAAAATGTACGGTAACCTTCAGAAACTCAAAAATCTTATGACGCTACAAGGCAGGACTAAACTCGCTTTCGCAAATGGTTCCAGAATGGCCAACAAAAAAAAAAAACAAATTGTATTTACATTCGCCAAGTCAGAGTTAGAAATACGAATCTACTCACCACCAGCACAAAAGGGACTCGCCAAATGAAAATACTGAGGAATGGACAGAAACAACAAGACTTAAAACAAGAAAGAAAACGAGGAAAAAACGGGAAAAAAAGATACACGGTTGCAGTCCTCATAAAAGCAAATGGAAAAACATACGCTGACTTGTTAAGGATGGTTAAGAACGAAATCGATGAAGAATCTTCGGGAGCTAGTATTACAGCATTCCGGCAAACTATAAACGGAGAATTACACCTGAAAGTAAAGGAAGGTAAGGCTGAAAGTCTGAAACAGACTAATGAACAAACACTGCCGTACGTAGAAATTACCAATAGAACGTAGAAAGACACAATTGAGGTTAGGAAAGGACAATAATTGAAATAATCATTAAAAACATAAGACCAGCGTATGGAGAGACCCAAGTGGCGACAGTATCGCTTCCCGAGAAACAGGCTTAGGAACATCAAATCAAATCAAAATGTTTTATTTCAATATTTAAGATATAGGTATACAATATCTAAATGAAATATGTCGGAAACTAATCTTTGCAAATATATGCAAACACAAAATACAGATATAAATATAAATACAAGAGCATTAAGATTAAAATATAAAAACAGGAAAAAAAATAAGATTACAATAGAAATACGGAAAAACTAAGATTAAAATATAAATACATGAAAAATTAAGATTTCTTTACATTACACAAAAATTCATTAATGCTATAAGGTTCAATGTCATTTAACAGTTTAAAAAGTTCCCTTTTAAGCTGTTTAAAATTATCAATTTGTTTTATCCGCCTTGGCAATTTATTATATAAGTTGAGGATGCTGTATGGTGGTATTCGTTCAGTTAGAGCGAGGTTGTGTTTGGGAAGATCATAAAGTTCTGTATTATGTCTTGTTACGTTCACTTGGCTTATTATATATTTCAAATAAATGTTTATGTTTAAAAAAAAATATATACTATCCAATATATATGTACCAGTGCATGTTGAAATTTGGGCATTTTTTAAGTGCCCCCTACAAGACTCCCTGAATGGTAAATTTAGTAGAATGCGCACCGCTTGTTTTTGCACTCTAAATACTTTCTAGATGTGGATTCCATTTCCCCAAAAAAATTATTCCGAATCGTATGTGAGCATGGAAGTTTGCAAAGTATACCATCTTCATAACTTCTGGGTCCACATATCGACTAAGGGTTCTTAAAGCGTATACCGCAGTACTAAGTTTAATCACGACTTTGTTAATATGTGATGTCCAATCCAAAGTATAGTCGATTTGTAGACCCAAAAGTCTCACTGTCTGTTACGTTTTGATGGGTTCATCACCAATAATAATTTCTTCAGGGTATGTGGCTGTAGATCTTTTAGTTTGAAAAAATATCGATTTTGTCTTTTCCTTATTTAACACTTATGTCAATACCCGGGTACCCTTTTGCATGTTCTTACTTACATATCTTTTTAATTTAACGAAATATCATCAAATCCTTTCAGATCCTCGTTATTTGAGACTATTGACATCGATTCATGTACATAAATAATAAAATGTGCCAAAAAATATATAAACTTTTTGGACTTAAAGTCAAATACCCCGTTGTTCAATACCCGGGGTACCCGGGTACCCATATATAAATAAATAATGAAACTTATTTCTAGGGATAAAAAATATTACTTAATGTATAAATAAACGGATTTATTTAACTTTTAATTAATTTTATTATAAAACTTATTATAAATTATACATCAAATATTTTTATATTCAATGTATTATTGGCAACATGCGTCACATTTTACAATTGCTTTTGAATGTTCATCGAAAACGGGTTTGTTACATTCTTTACATGATTTTCTCGTTTTTTCTCCGTTTTTTATACACATCCTGGTAACAAATATGAAATGATCCGTCCAGTGAAATCTGTCTGTTCGGTGGACCCGCCTGGCTTACTTGATGTTGTTGCCCTGCTTGTAGGATCTATTGGTTTTCCATATATGCTTTCTATAGCAATCCTAGTGGTGAAATTTCTCATAATTTGCATATTTTGAGATCGTTCTTGAATAGCTGTCATACATAATTCTTCCCTTAATTTTCGTAAAAATACTTTATTTAGATGATATAGCTGGCAAGACTGGCGATATCTATAATATCTTATCCATAACATCTTATCCATTATATCCGCACCAATTTTTTGTTTTATTATAATACTGAACAATTTCTGGTTTCTTTTTTGTCTTCGCTGCAAATATGAGTGCATCGTAGATAGAAGTATAACAACTTTCTTTTTTTTAAGAACATAAGAGCATAGAGTAACTTTTTCATGAAACCAAAATAGAGAAGAAAATTCTTCACGATCTTTATATACTAGCATGTCTACTAGAATGTATTTTTTTTTCAATGTTCCTACAATTGTTAGGTTCCATATAATAAATGCTTTGCTAAAGGTAAAGTAATAACAAAATTATCCATCATAATATTTCTTCCGGGTCCTTTATATTTTGTAGCTAAATCTTTTACTCTCCTCCACTCTTTCGCCTTGATTTATTTCACGGCCAGTTGTTATTTTGCCAGTGTAAATTTGACCTTTAATTGGATATGAATTTTTGGCGTCGCATATCCACCATATTTTGATCCCATACTTTGCCCACCCGGCGGTTTTATTTATAGAAATAGGGTTTTTTGGGTAGTGGAATACTCTATGGGTAATCCCGAGTTGTAATGTGAAAGTCTCCGGGTATTAAATCTATTTTATTGAATGAAAAACCCATGCGGGTACACGGGTACCCGGGTATTGAACAACGTAGTAATGACTGGGTACTGACATAAGTGTTAAAATGAACCTTACTTTCACCGAACCACGATAACATCGAGGACATCGCTAGGTTGGCATTAGGTGTAATCTTTGCTAAAGATTTATGCACTAACAGTACCGTAGTATCGTCGGCGTAATTCACCATCGTATGTTGAGGTATGATCGCTATTTGTGGTAGTTCATTAATGTAGAGTGTAAATAATAATGGTACTATCTTGCGGAATCCCCATATTTACTACTCTTGGCATGAATTTCACTATGCCGCTCGGACTATCTAACCTGGTGATGTGGATTCTGTTATATAAATAGGATTTTATCCAGTCCAACACGACTCCTCTGCATCCATAACTGTAGAATTTTTCAAAAAGTATACCATGGTCGACAAGGTCGTAGACTTTTGACAAGTCAACTAACATTCCATGGGGTATATTTTTTGCATCCAAGTTTTGAATGACATCCGCTATAAATTGGTAGCATGCGGTATCTGTGCTCTTACCCTTTATGAAGCCATGCTGTTGTTGGCTAATAATTTTATGTTTGCTTGTAAAAGACAGCAATCTATTACATATTAATTTTTCAAAGGTCTTTGAAAATGTTGAAAGAATGTAAATTGGTCTGTAATTACTGATTGACGTATTATCACCAGCCTTAAAAATTGGAGAGATTAGCGCCACTTTTAAACTATCAGGGAATACCCCAAATTGAATTGAATTGTTTATAATATGCTGTAGTGGATTAAGCACACTGGAAATAACATTCTTTATTGCCACACTAGGAATAGACTATAGATTTTTAAGAAACTGGATTTAAAAAGATTGTATTATGATTATCTACAATTTTATTTAAACGGTACTCCAGGTTGTGCTTCAGATAGATTATTCGTTTTATCCGCAAAGAAATTGATGATATATGTGGACAATAAATATGGTTCTTCAATACCATCGAGAGATACTAGTTGTTTTGCTTTGTAACCTGTAACTTGATTTATAGTATAGTATATTATATAGTATAGTAGTATAGTATAGTAGTATAGTATATTATAGTTCCATGTTGTTTTCTGAACGTTGGGTGATTCTTCTAGCTGTTTGTTAAAGCGTTTTTTTTTCTCATCGCGTAGCAATTTCACGTACCTTTTGCGTAGCTTGTTTTACAATGGTTTAAGCTTACGGTCATTATAAGATATTGTTTGCAATAGCTCCAGATATTTTTTCATATCCTTTAGTTCTGGATTTGAAGAGACCCGGGGCGTCATTGGTTTACTGTTTACACTTACTTTAGGAAATGCTTCATTAAATTTTGTGTACAATATTTCCATGAACACGTTCCATTGTTTGCTAACTTCGGTACAGTTAATGCTGTATAGGTCACTCCATGATACATTATCCATGAGCTCCCGGTGGAATTTTCTATTGTCATCGTTTAGTACTCGAATTTGTTTACTGGTTATATTTCCATTTTTTTTTTATTTTCAGGTTCAAAACCTGGGCATAATGGTCAGATATTGGATAATTTAATGTCTTCATATCGTACTCAAACTTTGTGTTTACTATAATATTATCTATACAGGTTCCAGTTTGAGGATGGCTTACTTCCGTCGCTACTGGTACAGTGTTAAACGATTGCAATAAGGATAGAAATTGCTGACATAAGTTTGAATTTTTCAGGGTATTAATATTGAAATCGGCTGCGATAATAAATTGCCTTCCATCATGTTCTAGGATTATTAGGAGTTCATGAAGTTTTTCTATAAATCTTTTATTGTTTGTCAAAGGGGCTCTGTAAATTCCCACTACTATTATATCATCTCCGTTTAGAACAGATTCTATCGCAGCACATTCAAATATATTTTGTTCAGCAATGCCACTAATATCGGTCCTTGATTTACTAGTGATACCTTCTCTGCAATAAATGTCCAGTCTGCAGAAGTGGTCCGTTAGTTCAATTTTTTTTAATTTTAAGATTTGAATTTGTTCTGCGCTCTTCCAGTGTTCTGTAAGAATTAGAAATAGACAGTTCTTGACTTTTTCCAGCATAAATTCTAAGGTGTCAACCGAATTTCCTAGTGACTGTACATACTGGTTAACTAATTGTACAGTTGATGATGCTGTTTTATGTTCCATACAGGGTTTCACAACTTCTATGTCGTTTTCCCTTCTCGTTAAAAAAACGGTTCATACAGGTGTTACGAGGCCATGTTTCGGGTTTATTTAATCCCTGGAAATCCTCAGAAGGCACCGAGACCTTAAAAGACGAATATTCACTCGGATGCCTAGATTGTATTTTTTACACATTACTTGTTTAAAGTTTTTGTTTGTTAAGTATGTAAATATGTCCTTTTCGCTTAGTTGGGGATCCAAACGAAATACATGTAAGTGCTCATACTTCAAGGCCGCTTTTATTTCAGTTGTATCATCGTTATTACCGTAAATTATATTGGACTTTCTAGGCCCTCTTCTCCGGGAGCGTTGAATGTCCCATATTTCATTGTTTTGAATCGACTCTACATTCGCTGTTTCATACATTTGAGTTTTATTTATCTCGGGATTTTTATTTACATGTTTTGTGCTACCTTGCCTATCCTTGGCAGCATTTAATTTATCAGGCCGACGTTTATCGTTGATAACGCTGGTATTTGATGCATAGATGTCTGTTTGTGGCACATTTCTGACGATTTCTGTTGTTTCCCGCTCAGCCATAACTTGAAGGTTCAATAACTCCACTGTTAAAACTTTTTTGTGCTAAAACTTCTACTTGTTAAGATAGATCGGCGATGACTGCAAACAGTGGTTGAAGCTCCTTTTTTATAGCCTCCGACATAAATTTTTCGAAATTACCGCGTGTTAAAAAAGTGGTAAGGATGTCAAATTGTTTATTAGAAGGGATGTTAGACCTCAGTTCCCTCGACATGTTTGACGGATGTTGCACACACAACAGATTACTAATTATTAAGAACTTTTCGGGACAAATCGTCCTAATCTATTCCATCTAAAGGCACATTAAAGTTCGGATGGGCACAAAGCAGGGTGAGGGAGAAAATCCAACTGGTGAGACTGTGCAGATGCTGGCACCATGGTACTACGTGCAACGGCCCAACCAGCCAGAAACTGTGCTTTAATTGTGGTCAAAAAAGCCACAAATCCATTGATTGCAAAAATGAAATGTTTTGTCCAGTTTTTAATATGAAGGGACAAACGTTCCAGGTAATGCGTGTATACTGCGGCGACGTGGGCAGTGCACATCATACCGTGTTTGAATGCAGTAGGTGGATATCCGAGGACAGATGGAAGGAGTAGACAGGCCTCAACCTAGAGGTGCAAACACTGGTAGACTGATGAGTGATGCTAAGATCACCAGAGGACTGGGCATACGCGAAGACAATGATACGTGACCTCCACACAAAAAGAACAAGACGAGCGGACAAAAATAAACTACAGAAAGGAAAACCATTGAGCCAGATTCCCGAACCCTCGACATAAACACTCGACATCGTTGAGGTTAATGCTGTGTATAGAGCTCCTACAGTTCCAGGATGTTCGTGATTCCGGGGAGTCCACTTGTCAGGTTAATTGATATGCCTGCTACGACCCCCCCCCCCAAAAAGCAGAACATTCAAAAGAAATCCAAGCTTGTGTCAGCTTAAGAACAGAGTGGTCAGCTATAGAATTAATGGTTCAGTGATTGATGTAGATAGCTTTATTATTAAATTGAACAGTCGTTGTACGAGAAGCCGTTGACCGGAAGTGCTCAAGGTCACCAGAAATGGCCAAAGTCTCCGGAAGTGTCTAAAGTCTCCTGAAGCGGTGGCGTATTTCTCTTGTACCCATTTTCTTCTAAATCTAAAATAGTTGTTAAGCCAGAATTTAAATTAAAGATTTAGAGAATGTCTTATACCATTCGTAGACATTTCTGGCCGAGATTTAAAAACAGTGAAAGAAGAACAGGTTAATATAAGATTAAAGGCGGTGATTCTTATTTCGAAATATTATAAGGAAAACCATAAGCCACAGAAGATGGGAATTGTAACGGATTTCGTTTCAAAAAAACGTTCAAAAAGATCACCCCGTACTGATAGTAACAAGATCAGATAAAGGTGGGAATACAGTAGTAATGTATAAAGATAAGGTGACCAGACGTACTGATTTAGCCAGTGCAGTACTTCTTTGAGATAGTCTGTACTGTCCAATTTTGAGGCACTGCATTTGTACTGCCTTTCTCTAAGAAGTACTGCTTGTACTGCTTTGCATAATATTGTCAAAATAAATAATTATAACTGTGATGTTATGCATTTCCAAAGCGAACATTTTGCTCACAATTCAGTATTGCTAATAGTGGCAAAGCAGCAATAACAAAACATTGCAAGAGTATTATTACTGTTTATATTGTTTATACAACACTTAGTTTTTAATGCAGCTGGCCTGGAAAAATGGCGGTTCGCGGGCCTCATGCGGCTCGCGCCGACATTTTATGCGGCCCGCGAAGATCATTAAAATTTTCATATCATTTTTTTTTGTAAAGCATAGGCTTGGCCTTCCACTTCTTTGTTTCTTGTTAATGTTACCAGTACCTCGGAAGCAAACAACTGATCGTAATACCTGCCTTATAAACTGATTCCTATTAAATACATCCATAGGATAACGTTGCCTAAATTCTTCAATGCACGGGTCGATACTGTATTCCCATTCACCATTTTCCAGGCGTTTACGATTACGAAAATAACTCGACAATAAAAGTTTTCTGCTCTTTTGTAAACATTTTTAAATTAAATTAATTAAGACAGGTAGAAATAACATAAAACGGCGAATTAATTTGTGTATTCGTGAAAATGGACAATACATTCAACATTGTTATTGTAATGTTTGTTCTTCTTTGATAATTTTATAATTTACAGCACTAAAATAAATCAGTGTTAAATTTATGAGAAGGCGTTTTATTTATAGCTAATGAAATTGTTGAACTTAACACTAAAAACAATGCGACATAACCTCAAGACCACTGACAGCTGTTTAGAAATGACATTTGATAATTTGTTTAATTTTATGTCTGGAATTAAGAAATGACCTACGTCTTCAAATTCATGGCAAGAGTGGAATCCAAGACTTTTGGGACTCACGTTACATTATAGAGAGACAACAGTGAAGCCACAAGCTCAGCGGCAAAAAGAGTACCTACAGAGAAAAAGGAAAAACCAAAAGAAATTATAGAAAATACTGATTTAGAAAAGTAGGTTGATAACATTTTTATTATCTGAAGCAATTACGTACTGTTTACATAGGTTTATCGTACATTTGATTCGAGTGTTTGTTGCTTAGTTGACGGATTTGATACAATTGGATATTATACTTTAAACTAGATTTATTTAAGAATACTTTGCTGGTGGATTGGACCTGTCTGCTTTTAACATCCTTTCTTGTCTTATATATCTTCACACCCCCGAGTACCTGCTTTTATGAGGATCTCAATGGTTGGATTTCTCAGTATTCTGTTCAAAGTTTAGAATGCTCGGGCTTTACAACATACATTATAGAGAGATAATAGTAAAATCACAAGCTCACCATAAAAAAAATAATAGAAAATCAGAGTGAAATAAAAAGCCAAAAACAAACGCTCAAAGTCAACAAAAATTTAGAGAGAATCAAAAAAATAAAAATTAACTACTGCCAGGTATTATGAGTATCTTTCGCATGATAACATGCTACAATAAAATTTGTTTTTATATTTCATTATCAACTTAAAATAATGATATAATAAAATAAAAAATGCGTGAGGAACTTCGTTTCTGACGGGGTCCCCTAATCGCACACGATTTTGTTTGTTTTATAAACAATGCATTGGTTTAGGGTAGTGTAATAATATAATCCCATCAAAAACATAAAATGTAAAAAGTGCCAAGTGTCGTAACATAGTTCTTTCGCTACAAAAAGTTGTGGGATCTCATGTAAGGCCAAGTTAGTTATTTTAGTTAGTGTGTATGTAGAAGCACCTATTCAACTACTTCGTTAAAAATTGTAATCTAATCAATTACCTATCAACATTTATAGTAACCGTATCACTATTAGACACCTTTATTTCTATTATAATTATAATGACTTGGTTATAAATATAAAGTTAAAAAAATCTAAGTTAATAATATTTGTAAAACTCTCTAATCTACTGCCCCATTTATACCAAACACATTTCAAATGAAACCAAATAAATTAAAAAGTAAGAATTAATCATCTGATATAAATATGGCTGAGAAGCAGCCCCCTGATAGGAGCGCAACTAAATACTATAAATGTCATCCTAATCAACGAGTAGCCACTGTGATATGTATCTTGTGTGAAAACTATTAGCATACGAGGGACGTTAGTAAGTTAAAAGACACAAAAATCTTAATTGATGCCTTTGTAATCTGTCCAGACCACGTGGATGTTGACATAACCAAAAAACTGAATACCGAAATTTTAAATTACGATGCAAGATTCATAATTTCTCAAATTAAATTACTTAATTAAACCGAAAGAAGATCTTATAAACGAAATCACAAATAATAGCACAACAGAGCAAGACAATTCAATTCCCCAAGAGTGCAATTAACTGGAAATTTTAAGGTTAAAAAATAATCTACTGGAACAACTAAACAAAGAGTTAATGGATAAAAATAAACTTTTAAAAGAATTAATGTCTAAAGAAAAAGAGAGTAAATATACAGCCAAGAAAATTTATGCTGAAGCATACACTGTTATAAAATCGAAATCAAAAAGAGTCCATAGGTATATAATAAAGTAACCAAAGGAAGATAAAACTAATATTAAAGAAATGATCTCACACTACTTAAGAAAAGAAAAATCTATACAAACTAATAGGGTGAATAAAAAAAAGCGACGATGAAATAATTATCAACTGCCTAAATAAGGAAATTAATAATGAAGCCGAAGAAGTTTTGAAAAGAAAATTACCCATAAGTTGCAGGGTACAATGAGAAGCTATTAATAAACCTAGAGTAAAAGTGGTAGAAATTGATAACTGTAACAATATGGATCTCAAAACCTTAGAATTCGATATAAATACAAGAAACTTTAACAATTTTGAAACAAAATGCCAAACAGTTCACACATACTCAAATGAAACAACCAAAACTCATGGCATTATCCTAGAAGTATATATATATATATATATATATATATATATATATATATATTTTTATATATATATGTATATATATATATATATATATATATATATATATATATATATATATATATATATATATATATATATATATATATGTCTTATATATTTGTATATTTCAACAGAAATATACAAATATATAAGAGAAAATAAAAACAGAATCTATGTAGGATATCAATATTGCAGAGTCTTTGATGACTTTAACATGAAACCTTGTTTAAAGTGTGGAAGGTATGGTCATAATACTAAAAAATGTGTTAATGAAAATGCTTGCATGATTTGTGCTGGGTCCCACACAACGGCCAGTTGTAATGAAACAGATAATCCTCAGTGTGTAAACTGTATTTTCAGTAATAACAAATATAGCACCAAATATGAGACAAACCATTTTGCTACAGACAGTGAAAAGTGCAGTATTTTAAAACATAAAATTAAAAAAAAACATAGATATGACAGACGTGCAGCCTGTGATTCATTGTTAGTACAGGAGGTGCGAGAAAATGGATAAAGAGGACTGCTAATAGTGCATCACAACAACCAGTTAGTGAAAATAGATCTAAGTTAACCAAAATATCTCAGTTATTTGAATATGGATCAGGATCTTGACTCTGCTGAAATTGCACATACTGAACAAGCTTTTTCTGATGTGCAGGCCCTTAACTGTAATTGTAACGAAAATAGTAAGTTAATACTACACGTGAATATTAGAAGCTTAAATGCTAATTTTGAAAAATTACAGTTGTTTATTGCAAGCCTTACTAATAAACCCCTTGTAATCGTGTGTAGTGAAACCTGGAATCTAGATTACTATAGGTATTTTTGTCTTAATGAGTATGAAATATTTTATAATGGAAGTAACATAAATCGATCTGATGGAGTTGTAATGTATATTAAAAAAAAAATTGATTTATCATACTATTATTCATAAAATGAGTGGTTTAATTATTTTGTGCTCGGATATAAATATAAAAGGTAACACCACTTTTAGAATCTCTGCTCTCTATAGATGTCATGATCTACACAAGAAACTTTTCATTTCAAATCTAAATACCTTTTTGAAAAGTAATAGAAATTGTAAAAATCATTGTATACCTAGTTGGTGATTTTAATATAGATTTGATTTCTCTAGATACGGATGGTCATGTTTTTCTCAATGACTTACTCTCAAACAAATATCTACCATATTTCCAGGGTGTTACTAGACCTTCTCTGAATTCTGCTGTTGGAACTTGCATAGACAATTTTTTTGTTAGGAGTAATTATCTTAGGAGTTATTTTGTAATCAGGTCAGAATACAAAAACAGCTCACAGAAAAATTCCCAACAGACAAAGGACTAAGACAAGGAGATGGCCTGGCCCCGATCCTATTTAACCTAGCCCTAGAGAAAGTGATCAGAGGCACAGGAATAAAAACTGACAGCACCATTATAAACAAGTCATGCCAAGTTATAGGATATGCAGACGATCTGAATATAGTGGGAAGGAATGTACTGGCAGTGAAAGAAACATTCATGCAGTTGATAGAAGAGGCAAGACCGATAGGACTGCTGGTGAATGAAGACAAAACGAAATACATGACCATAAAATCAAGGACGCGGCTGGGACAGAACATAACCATGGATAATATGAATATTGAAGTGGTACGAGAATTTAAATATCTGGGCTCAACAATGAACGAACAGAACTTAATACCACAAACAATTCAACAGAGACTGATAGCCGGGAATAAAGCGTACTACAGTTTCAAGCGTAATGAAATCGCAAATAGTGGGGGTAAAAACTAAAGTGAAAGGGTAAAAAACCATCATTAGACCGATAGTGACCTACGGGTGCCAATCGTGGACAATGACGACCAAACATGAAGACCTATTATTAAAATTCGTGCGAAAAATATTGAGAAGAATATTTGGACCGATCCAGGATGAAGACGGGTGGAGGATAAAGTATAATCACGAACTGGTACAACTGTATAAAGAAATAGACCTAGTCACATACATAAAAATACAACGGCTGCAATGGGCAAGACACGTAAACCGCATGGGAGAAGAAAGAATACCACAGAAGATCTACAAAGGAAATATTGAAGGCAACAGGAGACAAGGCAGACCACGACTAAGATAGCATGACAACATACAAAAAGACGCAAGAGAACTAATAGGCGTAAGGAACTGGAAAAGAGCAGCAGCGGACAGAAAATGGAAAAGAATGCTAAACGAGGCTAAGAAAGGAGGAGGCTAAGGCCCACAGAGGGCTGTAAGGCCACGGATGGATGGAATTATCTTAATTTCTAAGCTTATAAGGTTGCCAATGGTTTTACAGACTATTTTCCTTTATGTTTAGATATAGATCAGCCAATTGAAGTAAAAAATGTAACCAAACGATACATATTAACGACGTATATCGATTACAATAAACTAAAGCAACTTATTTATAACACTAACTGGAAACAAATTTTGGATCTGCAGGATCCAGAGATGGTAACTGAATATTTGATCGATACTCTGCAGAGCCTCATAAAAAGGTCTACAAAAAAGTCTAAAAAGAGATCTTTAAAACCGCGGAAAAGTGGATGACTAAAGCTAAGCTATAATGACATCCTGTGCAAACAAAGAGGCACTATATAATACTTTACAAAAAAAATCCTAATAATGATTATCTTAAAAATATGTACAAGAATTATGTAATAATTCTAGACAAAGTAATAAAAGAGACCAACAATAAATATAACAAAGAAACGGTTGACGCCAATATCAGAAACCCTAAAAGATTATGGAATTTTATTAACGCTAAATTGAACAAGAAAAACAAGCTGAGCATAAGAATATAGGTTGAATCGGCGAAGAAGGAAACAAAATTGAAAATCCGACGGAAATAGCCAATTCTATGAATAGTTTTTTTCTGTAAAATAGGCATTTAACTGAGTCATACAATAACACCTCCAAAAGATGTAAGAATTAACTTACCACCTAGAAACTCTTAAGAGTATATTTTTATATCCAACAGATTCAAACGAAATAACTCATATTATAAATAATATGCACGAAAAAGCGGGCGGTCTGGATTGTATAAGTATAAAAATAAAGTGGCAGCTATTTATATTGCACAACCTCTCACTCATGTTTTTAATTTGATAATAGAACACTCAATCTGGCCAAATGCTTTAAAGAACGCGGAAATAATACTTATATTTAAGTCAGGAGATAAAAAAAATGCCACAAGTTATAGACCAATTTCATTAATCTCAAATTTAGCAAAAATATTAGAAAAAATAATACATAGCAGATTATTTCACTTTTTTAAAGAAAATAATATATTAAATAAGTACCAGTTTGGATTACTTAAGAATAAAGGCACTAAAGATGCACTAAGTTGCTTGTCAGACACGATTTATAAGAAACTTGATAAGAGCAAATGCATTATTACCTTTTCTTGATTTAGCAATGGCTTTTGACATTGTAAATCACGAATTGCTACTTTGCTACTTTACAATTATGGAATAAGGGGAAATGTGCATAAGCTCATGGAAAGCTACTTATCAAACAGGAAGCAGAAAGTCAGGGTAAATAATATATACAGTACTTATCAGAAAGTTACTACAGGGGTACCACAGGGCACTATTTTGGGTCCTATTCTCTTTGTAATATATGTCAATGATCTACTAGTGAAATGCCGAATGACTCTATAATTTCTTACTCAGATGATACAGTGGTACTCACAGTAGAAGATTCGTGGTGCCTCGCACGCGATACCATGAATAAGTACCTTGATAGGGTCTCAGTTTGGCTAGCTTTAAATAGATTGTCACTAAATCTACAAAAACAGTCTTCATGACTTTTGGAAACAAAGAGGACAGTATTCCTAAACAAATAAATATAAGAATCGGGGACTATCAGTTAAAAAGAGTTTTAACTTTCAAATACCTTGATGTTATATTCGAATACAATATGAAATGGAGAAGACATATTGAAACTATAGTAAAAAAAAACTAAATATCTAACCTTTGTCTTTGCGAAACTCTCCAGGTTTATGACCAAAAATACCCTCTTGAAAATTTATTATTGTCTTTTTCATAGCCACATTAATTATGGTATAATTGCCTGGGGCATTGCTTATAAAAGTCATTTAAATATATTACAGTCTGCAAAATAAAATAGTAAAAATAATAAATAAAACAAATAAATACCAGGCTATACTGACCCCATTAAACATAGAACAAACATACATATTGGAGTCAACTGAATATCATTATTGGTATTTGCTAAATTTACATGTGAATCACTTAGTAATACGAGGATTAAGAGTATTTGATTACCTGAGGTTAATTTAGAAATTGGTAAGAAGAACAGTTTTTACGCGGCGACTTACAATTCACTTCCAGTAGAATAGAATTAGTATAAAGAATAAATTAAAAACAAACTGGGCAAGATTAAATATTTAAAATGATCGGTTTTGAATTATGTTTTCACTCTAGAGATTTATTTATTATTATTTTTTTTTAATTTGTGATATAATGTATTAGTTAGTGTTGATGTTTAAATGTTTTCAAATTATTTTTTTCTTTTGTGCAGCCAGGCCTATGTACAGGTATTTTCAAATACCTCTGTAGTAATTACAATTTAAATCATGTAAATTATCTGGTTTACATAAATAAAATAAATAAATACGTACAAGGGCGATGCGTTCGTTGAATATTATTTTTAATAATCCTTATTTTTCATGTAATGGAAAATAAAATTTCGGGATTTTTTATTTTTGTCTTCCATTATAGGCTAAAGGCTAACTAAAATTCAAAATTTGAAGTTTGTAAGATTGCTAGAAGTACCTTCGAATTTTGATGATCGATGACAAAATTGCGAAATTTTTAAAGGCTTGGACTTTTTGCGTACAATAAATAGATGTTTTTTTAAATAATATCTGGAAAAATACAAACTTCGGTGTATTCATACAAAAACGGTTACTTTATCTAAAAAAGGTTACTTCGTCAAAATAAAATATAAACACCCCAATAATCGATTAATTCGTACAAATAATAATGGTATAGTACAATAATTTATGGATTTGTACAAAATAAAATAAATTCACCCAAAAAAAGGTTTAATTGTACAAAAAAGGTTGATCCATCCAAAATTTGATTGCTCTTTACAAATAATTTTTTTTATACAAAATACAATTCTCTCTTCACAATAAACGAATTTTACAAACAACGACTTGATTCCTTCAAATTTTATTTTTAACTACCGCGGCGTATAACGAAAGAGCGTAACAGTCTTACGACCAGAAGCACTGTATGCCATGGAGGGTCTTTCGTTGAACCGGAGAGGTCTGATAGAGAAATTGGAAATCAGAGAGAGGGGAATCATCAGGAAGATCCTAGGCCCGGTAAAGGAAGATGGGGTATTCCGAAGACGACATAACTCTGAGCTCTACGAACATGTTGAGAGGCTCTCTAACTGTGTAAAGAAAAGAAGGGTGGCTTTCTATGGCCACGTTGCAAGATTGCTTCCAAACCGACTAACGTACAGTCTGTTCGCATTCTGGCAAAACAAGAAGGTTCGTACCACTTGGTTAACAGAAACCGAGGAAGATATTAAAGAAGTGGGAATAACAGATCTCCAAAACAGACAGTCTGTGAGATGCACGCTGAAGGAAGTCCGTGGATTTTATGAAAAACCCTAAAGGAAGTCCGTTGATTTCAGGAAAAACCCCGAAGGAAAGTTACCCTCTGGACAGAAGAGAGAAAGGAGCTACACCGGCAGAAGATTCGACAATACTGGGCAAAGAACAAAGCCCAACAGTTGAACTAGCGTGGTGCAAAGTAGGCCTATTCGAAAGAAGATGAAAGAGAGAGCGCGCGGTATATAAATATACACTGAGAGAAAGAGAAAGAAACTAGCGCGGCGTATAAAGTTTTCTGCCGAATCCTCATATCGAGACCTCCCTAAAGGAACTTCGTTCTAAAAATAGGAAGTAACCGACCACTGTTTAAGGGTAAAGCTTTCTTCTTTCTGCCGTTTTGCTTAAAGATGTGAGATAGAAATCGAAGAGAAACGGAAAACGGATGATTTTACATTTATTATATTTCACAGTTATTTATTGTATTTTATTGTCATATTTGCCCTTTAGTAATTTTACAGAGTTAACTCTGATACCTAATTTATTTTCGAGCTAATCCACTCATCAATAAGGTAAACAGTTTTTTCCTTTCAGTATTTTTATGCACACCTATGTATACCTATGCACACATATTATATAATAAAGGGGGGGGGGATTATTAAATACACTCGTAAATTAGCATTTTGCACTTATTAAGTAAAATAAAAAACCTTTTTTGGGTGAATTACGAATATGTTGAACGATTCAATCGATTATTGTATGGAAAAATCATAGTTTGTACGAAAAAATCAATTATTGGATGATTACATTTTATTTTGGATGAATTAACCTTTTTTTGGATTAAGTAATTTATTTTGGACAAAGTAAACACATTTTGGATTGATTAATTTATTTTGTATTTATCAAGCTATTTATTGTAGAACTTCATCCATTTATTGTATGTTGAGTATAATTCTAATCGAATATTGGATGAATAAATTTTAAGCGATTTTTAAGAGAGATTTATTAAGAAATTTTTGGATTTTTGATTTTTTCTTTCCGTTATAGCCTAAGGCTATCTAAAATGCAAAATTTGGAGTTTGTAAGATTGTTAGAAGTACCTAGTACTTCACCTAGTACCTAGTTTAGAATTTTGATGATCGGTGACAAAATTAAGAAATTTTTAATAATTATTATTTTTCAATTAATGGATAATGAAATTTTGGGATTTTTGATTTTTTCCTTCCGTTATAGGCTAAAGGCTAACTAAAATTCAAAATTTGGAGATTACAAGATTGCTAGAAGTACCTTAGAATTTTGATGATCGGTGAGTGTGTCACTTACGAAATTAAAAAAAAATTTATTGGCGATAATTTGTAAACTATAGGGTATAATTATTAGGTATTTCGCCAATATAGCCAGTTGTAATATGTCTGCTGATATCTAAAAATTCAAACTTCTTGCTCTATACACAACGAAGTTACAGTAAGTCAAAAGTGCCGTGCTTCGCTTCGAGAAAAGGTAGTATAATACGGTTGTGCTCGACTTGGCGGGGGCACTGCCCCATGCCCCCAGATGTTCAAATATGGCGGTAGGTTGTCAATTGTCCATGAGAGCGAAATTGTGTTCACGAACGAAGTGAATGCGCTCATTCGCTCGAGAGAGCAATTTACAATACCGCACGAGTTTCAGATATTTTTTATTACTCATGCGAGGGGACGTATCTTACAAATTTGGGATACAGTGGCCATCCAAAAAAATAGAAGAAAAAATGAAGAATTGGCTTTTTCAATTGTCTCCGGGGGTGTGGATTCGTCATAAGAACTCTCATCAGTCTCCGGTATCACCATAGAATTTACACTCATTTTAAAACGTTTTCTTCAATTTTAGTTTTTATTTTGTAATGAAAAAAAAATTCTGTCACTTTCACGTCACTTTTTTAATATTGAGGTTTTGATTGTGTTTATTTTATTTATTGAATTGTTTCTTTTTTACTGTAACTTAGCGATTTTTATTGAATATTTGCTTGCGTTAAGCCGGGGTTATATTAGAGCCACGGCGCGTGTCGCAACGATGCCTCACGCAACGGGCTGTGATTATACTACAGTGTCGCGTCGCCGCGCGTGCTTATGAAATTTTTGTCAGTTCAGTAGCGACCGCGTAAACGTCCGCACCTACTTGCAATGTTCTCTTCCGGCTCGGATACGGATCTTGAAGAAGATATTGCTTACATATTTATGTTAAGCCTACTCAAGAAGAAAAGAAAGAAGAGGAGATACTGGGTGCACTCAGTAAATGCATTCAGAGGAAATTCACCAATATTTCAGGATGACAAAAACACAGTTTAATTACGTACATTCTTTGATTGTAAAATATATTTAAAAAATTCCTTAAATAATCCTTATTTTTCGGATCATATAAAAATTTATACTCTCTTACTAACGCAATAATTTCGTCAGCGGACATTTTGCGCGCGTACTGAAATGTGGTAGACGTCTGCTTGCTTGCTTGTCAACACACTGTGCCGGAATGCGCGTAGCCAAGTGGTGATTATACTAGAGCCGAGCCAACCAACGCGTTACTTCCCCCACCAGCGATGCCACGCCGATCGAAATCGAGTGGTCTGTGTGGAGTCAGCTCGCTCGGCGACACGCGGGACTGAGCTAATGTAATCAAGTTCATACTAAATGTATGTAACCGATTGCAATCCCACGCGTTGCGACACGCGGCGTGGCTCTAATATAACCCCGGCTTTACCCAAGCTATGTGGTAATTAAAACAGCCATTTGTCGCAGTAAAAAAACGGGTGCCAAGATAGTACTCCAAAATCTACGGCATTTGCAAAAGACAAAAAAAATCCACAAAAAACACCGTAATCAGCATTTATCTGTATTATGTGTTTTATATGTTTCTTTTATGCGAGTTAGGTTTAAGATGAAAAATGTATCTATCTATACCTAATAGTTATATGGGTCGTTGTCATATTTTGCGCAGGTAAACTAGTCCAGAAACTATTTTATTTTTTTTATTAGTCATAATCAAACAATCCCTTAAAAATGTTACATTAAATACAAAATACATCGGACTAATTATTTATACTATATAAAAACATTTATTACTAAAATAAAGACTTATTTTAGATGTTTTTAGTTCTTTTTTAAAGTAACATTGTGGTCGTTTCTGTAACAGAGTGGTTTTCCGTACAAGAGGTGTCAATCGACTTCGAAGCGTTGAACAGGGTGCGTATTTTTATTGTGCATCCACTCTGTTACCTACCTATTTACGTAAGTAAATCAACGTATTTTTCATTATTTTACGTTCAGTATGTTGACAAGGAGGTAAATATTATAAATATGAAAGAAAAAGTGTTCTTTAAGCTTTACTTTCTGTCTTATGTCTTATGAAATTTAAAATTTACTACTCTGTTAATACACAACTCTGTTATTAGGGCGTAGTAACAGACTTGTTAAGATGGTAACACAGTTGAATATGACTATGTTCTTTAACTTTGGATTTAAATTTTAGTAAGGTGAGACTATATGGGTCGCTATCAAATTTTGCAGATAAACTGGTCCCACAAATGTTTTATTTTTTTATTAGATATAATCATGTATGATTTTTATTTTAATTTTTTTTAATTTTGTTAAAGTTTTCTAGAATTGAAAAATAAATTCTAAATAAATTCTAGATTGGTAAATACAAGTTATAGAGTTTATTGTAGTAGATATTGAAGTTTATTGTTTATTTTGAAAAGCTCAATTAAATGCAGTTTTGTTATGTAAGATACAAAAAAAGAACAACTATGTTTCTGTGTTACAACTTTGTTACTTTTCTGTCCCAAAAAGTTAAAGAAAATACTAAAGATATTTATGAAAAGCTAATTATATAATATGTAATATTACTGTACGTTAATTTGTTAGATATTTATACGGTCATATGTTACAATTAGGTTAGTTGTATATCAAAATTCTAGAAGTAACAGAGTTGTTTTTTATTGTAAATTCATGATTGTTAAACTTAAAAAAATGTTGAAATTCTAAATGTGATTATAAGATAGAAGACTGTAATCACTAATGCCAAAATATTTGTGACTGAATTGTTTAATTTCGTAATAAAAGGTAAAACATAATGGTAACAGAGTTGTATTTTTTTTACACCCTTACCTACAAAATCATGAATTATTCATAAACCATTAGTTTAACATCGTGGCCGACTATAACAAACCAAAGTTCAGTTGTTTTAACAGACATTTTAACAAATTAAGTTTAAATATTTTTAGTTTTTTTTAATTTATCATTTTAAGTAACGGTTACCTGCGCAAAATTTGACAATGACCCATATAAGTTTTTTTTGTGACAACATTATTTTGAGTAAGAAACAAAACGCTAAAAAAAAACGAATTAATCGGATTTATTTTTATCAAAATAAACCAATTTTATAACAACCAGATAATTATCTGAATTATGTAATAATTTTTACATAAACAATCTTTTTAGTTTGTACTTACTTTATCAAGGCATTTATTTTTGCGCGTAATGATCATAGGTCATTAACAAAATATCATAACGCATTGACAAGAAAATAGCAATAATAATTTCAACAAATCGACAAAAACAAGACTAGAGAGTAAATCAGTCTGAGTAATCAGTTGTCTAATGTTTCTTTATCTGCGCCTTAATAATAATAATAATAACAATAATAATTTTGTTAAACTGATATATGTTTCTTACCTTTTTTCCGTTGACGAAAAAAATCAGCTTATCAGACTGTTCGGAACTTGTCTGTTTGGTTCCCAGCATAATGTAATCTGCTCTCACTCAATAACCAAACAGGACTACTTGCGCATCAAGTCACCGAAATATGATAGGATAGTTATGAATACGTACGACTACTGATAACACTGATAAATATCTCGGCTAGATAAACAAGTGTTTAAATAACTCTTGTTTTGTTTATCTAACATTTTCTGTTTAGGCTTGTCTGACTAGTCGATTTAATTAAATTTTTTTCTTATAAAAGATGTACATGTGTAAAAACGTGTAAAACGAAAAGCAAGGAAATAAAAGAAGAAAAAATAACAAATAAATAGGCCAATGATGTTAGGTTGTAAAAACTTCATTAGATCATTTTGTTTAAAAATAATTCTTCAATAATCTAAAATTATTTTCAAGATTATCCTTTTGTTTCCTCCTGATGGACATGAAATGCTCCTGTCTTAGCTTGCAAGGAATTTATTGAAAGGTGTTATTCAGCATTCGAAGTTGGTAGATTTTGCCAAGAATATGCCATGGACCTCTTTACCAATTGCCAGTGATAGGTTTTCCGCGATCATTTTTCTACATGATTGAAAGATTTCATAATTATTTTTTTACATTATCTTTTTGGCAGAGCACCAATTATAAATCATTTACAACAATTGGTTCGCCTCGACATGAGTTTTACTTGAAGATTCCACAGAAATAATAAAACTCTTCGTCTGCGTATAGGATACATTGTTTACTCCTTATATATTCTATATCTGCTATATACAGGGTGTTAGGTAAAACAATTACAAATACATTGCATAAGTCATCTTATACACGTTGACACAACGCAAATATGTTCGACGAGGAAAATTTCGCCGAGGAAAATTACTGCCTCATAAGGCAGTAGAATTCAAACAGGAGATAAGGTATCTGGGTATCACACTAGATAGCAAACTCCTATGGAATAGACACGCTGAGGCAGCGGTAGGTAAAGCCAAACGGGCCCTAATGGTGTGCAGAAATCTGGCAGGAAAAATGTGGGGTTGTAGCCCCACAATCCTGCGATGGATGTACACCATGATAGTGAGACCTGCAATCACTTATGGGCAGTTGCGTGGGGAAGTAGAATCAAGCTGGCCTCTATGAGAAAACAACTTGAGAAGATTCAAAGACTGGCATGTGTCTACATCACGGGGGCGATGGGGTCGTGTTGGACAGCAGCATTGGAGCTGCTGCTGGATTTGACTCCGCTGCACCTAGTGGTGGAAAGGGCCGCCAGATCGGCGATTGTAAGGTTCAGCAAGGAAGGAATGGGAACAGGTAAAATAATCGGGAGCAGAGACCGAAACAGCCTCGCTGCCAGGATCCCCTGGCTGGAAGTACCAAAAGACGAAATGGTATGCAAATACCACTTCGGGAAAAACTACACAGCAATGTGTAGTAGTAAAGCCGATTGGAGCGACAAATCCTCAGCATACCACATAGAGCAAAATGCTATCAAGTGGTATACAGATGGTTCGAAGACAAAGGAAGGTACTGGTTCAGGAGTGTTGGGACCACGTACCAAGTACTTCGAATCCATGGGAACATCCCCAAGTATCTTCCAAGCAAAGGTGCACGCAATCTAAAGATGTGCACAGTTTAACCTCGACAGGAATTATCGCAAAAAACGAATTGCTAGCCTTTCAGACAGCCAAGAAGCCATTAAGGCCATTAGCTCATACACCATCAGATTCAAACTGGTATGGGACTGTGTGGAGAAGCTAAACAAGCTTGGCAAAGATAATAAAGTAACGCTATACTGGCTACCAGGACACACTGGTATAGACGGAAACGAAGAAGCCGATCACCTTGCAAACAAGGGATCCAGTAGCCCCCTTATAGGTCCGGAACCCTTTTGCGGCATCAGTGTGAACGCCATCCACAAAAGTTTAGATGAAGAAACAAGAGGAAAATGGACGAAAACGTGGAAAGAACTTCCAGGGCTAAGGCAGACCAAAGTGATGCTGGGATCTTTTAACCAGAGGAGAACAAAAGCTTGCCTAAAATTAAGCAGGAACAAGCTTAGAATTGTAACAGGAGACCTGACAGGACACTGCAGACTTAGGAAACATCTCAAGGCCCTAGGCCTAAAGGAGGATGACGGATGCAGATTCTGTGGCTAAGCAGAGGAAACCTCCATACATCTGCTCAAAGACTGCGGAGCACTACTCCGCAAGAGACAGATGTACCTTGGGGCTCACTGCTTGAACACAGAGGAGCTGCAGGCCTCGAATCCCATCCAAATCCTGAAATTCCTAGAGGAATCAGGATTAGAGGAGGCTCTCTAAATGGGTAAGTACACAATGCTTGTAGGAGGAGGGTGGGGTACAATTGATTTATAAAGGTCGCAGTACAAGTCGTCACCACCATATCTAGAATCTACAATCTACTAGGTAAACACGCGGCAAAAATTATAGAGGTTATATTTAATTTCATTCCTTGGAGTATTCTAAGAATATTTTGTCTTGTAATAATTTCTGAAAACCCCTTTGTTTCGAAGATACGGATTGAACAATATTTACATGTACATGAAAAAAATAAAGTTGCTCAATCTACAATAAATCTAAATAAATTCGTTCGAAATTCTTCTTCGATGCGTTCAAATTCTCTACTGGAGTAGCTTAAACTAGTGACTTCAGATAGCCCCATAAGAATTAATCCAGGCGGTTTAAGTCTGGCGATCGAGCAGGCCATACGTGTGGTACACCTCGACAAATCCAGCGATCTGCGTATGTTGCTGTTAAAAAATCACGAGCAACCAAACTTAAATATGGTGGTGCTCCAGAGTGCATAAACCATATTGCATTTCTTGTCGCCAATGGTACATCCTTCAAAAACTCGGGCAGTCTTTCTTCCAAAGAGTTGCGATACATCTCACCAGTAAGTTTGGATGGTAGAAATACCGGTCTAATTAGATAGTCACCTACAGTTTCAACCCAAACATTCAAGGAGATCTGATGTTGAAATCGATCTTCACATACCTCACGCATTTTCATCTGACCGCACATGGTTGTTATGATAATTAAAACTGGCTTCGTCGGTGAAAAGAATCAGTGTCAGGAATTGAAGGATTATAACTTATATTTGCAAAAACCATTGACATAACGAAATGCGTGGACGATAATCAGCAGGTAGTTGTGCCTGAACACCTTGCATGTGGTATGGATACAACACTTTGCCCTTAAGAATTTTCTAAACTGTCCAATGACTTACATTGCATAAGTCATATTATACACGTTGACACAACGCAAATATGTTCGACGAGGAAAATTTCGCCGAGGAAAATTACTGCCTCATGCAAAGGGCTGAGAATTCGCGATCTAAATCGATTTTAATCAAAGCCAGATCGATATTTATGTCGGCGTCTTCGACGATCGCCTTGTAAGAAGAGCCGTCGTGAAACTTCACCTGGATAATGGAAAATACTAACAAGCAGAATAGACGATACTTGTAATGACTTTGAACTTATCATAGATAAAACAAAATACATAATTATAACCAAAGATAACGATATACAAGATGTAGTAAACAGTAAGGCAGTGTATCGCGGATATAATATCAACGAAAACTGGCCTATCTATTGAGTTTAAAATCCAAATAGAGAGAGCTTCTTAGTCAAAACTTGATGCTAAGCCGTCATAGTACCTATAGTGAGGTGTTGTTTTTCCTATTCTGCTATGCGGGATAGGGGTCTGGACACCTCTGTGAGTGTTAAAATGTATGTACTCATTTGAGATGTGGGTGTACAGACGAACGCTCAACGCTCAATCAGTTGGACGGACGGGATTACAAACCAAGAGGTACTGCGACGAATAAATAAAGAAACGGAAGTGACCAAATTAATAAAAAAATGAAAAATTGAGTACTTCTGCCATATTATGAGAGATAATGACAAATATGAAATACTTCTTCTTCTTCTTCTTCTTCTTCTTTAATCCATAGCCGGCGCATGGAGAGGTGGTCGACCTCGTAGCCAGTACGCTGCTGTTGGTGCCGCTAGATTCCGTGCTCCATTCACTATACGCTTCCATGCTAATCGATCAGTTGCAACGGTTCTTGCCTCAGCTGTTGTTATTCGCTGGTTTTTTAAATCGTTCTCTACGTGTTTCAACCATGTGGTCTTCGGTGCTTGTTTTTGTGTTCTCCAATCAAGAGGTCGTTTTTTCCATAGGAGTTTGTGCGGTACTCGATTGTCGCCCATCCTACAGATGTGGCCGAACCATCGTAATCGGCGTTTTTGAATTTCCTCAACAATCGGTGTCTGTTGGTCGCACCTTTCTCTGATTGTCTCATTTCGGAGGTGGTTGAGGAGTGAGACGCAGAGAATCTGTCTCAGGCATCGCATTTGGAAGGCCTCGAGCTTGTTAACGTCTGGTTTGAGTAATGTCCATGTTTCCGATCCATAAAGAAGAATTGGGAGGATCAGCGTCCGGTATAGGCGTATTTTGGTTTTGATGGTAATATTCGTCCGCTTCCATATGCACCACTTGAGTGAAGCAAACGTTGCTGTTGCCTGGTCTATCCGGCTGTGAACTTCGGCTGTCGAAGCTACTTTCTTCTCCACAACCAGTGATCCCAAATATTTGAACTGTGGTACCTGCTCGATTGTGGTTCCATCGAGGTAAACTCTGGCTTCAGATCCATCCGTTGTAAGCACTTTGGTCTTATCCGCATTGATTCTCAGTCCGTATGACAGGGCAATGCGGGAAATGTCATACAAGGTGTCTGTTGCTTCGGCATCTGTGTTGGCGAAAACCGCACTATCATCGGCGAACATCAGATCGGTTAGGAAGTTTTTGTCATCATATCGAACTCCGCGTCGCCCATCAAACGCTTTTCGCATAATCGTGTCGATCACAATGTTAAAAAGGAGCGGCGAGGCCACGTCTCCTTGCCGGACTCCGGTTCGAATCGGGAATTCCTCAGACATGTCGTTTCGGATACGAACATTGCTGGTTGAGCCGTCGTACGATGCTTGAAGAAGTTGAATGATTTTCAGTGGCACGTGTTCGATCTTCAGGGCTTCCCACAAGCTTGTCCAATCGATGCAATCAAAAGCAGATTTGAAATCGATGAAGACGATGACAGTTCGTTTGCCACATCGAATTCTTTCTTCCATTAGCTGACGGAGAGCAAATATCTGATCGATGCATCCTCGATGTGGTCGAAATCCAGCTTGTTCTTCCCGGCTTGTTTGCTCTCGATGTTTCTGTAGTCTTGATTGTATGATTTTCATAAATACTTTGCCGACGATCGAGAGGAGGCTAATACAACGGTAATTCTTGCATTCCCGACTGTCGCCTTTCTTCAAAATAGGCACAACAATCGCTTTCTTCCACACGGATGGAACACAATCTGAATGCCATATATGCACTGTGAGAACGTGAAGTTGATGTTATAAGACGTCTCCCCCGGCTTTGATCATTTCGGCAGTTACTTGATCTCCTCCCGGCGCTTTACCATTTTTCAGGGATTTTATTGCCGTCTTCACCTCATTGATTGTTGGTTCAGTATCGGGAAACTGATTTATCGGCTGCTCAATAATCGGCAGTTCGGGTGCTGGACCTACTGGCGGATTGTGGTTGTACAGCTGATGAAAGAATTCTCTCCACAGCTGTAGACGTTCCTGAGGAGAGGTCACGAAAGTTCCATCCAATTTTTTGATATTGTCATTTGTTGATGTTGTTTTGCCACTTAACCGTCGGATTGTCTGGTACAGCGTCCGGTACTCATGCCTTGACGCTGCTTCTTCCATGTCAGCCGCGATGTTATTCCAGTAAGCTTAATCGACGTGTTTCATTTGCTTCCGCTGGTCGACTAGATTGAGACAGTCGTCCGAGATCCATTGCTGCGTCCGTCGACGGTTGGGCGGACACAGCTCCGTTGCACACCCCACAATAGACTCAGAAAGTTCTATGTTGATATCGACTGGTATCGTGAGTGCTGCAAATTTGTTGGATAATGCGATTTGAAATTTTCGGCTGGTTTCAGGGTCTCGCAGACAGGCCCAGTTCCTCTTGGCTGATGGTGGTGCCTTTTTCTTTGCTCTTTGTAATTTCAATTGTAGTTTCACTCGGACAAGATAATGGTCTGATCCACAATCGGGTCCACGCATCGCACGTACATCTTTGAGCGTCGATCGGAATCTGGTGTTGACCAAAATGTAGTCCAACATTGCCGAATCGTTGCCGGATGGATTTCGCCACGTGAGTTGATGTTTGAGGGGGTGACGAAAGATGCTGTTGCCGATGATCAAGTTGTTTGACGCTGAAAATGATAAGAGGCGTAATCCGTTGTCATTTATTTCCCCGTATCCGAATTTTCCCATCGTTTCTTCCCAACCGGTTCGATCTGCACCCGTATGTGCATTAAAGTCGCCCATAAGTACGATTAATTCGGTTTGGGGTATTGTATCCAGTGTGTGTTGAAACTGGGCATAAAATTCATCCTTGTTTGTGTCCGGGCTGGTCTCAGTTGGGGCGTAGACGGATACGATATGGGTCTTAATCGTTCCATCAATAGTGATAACCGCCAGACGCTCGGATATCGGTTGGAATGCGATAACACTGGCAGAGGCCCGTCGATCAACCATAAAGCCAACGCCCGCTTCTCGTTTGTCGCCACCAGAATAGAATAGCGTCATCGTCTCGTCGATTGATGGTGGGTCAACCTTCATTGTCCCAGATCCTGTGAGCCGCAGTTCTGATAATGCACAGATCGATATTTTGCATTTCAATAATTCCTTGGCGATAATTTCCTTTTGACCAACGTGATGTCCCGTTCGCACATTCCATGCGGCGATTCGTATTTCTGATTTCGGTGTGATTAACCTGAGTCTTTGGCCAGTAGTCCACTTCTCACCAGCATCCCTGGTTCCCAAAGCTGGCGCATCGGCTGCCCCGGATGCGGTAGCATTAATTCGTAAGTGGTTAAGTCGTGTATCCATGCGGTTTCTTGCCTAGTTTCTTCGGTTTCCCGATTCTGGTCGGCGCGGCAGGCCGACCACCCTCCTCCTTTCACACCCTGGGCTTGGGACCAGACGACGGCGGAGACGACGGTGTATTAGGTCGAAAAAGGAGGGAGAGCAAAAAATACGTTTATGTCACTTTGACTTTTGTCACTTATTATTATATGAAATATTACACCTCATCAATCAAGGAAAGATAGATAGCAAGTTTTAAATGAAAATCTAATGTGTTTTATCAGATATATTGACGAAGACCACCGAGAAAATTCTTTGTTTTGTAAAAGGCTACTGACAAGACGTAGTACGTGCAATGACAAGCAGTCATAAAGCTTTGTTTTGACAAATTTAAGAATTAGCAAATAATTGTGTATGGGTGCATTGTAGTATCTATAGACATGCTTTGGCGTTAAAACGCATGCATTTAAATATAAATATGACTTTGGAAGAATGTGTCAAATTTGTAAACTATATAAAATCTTGTCTATTAAATAGCGACTTTTTACCGAATTATGAATGGAAATGGGGAGTGATCATGAAGCTCCTTTTGTATAGTAATTAACTATGCTTTTCAAAAGGAAACGTTTTAATACATCTATTTGAGCTAAAATAAGCTTTAGTATTTCTGAATGAACAAGTAGCTTATTCGTGCGAGATATTTGCTACATTCAATAAAATTGATTTAAATTTGCATGGCTTAAATATTTTCAAAGTATCGGAAAAAGTCGCTGCAGTAATAAAAAAAAAAATAGTCTGTGGAAACAATGATTTTCAAAAGGAAATTTTAAATATTTTGAAACATTACATATATTTATTGATATCCATGCAAACTACGATGAAGAAGATTTACATCTAGAAACAATACCAGCCGCCACTTATACGTGTGAAGCTGCGTTCTCAGCCTTGGTACACTTGGTACACACAGAAAATAAGTATCTAAAAATCTCCTTATTTCTCCTTATTTGAATTTGAAAGTCTCTTATTTGAAATTGTTATGAGTAAACATCATCCTATCATACATTTGACAAAAATTCATACATTTGTTAAAAAAAATATAAAAATAAATGGTTGTTTTTCATAAGGCGGGTCGCGACAAATTTTAAAACCTCATACCGGGCCGCGGCCTATAAAGTTTGGGAAACGCTGGTCTAGCTTGTAATGAATTGCCATCAGCAAGCACATACCTGAGATAGATGCCAGTAATCTCGGCGTTCGTATACACGATAGAGGACTTCGCTAACTATTAAAGACACGTCAAATAGCCAAACGTTACTCAATGAAAACAATTGCGACCGATACAGGTGATTATCACTGACGAAACGTATTAAAATTAAATCCACTTGTAGGTTAGACTGCAGTGAGGGTCTGGCTGCAGTTTGGGCACCAAACCGTGGTCGTCGAATTCATAAAAAATACCAGTAAACTAGTGTAGTGTAGTCCAGCGGTTTCCAACCTTTTTGTTACTACGCCTCCCCCAAAAAAAAAAAAAAATTCCGCGCCTCCCTTACCGTTTATTTTTTTAATAGATTAAATAATATAGGCACGTTTTAAATAATAAAAACTTTATTACAAAAATAAACTGAAAACCACAATTAACAGAATAATAACAAGGTTTAGTTATAACATACAAATACGTGTATATTTATTTTTATATATAAGTTTTTTTAAACAATTAAACCAACTACATCTATCGCATAAAAATTTAATGCGACGGTTGTTGTTGTTTATTAGCACAAAGCTTATCAAATCTTGGGGGCAATGTGGAGAGTGCCACTCGTATCTCTTTTTCGACTACTAACCTGTTGCGATATTTAGTTTTCATTGCAGCCAGTGCCGAAAAGCCCGTTTCGCATAAATACTACGTTACAAACGGTAGAAGCACTTGCATTGCTTTGCAATACAAAGATTCATACTCTCCTTTAAGATTCACCCAAAATTGAATTAAGGTTTCATTTTGAAACTTTTGTTTTAGTTTTTCCTTTTCAATGGTTGTCAGCTCAAATTTGTCGTTTTCATCGTCGATAAATGGATTCTGTACCCACAAAAACTTTGAGAAATCAAGGTCTTTAAAATAATTTGAAAAATGCAGCACTAGACCATCCAAGTGTTCAATAAAAAGATTCTTGCTTGTTTCAATATTGGCTGTGGCCCAGAAATCTTTTGACAGTGAAAACATGTCCAACTCATTCTTTTGTAAATTTGACTTCCATAACTTCAACTTTTTAATGAAAGCTTTTACTTTGTCTTTTTGAACAAGTGGATGCATTTGTGATCCCTGCATTGATTTATTCAAACTGCTCAATTTTCCAAAAATTTCAACTAAATAGGCAAGTTTAACAAGGAAATTATCGTTCGTCCACAAATGTGCCTCTTCGTGGTGATTTTCTTCGAGAAAGGCTGTTATTTCTTCTTTGAGTTCAAATACCCTTTGAATCGCTTTTGCACGAGATAGCCAGCGAACTTCACAAAAATACAGAAGTGAGGTATAATTAGCTTCCATATCGCCACACAACTTTGCAAACAGCCTAGATCTCAAAGGACTGTTCTTAATGTAGTTTATAATTTTTATAATTTTTGTAAAAATGTTGTTAAGTTCCTCGCTCATATTTTTTGACACTAGAGCTGCTCTGTGAAGCATACAGTGCGTCCAGATAGCATGTGGTGCTTTCTTTTTAACTAATGCTTGAAGACCTGCTTTGTGTCCGGACATTGAGTGAGCTCCGTCAGTACACAGTCCAATACAATTACTCCACGTTATGTCGTTTTCTTCAAAAAAACTGTCCATTATATTAAAAATTTCAATGGATGTGGTCTTTCCAGGAATGGGTTTGCAAAATAATATATCTTCTAATATATTATTTTCCACAACATATCGAACATATGCAATTAAATGGGCATCTTCAGCTATATCAGTTGCCTCATCTACTTGTATGGCGAATTTCGAAGTACGCAGCCGAGAAACTAATTGATCGCAAATATCTTCAGATATATCATTGATTCTTCTTCCGACAGTATTATCAGCAAGCGGAATTTGTTGCAACTGTTTTGCATATGATTCGCCGAACATTATTCGAACCATATCAATAGCTGCTGGTAAAATTAAATTTTCTCCTATTGTATGTGGTTTCTTACATTTTGCGATTCGGTAAGAGACATGGTACGAAGCCAATAATGCATTTGGTGATACAGAAAGAATATTTTTGAACGTTTGCTTTTGAGTATTAAGCTCATCCAATTTTCTTTCAAAATATTTTATAGACTTATCAACGTATTCAGGATGTAGAGTTTCATGGTGGCGTTTTAATTTGACTGGTCTCATACTATCTGAAGCCAAAACTTTCGAACACAACAAACACATTGGTTTTTCCAAGCCATCTATAATGACACTAGTGAATCCTAATGATAAATAGGATGAACTGTATTGTCTTTTCTTGGGAGTTTTACTTCCTTGTTCTTTTTTGATTTTATTCCCACTAGTATCATCAACAGTATCTTCATTATTGTTGACTTTTCTCTTGTAACCACTCAAAAATTTATCCATTCGTCTAAAAAATATTTTATTGATATAAATAAAAATCAATGATAGTTTAAATTAAAAAAAATGAAGTTTAAAATATACTAACGATTATTTTCAGGAAGAAATCACGTCAGAAACAATTAAAAAAACAATATCACGCCCTGCCGACACGCTTCAGTTGACACGAGTGACATTTAAATTTGAGGTTATTGTTTTATGCAACTAGCGGTCGTTTTGTGTATTACCGAAACAGAGCGTTTGCAAACGCGCCATTTTTAAATTTCTCCGCTCCAGATAATTTTTTTAATAGGAATTAAATATATGTAAATGTAAAAAAATGAACATTAATGCACTGAATTTTCACTGTTACGTTAATATATCTAGTTTTATTCATTTGTAGATATTATGGTATAAAAAATAATTCATTAAAAAATGTTGGCGCCTCCCCTGGCAATAGTCCGCGCCTCCCCTGGGAGGCGCGCCTCCTAGGTTGGAAACCGCTGGTGTAGTCAATATAAACACATTCAAAAAAACCTCTAGTTTCAATTCAGGGGTCGCGTTAAAATTTTACACAAAATGTAGGGTCGCAAATGAAAATAGTTTTCGCAACGCTGCGCTAGAGGTTAAAACAGCCGTTCCGAGTTATCATCAACAATTGTTAGTACTTGCTCATATTTACACATGTACAACTCATTATTTTTTTGTACTTGATTAACTCATTGGCGTACGCCATCCTTTTATTTACATTAATGATTTCTACAAATATCGAATATGGTTGTCGAAAATTTACTTCACTCTGCATCTTCGAAACAAAGGGTTTTTTTCAGAAATCATCTTAGGGCAAAATATTTTTAGAATAGGCCAAGGAATACACCCCTTTTGCCGCATGTTTACCTAACACCCTGTACATATATGGAGAAAAATGTCGGCCAGCACACTACCCCGTAGAACACCGATTTTAAGAAAGCATAGTTCAGTTATGCCACTCTCATTAGTTTGTTCAATTTATACATAGGATTGTCTATTTATAAAGAACGATCGGATTCGTCCTCTACTCCCATAAATAGAGAGCTTGTTCATCAGTATCGCGTGCCTTCATCACTGAGAATCGAAAGAGTGGTATGAAAGAACTGGTTTTGAAAGCGAGTTCGAAAATACAAAAGAAAATAAATTAACAGCAAAATGTGTATCAAAAGTTGTTGTTTATTTCTTTATGTATGTAATATGATAAAATGGTTTCCAGAAACAACAATTTTCTTAGACTTCTAACCATTTATAAAAAGAATGAGATTCGGCCGTTTCATACCACTTAGGTAGTCAAGAGCCAACAAAAGTTCAATGTAAGTATAGTTCAGCCAAGTTCATAGTATAGGGACTTGAACTGTAAGTTAAAAAATATATTATTGAAAATATTTATTATTATATAAAATGATTTATATAACACACACTTGAGATAGATCTCTAACATATAGAGCTCATCTTCGTAAATCAGCTGCAAAACTGATGAGCCGTAACAACCTCCTAGAGCGTCTAGCCGGAACATCATGGGGTGCTGATGCCAACACATTAAGAACCACTGCTCTAACACTTGTCTATTCTTCGTCTGAGTACTGCTCTGGGGTGTGGCTTCATAGCTGCCACACTCAGCTTGTGGATGTTCAGCTTCATCACAGCATGCGTATCATTACAGGAACATTGCTCCCAACTCCAATCCAGTGGCTTCCGGTGTTGCGTAACATTCCACCTCCTCAGATCAGAAGAGAAAGAAATTTTGTTCATTTATGGTCTAGAATCATCAAGAACATGGCACTACCAATAAACGAGGACGTTAGACAACTAGGAACATCTAGATTAAAGTCTCGCAAAACAGCCTGCAAAGCTGCATTTAAATTGATAAATGACCACTTCAATCTCAAGGACTAATGGCAGAATGAGTGGAAATTATTTATACCGCAAGGGTCTGACAGTTGAGAACCCCACGTTAAAACTCTCTGGCTTAAATCTACCTATTGGCGTGTTTGGAATCGGCTTAATCGTATCAGATGTGGCGTGGGAAGAACAGCCTCAGTTCTCCATAAAAAGGGTTGGACAGTCAGCCCATACTTTGACTCTACTAAACATTCCTCAAACAATGGCTCATGTAGTGTTGGATTGTCACCTTCGTGCCTTCCCTGGAAATCTGGCGGACCTGAACGCATCTACTCCTGACTCAGTGGAACGGATCAACAGCTTGAATATAAAAATTTAAGCACTTAGTTGTGTGTGAACAATTTTATTTGTATTGTACCGAACTTATGGATCTGTATTATTATTATTATTCTTTTCGTATTTATATGTTGTACATCATCATACGCTAAATAAATAACACAAACTCTGAATAAAGTATTTACTTACATCTATGAAATTCTTACTAAATCAGTCGTTTGAGATCAATCAATTCAAGTTAACTTGTAATCAGCTGTCATTGTTTGAACCAAATTAATAATATTGAAAGTAGGAGATTATCATTACGATATCTTCGAATATATCAATAGCTGGAATTACACTGATATATTATGTTACTCTTTGGCACACTTTGCTCAAATGCGTTATGTGAGCCGTTCGCTACGTCAAAGCAAGTAACGGGAACGGTCAAGACCAATTTTTGTCAGGGGCTGAAGGCCAACAAAAAGTGAAGAATATAAAGTTAGAAGTTGTGCAATTAATACCTTAGATTCTAAGATAAGGAAATCTCCTTATCCAATGGAATATTTTATCTGAAGGGAAACAGATAGCATAAATTAATATAACAAACAATAGATTCCGGTTTTAGAATTCTTATCTCAAGGCCACCATTGATTGTGGTTAGCAAATTAATTTACTAATGGATTGTGGTTAGCAAATTAATTTACAGATTAATGGGCTAGAGCTGGGGTCGGCAACCTTTTTTAGCTGCGGGGTCAAAAACATCCAACATCTGTGTATTTAAGAGAAGTGTGGGTCAGTTTTATTTCACCGATTTCGTGAACAAATATTTCTATATCATCAAAACACTATATGAATCTTTTAAGAACTTTGTCTCGATTTAACCATTGTATTTCATAATGTAAGAGGGAAGCTCCATATTTCGATTCAATTTCATCCAAAAAAGCTTTGAAGCGCCTGTGTATTAATGCTGATCGCGTAATTACCATGTTTACGATCTTTATAACCTTACCATTAGATCCTCAAGTTGTTGATACAATTTATGATACAATGAAACGATAAATGTGAGTCCATTAGTTTTTCAAATTCAACAGTTTTTCCTCTCATACCTGGAACACCATCAGTTGTTATGGAAAACAATTTACTTTTTAAATTCAATACTTGCTGTTTTTTTAGTTTGTATACTCCTGTATTTTACATAGCAAAAAATATTTGTGCTTGTCATGTGTATAATGTAGAATTACTCGAAGGACCAGTTCAGTTAATTAACAAAAATGGACTTTAGGTTTTAGTTTTAACGTATATTTAAGCTATATTACAATGCGGCCGCCTTTGAGGTCTCTTTATCGATCTATATTACAAAACTTAGAAACTTTTTATATTTACAAGATGCCACCCTGTCAGTGGGAGTGGCCACCACTTGCCCGGTAAGTGGAGAATCTGTAATTCGAAACATGGTGCCCCCTTGAAGTGTAAACTTCAATAATGGTAAGTGAAGCATCAATTGAAAATATAAACTAATAGAAAATTACATATTGTAACAATAAATACTGGGTGTCCCATTTTAATCCGCCAGTAGCGATAATTCTGAAACATTGCATTGAATCAAAAAGTGTTCCAAATGAAAAGTTAATGGTTCTGAGGGGGACATCTGATGCCGTAGACTTTCCCCCCCAGCCCCCCAAGGGGGGCGGGAACAGGGGGCAACTTTAAAATCTTAAATGGAAACCCCTATTTTTTATTGCAGATTCTGATAGAGGGTTAAAAAGTATGTAAGTTTTATCCGAAACATTTTTTTTATTGGTCGAGAGATGGCGCTGCAAATGTAAAAATTAGGTTTTTTGTCAATTAAATTGCGAAAATCGTCACGTAATTAACTGTTATTATTACTTAAGACTTACTCACAACCTTACAAGGTTGTTTTTTTCTCAGCCTGCTCAAATACTACCCCCACCCCCCCCCTACAAAGACGTAAAGTACTCAAAAATAGCGATTGAGTACTTATTTTTCAAATTAAATAATGGTAAAATAATTCAAAAAAGAATGTCATTTTTTTTCAAACAGTGTTTGACCGGCCCCCCCAAAGCCAAGTCGTTGAGTAATCATGGACTACTCACCGACCGAAATTGTGGACATCCTAAAAGTCATTGGAGAGTCGCTGAACAATTACACCAATGCAGTAGAACTGTATCGCCAAAGATTCCCGGATCGTCGGTGTCCGTCTCGCAGTACAATGCGAGGGCTGGAACAACGTTTGCGCCAAGGTCACCTACAACGACACCGACCTCGAGCGAATCTTGTGGATGACGACCCCGGCACCATCGCCATACTTGGAGCTGTACACCTCAATCCCCATATCAGTCTCCGAGAAATCCAGGCAGAAATCGGCATACCGAAATCGACGGCTCAACGGTTACTCCGCGCGGCAAAGTTCCATCCGTATCACATCATGCGCGTTCAAGAACTTCATGGAAATGATTTCGCCAATCGTGTGGGTTTCTGCAACTGGGCTGTGCAGCAGATCGACCGCGACCGTTTATTCTTCCACCGAGTCCTGTTCTCCGACGAGTGCACTTTCCAGAATACCGGATTCGTCAACATCCACAATGCCCATTATTGGAGTGCTGAAAACCCCCACTGGGTTCGACAAGTGAACGCACAGCAGCGATGGAGTGTCAACGTGTGGTGTGGACTTCTCGGCTCGCAGATAATCGGACCATTCTTCTTCGACAGGACGTTAAATTGCGCGAGGTACCTGGAATTTCTCCAGAACGATCTTCCTGTGCTGCTAGAAGAAGTCGATTTGCGTACCCGGAGGACGATGTGGTTCCAGCAGGACGGTGGGGGGCCCGGTCAAACACTGTTTGAAAAAAAAATGACATTCTTTTTTGAATTATTTTACCATTATTTAATTTGAAAAATAAGTACTCAATCGCTATTTTTGAGTACTTTACGTCTTTGTAGGGGGGGGGGGGCGGTGGTAGTATTTGAGCAGGCTGAGAAAAAAACAACCTTGTAAGGTTGTGAGTAAGTCTTAAGTAATAATAACAGTTAATTACGTGACGATTTTCGCAATTTAATTGACAAAAAACCTAATTTTTACATTTGCAGCGCCATCTCTCGACCAATAAAAAAATGTTTCGGATAAAACTTACATACTTTTTAACCCTCTATCAGAATCTGCAATAAAAAATAGGGGTTTCGATTTAAGATTTTAAAGTTGCCCCCTGTTCCCGCCCCCCTTGGGGGGCTGGGGGGCAAAGTCTACGGCATCAGATGTCCCCCTCAGAACCATTAACTTTTCATTTGGAACACTTTTTGATTCAATGCAATGTTTCAGAATTATCGCTACTGGCGGATTAAAATGGGACACCCAGTATACTGGATTAGTAAGTAAATATAGTTTTTGTAAATCTTCAATTGGTTTTGTAGTTTTTTTTTAGGTTTTTTTATTTTGATTTTGAACCCGCACAACACTTGTCCCGGATATAGTTCGGTGACAAGTTCTAATTTCCACCTGAAGGTGGGGAGATTTTTATCCACTAGGACCACCATGTACCCGGTTTTTATGTTGGAATGTGGAACCTGCTGTCCCTTTGGTCGTTGTTGGAGTTGCACCGTCGCCAAAAATGTTGTTGAATTTGTTCGATTCTTTTCCATAGAGAAAGTCGATTCATTGGTATAGATGTCAAGTTCTCTTCGATAGGAGCGGTCATTGGGCTTCCAATGAGGTAATGCCCGGAGTTAGAGCTTCATAGTCCATAGGCTCTTGGGATAGAGGGGTACTGGATCGATAATTTAAACAAGCCTCAACACCTGCTAACAAAGTACACAATTCATCATATCGTCTGTGGAAAGGCCAATTGTTGTAACCCACAAATTTCTCAATATGAGGTTTTTGTTTTTTCGGCAGAGAGCATCACCGTGCATCAATAAAACCATCAAAAATAGTCTAGGAATGTTATTAAATTGTTATAATTCAGTGTTTTATACAGAAAGAGGGAAAGAGTCAAACGGAGTAAACAACAAATCTATCCAAGTTCAGTTGTCGTAACCCTCATTCTTATTTGCTGTAACCCACATGGGCTTTCGTGTAAACTTGGTTTTCACATTCGTGAAAAAGATTTCGAATGCACTAGTTTCGACTTACAAAAGGTTTTGAATACTCCCCATGGAGACAGCATTCTGTTTTACTATTCCAGGTAGTACACATGTTATAATGAAAGCTTTTACGAAAGCGGCGCGCAAAACGGCTTTTGCTGTGTTTGGGCAAAACGACGCGAAACGAGGTGCGAATGAAATTTTCAGCACACTAATAAAGTATTTAGAAAAAGTAGATGTAAGAGGCATAAAGAAAGTTGCATTATACTGTGATTCCTGCCCTGGTTAGAGCAAGAATCACCAAATATTTAATTCTATCAACTGGTTCCTCCAATCAAATGCATCATCGATTTTGAATATATATATAAATTATCTTCTCCTCGGGCATACTTATATGCCAGCCAATTCGATTCATTCTACAATCGAGACTAGGGTTGCCACCCGTACTTTATAATAAAGTATTGTACGTTATTTCTGGTAATTATACTTTATGAGAACAATAAAGTACGCGAAAATATTTCGCATGATTTGATTTCTCTGGGATTCATTTACTGGATTCACTTACTGGAATTCATCTAGCTACAACAAAAATGGAAGCAGTAGTTACAAAGATATTGGGCCCATATGCTATACAAAATGTAATAGATGATTTATATTATTGCTTCAAACATATGCTTCTAACAAAATAAAATATAAAACTTCCCATTTGTTATACAATATATTACGGCCAAAAATGGCCTTGAAAACAAATGATTAGATTTTTATGAAAATTGCAATGAATCTGCTGATGGTAAGTTTGAAGCAATTCAAAAGCATTAGAGCAACAAAAAATACCTTTCTATAATATGTCTGGGCTAAGTGCTGACAATTCAAATGCTAATTTTGGTATCAACCATTCTTTATTTACAAATATGAGAGATTTGGTGCCAAATTTGATTAAAAGAAATTGTCCTGCACACATAGTGCATAATTGCATGAGACATACCATGCTCTTGTTATCATATGATATAGAAAATGTGATTTTGAAAATTTATACACACTTTTCTCATTCTGCGGTAAGAAGAGAGGAGCTGAAAAGCGTTGTTGCATCAGTAGATGGAGACTTTCATGAAGTAAAACGCCAGCTCTCTCTTTTGCCATTCATTGATACATTGTTATTAAATTGGTCACCTATTTTGAAGTTTTATTTGTAAATCTAGACAACCGTCCCGTGGTTTTACAAAATTTATTGATGTTCAACATCTAGAAGACAAGACTAGACAGACAAAACTAGACAGACTAGACTAGACAGACAAGACTAGACAGACAAGACTAGACAGACAAGACTAGACAGACAAGACTAGACAGACAAGACTAGACAGACAAGACTAGACAGACAAGACTAGACAGACAAGACTAGACAGACAAGACTAGACAGACAAGACTAGACAGACAAGACTAGACATACAAGACTAGACAGAAAAGACTAGACAGACAAGACTAGACAGAAAAGACTAGACAGACAAGACTAGACAGACAAGACTAGACAGACAAGACTAGACAGACAAGACTAGACAGACAAGACTAGACAGACAAGACTAGACAGACAAGACTAGACAGACAAGACTAGACAGACAAGACTAGACAGACAAGACTAGACAGACAAGACTAGACAGACAAGACTAGACAGACAAGACTAGACAGACAAGACTAGACAGACAAGACTAGACAGACAAGACTAGACAGACAAGACTAGACAGACAAGACTAGACAGACAAGACTAGACAGACAAGACTAGACAGACAAGACTAGACAGACAAGACTAGACAGACAAGACTAGACAGACAAGACTAGACAGACAAGACTAGACAGACAAGACTAGACAGACAAGACTAGACAGACAAGACTAGACAGACAAGACTAGACAGACAAGACTAGACAGACAAGACTAGACAGACAAGACTAGACAGACAAGACTAGACAGACAAGACTAGACAGACAAGACTAGACAGACAAGACTAGACAGACAAGACTAGACAGACAAGACTAGACAGACAAGACTAGACAGACAAGACTAGACAGACAAGACTAGACAGACAAGACTAGACAGACAAGACTAGACAGACAAGACTAGACAGACAAGACTAGACAGACAAGACTAGACAGACAAGACTAGACAGACAAGACTAGACAGACAAGACTAGACAGACAAGACTAGACAGACAAGACTAGACAGACAAGACTAGACAGACAAGACTAGACAGACAAGACTAGACAGACAAGACTAGACAGACAAGACTAGACAGACAAGACTAGACAGACAAGACTAGACAGACAAGACTAGACAGACAAGACTAGACAGACAAGACTAGACAGACAAGACTAGACAGACAAGACTAGACAGACAAGACTAGACAGACAAGACTAGACAGACAAGACTAGACAGACAAGACTAGACAGACAAGACTAGACAGACAAGACTAGACAGACAAGACTAGACAGACAAGACTAGACAGACAAGACTAGACAGACAAGACTAGACAGACAAGACTAGACAGACAAGACTAGACAGACAAGACTAGACAGACAAGACTAGACAGACAAGACTAGACAGACAAGACTAGACAGACAAGACTAGACAGACAAGACTAGACAGACAAGACTAGACAGACAAGACTAGACAGACAAGACTAGACAGACAAGACTAGACAGACAAGACTAGACAGACAAGACTAGACAGACAAGACTAGACAGACAAGACTAGACAGACAAGACTAGACAGACAAGACTAGACAGACAAGACTAGACAGACAAGACTAGACAGACAAGACTAGACAGACAAGACTAGACAGACAAGACTAGACAGACAAGACTAGACAGACAAGACTAGACAGACAAGACTAGACAGACAAGACTAGACAGACAAGACTAGACAGACAAGACTAGACAGACAAGACTAGACAGACAAGACTAGACAGACAAGACTAGACAGACAAGACTAGACAGACAAGACTAGACAGACAAGACTAGACAGACAAGACTAGACAGACAAGACTAGACAGACAAGACTAGACAGACAAGACTAGACAGACAAGACTAGACAGACAAGACTAGACAGACAAGACTAGACAGACAAGACTAGACAGACAAGACTAGACAGACAAGACTAGACAGACAAGACTAGACAGACAAGACTAGACAGACAAGACTAGACAGACAAGACTAGACAGACAAGACTAGACAGACAAGACTAGACAGACAAGACTAGACAGACAAGACTAGACAGACAAGACTAGACAGACAAGACTAGACAGACAAGACTAGACAGACAAGACTAGACAGACAAGACTAGACAGACAAGACTAGACAGACAAGACTAGACAGACAAGACTAGACAGACAAGACTAGACAGACAAGACTAGACAGACAAGACTAGACAGACAAGACTAGACAGACAAGACTAGACAGACAAGACTAGACAGACAAGACTAGACAGACAAGACTAGACAGACAAGACTAGACAGACAAGACTAGACAGACAAGACTAGACAGACAAGACTAGACAGACAAGACTAGACAGACAAGACTAGACAGACAAGACTAGACAGACAAGACTAGACAGACAAGACTAGACAGACAAGACTAGACAGACAAGACTAGACAGACAAGACTAGACAGACAAGACTAGATAGACAAGACTAGATAGACAGACTAGACAGATCAGACTAGACAGACAAGACTAGACAGACAAGACTATAGACAGACAAGACTATAGACAGGTGAGACTATTGACAGACAAGACTATAGATGCACAAGACTAGACGGAGAAGACTAGACAGACAATACTAGACAGATAAGATAGACTAGACAGACAAGACTAGACAGACAAGACTAGACAGACAAGACTAGACAGACAAGACTAGACAGACAAGACTAGACAGACAAGACTAGACAGACAAGACTAGACAGACAAGACTAGACAGACAAGACTAGACAGACAAGACTAGACAGACAAGACTAGACAGACAAGACTAGACAGACAAGACTAGACAGACAAGACTAGACAGACAAGACTAGACAGACAAGACTAGACAGACAAGACTAGACAGACAAGACTAGACAGACAAGACTAGACAGACAAGACTAGACAGACAAGACTAGACAGACAAGACTAGACAGACAAGACAAGACAGACAAGACTAGACAGACAAGACTAGACAGACAAGACTAGACAGACAAGACTAGACAGACAAGGACTAGACAGACAAGACTAGACAGACAAGACTAGACAGACAAGACTAGACAGACAAGACTAGACAGACAAGACTAGACAGACAAGACTAGACAGACAAGACTAGGCAGACAAGACTAGACAGACAAGACTAGACAGACAAGACTAGACAGACAAGACTAGACAGACAAGACTAGACAGACAAGACTAGACAGACAAGACTAGACAGACAAGACTAGACAGACAAGACTAGACAGACAAGACTAGACAGACAAGACTAGACAGACAAGACTAGACAGACAAGACTAGACAGACAAGACTAGACAGACAAGACTAGACAAACAAGGACTAGACAGACAAGACTAGACAGACAAGACTGGACAGACAAGACTAGACAGACAAGACTAGACAGACAAGACTAGACAGACAAGACTAGACAGACAAGACTAGACAGACAAGACTAGACAGACAAGACTAGACAGACAAGACTAGACAGACAAGACTAGACAGACAAGACTAGACAGACAAGACTAGACAGACAAGACTAGACAGACAAGACTAGACAGACAAGACTAGACAGACAAGACTAGACAGACAAGACTAGACAGACAAGACTAGACAGACAAGACTAGACAGACAAGACTAGACAGACAAGACTAGACAGACAAGACTAGACAGACAAGACTAGACAGACAAGACTAGACAGACAAGACTAGACAGACAAGACTAGACAGACAAGACTAGACAGACAAGACTAGACAGACAAGACTAGACAGACAAGACTAGACAGACAAGACTAGACAGACAAGACTAGACAGACAAGACTAGACAGACAAGACTAGACAGACAAGACTAGACAGACAAGACTACGACTAGACAGACAAGACTAGACAGACAAGACTAGACAGACAAGACTAGACAGACAAGACTAGACAGACAAGACTAGACAGACAAGACTAGACAGACAAGACTAGACAGACAAGACTAGACAGACAAGACTAGACAGACAAGACTAGACAGACAAGACTAGACAGACAAGACTAGACAGACAAGACTAGACAGGACAAGACTAGACAGACAAGACTAGACAGACAAGACTAGACAGACAAGACTAGACAGACAAGACTAGACAGACAAGACTAGACAGACAAGACTAGACAGACAAGACTAGACAGACAAGACTAGACAGACAAGACTAGACAGACAAGACTAGACAGACAAGACTAGACAGACAAGACTAGACAGACAAGACTAGACAGACAAGACTAGACAGACAAGACTAGACAGACAAGACTAGACAGACAAGACTAGACAGACAAGACTAGACAGACAAGACTAGACAGACAAGACTAGACAGACAAGACTAGACAGGACAAGACTAGACAGACAAGACTAGACAGACAAGACTAGACAGACAAGACTAGACAGACAAGACTAGACAGACAAGACTAGACAGACAAGACTAGACAGACAAGACTAGACAGACAAGACTAGACAGACAAGACTAGACAGACAAGACTAGACAGACAAGACTAGACAGACAAGACTAGACAGACAAGACTAGACAGACAAGACTAGACCAGACAAGACTAGACAGACAAGACTAGACAGACAAGACTAGACAGACAAGACTAGACAGACAAGACTAGACAGACAAGACTAGACAGACAAGACTAGACAGACAAGACTAGACAGACAAGACTAGACAGACAAGACTAGACAGACAAGACTAGACAGACAAGACTATACAGACAAGACTAGACAGACAAGACTAGACAGACAAGACTAGACAGACAAGACTAGACAGACAAGACTAGACAGACAAGACTAGACAGACAAGACTAGACAGACAAGACTAGACAGACAAGACTAGACAGACAAGACTAGACAGACAAGACTAGACAGACAACACCAGACAGACAAGACTAGACAGACAAGACTAGACAGACAAGACTAGACAGACAAGACTAGACAGACAAGACTAGACAGACAAGACTATACAGACAAGACTGGACAGACAAGACTAGACAGACAAGACTAGACAGACAAGACTAGACAGACAGACTAGACAGACAAGACTCGACAGACAAGACTAGACAGACAAGACTAGACAGACAAGACTAGACAGACAAGACTAGACAGACAAGACTAGACAGACAAGACTAGACAGACAAGACTAGACAGACAAGACTAGACAGACAAGACTAGACAGACAAGACTAGACAGAGAAGACTAGACAGACAAGACTAGACAGACAAGACTAGACAGACAAGACTAGACAGACAAGACTAAACAGACAAGGACTAGACAGACAAGACTACACAGACAAGACTAGACAGACAAGACTAGACAGACAAGACTAGACAGACAAGACTAGACAGACAAGACTAGACAGACAAGACTAGACAGACAAGACTAGGACAGACAAGACTAGACAGACAAGACTAGACAGACAAGACTAGACAGACAAGACTAGACAGACAAGACTAGACAGACAAGACTAGACAGACAAGACTAGACAGACAAGACTAGACAGACAAGACTAGACAGACAAGACTAGACAGACAAGACTAGACAGACAAGGACTAGACAGACAAGACTAGACAGACAAGACTAGACAGACAAGACTAGACAGACAAGACTAGACAGACAAGGACTAGACAGACAAGACTAGACAGACAAGACTAGACAGACAAGACTAGACAGCCAAGACTAGACAGACAAGACTAGACAGACAAGATTAGACAGACAAGACTAGACAGACAAGACTAGACAGACAAGACTAGACAGACAAGACAAGACAGACAAGACTAGACAGACAAGAGTAGACAGACAAGACTAGACAGACAAGACTAGACAGACAAGACTAGACAGACAAGACTAGACAGACAAGACTAGACAGACAAGACTATACAGTCAAGACTAGACAGACCAGACTAGACAGACAAGACTAGACAGACAAGACTAGACAGACAAGACTAGACAGACCAGACTAGACAGACAAGACTAGACAGACAAGACTAGACAGACAAGACTAGACAGACAAGACTAGACAGACAAGACTAGACAGACAAGACTAGACAGACAAGACTAGACAGACAAGACTAGACAGACAAGACTAGACAGACAAGACTAGACAGACAAGACTAGACAGCCAAGGACTAGACAGACAAGACTAGACAGACAAGACTAGACAGACTAGACAGACAAGACTAGACAGACAAGACTAGACAGACAAGACTAGACAGACAAGACTAGACAGACAAGACAAGACAGACAAGACTAGACAGACAAGAGTGGACAGACAAGACTAGACAGACAAGACTAGACAGACAAGACTAGACAGACAAGACTAGACAGACAAGACTAGACAGACAAGACTAGACAGACAAGACTAGACAGACAAGACTAGACAGACAAGACTAGACAGACAAGACTAGACAGACAAGACTAGACAGACAAGACTAGACAGACAAGACTAGACAGACAAGACTAGACAGACAAGACTAGACAGACAAGACTAGACAGACAAGACTAGACAGACAAGACTAGACAGACAAGACTAGACAGACAAGACTAGACAGACAAGACTAGACAGACAAGACTAGACAGACAAGACTAGACAGACAAGACAAGACAGACAAGACTAGACAGACAAGACTAGACAGACAAGACTAGACAGACAAGACTAGACAGACAAGACTAGACAGACAAGACTAGACAGACAAGACTAGACAGACAAGACTAGACAGACAAGACTAGACAGACAAGACTAGACAGACAAGACTAGACAGACAAGACTAGACAGACAAGACTATACAGACAAGACTATACAGACAAGACTAGACAGACAAGACTAGACAGACCAGACTAGACAGACAAGACTAGACAGACAAGACTAGACAGACAAGACTAGACAGACCAGACTAGACAGACAAGACTAGACAGACAAGACTAGACAGACAAGACTAGACAGACAAGACTAGACAGACAAGACTAGACAGACAAGACTAGACAGACAAGACTAGACAGACAAGACTAGACAGACAAGACTAGACAGACAAGACTAGACAGCCAAGACTAGACAGACAAGACTAGACAGACAAGACTAGACAGACAAGACTAGACAGACAAGACTAGACAGACAAGACTAGACAGACAAGACAAGACAGACAAGACTAGACAGACAAGAGTAGACAGACAAGACTAGACAGACAAGACCAGACAGACAAGACTATACAGACAAGACTAGACAGACAAGACTTGACAGACAAGACTAGACAGACAAGACTAGACAGACAAGACTAGACAGACAAGACTAGACAGACAAGACTAGACAGACAAGACTAGACAGACAAGACTAGACAGACAAGACTAGACAGACAAGACTAGACAGACAAGACTAGACAGACAAGACTAGACAGACAAGACTAGACAGACAAGACTAGACAGACAAGACTAGACAGACAAGACTAGACAGACAAGACTAGACAGACAAGACTATACAGTCAAGACTAGACAGACCAGACTAGACAGACAAGACTAGACAGACAAGACTAGACAGACAAGACTAGACCAGACTAGACAGGCAAGACTAGACAGACAAGACTAGACAGACAAGACTAGACAGACAAGACTAGACAGACAAGACTAGACAGACAAGACTAGACAGACAAGACTAGACAGACAAGACTAGACAGAAAGACTAGACAGACAGACTAGACAGCCAAGACTAGACAGACAAGACTAGACATAAAAATGTCTATGTCCTAAAAACAATATTTTTAGGTCCTTTTTTCCCTTGTAGCATTTTTAATCTTTCGTTATGACGGAAATAGAAAAACGGCTGATACAGCTGAAAAAGGAGGAAGAGGAGGTATTTTCAGAATTAGGTGTACGCATCGATAAAATCGATGATGTATTAAAGACGTACAGGAATGTCCACAAATCCATTAGAACCGCTAACAACGAAGCGGGAATCTTATGGACAAGAATGAAGGACCATCGGGAGGAAAGGGAGAAACTGGAGCAAACGTACCAGGAAAGTAGACGAGAAACTGGATCTCTGGGAAATAATTCCGCTAAGAATGGCGAGCGGGAGCTCCCCCCAAAACAGAGAGACACATTACCGCAAGTACCAACACCTTTAAAAAGGATAGAAGTCATAGCGGTACAAAACGTTACACGTGAAAAGACTTACACAAAAAAGTCGCATGAAAATCAATTACGCGCGAAACGGTCAGAAACATTGACCTTTAAACCAAAGAAAGGGGTGTCATACGCAGACATGCTACGTAAGTACATAGACCCAGCACAAGTACACCCAGCGCAAGTAAAAACACCCCCAAAAAGGAAAGAAGTCGTACCGATACAAAACGTTTTGGAAAACCAAACTGAGACATTAGCGGAAGATCAAAACTGGAAAATAGTGGAGAGAAAAAAAAGAGAAAATCGTGACAAGACGAACACGAAAATACCACATGAAAACCAAATCCGCACTACACAGCCGGAGGCATTAACAATTAAACCAGCGGAAGGTGTCTCATACGAAGACACATTACGAAGAATTAAAAAAAACATAGATCTAGAAAAATGCGGAGTTGAAATTTTAGGGATAAGGCGGACACAAAAGAACGAACTATTGTTAAAAATTAAAAAAGGGAATGTTGGAACCTTGAGAACTCAGGTAGCCAAACTCTTGGGAAAGCAGGCAACTGTGCGGACCATGACACGGAACTGCATAATCGAGATCCGGGATCTAGATGAGATTACAGAGGAAGCGGATGTGACTGCCGCCATATTAGCGGTAGTAGAAGAAACCTCCCCAGATTCAGTGAAAGTGCGATCACTTAGAAAAGGTTTCAGTGGCACTCAAACAGCAGTAGTGACAACATCGAAGGAAATTGCAGAAAGACTGCTGAAAACTGGCAAAATCAAAGTAGGATGGATTTTATGCAGAGTTAGACAGAAGCCAGACGTTATTCGATGCTTCCGCTGCCAAGGATTTGGTCACGTAGCACTACACTGCAAAGGGACAGACAGATCCAAATCGTGCCGTCTTTGTGGAAAGCAAGACCACTTTGCGAAAGATTGCAAAGAGGAAGCCTTCTGCGCAGTCTGTAATGAAAAAAAAGAGACGCGAAACACACCCTTGGCGGTATAAGATGTCAGTCATTCCAGGAGGCATTAAAGAAAACGAAGTAATGACGAAGTTTCTTCAGATAAACTTAGGAAAAATGTACGGATGTGCTAATAATCAGCGAGCAATATAGATGTCTGGATACAGGCTCATGGTTCCAGGATGAGACAGGTAGAGCAGCAATCGCCGTGCTAAATCAGAACCTACGAATCAGGGAAGTTAGTAAGCAGACATCCAACTTTGTATGGATCGATATCGAAGGTTTAAGAGTATATAGCTGCTATATTTCCCCAAATATTGACCACGAAGATTTCCTAAGGCAGATAGATGAGCTGGAAGAGAATCTGAGATCGGTGAACAGTGAAGTTCTTTTGGCAGGTGATTTTAATTGCAAATCACCAGAATGGGGCTCAAGAATTATGGATAGAAGAGGCGAAGTTCTGTCTGAAATGATAGCGAGGCTGGACCTAGTGATCCTTAACGAGGGAAACTCTTTTACATTCCGAAGAGGAAATACCGGATCGGTTATTGACGTTACATTAACATCGGAAGGCATCGCGCCTAGGGTGGAGAGGTGGAGAGTACTAGAGGACGCCACCCTTAGCGACCACCAGTATCTGGAATTTAGTCTGAAAACGAAACCAAAGAGTCAACAGAGAAACACTACCATCGAACATGGAAACAGAAACGGATGGCTGGTGAAGAAACTCGATAGCACTCAGCTAAGAGCGAAACTGGAAGTAGCCAAGACGCATGGAGAGTTGCAAAGACTCTCAGAGATAGGTGACGTAGATGGACTTGTAGAATATGCGATCGAAACCATTACAACAGCGTGTGATGCTTCGATGCCAAAGCGCAAATTTGCCTTAAATGGAAAAAAGTCAGTTTACTGGTGGAACGCTGAAATCAATAATCTAAGGAAGAAGTACGTTACGGCACGCAGGTCCGCCCAACGCCACAGAAGACGGCGGCAAAGCACAACAGACAGGATGGCTGGACAAGAAGTGGACCTAGACGCGAATTTCAAAAAAGCGAGAAAGGAATTGCGCATGGCCATCAAAAATAGCAAACAGAAATGCTGGCTCGAACTTTGCCAATCCATAAATGAAGACCCATGGGGCCTCCCATATCGAATTGCTACGAAAAAACTAATGGGTAGACAACTGATACCTGGGATATCGTGCCCACAACGGATGAGAGAAATAGTTACCACACTATTTCCAGTTCACGAACGAAGACCGGCAGAAAAATGGCAAACCACTGAAAATCTCGTAACACCTTTCAGCGTAGAGGAGATCTTTGAGGCCAGGAAACGATTACTGTCAGGGAAAGCACCTGGTCCAGACAATATTCCAAATGAGATCATCACAGAAGTGGTGGAAATGTGGCCAGAGTTGTTGCTGGAAACTTACAATGCGTGTCTTCGAAAGGGAATTTTCGCTACGCAATGGAACAGACAAAAACTCGTCTTACTGAGAAAAGGGGACAAACCATTAGAAGAACCATCGTCATACCGACCGATATGCCTCCTGGACAACATAGGGAAACTTTTTGAAAGACTAATACTTAGGAGACTTGAGACATATATCGAAAACAACGGAGAACTGTCCCAATGGCAGTATGGTTTTCGAAAAGGTCGATCAACCGTGGACGCTATTGCTGAAGTAATTAGAGCAGCAGAAAAGGTCAAAAATGGAACACGGCAATCGAAAGGTTATTGTGCATTAGTGACCCTTGACGTTAAAAACCCCTTTAATTCAGCAAGATGGGATGTAATCATGAAGGCATTAGCATCAAGACAGACACCAGAATACTTGAGAAAGATGATAAGCAGCTACTTGAGCGACCGACGGTTGATATACCACACGGACGAAGGTGAAGTTGAGTATGAGGTAACGGCGGGTGCCCCACAAGGATCGGTATTGGCACCATTCTTGTGGAACATTATGTACGATGGTTTGCTAAACCTAGACTTGCCTAGAACAGCGCAAATAGTTGGGTTCGCAGATGACGCCGCGGTGGTAGTGACTGCAAAGGAAATAAGTACACTAGAACTAGCAACTAACGAAACCCTTCGGCGGGCAAATAATTGGTTAAAAGAGCAGGGTCTAACAATGGCAGTTCATAAAACAGAAGCAATACTTATCACGGATAAGAGACTATTCACCCCACCGAAACTCGTTCTGGAAGGGCAAAATATCCCTTTATCGAAATCATTGAGGTACCTTGGCGTCCAACTCGATAGCGGTCTGAGATACACAGACCATATAGCCAAAACATCGAAAAAGGCAGCGTCTACAGTGACAGCTTTGGTAAGGTTGATGCCGAACATTGGAGGACCGAGGGAATTAAAACGGAAACTTCTCAACAATGTGGTACACTCAAAAATTCTCTACGCGGCGGAAATATGGGCGGGCGTAACGAAAAAGATTGGAGCGAGAAAACTACTTACAGGAGTACAAAGAAGAAGTGCTCTAAGAGTAATTTCTGCCTACAGAACGGTTTCGGAGGCCGCGGCGCTGGTACTTGCAAGCACACCCCCAATAGACTTACTGATTCGCGAGAAACAAGAAGTCTACGAAGACCTGCAACAACACAGGGCGAAAAAAGAAGTAAAACACGAAAGAGCAGCCGCTAAGGAGAGAGCACGTAAGAGACTCATGGACCGATGGCAGACAAGATGGGATAACGACACTAGTGGCAGGTGGACATACAGACTTATCCCTAACGTAACAGCATGGTATGAAAGGTCACACGGACATATGAGTTACCATCTTACACAAGCACTCACTGGTCATGGATGCTTCAACGCATACCTAGAACGGTTTAAAAAAAGAGACACGGCGGAGTGTTATTATTGCGGTCATATCCCAGACGACGCACAACACACTATCTTCATGTGTACAGAATCAGAGAACGAAAGAACTCGACTCGCAGAGACACTAGGCGGTACAAAACTAGAAGAACAGAACATCATGGAAGTTATGTTAGAGAGTGAGCATAACTGGGATGCAGTACAAGCTTACATAACCGAAATCATGTTGGGAAAAGAACAAATGGAGAGAGAATGGAAGGCGATTATAATATCACACGAAACACAAAGAAGCTAACATGGACGACTAGATATGTGACGAAAAGACCGAAAAATGGTTTATCACAGGACTGCATAACTAATACGACAGAAGACGAAAGACGATATCGAAACGAGTAAGGGACAATAAAAATAACAGTAAGGAAACAATTGGTACAAACACCACCACCCACCTGAAGTAATGCTCACGCAGTTCCGGGTGGAGTGTAGTGTAGAGACAGAGGAGGGGGTTTAGTGGGTATGCTGGTCACGAAGAACTCGATCAGAGAGCCCCACACTACACGGGTTTGAATATCCGGTGTGCAACAATGCATTCCCCCTCCTCTCTGAAAAAAAAAAAAAAAAAAAAAAAGACAAGACTAGACAGACAAGACTAGACAGACAAGACTAGACAGACAAGACTAGACAGACAAGACTAGACAGACAAGACTAGACAGACAAGACAAGACAGACAAGACTAGACAGACAAGAGTGGACAGACAAGACTAGACAGACAAGACTAGACAGACAAGACTAGACAGACAAGACTAGACAGACAAGACTAGACAGACAAGACTAGACAGACAAGACTAGACAGACAAGACTAGACAGACAAGACTAGACAGACAAGACTAGACAGACAAGACTAGACAGACAAGACTAGACAGACAAGACTAGACAGACAAGACTAGACAGACAAGACTAGACAGACAAGACTAGACAGACAAGACTAGACAGACAAGACTAGACAGACAAGACTAGACAGACAAGACTAGACAGACAAGACTAGACAGACAAGACTAGACAGACAAGACTAGACAGACAAGACTAGACAGACAAGACTAGACAGACAAGACTAGACAGACAAGACTAGACAGACAAGACTAGACAGACAAGACTAGACAGACAAGACTAGACAGACCAGACTAGACAGACAAGACTAGACAGACAAGACTAGACAGACAAGACTAGACAGACCAGACTAGACAGACAAGACTAGACAGACAAGACTAGACAGACAAGACTAGACAGACAAGACTAGACAGACAAGACTAGACAGACAAGACTAGACAGACAAGACTAGACAGACAAGACTAGACAGACAAGACTAGACAGACAAGACTAGACAGACAAGACTAGACAGACAAGACTAGACAGACAAGACTAGACAGACAAGACTAGACAGACAAGACTAGACAGACAAGACTAGACAGACAAGACTAGACAGACAAGACTAGACAGACAAGACTAGACAGACAAGACTAGACAGACAAGACTAGACAGACAAGACTAGACAGACAAGACTAGACAGACAAGACTAGACAGACAAGACTAGACAGACAAGACTAGACAGACAAGACTAGACAGACAAGACTAGACAGACAAGACTAGACAGACAAGACTAGACAGACAAGACTAGACAGACAAGACTAGACAGACAAGACTAGACAGACAAGACTTGAACTGGAGAACACTGGAAGAATTAACACTCAGCGACCATCAGTACATAGAGTTCACTATTAGAACAAGAGAAACAACATATTCGCAAATAAAACAACACCGGGAAGCGTCATACCAAGGATGGCAGTTGAAGAAACTTGACTCATTACGGCTTCACGCATTCCTTGAAAAAGAAAAAGAGAAAAACGAACTGCAACAAATCGTTAGGACCCAAGACGAAGAAGATTTGGTCGAATATATGACGAAATCCGTCACATCAGCCTGTGATGCGGCCATGCCCAGGTGCAGAAATTCTAAAAGAGGACGTAACCCAGTATATTGGTGGACGCAGGAGATTGCAAATCTGAGAAAGAAGTGTCTAAGAGACCGTAGGAGGGAACAGCGAACTAGAGGAAAAATCGAAAATCAATCAGCAGTTAACACATATAAGGAATCCAAGAAGCAGCTAAGAAACGCAATCAAACGCAGCAAGAAAGAGTGTTGGCTAGAACTTATTAGGGAAATAGACGACGATCCCTGGGGACTGCCTTTCAAGATAGTGACTAAAAAAATTTCAGCTAGGCCACAGATCCCAGGTATATTATGCCCAAAACGCATAGAACGAATAATACAGACACTCTTCCCAAAACATGAAAAGCGACCAGACCGGCCACGACCACCATATCTCACCACAGGTCCGGAAGAGGACTTCAAAATCGAGGAATTGAAGGAAGCATCAAAATGGTTGAAAATAGGAAAATCGCCTGGTCTCGATAATATTCCTAATGAGGTATTACTGGCGGTAGTGAAAGTGTGGCCAGAACTACTGTTAGAAACGTTTAATTGTTGTCTTCGTGCAGGATCCTTTCCGAGGCGGTGGAAGAGACAGCGTTTGGTACTTCTTAGGAAGGGAAATAAACCCCTGGACGAGCCGTCATCATATAGACCAATTAGTCTCCTGGATACAGCAGGAAAACTTTACGAAAGACTATTGAAGATAAGACTCGAATCGAACATAAACCAAACGCTGTCTCCGAGACAGTATGGCTTCCGAAAGGGGCTATCGACAATCGACGCAATATCTACTGTTGTCAAGGCCGCAAAAGAAATCAACAGTGGTCCCTGGAAAAAAAAAAGGATTCTGCGCAGTGGTCACCCTTGACATAAAAAACGCTTTCAATACAGCAAGGTGGGACAAAATAATCGAAGCGTTGGAAAAAAAGGAAACACCGGAATATTTGCTAGATATAATCAAAAGCTATTTGTCTGATAGAATCCTAATATACAACACCGAAAAAGGACCTAAATTTTATGAAGTAACGGCGGGTGTTCCACAGGGATCCGTCTTGGGACCATTTCTATGGAATATCATGTACGATGGACTACTCAATCTAGAACTACCGGAGGCTTCAAGTATTGTGGGTTTTGCGGATGATGCGGCTGTGGTAGTAACTGCAAGGAAGACAAACACACTTGAACTAATGTTGAACGAGACTTTGAGAAGGGCAAGCAGGTGGTTTAAGAACAACGGATTGGAATTAGCGATAAACAAGACCGAAGCGGTGCTCATTACAAGGAAGCGAAAATTCGTACCACCAAATCTGGAAATACACGGAAACAAAATTGCATGGAGTAGATCAGTAAGGTACCTGGGAGTGCAAATCGACGACCGATTAAGGTATACTGAACACATAGCCAAGGCCACTGAAAAGGCTCTGACAACAGCTACATCGATGTCACGATTGATGCCCAACATCGGTGGCCCCAAGGAGATTAAAAGGAGGCTCCTTATCAGCACCGTAAACTCAAAATTACTATATGGTGCGGAGATATGGGCTGCTGCTATGGAGTGGACGACGATGAAAAAAAAATTGATTGCAGTTCAAAGAATATGTGCGATACGCGTCATCTGCGCATATAGAACAATTTCTGTTGGAGCTGCCCTGGTATTAGCTAGCATTCCGCCGATTGACCTCTTGGTCCGGGAGAGAGAAGAAATATATAGGGAGTGTAGAATGGACAAAAGCAAAACAAGAAAGCTGATAGCAAAAACTGCAGCACGGGAAAAACTAATGGACAGATGGCAGGCAAGATGGGAATCGGACACAGTGGGGCGTTGGACACACAGATTGATACCAAACGTGAGAGAGTGGTGTGAAAGAGCACATGGTCAAATGTGCTATGATCTTACACAAGCCTTTTCCGGACACGGTGGTTTCATGGCATACCTAGAGAGGTTCAAGAAAAGGGAGAAAGCGAACTGCTTGCTGTGTGGTCACAGGCATGATGACGCATATCATACAATTTTTGAATGCCCAAACAACGAGAATGAAAAAATCCAGCTTGAAGAGTCATTAGGAGTTAGACTGGATGTAGAAGGACTGGTGCCTGCAATGCTGCAAAGCGAGCAAAATTGGTCTCAGGTGAAAACTTACATACGAGGTATTATGGAAAAGAAAAGAGAAGCGGAGAAATTGAATGAAACACAGGAAGACGAGCCCCTGAACCCCTAATCTCGCGAGAGTACGGGGGACGTAAGGAAACGGCTAGATACGGACACCACCCCGAAGTAATGCGAAAGCGGTCCCAGGGTGGCGATCTGCAGTTCCAGGGGGGCCACTTGTTGGTAGCGTGCTGCCACTACGTCCCCAAAAAAAAAAAAAAAAAAAGACAGACAAGACTAGACAGACAAGACTAGACAGACAAGACTAGACAGACAAGACTAGACAGACAAGACTAGACAGACAAGACTAGACAGACAAGACTAGACAGACAAGACTAGACAGACAAGACTAGACAGACAAGACTAGACAGACAAGACTAGACAGACAAGACTAGACAGACAAGACTAGACAGACAAGACTAGACAGACAAGACTAGACAGACAAGACTAGACAGACAAGACTAGACAGACAAGACTAGACAGACAAGACTAGACAGACAAGACTAGACAGACAAGACTAGACAGACAAGACTAGACAGACAAGACTAGACAGACAAGACTAGACAGACAAGACTAGACAGACAAGACTAGACAGACAAGACTAGACAGACAAGACTAGACAGACAAGACTAGACAGACAAGACTAGACAGACAAGACTAGACAGACAAGACTAGACAGACAAGACTAGACAGACAAGACTAGACAGACAAGACTAGACAGACAAGACTAGACAGACAAGACTAGACAGACAAGACTAGACAGACAAGACTAGACAGACAAGACTAGACAGACAAGACTAGACAGACAAGACTAGACAGACAAGACTAGACAGACAAGACTAGACAGACAAGACTAGACAGACAAGACTAGACAGACAAGACTAGACAGACAAGACTAGACAGACAAGACTAGACAGACAAGACTAGACAGACAAGACTAGACAGACAAGACTAGACAGACAAGACTAGACAGACAAGACTAGACAGACAAGACTAGACAGACAAGACTAGACAGACAAGACTAGACAGACAAGACTAGACAGACAAGACTAGACAGACAAGACTAGACAGACAAGACTAGACAGACAAGACTAGACAGACAAGACTAGACAGACAAGACTAGACAGACAAGACTAGACAGACAAGACTAGACAGACAAGACTAGACAGACAAGACTAGACAGACAAGACTAGACAGACAAGACTAGACAGACAAGACTAGACAGACAAGACTAGACAGACAAGACTAGACAGACAAGACTAGACAGACAAGACTAGACAGACAAGACTAGACAGACAAGACTAGACAGACAAGACTAGACAGACAAGACTAGACAGACAAGACTAGACAGACAAGACTAGACAGACAAGACTAGACAGACAAGACTAGACAGACAAGACTAGACAGACAAGACTAGACAGACAAGACTAGACAGACAAGACTAGACAGACAAGACTAGACAGACAAGACTAGACAGACAAGACTAGACAGACAAGACTAGACAGACAAGACTAGACAGACAAGACTAGACAGACAAGACTAGACAGACAAGACTAGACAGACAAGACTAGACAGACAAGACTAGACAGACAAGACTAGACAGACAAGACTAGACAGACAAGACTAGACAGACAAGACTAGACAGACAAGACTAGACAGACAAGACTAGACAGACAAGACTAGACAGACAAGACTAGACAGACAAGACTAGACAGACAAGACTAGACAGACAAGACTAGACAGACAAGACTAGACAGACAAGACTAGACAGACAAGACTAGACAGACAAGACTAGACAGACAAGACTAGACAGACAAGACTAGACAGACAAGACTAGACAGACAAGACTAGACAGACAAGACTAGACAGACAAGACTAGACAGACAAGACTAGACAGACAAGACTAGACAGACAAGACTAGACAGACAAGACTAGACAGACAAGACTAGACAGACAAGACTAGACAGACAAGACTAGACAGACAAGACTAGACAGACAAGACTAGACAGACAAGACTAGACAGACAAGACTAGACAGACAAGACTAGACAGACAAGACTAGACAGACAAGACTAGACAGACAAGACTAGACAGACAAGACTAGACAGACAAGACTAGACAGACAAGACTAGACAGACAAGACTAGACAGACAAGACTAGACAGACAAGACTAGACAGACAAGACTAGACAGACAAGACTAGACAGACAAGACTAGACAGACAAGACTAGACAGACAAGACTAGACAGACAAGACTAGACAGACAAGACTAGACAGACAAGACTAGACAGACAAGACTAGACAGACAAGACTAGACAGACAAGACTAGACAGACAAGACTAGACAGACAAGACTAGACAGACAAGACTAGACAGACAAGACTAGACAGACAAGACTAGACAGACAAGACTAGACAGACAAGACTAGACAGACAAGACTAGACAGACAAGACTAGACAGACAAGACTAGACAGACAAGACTAGACAGACAAGACTAGACAGACAAGACTAGACAGACAAGACTAGACAGACAAGACTAGACAGACAAGACTAGACAGACAAGACTAGACAGACAAGACTAGACAGACAAGACTAGACAGACAAGACTAGACAGACAAGACTAGACAGACAAGACTAGACAGACAAGACTAGACAGACAAGACTAGACAGATAAGACTAGACAGACAAGACTAGACAGACAAGACTAGACAGACAAGACTCATCATTCGCTCGCCGAGTGTCGTCGACGGCGGACGTACTCTATTCTGTGTTATTAATTGCTCTTAGTTGTTCATCTGCTCGTGTTCTGTCTTGTGTTTGTTTGTTAATTTAATTATTTGTGATTTTATAACTTGTCTTATAGTTTTTACTTCCCGCTGGTGCTGTTATATGATATGGTCTGAACCAGTTTTATTCTAACTTGGTTCCCCTCGTGGTGTCTAGTGCTCTCAACAACAGGTATTTTGCAGTAATGAATTAATTATCTAACTGATTAATTCTTAATTACCGCTTCTTTTACTTTTTATAGTCTTAGATCTAGTTTTTACTATCAATTGACTTCAATTCATTACAACTTGCAGTTCTAATTAATTTCATTATATTTTATGGTACTTGTTTGTGGTCTTTTCATCTTATTGTGATTCTGATTGCTTAATTTAACTTATTTATTTTATTTATATGCATTTTAATAATTAGGTTTTATGCTAGCTGTGTAGTTCTCACTTATTTTTATCTCTTTTATTGTTTTTTATCTCTCTCTTTTTATACGGCTAGCTTTAATAGTTTTTACTTTTATCTGTCTAGGTTCTCTCGTTGTGGTGGTAAAAAAGGTTTTCTGCGTTATCGCAATTTCAATATTTGAAAATTATTGCTTCGTGCTCGTTATTTATTTACTTTCTGTTCTAATTTTAAAATTTTTAATTTTTACTTTAATATCTATACAATTTGACACTCTATTTTTTATCTCATTCTAAATTCAATTTACTTAAATTTAATTTTTAATTCTTTCCTCCTCCGATTATTTCGTTTGCTTTCTCTTGAAATGAATTCCACTTTGGTTGGTTCGGTTAAGTCCACTTTGCCTGTGAAATGTGCGAAGTGTAAGAAAACTGCAACGTTATCAATTGTTACTTGCAAAGAATGCCTTTTGGTGTTCCATAGGGGCTGTTCCAAGTCAAAAAATTTTACTCCAATTGACCACAGCTCAGTCATATGTGATAAGCATAAAAATTTTGGTGGTGACTCTACATCTGATTTTGAGGAGTCAATTAGTTCTGATCCTTCACATCTTATGTCTGATATTAATGAACTGAAAACTGTCGTTCTTACTCTTAAGCAGAATGTTGAGGAGCTAAGGCTATTAATAGTGAGTATTCACCATACTGAGGTTCTTGATCTTCTATCGACCGTGAGTTCTAAAAACGATGTTGTTCTCAAAGAGTTAAAAACTATGAAAACTCACTTGCTGAACTGCGGTCCTGACTTGAATCCTGCAAATACATCTTCCTTGACATCTGATTGCGCTACTGCTTGTGCTTCTCATTCGGATGTGTCAACAATAGATCCTATTCCCCCCTCTCTCCAGACTTCTTCATCTTGTGGCAGTATCAGGCCACCCAATAATTTTAGAATCCGTCCTACATCTCCTACTTGTAATAACAATTTGAGTGGTTCTTGCCAAACCCAGCACATGAACTCAGAAGGGTATTATGCTCTTCCTTCGCAGATTCCTCTCCCTTTTTCCCAGAATCCTGTTGTTCTGGGAACTGGACCATCGAATATCCTTCGTGCTGCTACACCTAAGAAGAGGGTTTGGTTTCACCTTAGCAACTTCTCTCCGGATACCACTGAATCTCAATTGAGGACTTACCTTCACTCCTCCTTGGATCTTAGGGACTGCGTTTGTAAATCCCTCCTCACTGGTATCAGATATTGCACATTCAAAGTGGGTGTGAATGCGGAGGACAGAAGGAAGATCATGGATCCAGGGTTGTGGCCCGCCAACATAGTTATAAGGGACTTTGTGCATATACCCAAGTCTAGATCTGACCAGCGTCTTTCCAAGCCCTCGGACGTTCCGACTACAAGGCCTAACGGCAGTGGCAATAGTAATGACGTTAGTATTACTGCCCCTTTTTTATAAACACACCTCCGTCCCCTCCCTTGAGATCATTACAACTTAGTTTATACTATCAAAATGTGCGTGGTCTCAATACCAAATTTGATTTTTTCCAACCCGCTTTGTGTAGCCTTGATGTGGATATAGTTTGCCTCACTGAAACTTGGCTTCATGGCAATGTTCTCAGTAGTGAATTCATGCCACCACATTTTTCAACATACAGAAGTGATCGTAACTTCGCCTCATCTGGTCTCTCGAGAGGTGGTGGAGTGCTTATAGCCACGAACAATAATAACACGCTTTTTACTTCGAAATTGGTTGACACAACCATCTTTAACTTATTTTTATCTATTGATGTTATTGCCTGTTCCTGTTCTTATCTGCACTCTACGTGCCTGGTAGTTTGCATTTACATTCCCCCTAATACATCATGTTCGGTGTTTGAAACTTTTTTTGACCAACTTGAGATTTTCTTGCTCTCATGTGCTCATGACAACATTATCATAGCGGGTGACTTTAACAACTCGCAGTGTAACCTAGTTCCTGGGAAAGTCTCTGCTATTGATAACCTTCTTTCACTGTGCGGTCTGAAGCAATTAAACTCTATTGTTAATAAAAACAATAATTTGCTTGATCTGTTGCTCACCGATTTAAGTGCCGTCTTATCTAAAGAAGATTATCCAGTGGTACCTGAAGATGCTTATCATCCCGCTCTCTCAGCTTTGTTCACGTTGTGTGCCAAGGATAAGACTTCTCATTTTCTCAACAATGGTTTGACTAGAAGCGATACGACTTCAAAGAACTATAACTTTCGACGCGCTGATCTCCCATCGCTTTATCTAGCTCTAAGTAACTCTGACTATTCTTTTCTTGACAACTGCCTCTCGTCCACGGATTTTCTTGATTCATTGTATTCTGCTTTGTACTCAGTTCTTAACAAATTCGTACCTCCTCGATCGTCTTCTCGTGCTACCTACCCTGCTTGGTTTACACCCTCTATTATTGATGGTCTACGTAGAAAGAGGTCACTTCACCGGGCGTATTTGAAGTCTAAATCCACTTTTGACTATTCAAAGTTCAAACTATTGAGAACTCGAGTAAAGTGTCAGATAAGCTCGGCCTATTCTAAATTTGTGAAGGCTGCTTCCAACAATATATCCAAGGATCCGAAGAGTTTCTGGTCCTTTGTCCGTTCTAAAAAAAATCAAAGCCGTATACCTGGATTAATGTCTTGCGATGATCTCTCCTTTAGCTCACCACAAGCTATCGTAGACGGATTTGCAAATTATTTTAAGGGTGTCTACAAACATTCCACTTCTACATCTAATTTAAAGGGCACGGACGCAGTGAATCTTCCGCTAATCGATCTTAATCGTATCTCCGAAGAACAAGTTTCCTTAGCGATTAAAAATCTCAAAGGTTCTGTCACCAGTGGTCCTGACATGGTTCCAGCCTTTCTGATACGTGATTGTGCTCATATCCTTGTGTCTCCTCTCACTAAACTCTTTAACCTGATCCTCTCTGAAGGCGCTTTTCCCGAAGTTTGGAAATTAACTAAGATCTGTCCTGTTTATAAATCTGGTCATCAATCCGATATAAAAAACTATCGACCCATTTCTATACTTTCCAATTTCTCCAAAATCTTTGAGTCCGTCCTATATAACTCCATCTACTCTTCCATTAAGCACCTGATCTCCCCGAACCAACATGGCTTCATGAAAGGTCGCTCCTCAATCACCAACCTAGTAGCCTTCACAGATTTTGTCTCTTCAGTTATTGGTAACAGGAGTCAGGTGGACTGCATCTATACGGACTTCTCTAAGGCCTTTGACTCCATAGATCATGCTCTAATTATTAGAAAGCTTCATTCTTTTGGGCTATCCAACAACTTGATATCCTTACTATCTTCTTACCTGGTCAATAGAAGTCAATTCGTATTCCACAGTGGTTATTCTTCCTCAAATTTCATTGCATCATCTGGTGTTCCACAGGGGTCTAACCTAGGACCGTTACTTTTCAATATTTTTATTAACGATTTAGGATCATCTCTATTTGCTCCTCATTTATTCTTTGCGGACGACCTAAAAATATTTATGAATATTAGAGATCCTGGTGATTGTCATCTTCTTCAAGAGAACCTGAATATCTTACAGAGGTGGTGCGACGGCAATTGGTTGGATATCAACCTAGGTAAATGCAACGTACTCACCTATACCCGGCTACAGCACCCTATCGAGTTCAGCTACAGTTTGGGCAATGTTTGCCTTGAACGTTGTGAATCAGTTAAGGACCTAGGCATTTTGATGGATTCTCGCCTTACCTTTGATCATCATATTAAGTCGTCAATATCCAAGGCTTCGAGGGCACTTGGTTTCATTATTCGAAATAGTCGTGGTTTCTCTAACACCTTGGCGATTTCTGTTCTTTATAACAGCTTCGTCAGAACCATACTTGAGTATGGCTCCATTATCTGGAACCCGCATACGATCAAGAATATTCAAGCTTTGGAGATCATACAGAGGAAATTCTTAAAATTCCTCTGGTATAAAACTTTTGGCTGCTCTCCACCTCTACACATTGAGCACCCCTTGTTGCTGCAGGAGTTTGGGTGTCTGTCACTTAAATCCCGGCGTACATTGGCTGGTCTAGTTTTTTTATTTAAGGCCGCAAATAGTGTCATTGACTCGCCCTCTATTATTAAACTACTCAATTTTCAGGTCCCCAGAATCGCTAGCCGTCAAACTGCTACATTTTATAACCAATTAACTAAGGGTCCTTTTAGGTTGGGATCACCCCTTAATGACATGTGTGCTTCCTACAACGCAATTTGCTCGGAGTGTGATATTTTTGTTAAGTTTAAAACTTTCAGATCCATGGCACTTAAATGCTTAGCGGACTAACCTTCATCATATATGCTTTTCTATTATTTCCATTTTCATTTTTGTAATTTAAAACTCATCTTTTTGTATGTTTTCAATGTATTGTATTTTTATTTATTTTTTTTTTGTTATCAATGTATTATGTTATGTCATTGACTGATTTAGTTTGTATATCATTGACTACCACTGTTTATGCCTACAATTTGTATTTATTTATGTAATTATTTGCTATATTATTTTTGTATTGTTGCTCTTTAATTTGGTCTTGTATGTACTGTTTGAGCAATAAACGATTAAATTAAAATTAAAATTAAAAAAAGA